>CAWUFW010008535.1:0-600000 GCA_963921515.1 Calotriton arnoldi
CACTTGCCCAACTGAAGAGTGTTTACCATGTATTAATTGTATTTTATATATATATATATATTTTTTATCACTCCTTAACTTGGAGACAATGCGCATAATATCAAGAGTAACGGGCTGCCAGTAATTCAGTATTTGTACATTTATTGCATTATTGCATTTCTGCACAGCCCTGAACAGCGTGGGCAATATTACACGTTACATGATGATTGTGTTTTCATGGTTGCATTTATCCGTTCCAATATGTCTGCCATTTATTTTTAAGGAATGAGATACGCAGTAGTCCTACGTTTTTGTCTATGACTGTATTGAATGCTTTATCAGTCACCCTTTACGTGTGCACGTTTCACGTGATCAAGGGGTTTTTGCCCTGAAACGCGTTGTGAATAAACAACTTGTGGACACATTATCACGGAGTTCCTTGTTACTGAGAGCGTGCATACTTGTGGCATTTACGATAGTGACATTACCGGCTTGCTCCGCCGGTGAGCACGCCACTTCTCACGGGTCCGCCGCAGTCGGAAGGAGCGTTTTTCCTGTGATATTGACCAGAGACTGCAACCAGGACCGGCCAGACGACTTACGAGCACGGATATCGTTGGGACTGGAGCGCGTCGGATTGGACATCAGAGAGGTAAGCCCCTGACCTGTTTGTCCGCCCCTTGTGTTTTGGGGAGGGGGAGTTGTCCGGCGGTGGTTGGGTTACTTCCCTTCTTCCCGGGAAGCGGCAATGTGATCACCGGGGCACCTCTAGTATACTACGTACACTCTGACCACCTTTACACCCATGGGATTGGTTCAGAGTCGACGTGCTCACTAGCCCAACCATCTCTACTAACACCAGCGAGTTGGTGTTACACATTTGGCAAGAAGAACCTGATATTTTCAGGGGTAACTAGCACTCCGTGGGATAGCAGACATCACCACTTGTTGTTGTGCATATGGAAGAGGAGCAGGAAAGAAGAGTGGCGGCACTAGCCATTTTCAGTAGGAAAGGCAAATCAAGGCAGGGTGCAGAGATAAGAACTGGTCTGGCTCAGCCCATCGAAGAGAAATTTCATAAATTAGAGAAACTGATGAGAAACGAAATTTCGAAATGGTGGGAGGCCATTTCCCTTCAAAACTATATAGATCAGGGAATGGCACCCAGAGGATTACGTATTTTCACTATTCCTACGTATGAGATACCCAATCCAAAGATGCTTGAAGAGTGGTCGGAGAATTCCACGCTCAGTTCAAGAAGAATGCTGGAAATTCTAGTAAAATATGCCTGGATTGATAGGGACGATATTTTGAAACAAATGAAGGAGATCATGGAAGAACTGAAGAAACAAACAGAGACAGAATATTTTGAGAAAACAATGATATCTATCAAGGATCGCCTCAGAAAACATGAGGAGGATATCAAGGCCAGAAAGGAAAGGAAACTGAATCGGGACTATGAGGACTACGATAGCAGCAGAATTTTAACCTTTAGCCGCAAATATGACCATCTGTATAAGGAGCAGGGTACCACTGAGAGAACAACTCCCACTGAAAATTTCCCAGTGATAGCCTCATCAGTCAGTGAGACTGAATCAGACATTTCGGTGGAAAACATCCCTATAGAAGAACGCAATACTCGTCAAGTAACTTTTTTAGACGAATACCGGCAATTACGCCGGAGCAAACATATAGTGCGGGACACCCCAACACCGAAGACACGGGGCCAGAGGGGTCGAGGAAGAGGCAGAGGACGAGGAAACGCCGCAATAGAAGAAAACGAGTCAAGCAACGATGGCAGAAGAGGCAGAGGAAGGGGCAACGTGGGAAACAGAAGGACCCGCTCCATGAAGACATACTAATGGATCAAACAATGGTGAATAAAACTGTCATCAATCTTTCTAGCAAACCCATAACAGACATTGAAAAACAGATTTTATGTCTGGGACTCTCTTTTGCCCTTCATTTCCGTGTAATTATACTGATGCTAGAATTGATCTCTTCAAATTTGTGAGGAAATTAAAATTAAAAAAATGGCATAAACTTAAACGGTTAGGCGATAAAAATGGGAGTAGGAGAAATCTTAGATCTCATGAACAGAACAATCTCGACATAGGTGACATAGATACATTAATAACCATGGTGCAACTAGATCAGGAAAACACGGATGGTATTTCTGATATCAGTAACACTCAAGCACTGGAGTTTCTCGGTGTTACCACTGATGCATCTCCATGCACTGATTTTAGACCTAGGTCCACTTTTGTACCTAATTTACCACACGACAACATAGACACTTTTCAGGATTGTGTCAGTAAATCCCTCTGTAGATATAGAACCAAGAAAGGATATCCCAGGGGTGATACCAACAATCTGACATACCAGCAGAGACAGGCGCTGAAATCTCTCACTGAGGATGATAATATTGTCATCCGCCCTGCTGACAAGGGTGGGAATGTGGTCATCTTAGATAGAGTACAATATATCTCCGAAGCCATGAAACAACTGGGCAACACTGATTTCTACCTTCCCACCGACACTATAACCTACAATAAGAGCATCACTGACATATGGGACAAATTGACCATATGGAAAGATAAAGGGATCCTTGAATGGGAGGAGTACTGTTACTTAAAAAATGATCATCCAGTACTTCCGGTCCTTTACCTTTTACCTAAGTTACACAAAGACCCCATGAATCCACCTGGGCGCCCCATTGTGTCTTCAAAAGGTAGTGTAGGGGAACATATCTCCAAATATGTGGATCACTTTCTGAGAGATTTTGTTGTCTCTTTATCGAGCTATGTGAGGGACACCAAGGATTTTTTGAATAAAATCCAGGATTTACAGTGGGAGCAGGATCTCATTCTGATTACTCTTGATGTACACTCGTTGTATACCATTATTGATCACAGACAGGGCCTGGATGCCTGTAGCCAATTTTTGAGGACCAGACCGGCAAGATTTCATGAACATAGTCTTATGATATTGGAGATGATAGATTATTGTCTCACCAACAATATCTTCATGTTCAATGGGGCCCTTTATAGACAGGTGACCGGCACTGCGATGGGTTCTTGCTTCGCTCCCAGTTTTGCTAATCTGTTCATGGGTCACTGGGAGGGGACTTTGACCACCAACCCACACCTGGCAGAGTATCTTGAACATGTAACTGTGTGGATGAGATACATTGATGATTTATTCATTGTTTGGCGAGGATCAGAATTGATGGCCAATGAATTCATCAAGGCACTCAACAACAATGAATATAACATCATCCTCTCAGGTACCATCAGTAAGTCTAAGGCAGAATATCTAGATGTCAAGCTTGATATCGTTAATAACCAGATTCAGACGACCCTATTTAGAAAATCTACTGCGGGCAATAGCATTCTGCATGCCCTCAGTAGCCATCCTGAGGCACTCAAATGGAGTATTCCCTATGGGGAGCTGCTGAGGGCAAAAAGGAATTGCAACACAGAGGATGCGTACCAGAGAGAGAGCATGATCATGTTGGAACGGTTTAAAATCAGAGGTTATCCCTCTTGGGTACTACGCAGAGCCAAAGAGAGAGCAGATGGGGTCAGCAGAATTGTAACCATTTCTGATAACCCCATTGGTTCCAGCGATACGGCAGACAACTGCCCGAGGATGATCATGACCGTTAACTCTGACTCTGGTAACATCAAACGCATTCTTGCTAAGAATTGGGACATCCTCAAACATGACTGTACAATTGGGGAGAGCATTCCAATCAGACCTAACATCACATACAGGAGGGGTAGGAATATTAGGGACTTGTTAGTCCATAGTGATATCACTATATACCCCAGTAGGCATGATCATGATCTTAAGGGTTTCTTTCCTTGTGGGCATTGCAAAGCGTGCAAAAACAGCAGTTATCGCAGGAAGGTCACATACAATGGGATCAATAAGACCATAGACCAGTTTCTCACATGTAGTACTACCTTTGCCATTTATGCTATAGAATGTCCATGTGAACTCTGGTATATTGGCAGTACTACACACATGGCCAAAAAGCGTGTCCTTGAACATAGCAGGGCCATTACCAATTTGGATGCCAAATACCCTGTAGCACGCCATTTCCAAGAGAAACATTATTCTAACTCGTCTTTGCTCAAATTTTTCATCCTGGAACAAGTTGTAGGTAACTCCAGGGAGGCAACAGGGTGTTAAAACTCAGACAAAGAGAGTCTAGAATGATTGTGCAGTTCCAAACGAAGACACCGGGTGGGCTGAATTTTGACGAAGAAATGGCTATCCATCTTAAAGATAACTGAGCGTGC
Organism: Calotriton arnoldi; assembly: GCA_963921515.1. Lineage (NCBI taxonomy): Eukaryota > Metazoa > Chordata > Amphibia > Caudata > Salamandridae > Calotriton > Calotriton arnoldi. The sequence continues at coordinate 4,287 of CAWUFW010008535.1, forward strand.
TGCCATTTGAGTTAGGATATTCTACTGTTACAGCTTTCTTACTCCTTGCGTGCATTTGATCATAATTATTTATTTTGTGTTCAGTTTTTAACGTTCTGATATTTATTTAGTGTTGTGGACCACTTATAATGTTAACATGTGTTCTAATTTTCTTTATTTCAGGAGGAAAGGAAGGGGCCCCCCTCACCTGTAATCACTTTCACGGGCCACCTACCCTTTTCCCCTTATCATCACCGTCACGGTCCTGAGACTGGGTAACTATGTTTCATTCGATTTGTCATCTTAGCAATCCATTTATATCATGCTGGACCTGGGACTACTGCCTGAAGTTTGTTAAATATTGATTTGTCTCATGATAATTGGTACAATTGGGCACTTGCCCGTTATCTGTTTTTTTGTGTTTTTTGGTGTTTTTTGCTGGGGATTATTGCCAGAAGTCTGTCATTTCCTGACTCCTTTTTTGACACTATGTATTTCATTGGGCACTGGCCCGTTATCGTGTAGTCAGGCATTGTGGATATGTCACCCCTGTTTCGCATTTTGTCCCACCATGGCACTTGCCCAACTGAGGAGTGTTTACCATGTATTAATTGTATTTTATATATATATATATATTTTTTATCACTCCTTAACTTGGAGACAATGCGCATAATATCAAGAGTAACGGGCTGACAGTAATTCAGTATTTGTACATTTATTGCATTATTGCATTTCTGCACAGCCCTGAACAGCGTGGGCAATATTACACGTTACATGATGATTGTGTTTTCATGGTTGCATTTATCCGTTCCAATATGTCTGCCATTTATTTTTAAGGAATGAGATACGCAGTAGTCCTACGTTTTTGTCTATGACTGTATTGAATGCTTTATCAGTCACCCTTTACGTGTGCACGTTTCACGTGATCAAGGGGTTTTTGCCCTGAAACGCGTTGTGAATAAACAACTTGTGGACACATTATCACGGAGTTCCTTGTTACTGAGAGCGTGCATACTTGTGGCATTTACGATAGTGACATTACCGGCTTGCTCCGCCGGTGAGCACGCCACTTCTCACGGGTCCGCCGCAGTCTGAAGGAGCGTTTTTCCTGTGATATATATATATATATATATATATATACATATATATATATATATTTACACACACACACATACTATAACATTCCTTTAACCTTTGTTTTTTTCACTGAAAAGAAATATATATATATATATATATATATATTTATATTAATATATATATGTATGTTTGTGTGTATATATATATATATATATATTACGTACTGGCGGTCGTAGGTAGTTATAGTTAGGATGTAGTTTCCATAGGAAGAGCGTTTTTTCATTTGCCAATAATTTTGACGTTGTGTTACGAATCCTCACAAAATCTTAAAAACTAATACACCAGTCACTTCAGCTGCTGTCTTGAAAGCTTCGGGGTGATTCATCAAGCGGAGGCCGAGAAAAAGGGGGCTTCCCAAAACGCTTTTTCTCCGTGTTAATTTCCATAGGAAACTTTAGACACGGCTACAGCCTGAACGGAATTACACCAAATTTGGCAAAAAGGTAGCGCTTGGTCCATAAAGCGACCTTTTTGTTAAATGGTGTAAATCCGTTCAGTAGTTGCTGAGAAATTTAAAGATTTCTCAGATATCCAACTATGGCCTCGATGGATCCACGACCCCTCCCGATCTCGTGCCTGAGATCTTATTGACTGCCAATACTTCAAACCAGGAAGTGTTTGCAGCCATCTTTAAAAGATTAAAAAAAATAAAGGAGGCAGGGTAGAAACACCCACAGGGTCCCCAGGGCCCAAAAAAGCATTAAAAAAAATAAATGGTGGGAGTTGCGCTGGATAGGGGAATCCCGCTGAAATTTAAAACAAAACAAAGTGCGGTATCCAGCGCTTCATTAAATAATGGCCCCCGGATGGGCCAGTGCCTGAGGGCAGTTTAATGCGGGGGTGCCTAGGTGCCGCCACTGCGCTCCAGGGGACTGCCACCCCCCCGGGTACACATAATTAAAGAGGTGCGGGGGCCCACACACCCCTCCCGCAGCCCCGGGGACCGCCACCACCCCGGGGCTAATTGTTAAAAAAATTTGGTGGGAGGCCCTATTACCACCTCCCCGGGGCTTTAACATTTTAATATTGGGGGGGGGGGTCACATGGACCCCACCGGCCTCGGGGACCACCACCTCCTCGGGGCTTTACCATTTTAATGTAGGGGGCCTCAGCGATCCCCCCGGCCCCGGGGACCACCACCTCCCTGACCCAAACTCTAAATCTACGAAATGGGAGGAGGCATCGTAGCCCCCCTCCCTGGCCGATCTGGTCCCCGGCGACCGCCACCTCCCCGTGGCAGGCCCCTATTCAAGGAAGGAGGGGGGGCTACTCAAGGAAGGAGGGGGGCTGTGCCCCCCCTCCTAGAGTCCTAGATGGCCCTGGGGACCGCCACCCCCCAGGGCCAGCTCCAGCAATGTCCAGGGGTGCCCACCACCAGGACATTGCAGTTTGCTATGGCATGGCAGGAGCATCTGCTGTAAAACAGAGGAGCTGCACGTGAGTCCGGTTATTGTTGTACTGTTATTTTTATTTATTTATGTGTTTGGGCAATAAATGCAGTTTGATTTGTTAAAATTTTACTAAGCTGATTGGATTATGATCCGTGGTTTCTGGTTTTTGTCTTAGCAAAACCCCCCAAAAAGCAACATGACTTATTTTTAGTATGTTTGTTGCTTGCCCCAACATATTACTTTCATTTTTCAGGAAGTAACGTGGTTTGGCCCTGAGCAGTATACAGCGATTGGCTTAGAAGCCTGCACAGATTGAACCGACTAACTCTCCTGACTGACTTGACAAAGTGCCCGGTTTTGTAAATGTAAACTTGAGACATTAGTTGTTTATTTTTCACAACTTTCAACATTGTATTGAGGGAGACTCTGTAAAAATTGAGAAGGCTTGGTTGAGAAGGGTTGGTAATTCAGTGCTAATTCTCATACTGCCCTTTCACTAAGATTCCTGTTGAACAACTGACCAGCTGTGTGTACTTAAATCAAACATCATGAATCTCTGCATTTGTCTTATTAATACTGTCTGGGCAAAAATGTCACTTCATTAGTTCCAGTTTATTATCTGAAACATCAGACTTGAATAGTTAACCTGTTCAACGAGTAAACCACTGTATGGCAGCAGTCATATAACTTATGAACCGTTTGACGTAGAAGCAACATTTTTTACATGAGGTCTACAAGTTAGGGAGCAAATGGTAGATTATAACGTCAGTGTGACAAATCCATAAATTTTTTTTTAAAACTGTTTTTATTGATTTTATGACAATATGCAACATGGATACACAAAGTGTGAGGAGCAGTGCTTAACATTACAAAATCACATTTGTTCCAGATTGAAGCAGCTTTAACACCAGATATTATCGCATTCTGGTTGAATATTATGAAATTTCCACCAAAGAGGATAGGAACCTTGATTTAACGGCCGGTCAGGAGGGGTCTGAGCAAAGGGGGTGGGGGGAAATCCGAATTCTGTTTGTCCTTGGGCCCCACCACTCTGTTTCGTCCTCTTCACTCCCGTATCCAGCCCGTAGTAGGCTATCCATGGGGACCAAATCTTTTTTAACTTTTGAGGGCAGCCTCTTGCTTTGTAAGTCACTCTTTCTACCACCATATACATGTCCATGGACAAATCCATAATTAAGCACAGAACGCTGCAGCCCCAAAATCACATAACTCCAGTTGCCCTGTGTAAAGTACATAGCGTGTACATATCTGCAGTAGTTAAGGAGAGATTTACAGACTGTCTGAAATTTATTGTCTCCCTAGTGAAGTTAGTTTAAAGCAGCCAATCCCATTTGAACATGGAGGATTGGAGGTGCCATCTGCAGCTTAAAAGAGAAATAATTCAGTGTCACTTAGCAGTGTCTTGCTTAAGAAGACAACCCTAACCCCTTCAATAATGAAACCTCACTCTCTTATCAGTTTTCATAGCAGCAGTTTACCAATAGGGGTGGATAGTGATCTTTGAAACTGGTGGGCGTAAATACCGGCATCATATTACAAACAGCACGTTAGCAACCCTGCAGTTTTCTGGTAGGTCTACATGGGGCTTTCCTGAAGAAATGTTTGAAAATATGTGCCAAAGGGTGCATTTTCAGCACAATTTTATAAAAAGGCATAGATTTTGAAGGGGCACTTATTAAAACGGAAGTCCTCTCCCTGGCTTTGGGAAGTTGTGCCATCCTGTCCTTTTACATTTTTCTGGATAGCCCTATGGTTTCTCCCAGTAAGATTTGCAATTAGAACAGGAAGGAAGAAGTTGCCAGCATTGCAAGGACCAAAAAACTAGAAGACATTTTTAATGTTAATTCTATATTTTAATAGAGTAGTTCAGTTTTACATAATGTCTTCTTGGTTATATATAAAAAATGCTGATAACACTTTTTTATTAAAACTTTTCAACATGCTGCACAGCAGCCACAATGCTTTACAACATAGATTAAAGACATTGGCAAAGCCAAAAGCTCTGGCTAAACACTTATAAAGTCCCAAAGGCGAGACCTATTGACTATGCCAATGCCTGTTTTTTCTTTGCTCCCGTGGGCCGGAAGCAATTCAGTTTATTTTTCCCTGCCAGAGACCATTGGTAAGGAAAAAGTTTTGTTCTCCCACTGGGCGGGAGCAGCTTTGTGCTCCTGCCCAGTGGGAGAACATTACTTTTCTCTGCCCACACCTGTGGACAGGAAAACAGACTGTGGCCCAGGGGCTTGGTACTCCTTCCCTGAGCTGTCCCCTGGGGATGAGGTTCCCAGGGCCATGCAATGGCTCTAGGATGTGGGCCCCCTCCCCTATATTTAAATGACTGTCCCAGGGGATTGGGTCCTTGAGGCCTATTTGCGGCGTATGAAAAGCATAAAGAATACAACTCCCGGCACGTTTCGGTCCCATGGACCTTGATCTCATGCTCAAGGTCCTTGGGGACTGAAACACATTACGCATTGTATTCTGTATTATTTTATTAAGAAGTGAAGCAGATTATAATTCCTCCAGGAGTGCGTTTCATTTTTGCCACCAACCGGCGACAATAGTAAAGAGGATTTCACTGAAAAAATCAAAGGTTAAAGTGACGTCTTAGGAGAAAATATCAGTTTTAATGTAACATTTCATACTAACAAAAACCACTCAAATTCACCAGTTGTAGTTGACTGAAGTAACTATAACTTGCGTCCCTGCCATGCACAGTATTTTCACCAATTATGTCACTTCAGATTTCATATCGCTGTTATCAATGATATCTTAAAATATGTCCTGACTGATGTAATATGTGAAATCATAAGCAATGCATTGAGAGGATGCAAGCTATAGTTAAAGGCTTCTGGGTAAGTGTGAGAAGCTGGCCTGGTATATGATGTCCACTTAGGTAAGTGGGCACCTTGCACCAGTCCAGGCAACCCTTAATGTGATTTAAGAGGTCTTAGACAACCTTAGAAAGCTCTCTAAGTGGTAGCTGTGGAGAGCAGCCTTCAGGCTTAGTCCAGAAGGAGAGTAAAGCAGCTTGTTTTTACCAGAATGCAATCTTATAGTATAGATTAAGTGAAAAAGTACCACACAAAGTATTTATAAAAATATGTATTTATTATATAATACTCTAACACATAGAAATATCTCCTACCTGGAGATATGCTCAATGCACACAATACTTAAGCAAAGAAACACAGTAAATAGCACGAAATACACAGTGGACCCAGGGGGGGACCAAACCATATACTAAGAAAGTGGTATAAGAACCACGACTCGGGTCAAGACAAGGTCGAGAGGACGTAGAAGTGCTGGGGACCCAAGGAACCACCCACGGTGAGTAGATAGGAACCCCACGGAGAGCGTGGGCAGTGTGGGAACACAACTGCGTGCTCCGTACAACTCTACTTGTAAGTCGTGGTTGGATGTTTAAGGATTAAGGATCCTTCCCAGTGGACCCTGAAGAAACCCAGTGGAAGACGGAAGGTTGGAGAGCCACCCCACCCGTGGATACCCTAGTACCCACATTACCTACACCAGGGAAGCTGGGTGCATACTTGTGAAGTGGTGTCGGAAACCTCCGTCAAACCCAATGGAGGACTTCAGGAAAGTGCTGCTGCTGGAAGAGGAGAAAGTGTCCGGTGGAATCCGAAGGTGGATTCAAGATGAGTGGTACCTGCAAGCAGAGGGGACAGAGTCTACGTCACTCAGGAGTGACCAGGAGACTTGGAATACGAATGCCCTCCGATGTCGGGTGTTGCATGATGGATGACAATGACCTTGACTCTGAAGCTGTGAGGACCAGGCGATGCTGAGGAGGACCAGGAGCCATGCACGAGCTGTCCCACTTAGGATGTCGATCGCTGAGGGGTCGGTGCCCGGCAGGAGCACCAACAAGCCTTGGCAAATGCAACCAATGCAGAAATCAAAGAAGAAGCAACGTCGGGACCCGCAAGGTCCAGGGGACTCACCAAAAGCAGGGAAGTCAGGGCAGACCTTGAGCAATCGAGGGAGCCCAAAAGGACCCACTGGAGTCGCAAGAGGACTTCAAGCAGCTCACCAAAAGATGCAGGCCACGATGCACACAATGCGGTGTGGCTGAAGATTCTGGTCACTGGAGGTGCTCGAGGTTGGGGCTACTTGTAGCCCGAAGATCTTCTTGGAAAGAAGTCAACAAGCCTTTGCAACTGCAAGTTGACGCAGTGCACAGGGGTTCAGTAATTGCAGCCCCCACGAGGGATACTGGCCTCAAACTTGGTGAGAGGGCAGGGCAGGCCTCGGGAGCTGTGGAAAACCACCACCTGTGTTGCAGAACCTTTCACAGTCCAGAGGAGCTCAGGATCAGCAGACCGGTCAACTTAGATGTGGTGCCTGCGAATGCAGGGGATGACTCCTTCACTCCAAGGGAGATTTCTTCAAGTGTCTTTGATGCTTCACAGGCCTTGGAAGGTTCCTGTATGATGCACAGGCACAGACAATGCAGCAGACTGGAAGGGAGACGGAGTCAGGCCCAAACGAAGTCCAGCAAAGTATAGAATGCCCAGACGGTAGAAGAAGCAGTGGTGCCTGATCTGAATCTTATCCCACTATGAATCTAGGGACCTACACCCAGGTAAGCCCTTAAGTACCCTAGGGAAAGGGTTGGGAAGAGTCAGGGGAGGGCCTGGACAGGGGGGAGGTTACTCCCATGTCCTTTATCCAGTTTCACGCCAGAGCGCGAGCCAACGGCTCCCAGGACTGGTTTGAAGTGGACTATGCACAGGGACACCAAATGTGCCCATCATGCAGACTGAGTGGCGCTGGCAAGCGCGCCCACCCCATCCCAATACACTAAATCCTGTCTGGGAGGTGGTCACTCCTCCCTGTGACAGAATGCCTATTGTTCTGCCTTCTCCTGCTCGAGCTTGGCTCAGCAGCAGGAGGGCAGAATCGTGTCTCTGGTCGGCATCAATCATTTTGTGCTGTCCGGGTCAAGAAGGCTGGTACCGGGAACACTGAGAGCCTAACGAAGGGCTCTTCCAGTGCTTGGAATCATACTCCCACACCGTTTACGATGTGGGGGTATGATTCCAACATGTTTGATACCAAACATGATAGGATTCGTTGCAGCCAGTTTTGACATGGTCATCACGTAATTACACGGTGCCTCTCTATATAGTATATGGCTGCTTCACTGACAACCCGGGAGAATGGACTCTGTAGGCTGCAGGGGTGTCCTGCTCATGCAGGGGCACCCTCTCACTTAGAACCAAGCACCCTGCCTTCAGGATTGTGAAGGCCTGCTATAGGGGTGACTTATAGGTTTTAAGTGCAGTGACCCTAGATATAGGAAACCTATATCTTTAGTAAATGGTGCTAGCACCAGCTTACACAGGCTGCAATAGCAGGCCTCTAGTTCCATTTTGAATGGTCTCTCATGGGTGGCAAAATGCATGCTTCAGCCCATGGGAGACCTCTGGGGTACCTATGCCCTGGGTACCGTAGTACCATATACTATGGACTTATAAGGGTACCTCAGTATCCAATCTGGGATGTCCCTAAGTACTGAACACAACAGTTTAGGGAGAAAGCAGATAGACTGGGGTCCTGATTAGCAGGATCCCAGTCAGACTAGTCAAATACAGCTTAGCACCAGGCAAAAAGTGGAGGTAACCATAGAAGCAGATCCTACTTTCCTACTGTAAGAAAACCTCATTAGACCCACACGTGTCATACCACCCTAGACACAGCAGAGTGCCAAGTTTTCAGAAATGTCTGGGCAAGGTAGGTTTTCCTTGGTAGACGCTGAGCTAGGGCCCAAAATCTGGAGCTAACCACAAAAAAGATGGATTCTGCTTAGTGAAATGTGATGTGATGTCTCGAGGTCGCGTTTTAGGATGTTTCGTGTTGGAGGCGCTAGGCCCAGCCACACAAGTGGGGAAGCATATTTATCAGGAGACACAGAAACACAGAATAGTAGAACATGTATTATTACTAATTGGATTTTTTTGCATGCCTTCCAAATGTAAGCCAGTAGTAAGGCAAACAGTGGTCCCTAAAGAGGGAAGTGTGAACCTTTACTTCCTTGAAGAGAGTAATTTAGAACATCTAGAGATTGGTTTCATTTCTCAATTTGGACAGTTTTTTTTTTTAACACTTTGAAAAAATCATTGTATTTTCATACTTCAAACAATTTGTAAGTAAAGCGGTGATCCCAAACGGCACGGCAATCAGACTTGCGGACCATTGTGCTTCGTTTCACTCAACACGATCGACATTACAGCCTTGCAATCATTGTGGGTGAGTTTCCTGCTACCTACTGTTTTATTTGTACAATATAGCAAGCTTAAGCCTTAATTGATTTTCCTTCTTTATTTATCTGAGCCTTTTCCCACTATTTGTTGGGGGATTTAATGTTGAATTGAATTTAAAGGGCAAATATTTCCCCATTGGAGGTTCCATAGTCAATGGCATCGTAACACAGCACCTAGAGGCAACCAATTGCAACAGGTGCCGTAGTTGTATTCTCTGTTTGAAGATACAGACCGCAGAGATCCACTCACTACATAACACATGGCTCCAACTAGGATTCTTATATAGTGGCATAAGTGCTTTAATTGAGTACCGCATGGCATCAGTCGGGCTCCAATCCCAACCCCTCTTGAGTCGTCTCATGCGTCAGTTTCACTCTGAAGCATTCCATGCATCATTAGCGCTCAGAAAAAAACTCCACATTGATCCGATACATTTGGGCAGGTGCTTCCCAAACCTATGTCCTGATAATGACCCTGTCTAAATTGTATGTTTAGGGTCGAAATGATGACTTGACACATTCATAATGTACTGTTTGTATTTGGATTCTGGAGCATTTCACTCTTTGTAAGAGTGTGTACCAACTATTTATGCATCCTGGATCAGTCACTATTTTGTGTATGAAGATTGTGTAGCACCAACACACTTTTCTTTTCACTTAGATTGCGTCGGTGCACCATTTGGGATCACCACTTTACTTACAAATTGTTTGAAGTATAAACATGCACTGATTTTTTCTGTTCGTTAAAAAATTTAAATAAAAATGTCCAAATTTAGAAATGGAACCAATCTCTTGATGGTCTAAATTACTCTCTCCAAGGAAGTAGATGTTCACGCTTTTCCCTTTAGGGGCTACTGTTTGCTTTATTACTAGATTACCCAGGTCCCAGGGTTACTGGGTTGCCCCTTTTCTTACACATTCCAAATGTAAGCCCGCATTCAAGAAAGAAGACATTTTGCAAAAGGCCTTTGAATCGGGTACTAGTATAAGTACCCAAAAATTCAGAGGTGTTGAAATAGCCACTGCTCCTAAACTCAGTATCTGGTGTAAATGTCAGATAAACATAGGTTTCCTTCATACTCCTTTTTCACTCTTTAGAAAAAACATTGTAAGGTGCAGCTCCTGTTGTTGGCTTTGGTTACCGTGGGTTCTTTGAGATCCTACAAACCACATATATTTCCCAACAACCAGAAGGGTCTAGCGGACGTAACAATACACTGCTTTTGTAAATTGGGCATTGTGACAAGAAATTACAGATGAAAACATTGTCACAAATGGCAATTTTTTCTACTCATTTTTTATATATTTATTTCAAAACCTTGAAGGAGCTACATAAATGAGCCCTTGCTGAATTAAGAATTGTGTCTACCTTTCAGATATGTATAGCTTTCCGGGATCACCCATAGGTTTAACACCTGTTTCCACCACAAACTGGAAGTAGGTTAAAAGCACAAACATTAAGAATATTAACTACTTCTTAGAAAAATGCAAAAACTATGGTTTAAAAAAATGTTTTGTAGATTCAGTTCTGTCTGTTCCTGAAAGCTGGAAAGATGGTGATTTTAGTATAGCAAACCATTTCTGCATGTTATTTTTAGTGAAAAAAAGCAGATACTTTCATGCGCAGCACATTTCTATCCAAGTTTTCTCCCATAAATCAAAATTGTGCTATATTTTTGCTGTTTTCTCAGTCCCCTCTGAGAACCCTTACAATTCCTATGATGCCAGGAAAAAGGACGCATATTTGGCGTGGATAACTTATATGGAATAAAAGTTATGTAGGTGCACCCAAATATCCAAAAAAGGGCTCAGCATTGGGGTGGAAAAGCCTCACCTTGATGGGGTTTTCATATTGAGGTTGGTGTATTTTTATAACTGTGTTTATTGTACTTGCTCTTAAACTGCCTTTGTCCAGGTTTGCAAGTGAGGAGTTGGAGCTTTTGGTGTGCAGTACTTCATTTTTGGTAAAGAGTGTTTTTAGTACCTAAGGACTGATATAGATAACAAAAGAGAGAGTATTGATTTAAGTTTGCATTTGCCTTTTACAGTTAGTTTAGGTTACATTGCAGTTTAGTTTAATTTTTAAACTTACTTTTGAAGGTGGTTTGTTATTTTGTTGAGGTCTACCTTCTGGCTTTTCTTTGTGCAGTCCTGCAGCTTGTCCCTTTCTTGTAGTAGTACAGTTAAATTAATTTGGTGTAGATTTCTATTGCTCAGTTTGTTTATCGTAAGTTTTAGTGGCTACTTTGTGTGTATTTTACATTTTTCTCAGTTCTCTCCATTTTTGGTGGATACTAATTAGCGTTTTTGTTTTAATTTTACATAGGTGTATTTGTTGGATAAACATTTCAAATGGTAAATATTATTTTTATAATTTTTTATGTGTGGTGTATTTTTTATTTTCTTGTAATGCTGTTTGATTTTTTTTAAATGTGTTTGTTTTAAATAGTGTACGTAATGTGACTAGATATGGTTTTTTATGTGAATAATGTAATGTTTGTGGTTTAATTGTGATATTTTTTTTTTGTGGGCTGTGTTTATTGATATTTCTTATATTTATCTTATGCACCAAAAGGAGTTTAAATATTATTTTGTGCTTATTTTTCTCAATATTATTGTACCCGATATTGCGTGTTTCAATATTTTTGACATTGTGTGTATATTTAAATAGTAGACAACATTTTTTTTTCAATATTTGTGGGTTCGATATTGTTACATGTAGTTATTTTTACGGCAATATTTTTGTCATCGATACTTGTATTTTTTTTGGTTAAGTATAGAGTTTGAAGGCATGCAAACATGATGCCCCTAAAATTGCGGGAATGCCGACCCGATACTTATGTTTGCAGATGACACCCTGCTAATCTCTCGAACTCCCATGGGCCTCCAAACTGAACTAAATGCCTTTGTTAACTTTAGTGGGGAAAGAGGGCTAGAACTTAACCCGTCTAAATCTAAATTTATGTTGATTAACCCCCACAGGGGGTACAGAGGCATAGTGACTGCAGAGGGATCTCCCCTAGAGGTAGTCCACCATTTTGACTACCTCGGGGTGAGGTTAAGTGACACCATAGCATGGGGACCCCAGATGGAAAAAAGTAAAACCATTCTCCATCAGAAAGGCTCTGCCTTAGTGAGGCGCTGTAGGGCAGCTTCAGGAGAACCCATTTCTCCGGTTTTAACCATATATAAAGCCTCAGTTGTGACATCAGCACTATATGGAGCCGAGATCTGGGGCTATGTTGATGCTGAAAGGGTAACAAAAGTTGAAAATAGATTTATCAAATCACTATTTAAACATCCCCAAAGCTCTCCCCCATCCCCTACATCTCAATTTATCTCTTAATCCTATCCACTTAACAGCTGTTTTAAAACCCTTATTATATTGGATCAGGTTATGGACCACAAATGAATTAACACCTTACAGAGAGTGTGCGAAAGACCTTTTGGCTAGGGATAGAAATTTGAACACACCTTGACTGAAACATATCCATGAAACAACACTCAAAATAGGCATTCCTGAGCTTTGGACAGCCCCTGAATCAATAGTAAAAGCTGATGCCCTAAGAGCTAAACAGTCGTACTGGGAGGTAGTTCTAGCTCAAACGTGGGTAGTACATCTATCTAATACCCTCACAGGCAAGTTCCTGAATCATAAATGCATACCAGGGTTTGAACCATATATGAACAGGATGTACCCATATGAATCAAAATGTCTGTATGTCCAATACAGGTGCAGGATTTTGCCCCTGAGATCCTATACTTCTAAATGGCTCAACACCTCTCCTAAGATTAGCTCCTGTCCAAATTGCCCAAATATAGAAGAAACGGAGACCCATTTTCTTTTATTTTGTCCTCTATATAGGAAGGCCCGTAAAAAGTGGTTGCTGGCCGCCTGTAACCTTATAGGTGTGAGACATTATTAGGAAGCGGAGAAACTATTTAAGAGTGACACTAGAGAGCTTTTAGCCCTTGCGGTCTCACGGTACCTGCACATTGCTTGGGCCTTAAGAAGGAAGGCTACTCTCAATCCCAAAGCTTGATAGAGAGTCGATAAATCTTTGTTCGGACATGACATCCTCTCTGTATACTGGTATTCCCCATAACTCCTACTGAGTGCATCTATTTTACCATTTATTCACGTTTTTATGGCTATGTGGAAAAACGTACATAATTATACATACTATTGTACTTTGTTCTCTTTTCCAACTTTGTCTAAACCTCCAATGATTGCCTTTTTGCACACTTTCTCTGCTGTAAATATATGAATTTCTTTGAAGCAACACTGACAATAGTAACTTAATTGTGTATTTTTTTGTATCCATAGCCTTTTTAACCCAGCTGTTTAGATGATGACTTTTCCCTTTTTTTACTGATATATTAACTTTTAATCTGTTTTTATAGTATGACATTTCGACTCATGAATCTTTTTACTGCAAAATTGCACAAAGTATTCTAGAGCATTTATGTTGTATGTCGTATTGATTGATTGTGTTTTATGGGCTGTGCCCGAAATAAATGGTATTATATATATATTTAGGATGACCTTATTTTTGTAATCAATATTATTTTGATGATCTTTAGGTGAATTGATATTGTTTTCCACAATATTTTGTCACAAACCCCTCCTCTTGTCTGTATTCCCCCTCTCACCCACCATAACATAAACAAATGCTATGACACGGGCACATCTGGCCGGGTATTAGCGATCCCCTCTGCCATCCGTGTTGCCTGACCCCCTTCTCCCAGTTGCCTCTTGGCTTGCCCTCCCACCTACCAGCAATGGCTAAACAAAAAAGTGCTTTGACATGCAAAGTGATGGATATGTCATAGTGTTTTTTTTCTATTTTCAGCGGTGCTGCTGTACCACCTGGCTAAGAAAACATTGACAAAGCCAATATCTCACGTAGGCAAGACCTATTGGCTTTGCCTATGCTTATTAAAATTCACAGGTAGATAAATAAGGATTCTTTGCAGTAAAATGGAGAGTGAAATCAGAGGCAGTTAATTACAATTTTTTAAATCCACGTTTTAAGCCCAGCAGTGTAACTCTCAGAGTTTTTGTCTGTAGGTATTTTAAAGATCATATTTTTTCTTATTTTCTCACAATGCAATCAGTTGGAGCCAGTGATACAAATAAGGAATGTTGTGTTCCAACTGTTGGAAATCAAAAAGTTACAGTTAGCAGAAGCCAGTGTGGTCTATGGAGGGAAGCCAGGAATAGGCTCCACTGCAGCGGGATCTAGGATCTCCAGGATTCTGTGCCAGCTGCACACTTGAAGACTTGCTGTCCCGTTAGATATGTTTTTTTCTCTCCTCACCAGGACAGAGAGAGGCCATGTCATGGTCATGAGCAGATACAAATTTTAGCGGAATCAGAGATAGTGACGCAAACTTTGCGGCTACTGTACAGACCTGAAATGAAGGACTTTTTGTAATGCTCATGTTGGATAACAACATTTTAATTCATTATAGAGTGAAACACACACACTTCAGATTTTATCTATTTACAAAATAAAAACATCCTGAGATGTGATATATATTCAAATTAATTATAATGGCCCGGTTCTAGAAAGTATAAACAGAGCTCATGGGACACCTTTTGCTTCAGTTCCTGGCACTGCGTTTGTGATCTCTGAGGCCTAGGGTCCCAGCAGTCAAACCAATGGCACCAGGAGCTACACCTGGCAACCCTTAAATAACACCCTTGTTGTCATCGTTTCTAGGGTAGAAAATGGTCAGATAGGACTGTAAGAATGCACACAAACTGACATGATTGTGGGTGTTTGCAAATTCACAAGTCTAATTGCGCCTTGTAATGCTCACTCTCCACCCACTCCTTGTGTGGAATGTACTTTGTTGTAATTGTTATGGGGTAAAATTGCGCAGGATTAAAGGGATTTATGATTCCTATGTATCCTTTTCTTACTCCCTATCATGAGTGAAAGGAACCATTTCTGTCATAACTGTATGTTTACCAACTTAAAAACATCCTCTGCAAGAGAAAAACATGTGATTCCATCCTCCTGCTCCACTAGCCTTACATCTAAAACATTGATCTGAGAGCAGAGGGAACATCTTGTGCAACCCATTTGGGGTATAGTAAGTCAACCATCTTGATAAGAAAGCCATTGTCTTATAATTAGGTGCTCTTAATGCTCTGTAGCCAACCTCACTTAATATCTGTCATTCTCTAACACCCTGTTTCCTCCTCTACTTTGACTAAAAATCGATCTACCTCTTTCTGATCAGTAGTCTGGTGTAACATGCAATACCAATTGCCTACACCATGCAATTTACTTTCATGGATTAGCAAAATTATTGTCAGTCAGCAGTCTGTAATTATCCTTTAGAAAACTAGTTAGTTGAGTAAAACTTTGGCTAAGGGCTGCACTCTGTCCACCAAACTGCTGTACAATCAAATCCCAAGTAATAAGATTTGTAAAATTGTAGAAATCGGCCAATTATTCAAAGCCAAGATATTTCCATAGATGTAAGAACCCTTGGGAAACCTGTAGGCCCCAAATCTCGCAGTCCGTAATTTTAGTAAATGCATTGCACGCTGGTATGTTATGTATTTTAGAAAATAATTGTGTACGAGTTACCATATCTATTAGTGTCTTATATCTTGTCTTTTTTGGTGACTTTGAAGATCGCAAGAAAACAGGCTGTTCGCTCTACGTCTACCGCAATTTCGCCATCACTAAGATTAGTGCTGTTTGGATCCTCGTTTGAGGTATATCAGCTGAAGAAATATTATCAATATTTCATCACAATCGCTTTAGCGGTAGCCAGATCTGTGATTCTACAGAATTGGAGAACAGTACAGCAGTGGTTTAGTAAGATGGCCAGGATGTATGCTTTTGAGGAGCTATACACTTAATACATGGGGCCATTGTGTAAATTTAAGGCGATCTGGACAGGTTTTTCTTTTTTACTAGCGGCTGATCAAGATCTTTATCCTCCTGGTTTCACAGCTGTTAGGTAGAGAATAAGTTTGATGCTAAGCTAAAAATGTATTTAAAAAGGTTGTCTCTATATAACTGCTGTGTGTAGTGTGTTTATTTTCTTTGGGATGGACATCAAGTAACTCTATCCCAAATTAATTGCTATCTGAGTGAGGTGGTTAGAGATCTAGCACCTAATTTGTTTTACATGCAAGGGCATTAGGACAGGAGCAAATACCAAAAAGTTAGACTTTACACTTTGCACTTGCACTTTCCGTGCTATACTAGTTTTTCGGAAGCTCCTTTGGAGAATTTAAAAATTGTAGGAAATACTGACTTTTTAGTGTTTATTTGATTGTAATATGAAGTGGCAACCTAACCTATGGACATAGTGTATAAGATCTCAATTAGGCGGGAAGCATTTTCAGCTTAATAGTTTCATAGTAGATTCATAGCAATTTTTATAAGATCTAAAATATATATTTTTTAAATGTCAGTATGGTTTATTATACGTTTTGTTTTTATTCTCCTATGCAGTATAAAATTATGTTTGATTCAGACAAATTATGCTCTAGCTTCCTTAGAAGACTCGCATGGATATCTTTAAATATGAACTCGTAATTATTGCATTTATTGCACTTTGCACTTTTCTTTGGTATTGGCGATGGGAACTGAGGTGATTTTGCTCAATGTATATTAGATTAATGTCCTTTTCACTGTTTTGTGGTTTGTTTCATTCTGTTTTATGTATGAACTGCTCTTTTATCCTACTCAAATAAAAATGTAAAAAATAAATAAATATATATATATATATATATATATGTGTTTACCACCAAAAAGGGCTTTTTGATTGTCCCATACTGTGTCCCATAATGTGAAAGGTATCCAGAAGGCCTGACGCAAAGTGTTCTTGTGTGGATAATATTTTATCGTGCACAACTATTTGTACTGGTCAACAGAGTGCTTTACATACCTTTGAGCATGGCCAGTAATAAAGCACAATCATGTCAGGACTACACAGCAAGAAGCAACACATAAATGGGTATGTAGAAGAACTGATTCATGGTAGAAGCAATATTACATATTTGCATGTTTTATTAGTCAAATATATACTGCTCACAGTTTGCTATTAGTTTGGCCTCATTGTCCTAAGAGAGACACATGACTTCCAGCCCTGGGTTTGAGGATCCTGTTTCAGACTCAAGTCTGATTTTATTTATGAGCTATACCATCAGTCGAGTGCTTGTGATCATGATATTTCTTACATTAGATGTGTTAAAAAAATTGATAAGTAATGCATTATAGTGTGTGGTCAGATTTCTAATTGAAATGTTTATGTACTATATTGGCTATCTGGCTTGCACATTCCCCGGCATGTATAATACTATGTGATTGCTTTATCTGAAATGGTAATGGGGAGCCATGAGATCCATCCCTTGGCTTATGTTGAGTGTGTTGAGTAGGTGTTGAAGTTTTGTTTAATGTCCTCTGTCGTTTTTGATGTTGAATTTCAGGCAGATGGATGCTGTTTTGAGCATGGTTATACTGAACGTTAAGTCATAGTTGCACTCTGTTAGATGATGTGTGTGAAGGGCTCTGTTACATCTCATGTCTGTCTTATTTGTTACTGATTAGAGTGATTGTGATTATATTGATACTTAACTATATGGTATACCTTTTCTATATTGAATCTTTGTGCTATGTTGTGTCTAATGTATTCTGTAGGATCTTGAGTTGGTGTGAAGTTCTGTTGAAGGTACTGTGATATTTAAAAGGCCTGTCTGTGATATGCTGGCTGATTTGCTGTGTCCAAATGGTTGCGCTGGGTAGAGCAATCTTAGGTGATCAGAACAGATAGTGATCATTTAGTTTATGACATAGCATTGAATAAGTAAGAAGGTACTTTACTGACTTGTTTACATGAAGAAAAGGCAGATTAGATGATGAATCAACATTGGCATCTTATTACACATAAGCTAGGGCTATACCAAGCCTTTATAATTCTCATTGTTAAGCATGCTAGTGGGGTTTGGATCAGGAGATGACGTCTTGCCCCAGGAGTAGTAAGAGCATTTTCCAAGGTGATAGTAATTGGCCAAAGAAGGTCAGAGGCTGTTCTTGGTTGAGAGCAGTGGTGTATTTGGGTTGCACACATCTAATAATATTACCTCCATTGGGGCAGGGATTGTGTGGTTTGAATTCTACTTCTGTTGGGATTGTTGGAGGGGAGGTGGGTGAAGTAATTTCAAATTCAATGGAAAATGCTTGCTTTTAAGTTCTTTGCTTTTGCTTTCTGGTTATCAACATTTTTGAGGACATGGTTGTAAATTTGACTTGTTGAAAATGCAGTATATAATAAACTGCTTATGCGATGGGAGGTGTAGTTAGCACTTTTTCCTAGCGGTAGGGTGATGTGTGTAGTGTAATTTCCTTTGGCTGAGATTAGGTTGGTAGCAGCATGGACATACATCCTATAGTTGCCGTAAGTTGGGTTCTGGCTGACTGGTTCTCTGTGTGCCTCCCATTGAGGGGGGTCATATTTAGGACCTGTACCCTGGAGCAGAAATTGCACTTGAGAAGAAATGATTTGGAGGCATATGTATGTAATTTCCAAATAGTGATGACCTATTAGCGTTTTTTTGCAATTCGCAAATTGGGAATCATAATTTAGAATGTATGAAATTAGTCGCCATTGAAATAGCAATTCTGTATTCATTCCGATCGCTATTTAGGTAATCACAAATAGCTTTACCTAAATAGCAAATTGGTTTGCAAATAGCGATTGATTCTTTTGTCTCTGTCTGATGACATCACATCCAGGAAGTACTTAACTTTTGAACTTTGGAGAGGCTTGCTGCTGGAAGTGTGTTTATGAATCCAGTCTCAATCTCCCTGAGAGTTTGCCAGCCACCCGTAGGGTTCTCGGTAATGGTATGAAAGGATTCAGACAACCCGGCTGGGGCCAGAAAAAGAAAACTCAAATTATCTGAGCAAGAACTGGAGATACTAATGGAGAGATGTGTGTAATGCTGTGATAAATTATTCTGGAAAGCATCCCGTGCAATGCCAGAATTCCCCTCCCGAAAAATTGGAAGGCAATGCAGCAGAAAATTGATGTAGTTGGAGTAACACCAAGGTCCATCAAGGAAATCTGTAAAAGATGGTATGACCTCAGATTCAGGACAAAGGAGAAGGTAGCAACCCGGCTAACTGAGGCCAGAGCAACTGGAGGAGGCCATCCACAGCCCCCCAACCTCCAGTGCAATAGAGGAACTTGTAGAAACAACCTTGGAACCAGAGTCAATGGAAGGAATCAGCACAATTGATACATCTGAGTTTTCCGGGTAGGTGTACTACAAAACTCTGATAAATATTCTAAATACATATTAGACTTTGCATAATCACATTAGATATAGTATAGGAATGTTCAAATGTGTGTATATTATAAAGCAATAACATTAAAAATATGGCCCAAAATATGTCAGTAAAATATTTTTTTCCACACAACAAAATTAAACACAGATCACTTAGCCATAGAACAGAAAATAATTATGATTCCATTATCAAACAGATGTCTGTGCTCATGGGAGTGATGTTTCAGGAGACAAAGGGCTTGAGGATTGCCAAATGCAACTCGAAGAGCCACTTGATTTTGAGGGCCATAACACAACACCCCAAGCTGAGCCAATAAGTCCCACAGTCATATAACAGAAACAGTCAGCAAATTGAGTGTGTACAAAAAGCACACAGAGTGTAAGGCAAAAACCTGTAGTCAGGCCAAGAGAACTGTATGATAGATGAACACATCGCACTCGATGTGTGACCAATACTACATTCCAAACAACCATCTAAAGTGGTGAAATCTCTCAAAATGTGCAAATGTTTGCTTGCTTGGTGGCATGAATGCTCAAGGTTCAGTGCCTGCATCAGAGGGAAATAAATCTAGTTAATACAAAACTTACTAAACCACAGGATTTTATTACATTGTACCAACTCTAGCTGATAATCGAAGTACCATGAATGCAAAGATTGACAATCTCACAGATGCATTAAAGACGCTATGCATAGATCTAAGTACTGACCATGAACATCAGAGATGTAGGGAGACATTACAAACCATTCAGATAGCAGGTGTCAGCCAGGTAGTATGTCTAGAGAGTGATGACTGATCTAGTGTCAGGAGCATATCTGTCATTGACGCTATGAGTGTGCGTGAAACCAGGCGTTGCAGTTCTGGAGGTATAAATGTGGGTGCCAGTCATAGGATGTTATCCTCATGTTTACTTTGGATTTCCTGTTTGTCTGAACACAATACAAATTATGTTTCAACAATACTTGTAACATGATGTAATGCCATATTTCTTTGCTTACATTCCTAGCAAAACACAGAAATAAAGGTTGGTTTATGTTTACCTGCAAAAATGCCTTTGATTTTGGTTTTAATTTTCTAAATTTATGTTAATAGTTTACTTACCCAGAAAAATAATGAATCATGTATATGTGGTGGTAGCTGTTCTTCCTCAACATCAGTTTCAGACTCAGATACAGTAACTTCTAAGCCTCTGTGAGTTGCTACATTGTGTAGAATTGCACATGTTGCTACAATCTTGCAACACATTTCAGGAAAGTACTATTGGGCACCACCACTATTGTGCAGGCATCTGAATCTACTTTTCATTATTCCGAATGTGCGCTCAATGACACCTCTAGTTTTTCCATGTGCCACATTGTAACAATGCTCACTGTGTGTGTTTGGATTCAATGAGTCAATATCCATGGGCATATGGCATATGCATTATCACCTGAAATAGCAATGTATACTGTTACACATCGCAGTAAAAATATTTGTGGTTTTCTATTCCAGTCAAATTATAGCATAGGCTTATAACCCAAAATATATCCATCATCAAACTCTCTTCTTTGCAGCCTTGCATGAATGCCACTGTGCCTGAATATGAGTCATGGGTGCTCCCTGCGAAATGTGCTACTATGTAATCACATTTTTAGCATTATACACCACTTGTATATTCATAGAATGAGTATTTTGCCTGTTGCAGAATATATACTCAATTGCAGAGGTTGGGCAGAGTGTCACCATCTACATATCCTATGCAACTGAGAAGGTTGGCTGTCCGATAAAAATCTATCTTGGTGGTATGCAATTCCTGTGCATTTCTAGGGAAATATATGTAGCTATAAAAGTACATTAACAAAGCATCAAGGAACCTATGGAAAAACTGTGACAGTGCACTCTGGGACACCCAACCAGCTGTTGTAATCACACATTGATAGCTACCAGACGCTTATAAATGCAAACTGCATAACACCTGCACATGGGTAGGGATGGACTTACTGCATAGGCTGTGTCTCTCAAGCTGAGGCTTTAAATCAGCAATTAGATCAAGGATTACTGCACTACTTAGCCTGTACTTGGAGTATATCTCTTCCTCTCTTTGTTGACAAAGTGTGGCCCTTAGTCTGAAGAGTCTCTCCTGTTTTCTCCGCCTTCTTTGTTAACCTGCCAAAATCCTCATTCTCCTTGTCATGACATACAGAGCAGCCATTTTGGAAAAATCTAATGCATTTCTGGGCTGTTTATATAGTTTGCACATGATTACCACCTGGGGTGAGGTGGTGGTAAATTGCATGTGCAAAATGGTGTTTTTTTTAATGTTCCCTATTTGCGTCTGGGATGAACATATGAATATGCGAATCGCAAAAATACTATTTCTTATTTGCGATTTGCTATTTGTCAGTAAATTACTGAATCGTTAATAATTCGAAACGGTAAATTTAGGCCTGCAAACGTGTTCCTTAAATTCCAATTTCATTGTTTGCGACCGGTATTCAGTTTGTGACTGAACACCGATTCGCAGTGTTTGTACATATGCCCCTTGATCTTGCATGTAAGGCCTAGCAGATTCTAGGTTGTCCATGGCTTCTTGTCATATGATCTTTGAAGAATAGTTGTGACTGAATTTAGAATCTATGAGATGATCTCCCCTATACTATAACATTTATTTAGCTTGAATTCAGTTTTAAATATATTGCTGCCATTCAGAGACGTAGAATATTAAAGAATGAACTCTGCTTTGTTAATACCGTATTTATCCGTGAACAGTTGCGATTCATAGGCATTGTGCATCATCATATAGATTTAGAATAAACATCTTTTTTGAAAGCCTGGGTGTTAAACAGAAGTCCCGCAGCACAGAATTCATGCTTCTGATCTAGCCCAGTTACATGACATAAAAAGCCTGAATCCACTTTTTGACATCACTAATTACATCATCCATACAGCCTTTTCCTAATTAACCTCAGCAAGACATATTGACCTTGATAGAGATACTGCAATCTCACAACTGATTTAATGTATGTAGGAATATATATCATGTGAGTGTAGTTGTAAACAAGACATATATGATACAGTTATTTAAAACCATTACAAACTAGCCCTGTTTTAATCACATTGTGTAGTTTAAAAGTTTATTAAGCAGAGTAATTATTACTTGAGTAAGCCGCACAACCAGGTCAATTTCATATTTGTTGCCTCCTCAAAACAATTTTATAATCCCAGCACTGATAAGAAAAAGTGGTTTGTAGTGGTGTTGGAACTGTAGGATGCACTGAAAATCAAGACCTTAGATGTAACACCAGCATTGAAATTATTATCACACCCAAATAGTTGAAGAGGTTGTGTGTTCAACTGCAGCTGGTCACAAGCAGCCCTGAACTGTGTTATGGTTGGGTAGCCCCATTCCATCTCTAAGCCATTTTTATATTTTTATATTTTTTGATCTTGCTACACACAGCTGTAATGACTGGAAAACCACAGGTTTTCAAGTCTTCAAAAAAGTAAGATAATAAGTACGTAGAGAGAGAGTGGGATTTGGGTCAGCCCTCTTCAGCTTTTTTGTGATTTTCCTGGTTTGCCATTGCTTGGGTAGCATGTCCATCAAGGTGATAGCATTTTGTGGATGCTTTCATAGTCCCAGTTAGTTCACATTATGCTTTGGTGATGGGGTTCAAATAGTCGTTTTGCTATACTAGATCCATTGTGTGCTCTTTGTTGTACTTTGTTAGCATGACAACATTTTAATTGCTGTTTCATGGCTTTTCTGTTTAGGAAGTACTTGCTTGCTGAAGGTCTCAGCTTCTTATAATGACACTTTGCAATTCAGTAATTGCCCTGGCATGTTCTTTTGTTTTGCTGGAAGGATAACTGCTGTTGGATTTACAGTTTTTTTGTTTGTTCACAAAGTAAAGACGTGCACGCACACAGGCTTTCTAGAGAGGCATTGGAAATAGTGGCCCTTTGTCTTGTTTTGCTGGGTATGCCTTTTGAGTTCACCACTCACAATCTACTCTTCATTTTCTGACTGCTTCTCATAACACTGTTTTTTTAGGGTAACGCTAAATCTGCTAATGCAGTCTGTTAAAGGAACATTCCCCTATTCCCAGTTATGAAAGAGGTTTTTATTGGGCCATGGTTGAAAATTTGACATGGGGCTGATATAGCACAAACACCTATTTCTAAGGCACAACAAATGTCTCCAGCCATTGAAAGAGAAACACAGCAGATCCAACATCTGACATCATTTTGCGTTTTTTAGCTGTCTCATTTATAATCTAACACTTCTGTCAAAGACAAGATCCCTTTGGGCTCCTTCTTAAAGCATACCAATTCATCCAAATAGCACACATACCATATTCAATTCATCAACAATCACAAGAAACCAAAACCATAATATAAAATAGTATTAAATTTTATTATATATATAATCCCCTCAGGATTCAAAATATATGCAATTTAAAAGTCAAATTCATATAAAAACATTGATTTTATCACAGATAATCACATACAAATACTTATAAAAACCACAATCTAAAAAACTGTAACACTTCTTGGAGATATGAAAGAAATGGGAGAAAATGGTCAGATTGGCACATCCAATGTTAATCATAAACCATGCTCAATCAGCACTCAATCATCTAATTTGTTTTTTCTTTTTAATTGACCATCGGAGTGCTAGTATTTCCAACCAATGTGGGGTAGCAACCAATATGAAGTAGCGACGCGTTTCGGTGGTCTATTCAGATTCACCACCTTATTCAGGCTTAATATATCAAATTAATATCTCCTCAAAAGACTTTGCCTTCGTTCCCTGTGGGGTAATCCAAAATCACACCTCCACTGTAGCTGTAGTAATATATTTCTTACAGAACCTGTCCTCCTCACGTCGCACTTGCTTAATTTTCACACGTGCGCGTGCCGGTCCCAAACAAGCTGCCGGGACGTAAACAGTCTCCTGGCGAGCTACAAATTCTTCCGGGTTCCTGCAATGAACCCGGAAGAATTTGTAGCTCGCCAGGAGAGTCTTTTTATGGTTTTATTCTGAATTACCCAAAAGAAAGGATGAAAAGAAACATTGCAAGTTTGACTAAGGGATGATATAGAGGTCCATATCCTCTATTCTTTGCGAGTGGTGTGTGAAGAGGATTAAAACCAATTTGAAGGAAGAAACAGATCTCCTTCTTTATCTCTATACACCATTCTACGGATCATATGAGGAGATATTAATTTGATATATTAAGCCTGAAGAAGGTGGTGACTCTGAATAGACCACTGAAACGCGTCGCTACTTCATATTGGTTGCTACCCCACATTGGTTGGACATACTAGCACTCCGATGGTCAATTAAAAAGAAAACACAAATTAGATGATTGAGTGCTGATTGAGCATGGTTTATGATTAACATTGGATGTGCCAATCTGACCATTTTCTCCCATTTCTTTCATATCTCCAAGAAGTGTTACAGTTTTTTAGATTGCGGTTTTTATAAGTATTTGTATGTGATTATCTGTGATAAAATCAATGTTTTTATATGAATTTGACTTTTAAATTGCATATATTTTGAATCCTGAAGGGATTATATATATAATAAAATGTAATACTATTTTATATTATGGTTTTGGTTTCTTGTGATTGTTGATGAATTGAATATGGTATGTGTGCTATTTGGATGAATTGGTATGCTTTAAGAAGGAGCCCAAAGGGATCTTGTCTTTGACAGAAGTGTCTGATTTTGGTGTCCTGTCCCTTTGGTGTGTGGGACCCCTCTCCTATATTTTTGTCATTTATAATCTATAAATTTATTTGGCAGCGTGAGTGCTGGGTCCAGAAAAAGCTTGGGGCCTGGGAAATAATGCCCCCCTACCCCTTCCTTCTGACAGCCCTGCCTATTCCCAGTTTCCATATATTCACAGCACAAGTTGTTGCTTCATTATGTGATTTTCTTTCAAGGCCAGCTGGGGGCAACAGTCACAAAGTCATCCAACTATTACCAACCACTTCCCCTAACAAAAAGCCAGATGCACTGGCTTTGCCAATGCTCATTCATCATTACTGGTGGTGTTATGGATTGAAATTTAAATCCCTAGAAATTTTTCAGACTATGGGCCTGATTACGAGTTTGGTGGCCTTGGAGGAGGCTGCCATGCCAGTACCCTGATCCAAGACCGCCAAGCCCGTATGAAGACCGCCCGCCGTATTCTGAGTAGAATCCTGGAGAACGGTCCTGCGGCAGCAGTCCAACGGTGGTGGCTTTAAAAGGCTTGTATGTGAACCTTAGAAAGGCAGTGCCTTGGGACCGCCACAGCATGTTTCAGCATGGCATGGACTGTGCAGGCCATGCCATGCTGAAACTGGGGTTGCATACAGACAGGGGCCCCCCTTCATGCACCCCCGTGCACAGAGGCACCAGGGGGCTCTGTAGGGCACCCTCAGTTTCCTCACCCACAATTTTCATGGCGCCATGAAAACTGTGGCGGTGAGGAAACTGGTAATATGCTTGGCGATGCCGCAGGGCACTTCCACATACTGCGGCTGCAGACCTCTGCAGCGGTCTCATGGAGGTCTGACCACCAAAGTCGTATTATGGTAGTAGAGGTAGCCGCACTGTCATCGCAGGTTTGGCGGTCCATAGGACCGCCAAACTCATAATTAGCCCCTAAATCATCCTCCAGACAGACCCTCCTTTCATCTACTAACCCATAAAGCATTTATATACTCAGGGCTAGTCACAAAGGTAAATAACACTGTTTACACTTTGAGTAACTTTACCACTTTTAGCTATTCACAAAATATAAGTGTAAAGTTACTCAAAGTGTAGACTTGCACATCCCCTCACCCCAAAAAAGGTGATGGGGCCAAATGTACGTGTAAGTTACTACCGCTGGAAAGAAACAGTAGTTAGTACAGCACCTGGCATAGAAAACCACTGATACTGCAAACTCCCCCCTCCCATAGAAAATAATAGTGGTACAGAATTAACATAAAACCCCATAGGAAATAACGTTATATTAAATTAAATGTTTAAAATAGTTATGTATAGTTACATGATGGTAAAACATTTATTATTCAATTATAAAACATTTTAACAACCTTTTTTAATCAAAACATTCATATTTTATTAAAATATAATTACATTATTTTTATTAATTCTATCCATCATTTTTAATAATTCTTAATGCATAATATGTATGTATGTATGTATGTAAAGAATTTATAGAGTGCAGGAATCACCCCCAAAGGGGTATCTCCGCGCTAAGCATAGAAACAAGTCAGTCAAGCACAAAATCCCATAGCTCAAGCCTTGAAAAATTCCGTCTTCAGGAGTTTTCTGAAACGAGGAAGACTAGGACATTTACGTAAATCCTCTGGCAGAGAATTCCAGTATATTGGCGCCAGATAGGCCACAGTTTTGCCTCCAGATCGTTTTTTCTTGAAACGAGGGACCACCAATAACATTTTGCCTTCAGATCTGAGACACCTATTCGGGCAGTACACTTTGAACTTCTCCACCATATAACTCGGGCTAGTGCCATAGAGAGCTCTGTGAACAAAGCAACAGAGCTTAAACTTTACTCTCCGGCGAATTGGGAGCCAATGGAGAGTGTTCAATAATGGCCCGGGGGAGGTGCGGGGTGGTTTGTTAAGAGTTAGGCGTGCAGCCACATTCTGGACGATCTGCAGTCTGCTAAGAGAAGACTCGTTCGCTGATACCAATAAAGCATTACAATAATCCAGGCGACCTATAATCAAAGCCTGAATTAAAGTTCTGCGTACAGTTAGGGGTAGCAACCTGAACACTGTGCAGCAGGCTCAAGGTATGATAACAGGTCCCGACGGTGGTCATAACTTGATCCTTCATCGATAGATGTGCATCCAACCTGACCCCAAGATTTTTTGCCACCGAAGTAATAAACCAGAACATTGTTTTTAATTGAATTTATTATATATAAATTAATTAAAATTAATATTGAGTTATAGTTCTGCAGCATTTATTTTGTTCTACATTTAAGATAAATATATACAATTAATTTACATTCATATTTATCATAAACATATTTTTATCAATCAGATTACTGCTACCGGAAGCCTGGATAAAACTTCATTGTGCCAATGTTGTAGGTACTCCATATTGGAGACAGCCCCAGTTTTACCTGCCTTGAGAGCTATTACCTTTACACAGATTCTCTTAAACAGACTCTGTTCCCCTTCATCCCACCCTGACCATAATAGGGAAAGTGGAGGAGCATCTCTAGCACAGACAACGAATACAAAACATTCCTGTTTTTGTTTTTTACTTCCATCAGATTTTATTCTAATTCTGTTTACTTGTGGTTGATGATGGTATGTGTGCTTGATGATGTTCCTATGACCTAGAGTAATATTGCAACACATGACAATAATGTCGTTTCTTTCTATAGTTTTGCATGCAATCTCAAAAAGCCTCCAAACGTTTCCTAAATATTCCTAAAAACCCTGCATGAAAACTGATCTGATTGTTGACTCTCTTTTTTCTTTTAAATAATTATCTCCTTCCTTTCTATCCTTTGCATGCCGTCTTTCTCGGAGCACAGCCTACTCTAATTCCGATGCATGTTTACCTTCATCCCTATTATTGTATCTCTGCGAATTGCCAACACCTCATTTCAAGTATCACAGCCCCGTTAGGGCTAGTAAAAGTGCTATATAACTGCAATTACAGTAAAATATAATATATTACTCACACTAATACTAATACCATAACATTCAGCTGTCAGGCAGTCAGATCTGTGATGATATTAACAAAGTCCATCCCAGCAGATCTCGCCACCATTTCTTCATTTAACCTGTGCTTGTTCAGAACCATAAACTTTAAACAAAATATCTCAGAATGGACAGCCTACTGCAGTAACCAGCTAAATGGACTATCAACATAAGAACTATCATATAGGGACCTGCAGAGCTGGTTAAAGCTGCCAGCTTACTGAAAACAATTAACTCCACACCTCTCTCACACTTCTTCATCCATCACACTGCTAAGTGCTGCATCCCATAACAAAGGAAATAGTAACAATATTTTTTATGTTAAATAGTAATGTGTACATTATTTATATATTTATTTTTAATGTAGAACAAAATAGAAACACTCCTATAGCACTTTTAGGTTAATTTTGGATAGCATTTTTAATTAATTTAAATATGATAAATTAAATAAAAAGTTATTTTTTCGAAGTTTAAATTAGAAAATAAATTCTCACCTAAAATAAAAAAGAATATTGTGCATCAGTAATCATGACAAGTGATATATATGAATAATTAAAACTATTTAATTTACTTATATTTTCATAAACATTAATGTTACATTCATTTATAAATACAAAAATGTTTGTTAAAACATTTTTATAAATAAGTAATAAATATGTTTTATTTTAAGGTATTTTTAACAGAGTATTTTTTTGATTTATATTTAACTATTTTAAATAAATTAATTGAACATTATTTCCTACAGTTTTACTTTAAGTCCCTACCTCCATTATGTTTTATGAGCTGGAGTCATTTTCTCCTGTTTTAGGTCCCTTTTTTGGCTGTTGTACCTTTAGAAGTGTGGTTTGCCAATAGCAACAAAACGCTTTCGTTTAGAAGTATGTCCCTTTTACCAGCCAATCCTCCTGGTCCCTCCCACATTTACTAGTAAGTTGTAAACTTAGTTGTGTGAGGATCTCCCCATAGAAAAGACAGGAGAGGTTTAGGTGGAGATTTATACTCATAGGTGTGTGAATAGCATTTTATAGTACTTTAGTAGTACTGTTGTAGTACTATTAAATATACTTTAAAATACAGTTTGTGATTAAGCCTCATGGCTTCTTTCCTTGAGAGCATTACTATATCTTTCCGTTGGAGCATTACCATTGATTTAATTTTGTTTAAAATATTGCTCCAAAATGTATTGCTTTTCTGTGGATTGAAACAGTCCTAAAAATGAAATTCAATTGTTCATGCTACCTGTGTGGAAAATACTTCACACAAAAAAAGCTTAAGGCACGTTTATTTAGTAAACGTGTAGAACGGACTGCACTGCAAGGCATATCCATGTGTCAATTCCTCAAAATGTCCTGTGAAGGCAGGGCTTGCTTCTGGAACACTGGCACGAATACACTAATAAGCTGCCATTCTGGTATTCTGCTGTCATTAGGCTAACATATCCACTGAACAATTCACACCTCTGAGAAGAAGTGCTCATGCCATCAGGTCCCCTAATTTTCACAAGACAAATCAATGATCTGTAGGATCTCCTTATGCTGGCAGGCCTCAAACAGGTAAGAATTTTGTTCACCTTGACAAAAGTCTGCTAAAATAGCTGCTTTCCACTCTCCTAATTAAGGTGGAAAGCACAGAAATGCGAGTGGACGAAGAAAGCTCACTGAGTAATGCAAGCTATATGTTTTTCTTGCATCGAGCACATATACTTATAGAAATTCAATATTTGTGTGCAACTACTCATGAATTATAGAAACTGTTGAAAGATATTCAAAGCACCCAATCAACCTAATTCATATATATAGACAAACTACACTCAGGGAAGGTCTACATGATGCAACAGCATAACTACAATGATTTAATTCCTAGCAATAGCCTAAAGAATAGCCTACACAAATACAGGTAACTAAGAAACCCCCTTTTGGATCTCATACCAAACATATTTGTTGAAAACTAAAAGGATAAGTTCCCTTCTTCATATTAGATAAGAATATTACAATAATTGGTTAAGACTAATACAAGGAAGAATGATTTAAAAAAAAAAAAAAAAAGAACCCTGACAGTGGGTTGGACCTATTCTTGTTGTGCTTCTCCTATCATGCGTACCATTTTTAATATCCATGTGTATTTCTCTTATTCAGTGACTTCCATAATTTTGAATGTTGTTTTTTAATTAGAGGGAAGATGAAATACAGAAAAAAATCAAAACGAAGCGTACGCATTCGAGAAGAAAATCCAGCCAAATATTTCCAAATGACGAAGAGCGACCACACGATGAATACAGTTTGTATTTACATTTACTTCCCCACATTGAAAAAATAGCATGCTGCTTTTTTGCAAAAAATTAAAACCTAGGAGACATTTTGTTGCTGGATAATAACACTCTTGCTGTTAGGTTAGCAAAATAATTCTTTGGACTAGATTATGATTTGTCTCTGAGCTCACTTGCTATGGGGACTTTAACAATATGTGCTTGAAATGTTATGTGTTATCTTGATATATGTGTATATTTCACTTAAGAATTTGCATTCTTTGTTCCATTGTAACAGACATCTGATATTTTGTTTTCCATACTACTTCTATTTGTTACCTCAGTGCCATTGGTACCCATTATCGAGTCACAATTTTGGCTGTAACCTAAAGAAGTATGGTCTGATTTGCAATATTGACATTAATGGGAGTAACCGAAAAATAATGGCACTTAAAAGACAGCTAGTATAACAGTTGTTCTGTGGCACTGGTATGCTAGTCATATGCTTCTTAATGCCCACCTGTGGCGCACAATCTGGCAACGACCAGGCATTAAACCATAGAAGACATCCAGAATTTGAAAGCCATATCCAATTATATCTAACTTTTTTTTTTGAAGAGACCATGACAATTGAGCTGTAAACAGGGTTTGGGATGGGCTCATGCATCTCATTAAAGATCTCCACACTGCATAACCTTTGTAACAAGTTAGGTAAAGTGTTTCTCTTATGTAGACTTCTTAAAATGATTTTGAATAGTGAACTAACCAGCATATATTTGACAGAAATGTCACACTAGGTAATACAATTACCTTATTAGAAGCAACATACATCCTTTTAAAAATAGAATATGTGTCACCAATGGACAGATTTTGACCTTGGAGAGCCCAACTAAAATAAGGGCATTCTAAAATAAAGACTAGTGAGTTTTATTACAGTTCTACATGAGGAACATATTTAGTGCTCCTGTATTGGAAATTCTATCTTGGTTGCATGTTAAAATATTAAGGAAATAAATATAGCCCTACAAAAATATCATTGCTTACCTTTTGAGAGCCAAAATATCACAACAGTAAGTATATGTAGGTAAATATAAATTTACTATTCTTAACCCCACATTGCAGATTTAGAATATCATCACGGTACTTATAAGTGGAGTTTAATGAAGTGAGCATATTTACCCGTGCATACTTACATTCACAATATTTAAGTAGTCAATATTTGGCCACAACAATTTTTTAGGACTATATTTCAGCCACAATCTGCAGACAGTCTATCCCTATCTCCACTAAAATGGCCATTTGGACCTTTTTAGAAGTTATTTGTTGCCTGTTTTTCATACAGTTCAGTGCTTGGGTATTTTCAGATAAGTGATTGTAGATTAGCCCTGTTCAGGTAGAGGAGGTAAGAAAGAACATCTTCTACAATGCATTAAAGAAAGCCATCATAATTTTGATGCAACTTTTTCAGGCATCTTTTAGACTTGTTATAGATCATGAAAAAGACTGAAGTATCGGTGCTCCAAATTGTGAGTAGCTAGGCTGCTATGCTCCTCAGTGATGATAGATTTGTCTACAGAATATTGTTCTTTTTTTGTGACAATATCTATGGTCAGTTAGGCAATATTAACAAGTAGGTCTACAGAGATGAGTCTTGTGTCATTATCATATTTGCCTAATACAAATCAGAGTTTTTTCACTATTTTGTGGACTGTAACACCTTTCAGTATATGATTGAAAGAACATTTGGTGCAAATACATTTGTCTGACATATTCTACCCATTACTACAAAAATGTTTATGTATTGGGTCGACATACGTTTATCTTTAGTAATTTCGCCTTTTAGGAATCTTGTATGTCCTGGCTAAGAGTATTGCCACTAAGAAGACTGCATTCGTGGCAATTTCCAAAGAAACGGTTCCTGTGAAGTCGGGCAGCTCTCAATTCATCCTCCATAGTATAACGTTGTCTAGATGTGTATGAGATTCTGTTTCTTTTTCAAGGATTTGAAAGACATATATTTAGCAAAAAATAACAAATGGGTGGAGGCAGGCCACCATGGTATAGGGCCGTGGGCCCACCCCAGAAGAGGGCAATGAAGTCTTTCTGCCCTTGGGAGGCAGATTGGGGGCAGAAAGCCTGATAGATACCTGGGACTTATTTACTAAAAAAAGAAAAGTATAGGTGCAGCCCACCCTGGTATATAAGACCATGCTCCCTCCCCAAAAGTAGGAGAAATATAGGCAGAATCTTGGTTTGCCCCCCTGGTGGGGCAGAAAGCCCACTAGACACCAGAGAATTTACATTTGGGGTAAACAAAGGGGTGCAGGCCTCCAACTTTGTCATTTGGGAATATGTCACCCCAAAAGGGGCAAAGCAATCTTTTGGTCCCCCTTACACCCTGAGGGGCACAGAAGGGGTTTTCCCTCAGTCTACTCCCGGGGGCAGAAAGCTCACTAAATCAAGAATTTCAAAATGATGTCACAACAAACAAAAGGATGGGGAGGCCCAACCTGGCATTGAGCCATACCCCCACCCCAGAAGGGGCGATAGAATCTTTCTGTCTCCCCCAGGTCCAGATAGCTGGTTATTGCTAATTGCGGAAGTTCATGATTTTAGGCACATTGTGAGATCTGCAGGGCATTTGGGTAAACACAAATCTGGTATCCACGTAAGGCAGGTTTCCCTAAGTGGCTGTTGAGTTCGGGCCCAAGTACCGTAGTTACCACCATTGTCAAACCAGGCCATTTGTTGACAGGAAATGTTGCTGTCGACACATTGCGTTTTGAGAGCTTTCCTGTCACAGCCACTAGGCCCATTAACACAAGTGCGGTACCGTTTTTATTGGGAGACATTTGCGAACAATGCGTGGAAGGAAATTTGTAGATCGCCACAGATTCCAGAACTTTCTCTCATATCAATGTGAGGAAAATGTGTGTTTTTAGCTAACATTTGAAACTTGCATGGGCTTCTGGGTGGAATAACCTTATGAGACCCACACAAGTCACACCCACCTGGACTGCATCAGGTGTATGGTTTCAGAAATGTGTGGGAGTGGTATGTTTCCCTGGGTGGTGGACAAGTCTAGGCCCAAAATCAAACATTACACCCATTGTAAAAAAATGGTTGGTTTTTAGTGGAAAATTTCATTTGCCCATGTTCTCTTGGGCCATTGTCTATCACTGGAGAAAGGCCCACCCGCACAAGTGGAGTACCATTTTTACTGGGAGATGTCAGGGAACACTGGGTTGTATATATAATAAATAGATCCCCACAGATTACAGAACTGTCCCTCACAGAAATATGAGGAAAATGTGTGTTTTTAAGAAATGTTTGAGGTCTGCGAGGAATTCTGAGTAAAAGATCTTATGAAATCCATGCAAGTCCCACCACCCCAGACTCCTCCAGGTGTCTCGTTTTCAGAACTGTCTGGGTTTAGTAGGTTTCCCTGGGTGCCAGCTGAGCTAGGGCCTGCATTTGTGGCTCCCAAATTTAAGCCAGTGGCAAGAAAGAGGACATTTTGCAGAATTCCCTCTGAATCACATTTTAGTATAGGTAACGACAAAGTCAGAGGTGTATAAATAACCACTTTCTAAACTCAGGGGCCGATTCCGATCTTGGCCGGTAGGGCTCCGAATCGGAGTCGGCATTACCGGATCCGATTCGGAGCCCTGTTTCCCGACCGAGTCGGACGTGCGTCCGGGCGAGCGAGTACGATGCGAGCGTACGCAAAATCGCCGACCGACTCATTCGCGGGACCCAGCCGCTCCGACCGACTCGCACGGACACGACTCGCACCGCGCAATGGAGACGTTCCCCGGCCGGGTAAGTACGATGCGCGCCTCGAGCAGTCCGACCGACTTGCGCCGTCCGGCTCGAAAGAGCAGTCGGAGCCGCACTTTGGGGGTCCGTGTCGGACCCCCCTGTACGCGTAGCCGCGCGAGTCGCACACAGGGGGGACCCATGGGTCCCCCCTACCTGTGCATGTACGGCGCGACCCGCTTCGACGCGTACCCGCTGTAGGGGGCGCCCTTGTTCGCCTCGCACCCATTGAGTCAATGGGAGCCTGCGTACGCGTTGTACGACCGGCTCCCATTGACTTCAATGGGAGTCCGACCGAATCTAGTCCGATAGCATGCGAACGCATCGTACTCGTTCGGTCGGACTGCTAGGGTCCGATTCGGTCGGAAATCTCTCCGGGTCCGGCTCGGTCGGAGAGATTTCCGGCCTGAATCGGAATCGGCCCCTCAGTGTCTTGTGTACATTTTGGAAATACATAGGTTTGTTTCAACCCATGTTTGATTCCTTATATTTTACCATATGGATTGCTGTATACTCGGTACACAATGAAAAACTATTGTGGGGTGCAGATAAGTTGTTGGCTCTGGGTATTGCATGGTTTTGCAGAACCTACAAACCCAAAATACCCATGATCAGAAGAGCCTATCGGATGTAATGGTATATTGCGTTTGCAAACTGGCCATCATAATAAAAAATTACATATGAAAACATTGTCACAAATGGTTTTTCCTACTCATTTCATTATTTTTTGTTTCAACAGTTTATTTCTTTGGGAAAACCTTGAGAGATCTACTCTGTGTGTTCCTGAAAGCTGGGACGATGGTGATCCTAGGACACCAAACTTTAATTGATACAATTTTTAAGAAACAAAGCATGCTTTCTTCCACAGCACATTTTTCTCATTTCCCCCTAAAAATATAGCTATATTATAGCTGCTTTCTCTGTTCCCTCCAGAGAATCTAGAAGCCCTGGGTACTTTTAGAATCCCCAAGATGTTTGAAAAAAGCATGCAGATTTGGCCTGGGTACCTTGTGTGGAAAAACATTATGAAGGTATAAGAATGAGCTACATCAAACATCCAAAAAAAGGATTAGTATGGGTGGGGGGCAAGCAAAGCAGTCACATTGTTAATGATGATAGAGGAGCTGTTTCTCAGTGAGAAGATGGCTTCTTTCTGAATTAGAGCCAAGTTGTTTTTGGGATCACTGTATGTGCCTGTTCTGAGTAACCTATTTTTCCATAACCATCTCATGAAATTTATCTATGCTATCATGAAGCATGCTGGGTAAAAATGTTGATTTAGATTTGAAGCCACTTCGGCTCAGTACACTGATCTAAACAGCTGTTTTCCATAGGTTTTCCTTTTCATCCATTATAGTGTCCCTGCTAAGGGGATTTGCTTGCAGGAATTTTTCTAATGATTGTAGGTAATCATCATCCCCCCATGGTGCTCCCATTTCTCTTTCTGGCTTCAGTTCCAACCACACTGCCCTTAGAGAATAACTTATGTACCTCTATCAGTTTCAGTTTTTTAATGAATAGAAACAAATCAATTCAGAACTCAACATAATTGAAATCATTAATTGAACAAAAAGATAATCCCAGTCCCAGAGCTGATCTCTCACCCTGATCAGTGGTGATACGATAAGTAATCATTGTTAAGCTAATTTCAGTCACTTTTATTCTTTCAGGACTGTCTGTTTTTCCTGCCATTGGGAATTTTGTCTGTTTTTGGGCCAAGCTCCTCCTTGTCTGCCTTTGCATGATTTCTGTTGCTGTTTTTACCTTGTGGTGTCTCCTTTTTGGTTTTTCTGCTTTGCGAAGTAGGCAACATTTGTCTAAAAAATTGCCTTTATTGTTAAAGGATGTAGTCCATGTTCCCAGCATTTCCTCCATATTTGAGCTGAGATCTGAGCTTGAGCCTGTTGTTGCTAACTAGTGCTTCCTTTGATTGTCCTCCAATTTCCTTTCTTTCCTGTAAAAATCATATTTTTTGAAAAATGTTAAAACTCTTCCCCCTGAATAATCTTTCCGATCTCTCTGAAATTTCTATGGTTTCTTTGATTTTGATTTCTTCCTTATATTTATAATCATAATATGATTATTGAATATGAATATGTGAATACAGATCTGAGAAATGGTAACATCATAAAACCAGAAATAGGACCAAGACAACCCATTATATATCGACAAGCACTGTCCCTTGGGGATATATTGACACATAGGCACATATGTATGAACCTATTTAGCATTTCTTAATGGACCGAATCGCTATTTCAGGCCTTTAAGAAATGCTAAATAGCCTTTCCCTATGTACAAAAGCTAAAAACGCAGTCGCAAATCGTGATTTCTACCACCATTTTGCGATTACCAAAATAGGAAATTGCAAATAGGGATTTCCTATTTGCGATTTCCAAGCGGTATGTACATAGCATTTCCTAAATGCAAAATGGGCATTTAGGAAAAGCTATTTCCATCGAATCCAATCCAATGGTAACCAGGTGCAATTTTTAAAAAGGCACCCAAAATGCAGTTTTTACGGTGCTGTGTAGCGCGCACTCGCCCCGAGGGCATTGGAGCGCTTTACACAAGCACCACTTTTATTTCCAAATTTGTGATTTCCGAATAGCAATTACGACTCCATAGGAATCGCTATTAGGAAATCGTAAATTTCGTACATTCCAATTTTTATTTCCAAAATAGCAATTTCTTACGATTTACTATTTAGGAAATGCAAAATGAAGTTTCGTACACATTGTCCACAGTTATTATTTCAGAGACTAAAAACAGGCATGCTGGCTTAATGAAGTTCAAGCTTTTTATAAACGGTTAGAATTTTAAGGCCTTCAAAAAACCTACTAATTGTAAGGAATATGTTTTGCCTATGGGCAGAAAAAGACGGTTTGATAAGTTTTTGACATGCACCCGAATTACTAATTCTGTGTGCTGCAATGTTCCTGCAAATTAAAATATGTGAAAAGAAACTTTGTCCTATGAAAAAAGGATATCTAAGACCCATAAAGCATAACTGCTCCCACTTATCCCGTTGCTAGACATTTTGAACTGGAGCATAACAGGGACTCAACAAAATTATTGTGTTTTGACATTGGCAGAGTTCCAAAAATGCAAGTGGTGGAAAATGTCAGAAGAGTCCACGGGAACTGGAATCAAGACATACCATTGATTTACAGACTAAACATCTACATGGTCTAAACATGGATGTCGACCTGGCAATCACATAAGATAATGATTGGCACTTGACAATGATTATGTATATGGATTTTGGGCTTATGACTTAAAGGATAGATTTCAATTTCTTTTTCTTCTTGTTTCCTTTTTCTTCTCTTCTGTGATAAGATCACAGGTGTTGACCACCTATATAAATTACTGGAATATATTATAGCCTTATAGCCCGCCGTAGCGGGCCATGCCGGCTATTAAAGGCCCGCTCCAGTGTTAAAGGCCCTTGCCGAAGGCGAGGGCCTTTAACAAGGGAGCGGGACTTTAATAGCCAGTATAGCCCAGCTACGAAGGGCTATAAGGCTATTAGAACATTCTGCCACTAGAGGGCAGAATGTTCTAACAAATAAAACAAAGGCTTCAGGGAGCGCGAGGGGATTGAAATCCCCGCAGCCTCCCTGAAGCCTTTGTTCACAGCCAAAGCTGTGAACAAAGAAACATTGGAATGTTGGAGCTCCAGGCTTATGCCAGCCATTATAAGCCCAGAGCAACTCCATTGTCTTCAATGGAGCTCCCAACATTCCAATGTTCTAATTATCCTTAATATGTCATATTCCTTTGGATTGGGGTTGAAGAAACGCACACTATCCAACAGAGTTTCATTAATGAGGACATCATTTATAAATCAGACATAGTATCTATATAATTCATGCCTAATTGAGCTCTTTATATAATGTAAGAAGAGTAGCCCATTTGGGCGTTATGCAGGATGAACTATTTAATTGAAATGTTAATCTATAGTAAGACATCCATTATTTAGTTTTTCCAGACATTTACACTTTATTTCTTTTTCACTCTAATACATATGTTGCACTGATGTTGTTTCTCCTCACACAGACATAGGAATTTAGGTCCTTTTATCTCTATAAAAATATATTTGCCATACTTGTTATGTATATCTGTTAGGGAGAGCTGACAATAATACAGACAATAATGATATTATATTTCTAGAAATGAGGGAGCCTTTATTATTATCTAGGGGAAAACATACAGATGAGTAAGCCTGACATGCCTAAGCCATGGAAAGTAGTATATTTTTTATATCTGTATTTTGAATTTGAATGCTTGAAAGAGGGCCATATAATTAGGAGGCATATGGTTATACCAGGGGTCTCCAGCCATTTCTTTAATAAGAGCTACTTACAATCAATAAAAAAAATCCCGAGCTACTAATATCATTAGTGTTGTAAAAGTGACGGCATCAAACAAGATTACGTTAGTGGCCACCATATGTAAAATTATCCACAGTGACTACCTGAGGGCAGCAGGCAGGATTTCAAGCAGTAATGTAAAAAAAAGGCTTTGGAATGCCTTTCCTTACCTAACGGCAGTAGCTTAAATGTCCCTGGCACCAAGGTAATAATATTAATAATAAACCTCCGCAACTTCACATGATTTATCACTCAAACATCAGTTTTAAATAGATTTTGGAAATTCAAACATGAGCTTATCAGTTCTGAAAATGCATACATTTTCATCTCTAAAACACTCTTTTCAGTTTTGGTATACATATATTCAGTCAAGCAAAAGCTTCTAATTTAGTAAGCTGGACTCGACACGGGAGAGCTACTTACAAGTAGCTGGAGAACTCCCAGTAGCTTAGGAGCTACTTGTTGGAGAAGCCTGGGTTATACCCTCCAGAAATAATGTACTTTAATGAACTATGTCAATGACGAGCCACTGTTTTGGCAGGACTAGCCAGAATGTTACCTAGCCTGTCCACCATGTCAAGGATGGGCCCCAATATGCCGAATATGTCAGAGATATCCATGGAGTTGCCAGGAAAGCACATCATGTCAAGTGTGGGCCATTCTTATGCTGAGGAGCTCCAAAACTGTAGCCAATAGTACACCTTATGACAAGGTTGTGCCGCCGTTGTGCCTGGAAGAACCAGAATGGTCACTCCACTGTACCTTGAGTGTGTCAGTTAGGTAGACAGAACTTTTATTAGGACACTTGTCCATAAAACATTCTAAAACTATAAATCAATTACATTATAAGATCATCTTAAAAATTCACAAGCCCCCCCCAAGTGTGTCAAAACTATCTTTAAAACTCTGCTTAAGAGCAAGAATAAAATGTGCAATTCCTTGTACAACATCAAGATAGTGCATTTCTGATAAAAGTGCCATTGCGTCCAACCCTGAATGTGTTCGGTATTTTAAAAATAAGGGTCTTAAAAACTTGATTCAGGCAGAGATATAGAAAACACAATCCATAAGTGCATGAGACAAGGAGCATTTTACATTCAGGGAGCACGTACAGAATCCATTTCCATCCTGAACAACACTACACCATCTAGAACTCAAAAAAATTGCGTTACACCCAAGTCCCACTTTCAAAATTTTATTACACAGCCTGGAGTTAGGTACCTGGACCAAATAAAGGAAACCCATTTTCCAAGCCAAGCTTAATGAAAAACAAATGGAAGGTTTCTCACTCAAGTAGGGCAGGTCCAAAGAACCGGCAGCCTTGCCTAAAGATTCTCTCAAAGCTTTCTAGGGAAGGGAGACGATGTTTCAATTGTACCCCATAGTGAATGCATTTTTTTAGGTCTCCTTGACCGAGCTCCCCTGGCCCACCTCCTATCACTAGCGAGGATTTATTCCTGACATAATCTAGAGACCTTCGCTATCTAGCTCATTAAGAAATCTCAGAATGCGGTAGATTGCCTGCAAGTTCCAGGAAACCAGATTCAATTTCCTCCTTATACCCTAAACCATGGCTCCTGGTGGTAGCGACAATAACCTCCTAAGACAGCCCCCTCAAGCGGATGTATGACGTATTCATGCATGCTTTTACAACACATGTCTTTACAATGCGGGCATTACAACGAATGCGCCGTTACCACGCGTTCCATTATAACGCAAGTCGTTACAACAACTTCCCTTAGGGAAGCGCTGGACTTTGGAATAGTATATTTTACTATTTCAACTCCAGTCTGTGCAACAGTAGGGAAGGTGTTGGATTTAAAACCCTACAATGCGTTCCCTAAAGCAAGTTGTTGTAACGACTTGCGTTGTAATGGAACGCGTGATAAAGACTCGCTCGATGTAGTGCCTACGTTGTAATGGCACTGCGTTGTTCTTTCTGCATTGTAAATGCTGTTTCCCCCCCTCCAACACATCCCAGTTATAAGAGGAATCAAGCGCAAGAACCTCTGCTCCATACACTACCAAGGGGGTGGGGTATTTTCGCTTCGAAATCCTTCATAGGAGGGGTAGGAGCCAAATCCCATACCTCTAGTTAAATTTAACCAGGCATTCAGCTTCCTGATGGACCTCTGCTTGACGTTCCCCATGTGGGTGTCCCATTTTAAATTCCTATAGAAGGTCAGCCCTAAGTATTTATAGGAGTCCACCACTTCTACCACTATGGGATTCAAGAACCATTTGAACGTATTCACTTTTTTCCCCAAACCACTACCTTTGTTTTTTTCAAGTTTATTATCAACGAATTCTGTTTACTATATGCCTCAAGCGAGTCCAATTTTCTTTGCAGACCGAATGGAGTGTAATCCAGCAAAAACAAATTATCCACATACAGCCGGCATGAGATATGCCGTTCCCCAACTTTGGGGGAGAAGGAATTTGATCATTTTATAGCTGCTGGAAGGTCTGCCAAGAATAAGCTGAAATGATGGAGCTAAGACACACCCCTGTCGTAGGCTGTTCCGAATTGGGATATTTTCCAATAATCTGCCAGATTTAGCAAGTTCAACCTGTGCCCAATTATCCGTATGTAAGGCTTGTATTGCACCGAGGAGATCAATTGGAATCTTCCAGGAGCAGAGTTTCCCCTAGAGAAGACCTGTCTACTGTATCAAAGGTTGTATGAAAATCAATAAAACAACAGCACAGCATTTGATTAAGATACAGGGATTTCTGAATAATGGCCGAAAGAACAAAACAGTGACCTATGGTTGAGTGACCCTCCCTGAATCCTCCTTGCTCAACCGGTATGATCTTGTGCTCTTGCACCCAATCATCCAAGTGAGGCAATAACATTTTTGAGAACACCTTCTCCATCATGTCCAGGAGGCTGATCAGTTTATATGGTTTCACTATTGACCCCTCTCCATGATGTGGGCTATTGGCCCGTTGTGGCTATCTAGCTGAACAAAAGAGATAAAACCCTTGCCCATCAGCCACTGTTTGTCTAAATTAAGACTGGGGGATATTGTTGGGGCAAACTGCTCTTGTTAAATTTACAGCCAATTACCATCTTTACTTCTTTCTCAGACAACCAGTTGGGTACCATATTCTTAGCGGGGGCTTGTCGAGGGCAAGATGGCATAGATGAGATGCCATATAAATCCTCCTAGTACGTAGCCCAGATATCCGCTGCAATCATACATTAAAGGGCCCCTTCATAAGGACTAGAAGTTTCATTTACTTTATTCCAGAGCTCTCTCTGGTCCCCTGACTGTATAACCTCCAACATACCATCCTAAATAACACAGTAGAAAATATTTTCTTTTCCTCTTTAATCAGCTTCCTATATCGAAACTTTAGCCTATCCAATTCCTGATAGGGATAATCTTCTGGTCTGGACCTAAATTGCTTGGATGCCTTCCTCCCAAGACTTTTCATTTCCTGACAGGAGAAATCTAACCAGCCCTTCCCGTTATCATGGCCGGTTGTCTGTGACCCACACTTTTTGATGTTTACACGTAATCAATCCAACACATTTTCCATAATCTCATTAAACCACATGATTCTATTTTCATTTCCCACAGAAAAAACATCAACATTTTCAGTTAATTTATACGAAGCCAAAAGCTGGAGGTGGAGTGATTCGAGTCGTGTTGTGAGTCTCCGTGGGAAGGTTACCCCCATGGATAGCACCATTTTGGCTACCACAGGTTCGTAAAAACATAGGACAGCTGAAGTGGCCCTATGATCACTTCCCCTATATTTTGTCAAATTAAAATCCAAATAAAGTCCAAACTGCCAGTCTGTAATGAACATATAGTCAATAGGGTCCACCGATTTGTCCTGCCGGATTGTTGCTGCTGTTGGAATGTCATTTTTTAAATGACCATTTAAACATAACAACACATTGTTCGCCAGCCATTGGCCCAAAACCTTAGCCTCCTGCTTTATCGAGCAGGATGGAAAAGAGGCTGGGGGGATATTATAGCAATTCAGTACCTCCTCCATCTGGTGTCCAACTGATCGGGATACAGATGAGCGTTAAATTCCCCTGCCATAATTATGATGGCCTCCGGGAATTTTCCCAGCATTTCCTGAAAGGATTGATCAAAAGACTCCAACCAATTATTAATTCTGCAATAGTCTTCTTTATGGATATATATGTTTATCAAAATAAAATATCTGCAAAAGGTATTATTCAACCCTAATTCTGCAACGGACAGCTGTCTGCCACTAGACAGGTTGACAATCTCAAGAGATTTTTCAATTACTTTAGTAGATATTAGGTTAACACCCCTGCAGAAGCACTTCCCTTTCCTCGTTTAAAGCCTTTACTCTTTATGGTTACAAAGCCC
Source organism: Calotriton arnoldi (assembly GCA_963921515.1). NCBI lineage: Eukaryota > Metazoa > Chordata > Amphibia > Caudata > Salamandridae > Calotriton > Calotriton arnoldi. The sequence goes on from CAWUFW010008535.1 coordinate 46,934, forward strand.
TCTACTGTTTTATCCTCTCTCAACCAAGACTCCTGAAGGAACACCACACGGTAGGGCTTTATTCTTTGTACCAAGTCGACAACCCTCTTAAAGCACTCAAACCCATGTATGTTCCAGCTTAGAATTCCCAGGTTGGAAGAGGATTCCTCCCTCTATACAGCACTAGGCCAATCATCCCACTCCCATATGTCTTGGAGCTGCATCAGCGGGGCAAATCCAATTTCCTGCTCCCACTTTGGGATCCCCCTCTGAACTGGCATTTTCACAAATACTACCCTTAAATTCTTAGAGATCTGTTGATCTTGCCTAGTCCCCTTAGCAGTTGGCACCAAGCCAGCTGGGGAATAAGATAAAATCCTCTCCCTCTGACAAGGGGCCAAACCACCATGGATGCTTAAAAAGTAAGTAGAGTTTAAGCCATTCGCCCTTGTCTTCTGTTTTATGGGGATCTTTATTTCTAAACCAACACTGGTTAGGTCCTCTTCAACCTTCAATACCATAAGTGCGATGCAGGGGGAAACAAAATCCACTCTTGTTAATTCCCTTCCTTGATCCCCAGCCTTAAACCCAATATGGGCTAAATTACCTGAGGAGCTCCCGCAGAGTGAGGGAATCTGCTGAAATATGCTCAGAATTTTCTAATGATTCAGCGCAGCTTTTTTTCTTCTCCCCAGCGAGTTATATCCAGCATCAAGACATGGTATCCAGGTTCTTGTGTGAGTGGCTTCTCTGCCGAAATAAAGTTTTCTTTGCTCTTCCCTTTAAACCCTGGGGAATTGGACCCCTTCCCCTGACCAAGCACAGAGGTGCCATTACGTGCAGTAGCACAGTCTTGTATTAGCTGGGATTTCCTAGATGGCCGGCTCCTAACATGTTCTATTACCTCCATCCGGATGTGGTAACAGGCACTGGTGTCATGCCACTAAGCGGATGAGGAGCACTGCCATCCCTTTTTAACCTCAAACCTGTTTGTTGTGCATATGTAATTCTTTCTCTCCTTCTTTCCCTCTTCCCTCTACCCAACCTCAACTCAGATGACCTGGCTCCGCTTTTCATCCCTCTATACCCCTGTGAGAAATATTTGCTTGAGGAGAACTTGTGGTAACCAAAATTGTATTGATTTTTCCGAACTCACATTGGTCATTTTGAGATATAAACTCTACCCTTTGGGACCTGGCTGGTCCCCTTTACCCTTTATAGTACCTGGGCCTTGCCAGTAACTACTCCAGGGTTTGCCATCATAGGCCCCTGTGATGGGCTCCCCGAGGCGATACCCCTTGACGGCCGGGAGAGCGGCGACCTATCCAATATGGCCGCAGAGATACACCATGCAGGAAGTAGTGGAGGCGGCCCAGCCTCCCCACCACGAGTGAGAGGAGACGCGTTAGACTGGCGGATGGTGCAAGAAGACCCGGAGCAAGAGGAGGACAAAACCAGCGCGATTGGAGAGGACGAGAGGGGTCAAGTCGGCGAGGAAACCACAGAAGAGACCCCGAGGTCCGAGGACGACTCCAGAGAGACAGAGGAAACCAGGATACCGGAAAACCGCTCCCAGAGCACCGCGAACGAGACCGGCTCTCCAAAGGGAAACGAGAAGGCGGGATCTCATCTTACCACGGCCCGGAGGGTCGTGGATGCAGGCAAGTGCCAGCTGCGCGCGCGTTCTCGTTAAAGGGCTGGTGGGCAGGGTTAAGGGCCACACCAACCTCGACACCATAAAATCCCTCACCTTAGGTACTGCACAGTTAGGGTCACTGGTGAAGGTGCACAAATCCCAACCCGTGTTTTTGACAAGAAAGGCAGTAGCCTGAAGTTTTTTTCCTTTCTTTTCTTTCCTTTCACATAACCTCCTGAGTACTGCAACCCGGACGGAAGCAAGCAGCAAAAAAAAGGAGAAGACCTCGAACTCAACTAGAGACTGTATAAAGACGTTCTGTTGAAAGAAATAAACGAGGAGTTGTTTAAACTTAACAGTAACAAATAAATGGTCAAAACCCCACAAACGCCTATGATTTTGTGACACAGGGGTTGTTAGAGACATTGCATATGGGACCACGCTACGACAGTGGTGTCAGAAGTGGGATCCTGGTCTAGTCACGATGACCCAACCCATCACGGTGGAAGCCATTATCGCCCATTTGGCCGAATGCCAGCGCCACCTACAACTGGTCCTGGAACAACAGACCAAACAGGCCCAAAAAGAACGTGAGGCACTACACTCCACAATAAAAGACCAGGCATCCCTGTTGACTACAAACCAACAGGTGCAGGACACTGCCATTTTGCGCCTCACTGATGCCATCTCGAGTACACCCCAACGTACCCGGGTCAGTCCTACAAAAATTCCAGAGCGGAGATGATCCGGACTATTTTTTTGTTAACTTTGAACGAGTCACGACCACGGTTTCCTGGCCCCCGGAAAGATGGGGTCAATACATAGCGCCTTTGTTATCGGGAGAATTACAAGCTGCCTACCAGGCAGCCAACCAAGCAGGGGCAACCAGTTATGCAGACATAAAGAAAGCCATTCTGGAGCGTTTGGGCTGCGACCAGGAATACTACCGCAGCCGATTCAGAAGGAGAAGTGGACAATAGGAGACAAACCTCGCACGCTGTATTACCGCATAAGGGACCTCGGGAACCGTTTGCTACAACCCTCTGTATCGTCCCTGGATGAACTTACTGAGAAAATCTATCTTGAACAGTATTTGGATGTTCTTCCCTTTAACACCCGATCATGGATCAAACAGCACCCCAACCTCTCGGTAACAATGGCGGTAGACCTAGCTTGTGCCTATCACCGGTCACCAAACTTCAAGGCTCCAGCTCACCGTACTCCTTTGGGCCTACCCAAACCCCCGAACAGGGCGCTCGTACCCCATGCCGAAAACAAGGGTCCGTCTTCCCGAAACCCCCATCAAAACCAAATCCCATTATTAATCCAGTGCAAGGGCCCCAGTGTTTCCACTGTGCAGAGTGGGGACACATAGACTGTCAATGTCCTGCACGCAACCCTCCCCCAGAACCCATGGAAGTGGGGTACACACGTGGGCGGGTGTTTGTCACGGGAGACGTCCCTGTAAAGTATAGAAAAAGGATACATGTCAATGGGAAACCAGTGATAGCACTACTAGACACCGGTTGTCACCACACCGTTGTCTCCAGAGAGCTCATACCCGAGTCCCAAATAGTAGCAGGGGAATACATCCAGGTAACATGTGTTCATGGAGAAAAGAAACCGTATCCATTAGCTGAGGTCGTACTTGAGATTAATAGGGAACCCCAACTGAGGAAAGTCGGGGTAGTTCCCTCTCTACCTGAAACCGTTCTTTTAGGAACCGATCTTCCTAGGTTTCACGAATACTTACAATCTCTTGATTCCCCATCGCCACTAGCAGAATGGTTAGAAAGTGCCCCCTTCTCTGGCGATGATATAAAAGAACCCATCAATAAAAGGATAAAAACACGTAGAGAGAAAAGAGAGGAGCGAGCATTGTATAGTCAAGCATATCGTACTCTACCTGCTCATGTCCTTGCCTCCTCAGATGTACCACAGACGCCATTCCGATGTTTTCGTATGGCCCAAAGGGACGATACAACATTGCAGCATGCCTGGGGACAAGCCCAAGAAGAGCAACTGGAAAAGGTAGGCCCTTACTTTTGTGTGAGGAAAGGTATTCTGTACAGGATCACTCGAGAGAACAATCGTGTAAAGGAACAGTTGTTAATCCCCAAAGTTTTTCGAGAGCAGGCTCTCTGTCTGGCCCATAGCCAAACCGGGGGTGGTCATTACGGGAAAGAAAACACCCTTAAGTATTTGTTGGAGAAGTTCTATTGGCCAGGTGTGTATCAAGAGGTAGCTAGATACTGTGCTTCCTGTGTCCGGTGCCAGTTAATCAATGCACCCGCCCTACCACGTGCTCCACTCCACCCCCTCCCGATCATTGATGTTCCCTTTCGACGGGTGTTGATGGACCTAGTAGGACCCCTTCTTCCCTCTGCCCGGGGACACCAATATATTCTTGTACTAGTGGATTACGCCACCCGGTGTCCAGAAGCGTTTCCCTTGGCCACTGAAAATACCACAGCTGTGGCCCAGGCCATGATCACCTTCTTCTCCCATGTTGGGTTTCCCCATGAACTTTTAACCGACCAGGGTACACCTTTCATGTCCCGATTAATGAAGCAGGTGTACGAGCTGTTGAAGATGAAACAAATTAGGACAGCAGTCTATCACCCTCAAACAGATGGATTAGTAGAGAGATATAATAAGACCATCAAAATAATGTTGAGGAAAAGCATAGACAAAGCCGGGAGGGATTGGGACCGGCAATTACCCCTGGTCTTATTCGCTATCAGGTCACACGAGCAGAAATCCATGGGGTTCTCACTGTTCGAGCTATTGTTCGGAAGGAAGCCCCGCACGCTCCTAGATATGGTAGCGGAGCAATGGACGTAGGACGAGTATGAGGTAAAACCCTTGTTGCAATTTAGCACATCCCTTAAGGACACCTTAAAAAACCTATGGGAGGAGGTCCATGTAAATATGGAAAAAGCCCAGGCACAACAGAAACAGTGGTATGATAGGAATACCAAATTAAGAGAGTTTTCAGTGGGAGACCAATTGTTAATACTACTACCCACCACAGATAAAAAGCTTTTGTCCACGTGGCAGGGACCCTTTCCAGTATGAGGCAAAGTCACTCCGGTTACCTATCGCATAGCCGTTCCACACAAGAACAAGACAGGCTAGATATACCATGTCAATTTACTAAAAGCATGGGACGGGCCCGTCCCTGTGTCCCTGTGCAAAGATACCCACATACAGCATGTCGCTCTAAATACACCGTTGGAGATATCCTTGACCCCAAAACCTCCAGTAGAAACAACACAACCCAATTGGGGCCGCCAAACCACTGAGGAACAGAAACGCTAGTTACAAACCCTATGCGCTTCCTTCGCCTCTGTCATATCCGGAGTACCCGGTAAGACATCTTTGGTCGAGCACGACATTATCACCAATACATCCCGCCCGATTAAGCTAAGGCCCTATCGTATCCCAGCCGCAAGAAGGCAGGATGTGGAACAAGAGATAAAAGCCATGCTAGAAGCAGACATTATTGAACCCTCACACAGTGCCTGGTCCTCCCCAGTCGTTCTGGTTCCCAAACCTGACGGGAGCATACGCTTTTGTATTCACTTTCGCCAACTGAATGCGGTGTCAAAATTCGATGCCTGTCCTATGCCACGAGTGGACGAACTCTTTGAAAGACTCGGAGACGCCAAGGTTATGTCCAGCATAGACCTTACAAAGGGGTATTGGCAGATTCCTCTTTCACGTGAAGCCCGAGACAAAACCGCTTTTTCTACACCCTTTGGTTTATTTCAGTTTAAGGTACTCCCCTTTGGCCTCCATGGCGCCCCAGCCACATTCCAGAGACTGATGGACGTTGTCCTGTCTAGCCATCATTCCTATGCCGTAGCATATCTAGACAACATAGTCGTACACAGTCCCGATTGGGAAACCCACCTGATACACCTAGAGAAAATCCTAAACACCCTAAAACAAGCAGGGCTCACGCTCAACCCAAAGAAGACTACATTTGGGGCTGACCATATTGAGTATTTAGGATATGACATCCAGGCCGAGAAAATAGACCCCAAGTGAGTAAGATAGTAGCTATCTCCCATATACCCCGTCCCAACACTCGAAAAGAAGTCCGCCCCTTCCTAGGCCTAGTTGGATACTACAGAAGTTTCATTCCACATTTCTCTGACATGGCTATCCCCCTGACCTACCTTCTCACCAAAGCATGTTCAAACAGCAGATTCCATTGGTCGAACTCCCAGGAACAGAGTTTTTGTAAGCTCAAGACTTCCCTATGCCATGACCCCGTACTTACATGCCCAGATTTCAATAAAACCTTTGTGCTTCAAACAGATGCGTCAGGGAGGGGCCTAGGTGCCATCCTTTCCCAGCCCGATACTACTGGTGATCTACACCCCGTTCTTTACCTTAGCCAGAAATTGTTCCCCAGGTAAATGAGTTATGCCACCATAGAAAAGAAGTGTTTAGCAATTAAGTGGGCAGTGGAGGCCTTCCAGTATTATCTCTTGGGCCGGCACTTCCTTCTGCTTACTGACCATGCACCTCTTACCTGGATTTCTCTTCATAAGGATTCCAATCCTAAAGTGCTCCGCTAGTTTCTTGCCTTGCAGCCCTTCTCCTTCAGCGTTATCCATGTTCCAGGGAAGCTGCAAACCAACGTGGACTACCTGTCACGTTATCTCATTTCGGAATGGCCCACACGTCCATTCTCGTGGGGGAAGGCAGTGTGATGGGCTCCCCGAGGCGATACCCCTTGACGGCCGGGAGAGCGGCGACCTATCCAATATGGCCGCAGAGATACACCAAGCAGGAAGTAGTGGAGGCGGCCCAGCCTCCCCACCCAGACGTGAGGACGCAACGCCCATCAACGACGGACTAAAGGCAGCAGTGAGAGGAGACGCGTTGGACTGGCGGATGGTGCGAGAAGACCCGGAGCGAGAGGAGGACGAAACCAGCACGATTGGAGAGGACGAGAGGGGTCGAGCCGGCGAGGAAACCACAGAAGAGGCCCCGAGGTCCGAAGACGACTCCAGAGAGACAGAGGAAACCAGGATACCGGAAAACCGCTCCCAGAGCACCGCGAACGAACCCGGCTCTCCAAAGGGAAACGAGGAGGCGGGATCTCACCTTACCACGGCCCCGGAGGGTCGTGGATGCAGGCAAGTGCCAGCTGTGCGCGCGTTCTTGTTAAAGGGCTGGTGGGCGGGGTTAAGGGCCACACCAACCTCGACACCATAAAATCCCTCACCTTAGGCACTGCACAGTTAGGGTCACTGGTGAAGGTGCACAAATCCCAACCCGTTTTTTTTACAAGAAAGGCAGTAGCCTGAAGTTTTTTCCTTTCTTTCTTTTCTTTCCTTTCACATAACCTCCCGAGTACTGCAACCCGGATGGAAGCAAGCAGCAAAAAAAAGGAGAAGAAGACCTCGAACTCAACTAGAGACTGTATAAAGACGTTCTGTTGAAAGAAATAAACAAGGAGTTGTTTAAACTTAACAGTAACAAATAAATGGTCAAAACCCCACAAACGCCTATGATTTTGTGACACAGGGGGTGTTAGAGACATCGCCTATGGGACCACGCTACGACAGCCCCTTACCTTCCCTAACTACTGGCATGCCCTTTTTATGTTTAAATAGCTCTGCAAGGATATCTTTCAGGACTGAACAACTTGGTTGGTGCTAACAACCACAAGAGTCTCTAAAATGCCTTGCAACGTGTTTTGTATAAGTAAGATTATATCCAACTGGGACGATGAACCAGATGACTGAATATCAATAGATGCTCCTATTGATTCTAGGCTTATATTTAACACGCGGGCCGATAGATCTTTCAAAAGCAGGGGCGCAATCTGTTCTTGGTAATCCACACTGCATTGGGACCTGAAGACTCCGAACCCTTTGACCACCAATGAGGTTGTCAACACATTGAGACTAGGTGAAGACGAGAGTCTGGGGCCCCTGTCAAGATTGATTGGAGAGAGTCTTTCAAGATATCTTCTGACTGGCCATCTTTATTATCTGGAGCCACCACCTCATGTGCTACTCCTTGAGCTCTGGGGGCCTCACTAACCTGTTTCGACGGAGAGTTGGTACTAACGTTAAAGTCCTTAGTAACGAATTTCCTTATTGAAGTGACAATGAGTGAGGGAGAGGCATTTTCATCCAGTGCTGAAGTACATTCAGATGTGCTTGAATTAAAGTAGGTTAATTCCTTTGTTTTTTTGGCCCTTTCCTTTCTCCTCTTACTAGGTCTCTCACCACCTTTGCATTTTGATGTCCCAGGCAATGCCCTCTTATGACAAAGTGTTGTAGGAGAGTCCAAGATGCTCTATGAACAGCAGAAGTTACTACTAAGAGTTTATAAGATTAAGGAGATAGCGGGCAGCATCACTTACCTCTTCTTTTGCTCCACTGCCAAAAGAACACTGCCGCAACCATCACCACCACCACATGACACCTTTATCGACCAGACACTTGCGAAAAAAAAGGAATAAGGCTGCTTTCTTCCAAAGAGTCTACTTCCTGATGAGTAGGTGGCTAGTTGCTAGCAAGCCTTGGGAGCACATATAAACCAAGGATGATCCAAGGGCATGGGATGGGACCTGGGGGTGCCGACAATCACCCCCACCCTGCCTCACATCCAAACTCCCCTGGCTCCCCAAGAGACTGGAACACAGAAGTGGTGAAGGGCCTGCACCACCTCCAAGCCCCTGTGCCCCTGCCTCTGAAAGGGGCAGGAGCGCTCACTGCGCGATTGCCCCAAAGCCCACAGATCAGGCTCTTTTGTCCCAGGGCCAGAGATTGGAAATTGCCAGGATTTGCTTCAAACTTAAATTCCCTTGCTCCTTGTTCCAAGGGCCATGGGTTGCTTGCCCCTCTTTTTTATGTGTCCACTGAGTCTGAGGTGCTGATGTAGCGATGCCGTGTGCAGAAGCACGGGTTACACAGGAGTGGAAGTAGGTGGGCGGGCAGGAGCATGGAAGTGGTGAGGTGGCGTTAGAGGAGTAACTCGCTCTCCTCTCCCCAGGCAACTTGGGGAGTTTCACTTGCTGGAGGCAGGGCAGTGTATACAGCATGTGTGGGCTTTACAGGTACTGCATGCATTACAGGCAAGGCAGGGGACCAAGGGGGACTGGGGAGGCCAGGATGCGCAGGTGCAGCAGTTTGGCAGCGGGCGTGCAGGCTCTTCGTGCAAGCACAAGCTGCACCGGCCTAACGCCGGCTGCCTCTGTGAAGTGCTGGGAGCCTGCTGCTTAGTGCTCTTATCGCCACCCCTTCGCAGCCACTTCCTTCTTCATACTGTTACTCTGAAGGCTGCTGGAGCTTTCCCTGTTTCCTGCTGCTGTTGCGCCAGGTCCACTGCGGGAGTTAGGCGAGCCAAGCCTACAAGCTCCCTGAGGCCACCCGAGAAAACTTCCAAGGTCCCCCGTCCACTGCCTGCAGCAAGCTCCACCCTCAATGGAAGTGGAAGACAGGTTTCCTTGGTAGCCAATTTTTGTGAACATGTGAGTGTGTCAGGGCACCTCCACTGTCAATCCTCCCATCACTCCCACATTTGTAGGTCATATGCTCTCACACCACGTATTGACAGGGAACACCATGCTGCTGCATCTTCCCCCCCTTCCACATTGCTCACATCTCATACTGACTGAGATCATTAAAGTGCTGCCTCCCTCATTAACCTATTACCCACCTCAACTAAGCTGTTACTTATTGGTCAGTAATTGAGGATCCTGGTGTCCTCAGTGGGACATATTGAGTACAGCCTGGCTGGCCCGCATGACAAGCAAGCTGCGCTGCTGCAGTGAGTTTTTCCATGGACCTCCCACACCACCAGCCAGGCTGTGTCCTGCCTAAGTTGTACCACCTCATGGGTCAGTGGAGTGGTAGTGCTGGTTTAATTATGAGGACTTTGTTACAAGTTTGTGTACATGCCACCTTTGTCGGATCTGGTGGCTATGTCAGGTCTGGTGGCTTAGTGTACTAATGCATCCACTATAGAGGCATGTATTCGACCTCATGGTCACAGGTTCAAATTCTGGCTGGCCCACTCAGCCTATCATCCATCCTTCTGAGGTTGATAAAATAAGTAGCATTGAGTTGGGTAACAATAAACATTTGTTATTCAGCGCCAAGAGGCCTACGGGTGAATGTGTGCTTTACAAATACACGTTAGGTTATTTCATAAAGAGTAGGTTCTCTGAGATGCCGAGCTCCAGAATGGTGGATTCTCTTTGTCTGGTAAATGAAAAGGAAAAAAGCAGTAATGATCAGTGTGTTTTTCACAATATTTTTGTTATCATAATATAAATAAGTTAAAGAATGTTGCTTGGAATATTCTGTTTTTACAAGGAAAGACAATTTAGAGATCTTCAAATATGTCCTATCAAGCTATACTAATGGTAGGTGTAAGTATGTGTGTGGTTGTGTGCCTGGATGTGGGTGTGTGTGTTTGTGTGTGTGCAGGCTGGTGTGAATGTGTCTGTGTGTTTGTGCATGGGCAACACTTTTGTTTGTGCATGAGACACAAAGACTTGGTTTATCATAAATTCCAGATTGCAAAAGTGATTGTGTTTTGGTAAAAATATATACAAATACTGCTTACACTTAGTATTATATTACATTATATTCTTGCCATAATATTTAATCTTATTACAAATGTTAAAAATTCACTCCTATTTGTTTTCCAATATGTTTTCTTACTCCAGGTCACAGAGTAAAACAAATAATGGAACTGCCTCCATTTCAAAAACTTGACAGATTCAGACAAGCCAAATTCTTAGCAGAAGCAGCCATCAAGGTACAGCACAAATAATATTCTTGTTTATCATTGTATGTGTGTCTTGTTCGAGCCATGATAAGTACACTTGCACACTTCTTTAAGCATTTTATTGTTAGATATCAGTGAGCGGTATATGTAGAGATTTGATTTATAAAGTAGTGCATGAATAGTGATGTATTTTAAAATGCAATCTTTTTGAGATAAGCAAGTGGGCTCTCAAACCACTTTGGTGACTGAGGCGTCTTTTCTGCCAGCTGCATGACAGACTGCCCCCATATATTTAATGTCTCACATTGTTTTGGTGTGTAATTTGTGCTGATAGTGCGTCTTTTGTCATGTAACATGGTGGCAGCACTGATAGCAAAAATAGAATGCTGGGTGGGCCACCATATCATAGCAGCTAATTTTTGATACAGGAAATAAATCAGGAGAGGCAGCTTTGTTGGTCTGTGAAACAAAAACACAATAAAACACATACACTCAGCAACATATAAAAAATAAATTAAAAGCATACAAGTAAAAAAAAAGAAAACATTTCGCTGTCTAAATACAACAGGCATATGCTTGGCTTGCAATAACAAAACTAAATATAGCAGAGCATGTCCGCCTTGCAGAGGTATTATGCAGAGTCTATTGTTGTTTCAAAGTTCCAGCATGGCCACCATATTTCGAACCAACGTGTTGGAGATCATGGAATGGTAAACAATGATACACTATGGACAACAGCATTCCATAATAGTTGTGGGGTTTAGGGGAAGTGGCAACATGGGATGCATTGCATTGCTGATGAAATATGTGGCAAGCAAGTGACGTGACTAGAGAGCTGTAGTATCCTCCTAAGAAAAATTGAAATAAAAAGAGGAGAAACAAAGAAATGAAAAGCTGCCTATGAAACAAGAAAACTGAAAACCAAAGGACTGACAAACCAGCCTGACACTGAAGCGCACTCATTTTCATGTGGATAAGCCCATGTGACTGGAAACTGCCATCATTCACAGGGCAAGAGAGCCAATGACTAATATGGACTGAACCATTACCCAATGGAGTATGTTTTAATGGATGGAAGCAAAGTGTAAATGGCCATCAGACAGACCAAGGCTGCCCCAAAGGTGATCTATGTATAGTCTTTCCGTATCAATATAGATGTCCCTGTTTCTCCCTCTATATGGACAGATATGTATATATATATATATATATATGAATGTCTATGTATTACTTAGTGATTTATTGTTAAAAGATTCTGGACAAACAGCTAGGTCTGTCAGACCTTCTGAAGACATACCTGCAAGGGCTATTACAGTGGAAATCTTCGACCGCTGAGGTTTGTTAGAGGTGGTAACCTTCATGTAACAAAATACTTACTTGTAGGCTTTAATACAGAGCAATAATTGACTTTTAATAAGCTTCTCACAATCAATATACAGGCCTACTGCTTTTATCGTAACTTTCCAGGCCTATACTATTAATTGGCTTGTCACCATAACCAAGGCAGACCTACTGTGTTGATCATAAACATTCCCACATGACATCCATCCAGTATGCTAAATACAGATATGTACAAAATAACAGTTGTTAAAACAATAAAAAAAAATCCCTACTAATACATCCTAATAAGGATTACCATAGTGGGTAGTAAGCAGGGCTCATTCTTGCCTCATTCCAGTGCGACCAATGGTGTTGGAGCGCTTCCTCATACTCTTAGTCTAGTGGGGAACGTTGCTCGGTCTCAGAGACCTTTCCAACACACAAGAAAGCAGGGGCGAGAGGGTTAGCACCACCATAAACAGGGACCTATAAGGTACCTCTCTTGAGAGCGAGACAACCTGTGGGCACCCTTATTATTGACTAACTGGATTCAGGGTGCTGGGGCTCAAGCTGCTGCCCCAGTCTTAGAGGTGAGAGCAATGGGCCTATAGTTTGAAGATTTGTAAGGACCCCACAGACATGAGCTAGGCAGGAAGAAAGGCACGGTCAGAACCCCCTCATAAAGCTTCAATATGAATATAAGTCGTGAACAGAAACCCTGCCCCTTGGATGTTTGTCTGGAGTAGAGAAACAAGGGTTGATGGTCCAGGAAATAAGTCTGAGGATCTAGCGCATAACTGACTGAAGGCACTCTGCCCAATAATAGCATTCAATTTTCAGGCACAAAAGACAATAAAATAAGACATCTTCAAGTGGAAAAGATGAACTCTAGCACAGAAATGGCTACAGTCTCACATTGTGTACAAAAGCCAGATCTCAGAAACTGCCATCATAGATAACCTGGAGAAACTGCAAGGCACAATTGCATTGGGGAAGTGAAAGAAAGATGCCAATATCCGCGACATGCTCACCAGATCAGCACAAACGAAACCTGAGGCTGCCACTAAGTACAGATTCCAACAGACCACGGCCAGTGAAACAACCCCTTACATGCGTCAAGGGTTGTGGAACTCCTCACAAAACCCTTCTTGGAATCCTTATTCCAAACAAAATTTGACAGACGCAAAGAGGAAGTCACAAAGCTGAAACAAGAGATACTTCTTTTAAAAGATCAGCAAACAGCTCTCCAAGCGCATGCGGAGGACCTAGAAAACCACTCCAGAAAGAACAACTTAAGAATACATGGGGTCCCAAACAATGCTGAAGGATTAAACATACTGCTCTATGTGCAGAAACTTTTCAGGCATATTTTGTCTGTGGACAACACCAGTGAGATTGAGATTGACAGAGTGCACAGTTGTGCGAGCTACAGCTATGGGAGACAGAGCGCCTGATATTGTAGCATGCGCACATCATCTCATAGCGAAGGAAGACATTGCATGAGAGAAAGGACCTGTTAAATTCCAAGAACAAAAAACTTTGCTCTTTTAAGACTTCTCTGTGAATACACTTCAGTGCAGAAGAGATTTCAAGCCTATTACGTATTTCCCTAAGGCAAAAATATTAAGTAGAGATGGGGCAGCCCTTTTGCATTATCTTCAGCTGGAAGGAACACCTATATCAATTATGTATGCCCACAGAAGCCCCTTGGGCCTGATTCACAAAGGTAAACTTACACTTTTGTGCAAGTTTACTATTTTTTTGGCATTCACAAACTACGAGCTAATAGTAAGTTTACAACTGTGCAACTTTGCACGTAAAAAGGTTGAGCAGGCCTATCTTTTCATGTGCACAATTTCCCGCCTCCAACTGTGTGTAAACTTACTATTAACTCTTAGTTTGTGAATACTAAAAAAAATCGTAAAGCTACATAAAAATGTATGTTTATCTTTGTGAATCAGGCCCTGGGTCACTGAAAGAGAAGGCCCTTATGGCAGCTGCACGCCTGGGGGAATTGGGGAACCCTGCATTTACAACGTTTCTATTTGCAGAGGGTGAGCAGGCCTCCTAAAAGCATGGGGTCAGATCCCTCTGTCACAGCACATGAAACAAAGGATGTGCTGGACAGTTTACAGTGACATGACGCCCTGTCAGAGACATGACGGTCCATGCAGAGGGAGTCAAGAAATCTTACCATGGACCTTTGGATGAGGGGCCGGTGAGATAGAAGAGTGGCTAGGTAGATGGTGCAAGAGGAGCAGTATCCAACATAATACAGTTTATCACAACCCCCAGGTCTCTAACTGAGATGCCTTTTATTTGAGAATGTTGATACCCATGGGTGGGACTGGACTAAATGCCACAACCAGTTCAATACCTAGTTCTACATACTTTTTTTTAACTCTTTGACCAGTTGATTGGTTAGGGTGGGAATCAAATCACTGTAATGTATGTATACATGATACACACTTGGGACACATACATATGCAGAGCCAAACACACTTTAAATATCATACGAGGTCACTACCAATCAGCCACTGCTGCTGACAGTCAGAATCGCACATGGAGCAGGTTGAAATAGTCAGCTTTAAAGCTAAGGGGTTAAATAATCCAGAATAGTGCTTAGCAATATTGTTGGTGCTGCATGCGTCAAAATGCGACATATGCTTGATACATATGATTGATACTGGAGACACATTTAACAACATAAGATTCACAGAGACTCTGATTTAAGTGTTTTCCCAGGCAATACTTTTACTCTGGCCATGTGAAAAAGGAAGGTCTGGGTATACTGATTTCTAAATTCGTTGGAGAAGTGGGGTACAAGGTGTTTGAGCTTCAGGGGAGGGTACTGACCCTTAGACTTAGGTTAGGAGGGGATGGCTTCACAGTGGCTAACATATACACACCTAATGCAGGTCAAGAAGCCTTTCTAAACCGAATAGTAGCAGACATACTTCAGACACCAGAAAGGGAGATATTAATTGGGGAAGAGTGAAACATTGTAATGAACAATGAACAAGACAGATCATAGCACATGTATGGATCTTCAGGTGCCTTTAAAGCAAGGGGACTGAGATGTATGAGGGAGGCTGGGTTAGTAGCTATATGGAGGAAGCTCTATCCCACCATGCTCAGACTGCACCTAATACTTGGCATCTTACAAGACGTGCACCCATCTTGACTACTTTATGGTGAGTCTGGCACTACTTAGAGAAAGTAGAAACTGCAAAATGCCCCATAGTACTCTTCAATCACACACCAATCTCCATAGACCTAATATTTTCAGAAAACTAAAAGGGCTCTGGGTCCCTGGAGGCTGAGGGATGCTATCATCCCGAAAGATAATAACAGGACAGCGATTCAAATAGCAATCACATGCTTTATGTCACAAAATGACATACTTTGGGATACTCCTAAATCAGTGCTCAGAGGGCGTTTGATTGCCATAGCGGCCAATGAAAATAAGGAGAGGAGGGACAAGTGTTCCAAACTTGAGCTTTGAAGCATAGAATTAGAACATATATACAGACGGGTACCCTAGGATCTGGCAATCCCTTACTGCTGCCTGTTCACAATTGAGACTGCTAAAACAAGCCAGAGCAGAATATGCATTAATCCGTTTGAAGCAAAAATGCTAGAAACAAGGCAGGAAGATAGTTAGCACAAAAACTCTGAGGAAAGATTAACAGGGATAGGGTCGATCACCTAAAAAAATAAACAATAAACTTTATAATTCCTTTATAGATGGAGGCTCCCTGACGCCCACCATGCTCAAAGCCACAAATGCAGTGATACCAAAATCGAATAAAGATACTGCAGATTGTGGCTCATGATGGCCCATCTCACATTGATCATAAGCATCTTGGCATCGCAACTCAACCTCTACATGCATGTCCTAATTGACCCACATCGATTGGGATTCATCCTAGAAAAATGATGCTTACACAGTACTAACAGGCTCCTTCATCCGATAAATAAGGTCTACAAGTCCACATTGAACGCTCTTCTACTATCTATCAACTCTGAAAAAATGTTCAACAGTGTTCACCGGCCTTATTTCGTGGTGACTGTCCAGGAATTCGAATATATGAAGACAGGTTCAAAGATGGGTCCAGTGTGAGTACTCCTCCTCCAGGGTCAAATAAGGGAAAATGGTTACTTTCTGCTCCCTTCCCTATCCAATAAAGGACCCACCAGAGTTCCACCCTTTCTCCACTACTGTTTACCTTGTATACAAAGGGCTCGACACAAAGAGACAGGGTGAGGGTGCATATTTCTATCACAGGTATTCCATTTGGGCGGTAGGTACACACATGATCTGCCTTTACCCCAATCATGTGTTCCTCACTCTGAGTGATTTAGCATGCTCCCTACCAGCAGTAATGGAGGAGAAGAGGGCGTTTGGAGAGATTTTTGGCTTTTAATTGAATTTACAAAAATACCAGATACTTAATCCCACAGTTGCAGCCCAACAGCAAGAGGGCTTCCTCTCCTTCTATCCAGTCACAAGGGCCACCAACCACATTCCAAATCTCAGGATGGAATTAGTCAGTACCATACAAGTCACAGTAAAGAATAATAAAAAGAATTACCTGGAACTCCTCGAAGTGACCTGAGGTCCTGGCTATGTAGAGACTATCTTAAATTGGTCGAATTGCTGTCTTCAAAATAACTTCTATCCTGCAGATATCGTTTGTTGTCCAAGCACTCCCAGTGCAGCCTACCCCCAATATGCTGTAAACAGTACAAGAAGCACAGATGTTGTATGGGAGGTAAAAAGTCTTGCATGCCCCTAGTATTATCCTATCGGCATGAGGGTGGTCTGGGTATCCCTGACAATATACAATTCTACCAGGCAGTATATCTCTGCCTCATGGTAGTATGGTCCAGAGACTGAACAGAGCAACATTGGTACTTCATGGACCAGCAAATTGCAGGGGTGCACATCTGGAAGCCCCAGTGGCTGTTGATGCGACACAGTCCATACGGCCTCTACTCCTCCCCAGTTACTAGGGCTACAATGCTGGTGTGAGACTTGGTGGTAACAAAAAGGGCTTCCCTACCTTCCCCTTCCCACTCACAGTGGTCATTAGCAACCAATATTTCACACCAGCAGTGATGAGAAACTAATTTCAAGTGAGACAACAAGCAGGATGCAAACGCATTCGGTACCTGGTGGGTGGGGAGTGGGTGAACACATTCGAGCAACTCAAAACAGACTGGGTCCTCTGGGAGATTGTGCGAGTACATTACACCCAAAGCAAACACTGGCTATCCAACAAGGTGCTAAAAGAGGCGGCAAGTGGGCCTCTAGCACCAAAGAGGGATGGCTATTAGCTAAAACAAATGACAAACAGATGCACTTAGAGCTATATTCTCTGCTATAGGCAACCCTGCCCCCCCCCCCCCCCAAGAACCAATATTACTAGTCAGAAAAGGTGGAAGGGGAATTGGGATGAGCGCTGATGGACAAAGAATGGAAGGATATATTTAACAGAGCTCTCCAGACTTCACACTCTGTGACTAGTATGGAAACAAGGACAAAGATACTCTCATATTGGTATTACACACCGAATAGAATACATAAATTGTCCTCCAGAATATCGTATCTTTACTGGAAGAACTGTTGGAACACAGGCACGCTCAGCCATCTTCTCTGGCATTGTCCTAAAGTGATGCAATACTGATGTGAATTGCTCAATGACTTGCAGACAATCACAGGCCTAGAAATTCAGCTCTTCCTAGCATACACCATTTTGGGCCTCCCAAACAAACAGACTTACACGCTTCACAAGGCAGGCAGACGGCACTAGCACTATGCGCTGCACATCAAACTATCTTGATATACATGATCAGATAGACAACAGCTATGCTGTTTATGGGACCTGATGGGTATGGAAAAGCTAACAATGTCACTAACTCACACATAAGGAATTTTCAGAGGTCTGGACCCCTTTCCGGATGTTTCTCTTTCCTGAATTTAGAGATTTCACCTGCTTCAGGTATCTGAAAGTAATGCACATTCTACAACCCTCATCTGTGAATAACCTCCAGCGGAAAGCATCAGCTGACAACATGACTGACTGAACATGACAACAGATTAGAGAAACAGACATCTCCAGAGGGTCAATTGATTACATTGTAACAAACATTTCAAGAGAATATGCATCCTAATGAACTCTGTAATATGTGATTGTAAGGCGGGGCAGGGAGGGATGGTAAGTTGGTGATCATTCAACACTTTGATCTGCCTCCGTGTTGTAGGCTACATAGCTTTATGTGTGCTTTACCCTTGACTTTGTAAGTTCCGGTAAAGAAAATTGATTCATAAGTTTTCTGATTTATACCCACTAGAACTGGAACTTTCATTAAAAAAAGAAGTAAATCACCTGAAATCAAAGAGAACAGCTCAGGTTTATTCCCTATGAGTAATACACAAGAAAATAAATGATGACCTAAAAAAATAAACGGAGAATAATTAATGATCATAAATGATAATTCCATAAACAAAATTAAAGTACAGATGCAAGAAATTAAGAGGCTGAATTGAAGTTCATGAACCTCAAACATAATGTTACACAGCATTTGACAGTCAAGAAAACACTTATAAATTGCAAACCAGCATCCTTTGTCCCACTCCAGTAGGAACAGTTAAGTCCAAATTGATAGGCCACGTCCTTTCTGAATGGGAGCATAAGCAAACCCAAACTGGAACATTATGGAAGCTGATTTACATGTGGTTGCTCTCTTTCTGGAGTGGCAGTGATCTAGAAAAACAATGGACTGCAGGGCAGACTGGAGTAAATATGAAATTCTTTCTGACTGCGATTATTTTCAAGCATTTCACCCATCACCTTTTTGGCTAAATGTGTATTGGAACGTTCCCCATTCAAGGATAACAGAGTATGTTCCGTACACACTATGTGCATACAGAAAGGGGCAATGGGTCTTACTCCTTCAGATATTGGCTTCTTTTGCACCATCTTGGATCTGCCCATAGTAGTATTTTAGTCTCACTATTTTTCTATTGGCTGTTTGAATGTGGCTTTCTGCCTCAATGTGAATGCATAGGGGACTGTTTTGGAAAAGAAAGGCCCACTCCACCATGCCACATTTATGACCAGATGTACAGAAATTGAATTAGCAAAAAGTAGTTGCAAATGCTTACCAACTTTTTACAAATCCAGTGAGATTTTGCAAACCGGCTTATGCACTCATTGGTCGGTTCGTAAAATCACCATTCGGAGTGGGTCGCAATCCAACTTATGCCATTACTTTTCATGGGGTAGTTTGCAAATAGTGGCTCACTCCATTTGATGACAATTAGAGCGATGGTAGCTTGCTGAAATCAGTAAACTCATATGTGTGTGATCGCTCTGCATCTGTTTTTTTTTAATGCAGCACATTTTCCTTAACAGAAAAGGGGCTGCATTTAAAAAAGACATTACATTTTTTTAAAGGTTTATTTAGGACTTGGCATTGGTCCCCTAGACCACTGCCTACTCCCAAGCAAACTTTTGCTTTGCATTCAGAAATGCAAATAGGTTACCCCCTTCTTTGAGAAAGTTGGTAACCCATCAATGGCTTGTGATTAAAACGGCAGACACAAACCGTTCATATATTGCATTTCGAATCGCAATTTGGAATACACATCGTAAAGGCTCCCCTTCCAAATTGCAATTCAGTATGCATGTTTGATGCCATTTTGCAATTCGGTGAGCACTTGCCAAATCACAAAATGGGTTTAGTACATACTAAAAAACAATTTAGCAGTCACAAATCCTGTGATTTATTGAATCACAGAGTTTGCGACATCTGAATGGGCTCGTACATCTGGCTTTAAATTCTCTATTTTATTGATGTATTTTATATGGAAAGCAGATACTTTTTGTTACTGCAGTAGATGTTTTTTTAATTTTTTTGTCAGGGCTCAAGTGCGAATCTTGACCCTAAAATGGCCGCCTTATTGGTTTGTCCTCTTGAGTGGCCATCCTGTAGTCAAAAGTCATCATGATGTCCATGCCCAAGCGGACTTCTCTTAGTTATCATTTCACCACCTCCCGTCCAGGTTCTACTGGCCTTCACTTGGTCCTCCGTATTTTCTTCTTGAGGATAAATGTTCTTTTTCAATCCTGTACTCTACTCTGTTCTGTTATTGTTTTACCATTACACGTTGGCCACTGACAAAAACATGTGAAAATAAATTGGATGCTACAGAAAATAAAGCAGCCTTGTAGGATATAGGAAGAATGTACTTGAGCCTTCAGCTGCTGCACTATGTGGACCATTCCGATATATCAATGATAGTCTAAAACCTCTGCTGCTGATCTTATTTAGTACATATTTATGATGTGAACAATACTAGTACTGTGGCTATTCAGGATTTGGAGCTGATTTATCCTTTTATTTTCATGGTACAGGTACGGGCAATACCTTATCATATTAAGTACATATTTGTGATGTGAACAATGCTAGTACTGTGGCCATCCAGGATTTAGAGCTGATTTATCCTTTTATGCTCATTGTGAGTTTTCCATTGTTTGCTTATTTCCTTCGGCTAAGGTTTTCTTGATGTCATTGATACCATCGATGGTATTATTGAGATTGCATTTAATATCCTTTTTGGATATCATTTTTGATGTCATGTCAGGTACAGACAAAACCTGATCAGCCCTCTAGAACCTGTGTGGCTATACTGTATAACAAATACATTTCTATCTTACAAAATGTTAATTGTTTATAGTTTATTTCACAAAGGTATTTGAACCATCTTTGCAAGTTCCTTACCAATATACATTATGTTAATTTTCAATTTTAGGAAAAAAAGATCTTTACCATTTATGGGCACTATCCAATAATCCGCACCAGTTTAAGAAGAAGGGGATGGGCAGAAAGGAAATTTCCTGTGATGCAAAATGAACTTTTAAAGGCTGAACAGCTAGCTTCTGACAATATCAGCACAGCCGATGGTGAGAAACAGTGTTTATTACTAACCATACATCTGTGTGTCACCAAAAAAGGCAGGAGAAGTTATGCCTGGCTGTTCGTGTCTGTCACAGTGAACAAAGCATGAATCTCCAATAACCAATTTTCTCAGGTTCTATTTACTTGGGCCATCTTTTAGAGGAGTAGGGATCTTTCAGATTTTCAATATCAATAATTAAAAATATCTTTTAGATCCAATTGGTCAAAAGGTCATTTAAAATGCATCTTCACATTTTAGTCTCCAGGCCTCATTCATTCACAGTTCAGTCTCCGGGCCTCATTTTTTGGTGCTATGATCGGTCAGTGCTTAATTACAGCACAAACAACATCAATTTCCTCAGAACATACTGTGGACACACAGAAGAAGACACATAAAAAATATAGTCATAATCACCATTAACAACTTCATGATGCTAGACCATATACAACCACATTGTCTTCCCTTGGGAGCCTAGGTCAGCTTATTCTTTACAGAAGGATTAATCCCCAGTGTTTGAAACACATTACCCCTGCTTGTCAAGGGTAAATCTTTCGCTGGGTGAACCCTCTACATTCAGACCTATTTCCAACTGCCCCTTCTTCATCCAAACAATGCAATTGACTTGTGTACTCCAACATCAAAATTCGCATTGACTCCCACAATCTGCTCGACCACAATCAATTGAGATTCTGCCCAGTACAAAGGACAGAAATTATTCTTATTTATATTGGAAAACATTTTCTAGAAACATTGAACAAAGACATCTGATGTCCTGTCACTAAAAGATATATCTGTCTTTAAGCAACTAAGTGACTTCCCAAGGGTCCCTATTGGTTGCTAGCACAGGTTGTTAGCTTTAATGGGTAACCAGCCTGAATCACGGGTTTGGGGTCCTTCTCTTTCTTATGATATTTTACTCTGGGAACATCCCACCATTATAAGACTCTAAAAAATCAAGACATTTTTTTCAATAACAAATTGTCATCAGAAGCCCAATAAAATTGTCAAGACTTAGAATTATCATGTTCACTGTCTTAGAAATTACTCCCTCCCCCCTACCAAACACAGAGCATAAAGTGATTCTGGAAGAGGCTGCCAGGCTCATCTTCAAATTGAAACCAAGGAAGCACATCCATCTAACTATTAATGTCTTCTGCTAGGGCCTGGTTTCAACATGCACCTATTTCAAGACAACCTGCCTCACCAAAAAAGTAGTCTAGAAAACTGACCCTATGTCTCTCAGCTTAACCTATCAAGGATGCCAGTATGTTAGGCCACTTAGATCAGGCCAGGTGTGTCTCATCACCATTTCCACTGCTAAGAACTTCTGTGAAGGAAAATTGCTGGGGTCAGCCCAACCCAAAGCTCTAAAATTCTCTATTTATCTTGATGCAAAATATTAGAGATCATCCAAACTTCATGGAAAACATAAATAATATACTATTTTATCAATGTTTCTTTCAAGAGAAGAAAGTGGGCCAGCGAATTATATTAATGCGCCTGCACTTTGAGCTTGAGGTAAACTTGATAGCCAATGCACTCGACCTATGCCCAGTTTTATACTGGCTGAGATTGTACAGGAACAAGGAGGAAGAAGTATATAATAACTCAATGTTTGAGGTTGCAGCTCTATCAGGTGCAGCCAAAAAGTTGTGGTTTTAGCATGTCTCCAACAACTTGAGTAAACAAGGCCTAGAGTAGCTTCAGAATAATCCTTCTATTGCCACTCTATACACAACCGAAATGATTAGGGTGAAGTATTTACACAGTAAAAATGTGAAACTACTCCCAAGTGTCCAATTATGGACTACTGGCACTTCAATATCTTAGTCTTAGACATAACGTAGGCTGTTAATCTTATTTAAACATGATCCAACCTAGAGGTGGGAGGTGCAGCTGAGCCGCCACCCAAAATGGTTGCTTGTTTTCAGAGCTCTGGCTGCGCGGACACAAAATCCAAACTCAAGCCCATCTTTTATGGCCGTCATTGTTTGTAACCCATACTATAGAACCTGCAAGATGATTGCCTGCTGCCTGAAGTGTGACGTACTGCCTTAGACCCTAGAATACCCATACATTTTCTGAAAGTCTGGGAACTGGCTTCACTCATTCTGGGTCTTGCACTGCCTTGGCCGAACGCAGCTTCTAGGCAGGCACTTGGGACACCTCTGACATGTACTTCTGAATGCCCCACTGGACATCGAGAGGCCCCCTGCAGCTGCCCATCAGCAGAAAGATCCAGCATTGAGGCAGACACTGCCTGGGTCCTGCGATAATGGCTATGATGGGGTGAGTTGCGGCGCTGAATCTTGTTGGCTCCGCAGAGATCCCTGTTGACCTGGTAAAGATCTGTGGCCACAGGGTCTGAGGTAATCACAACACACTGGGGAGCAGTGGGCACCTATTCGTGCATCGTCAGACTCCAATCAGGTGAGTCGAGTCGGGGGCTGGCTCTCTCTCCAACCACCCTCTGAAAGCACGCTTCAACGCCGTTGCCTGTGCGCTGCTTCGTGCTTCGTGCATACTAGGTGCTCTCCTGATTTTGTGAGTGGTCTTTGGAAACCAGCTAGAGAAATGTTGAGCACCCCCATTGGTTGAGGCACTTAAATAAAAATAGTCTGCATTATTGCAAAAGTGAGTTTCAATGCAGAGTTCTGGGCCCTTCCTGCTAGCTGGAGATACAAGTCTACTATATTATTCCCACTCCATTTATAGATGAACATTTGCATCCTCACTGGGCTCTGGAGATATGAACCCCAAGCTGTCTACAGTTTTGACACTCCCAGGTGATAAACTTATTATAGAGAATTGTTTGCAAAGACAGCTACAAAAGTATGCCTCTCCTCTTCATGCTTATTAAGCCACTCTGCACCTGCTTAACTGCACTGTAGACTTGGAGAACACTCCTCTCTCCTTTCTTCACCACATTTTGTTACTGAGTTATCTCCTCTTGGGGTACCCTTCACTATAACTACATCTGCTTACTGGCAATTCATTAAACTTTACTTCAGGATAGCCAGAAAGCTGCTTATGACTTCCCACTTCAAGACACATGCAACACAGGTGGAACGGTCTGCTAACTGCTTTCACCACAACTGCAAAATGGCAATTCTAACCAAATACAAACTAAACTAAACTTTGAAAGCAGAAGACAAATGAAACCCACCTATGAAGTGGATCCGAAATAGGATGTCAATACGCCCCACAAGGTGTTTCAAGATGACATCAAAATTAACCTCCTGGAAATGTGCAACAGTTTACAGACTATACATTTGAAAAATGATACCCTGCCAATACAGCTAGATCACAAGAAGGAACGCATTGACAAACATGCTAATAACTAGACACTAGACTGAGCACAGAATCTCTGAACTAGAAGGTGGCCTCAGCGAAGTGAGAGACAATCAAGACCAAGAACAAAGACCCTCAAGCACATTCATGTTGCAACAAAATTCACCTACTGGCGATACCAGAATCTTCCTCCAATGGCAGAGTATAAACCTTTGTAGAGTCTCTCCTGGTTGAAATATTTGGCAGGGATCAGTTCTCATGTGTCTTTATTGTGGAGTGCAACCTTAGGTCACTGGAACCTAGACCACCGCCTGGTACAACCCACGTTCAGTCATACCTAGATTACTGAATTACCACAACAGACATACGGTACTCAATGACATTTAATGCATATCTCATGAAAATGTTTGTGTTATGCTCTGTTCATGTTGAAGTCCAGAATACACTGTTGATTTTGATAGCACTTTATATATGTTGTCCATTGTTCATAGGTGTAATTGATACATACAATCTTTGTCTGTTTCTAATTATATTGACTGTATGTGTTGTACTGTCCAATCCTGAAAGTCTGGGTCATCTAAATGTAAGGCAAATAATGTGTTTTCAAAATTATAGTACATACAACAAGTTGAATAAAGTCTGCATGTTGTTTGAGTTTATAATCCATGGTTAGTGAGTGTCCTATTGATTGCTTACTATTTTCAGCCACCAATCTGACTTACTCTTTCATAGTGAGAAAGATAATGCGATTCAAATTCTCTGACTACATTGGCTATCAAGTTTACCTCAAACTTAAAGTGAAGGGGTATTAATGGAATGCCCTGGCCCAATTTGAACAGAGCTCTGAGAGAACTTTTCTTGGCTTTTTTTTATAGATCTGATGTTCAGATGGCCCTATAGTTCTGCTCCATCGACTTCTGCCACCGCTGCCTTCATTTTATAAACTTGGTCTATAGTACTAAAAGGCTGGGTTCCCAATCTAGCCTTTACATCTACATAGAGCTTTGGCAAATTGCCTCAGTACTGTAGTTGCCTTTTCTCTATGGCCCTTTCATGATATTCTAGCATCAAATTGGATGCCTGAATAATCAAAATTTTTCATTTGTTCCAGAAGTTGTTCATTAATACAAAATGTCTTTTTGAGAGGATTGGTCAAGTTCACTATCATAAAATTTGTTTTGGTTACATTTTATGGCCAGTTGTTTCTTGTTACAGTAACTGTTGAAAACCCAAACCAAGTGATGCATTGACGTTACAGTTAACAAGAGTAGTACAGCATCATCAGAAAATAAAATAAGATATTTTATTAATACAAATCTTAGACATCTCAAGATTCAGCAATTAAAGTGGGTATCAGCATTATGAATAGACTAAACACAAGAGGGGCACAAACACAGCCTTGCTGCACCCCTGCTGAAACTGGAAAATCATCTGTATATTCTCCATGTAGCCCATTTCATACTCTGGAAACTGTGTTCGTATTAAGCCCTTTGGTGTAGATTTATAAAATTTGTTTTGTCCTTGAGAATAGAAGGCAAACCATAATTTTTCTCAGTTGACCAAATCAAAGGTGGATTTTAAATTTATAAAGGGCATAAATAGTGGCATTATTCTATGATCAACATGTTTTGAGCAACAAAGCTGCAATCTCATGGCCTGGTCTGTTATACAAAGACAGTTCCTAGAACTTGTGTGTATGTTGGAAAGCATTTCTTCTGTGTCAAGCATGCTAAGGTGCAGTTAAGTAGGGCACATCCCTAGAATTTGCCAGCACCATAAGCTGGAATTGCATGACTACCTTTTTATGCATGGCAATGATCTGTCATGCACTGGGTACAACATTAGTAGATGAGATTGTATTAAAACCTTGGTGAGACCAGGAGACCACACCCTAGGTTCAATGCAATACAAGTCCATCGGGACCCCATTTGAACCATGAGTTTATTTTGTGGTTCTGGCTTGCTTTGGCCACTTTTAACTCCAGAAACATGAACACCAGGTAAGATGGTTTATCAATAATGGGGGATGGTTATTGTGTTACCCCAAAGAACAAGTCCTCATATTTGATGTGTAGAGTTTCTTGAAGTGTAGGACCCGTTCTTGCCCCCTAATGCATACCTCTCTAAACATGACAGCGACCTGTCAGACATGTACAAAGTTTTTCATTTTTCAATAACAAACTCCTAGAGCTGAAGGCCTTTTTTTCAGTATTAAGGCTGCAGTGTAATTAAAAGTATACTTTGTGAATTGCAGTTGTCTTACTAATATGTGGTATTGCTTGGATATGAATTTACGTTAAATAAATAGAAAGACAAGAGGCATTTGGCAAAAAAAGGAACAAGTTGGTTTAATTAAATGCTGCCGTCGGGAGAGCCTGGACAGAGTACGTCTGCTCAAAATCTCTTGATGTACAAAGTTTTGGCCATCAATTTATACAGTTCATGAAGTACAATAAAACAATTTTCTACATTCCAAGTAAGCATCTCAGTTGTAAATCAACAAACGAAGCCATCTGATAAGGACACAGATGGTTCTCCACTGCGGGGAGAGCTAGTGTGGGCCAGTGTGTAAGTGTCCAGATGTCCAGCATGAGGAGCGCTTGATCACTACGTGTGGTGTGTCTGTTTTGTCCTGATTGGTTGAGTGTGCCTATCTACATGCGGTATCTAGCTTTGTGGTATTTCTGGGGAATGCAAGCCATTGACTAAATGGGTTTTATTGGGGCCATTTATCTCGGACTTGTTTGTGGTGCAACTATCTATCTGTGGAACTGATCAGGGTTTTTTCCTGGGTGCGTGTTTGTCTTGAATATATGACGTTACAACGCATGCTTTTACAACGCAGTTTTTACATCGTAACTACCATTACATTGCATGATTTTACAATGCATGTCATTACAACGCATTTTTAAAAACTACCATTACAATGCATTCCATTACAACGCATACCATTACAACGCATACCATTACAACGCATAATACTTGTAGGGCAAACAGTAGGGTAAGTGTTGGATAGTATAGGGGTACAAATAACTAAGTGTTGGATAGTGTAAGGGTAAAAATTACTATTCCTACTCCAGTGAGTGCAACAGTAGGGAAAGTGTTGGATAATGTAGGGGTAAACATTACTATTCCCATGTACCCCAAAACCCATACCCACCCTAATACTAAAAAATGGCATGCATTGTAATGGTATGCTTTGTAATGGCATACGTTGTAGTCACATGCGTTGTAATGGCATGCATGGTAATGTCATGCGATGTAAAGGCAGTTGCGTTGTAACAGTTGCGTTGTAAAGGTAGGTCATTGTAATGGCTGCGTTGTAATGGATGTTTCTCGTTTGTCTTTGACTTGTAAGGGACCCCACCAGTGACCTGTTACCCGATAGGCGTGGGCATGGGTCGCAGGACCTGCCTGACCATGTATCTCTGACTCGAGGTTTATGGAGAGGTCACCTTGAGTGAATCTGACAGTAATGATGTGAGTTAATTGGAACTTCTAACAATAATATGGCAGCCACTGGTCTCATTTTTATCGTAATTATCAACATTACACATACAGGTGTCATTTTGTACATTGATATTGTTCGTACTGGTATTAAAGAGATTATGTTTGCTCTGGTCTGAATGTACATTGACATTGTTCTTATTTGCAACAATAATATCGTATGAACATGGATCATGGTATACATTGATATAATTATTGCCGATGTCGGCGCTGCTGTGTGGGCACAACTTAATGGCATACATTGGCATTGCATAGATGGGCATTGCGCAGGTACCAGCTGTGGCATGCATTCATATTGCATTTACTGATATTGCTGTTGTCTGGCCTGCACTTCATGACATTCATTGACATAAGTATTCACCCATTCCGACGCTGGGTTTGTGTTTTGCATTAGCATATCACTCTCTAAATCCCTACTTAAATTTCCCTTACCCCCATTCATTTTGTAGTAATTATCACCCATTTTCTCTACACTCCCCCTTGTCCATCCCACATCTAATACTGAATTTTATGCATATGTGTTGAGAGATCTTCACCATTGGGGTGGAGATCTCAGTACAGAAAGGATTGGAAAACAGAAGTGGAGATCTCCAGCTGTAAATTAGTGAATTGCATTCTGTATTATGTCAAGTAGTACTACTGGAGTACTGTTTGACATATTCCGAAATAGCTTTTGTGAATCAGGCCCAGTGTCTTCTTACACCTTTTAACAGTCCATAACTGGCACACTGACAAAGAAATAACTATCACACCCTGAGTCGTAATTTAGTTGTCAGAAACTGCATTTTGATTCCTGTCATCAGGACCTCTACAACATCTCTCATACCGGCCAATGGCTTGGGCCCACACCCCCATCCCAAGCTGTCAGCAGGCTTGCATGTTGTAGTGAACCATTCTGGGATCTTACATTGCAAGAGGAAATTTGGGTGATCAGTACAAGGTCATTAGGCTTGTTTCCTTTAACTACAGATGGTTTTACCAACAAAGGGCCACTGCAGTTGCCAAGTGTACATGGTAAGATATGAACTCATCTTTGTTCATTTGGTCCACAAGTTTACCAAATCACAGGCCTAACTGCTCTGTTTACTTCTGTTCCTTGGTGATAAGCCTGTGCATTGGAAGCTTTTTTCATACACTGCATGAGTGCAGTCAGGAGGAAGAAACAAATAGTAATTTCATCAAGAAGAGTACAATAGGTTAAGAGAGCTGCCAGTATCTTGATCACATTAGCATTGTGATCAGCTTACTCTAGAGCTAACCTGTTCATGTGGTGTGTGTAACTGGATCACCCATAAATCTGGGCAGTATAGCCTTACTGTGAAGGATGGAGTATTCACTCTTTGCCCTCGGCCAGATTGCCAACCCAGCCCAGACTCTGCAAATGCACAAGAGATGCAGAGCAATGTGTAGGTTTATAAGGTAATGGTTGCATATACTCCTGCACTGGGTTATTTTATATCCTGCCAGGGACACTATTTGTATATTAGAACCAGACATTGATAAATTATGCCCAGTTGATAGCATGCAGCTGTTGACCCACAAAGTTGTTATTGATTTTATGCAGGAATTTAACATGTCTCACTTCTTATCTTGAATAGATGTTCACAGGAAATCAAAACCTGTCTATGATTAAAAAAGTTTAAAAAGTTTAATAACTGGTCAGAATGGCATCTGACATTACCCTTTCCTGTGCACATTTAATCTTGGAGGGAAAATCCACAGGATACCTGGAGAATATTGAAGAGTTATGTGTGTTAGTAGGCAATAACAGAAGTTTTGAATGTGTGAACTTATAGGCTGATTGAGCAAATTGACAAGGGGGAGTAATTGCACTCTGGAATGCAGACTGATTGAATCCAGGGACGCAGGTTGTGCATTCAACCACATCAGTGTACTCTATTAGTATTTTCTTATCTTGGCAAACTCACTGGCCAGCTTAGAAGGCCACCTAAGAAGGATAAACATATACACTTTCAAACACTAGTTCAAAAGGACCAGGCCTGGAGCTAGGATGGCCATATTAGTTTCACATGTTAAAGATTTAGCCACATTTGAAATAATGAACCATACAGTCTTAACTTACTACAAACATTGCTGATTTGTATACTTCTGAATACATCTGATTGCCATCTTTCTTATCAAGAACTAAAATTGACAATATAAAACATCCCGGCTCATTTTAAATGGTTTAAACATGGAATCACTGTTCCATCACTGTTATAGTCCTCTTGCATTCAAGAGATGCATAAGGATATATATAGATAGCCATGAATTTTTCTCATTTAATAACAAAACTCACCCACAGCTTCACAAGATATGTATGCAAAGATCCATTCAAATTGATTTATTCCAATTTGCAAACTATGGGCACTCCATATCCACCAACACACCACATTTTCTTCTTATGAACACAATGTTTTAAATTGTGAAGCATTAAACACTCACCCTTTAGTGCACTTCATCACAAGCACTTAAATGTATCCTTAATTTGCCTCTCCACAGTCTATTATATGTGAAGTTCTGTCAAGTTACATGTCTTCACGAAAGCAGGTGGTGACTGCTCCCAATGCCCCTGATGCCACTCTGGTAGACTGATATCAATCAATCAGCATTTGTAGGGCGCTGCACTGTCACCCCATGGGATATCGAGGCGTGCCGTGTCTCCATCGAAAAGCCAGATCTTGAGTTTCTTTCTGAAGTCCTCCAGGGAGGGTGCTGTTTGGAGATGGAGGGGCAGGTTGTTCCAGGTCTTGACAGCGACGTAGGAGAATTAGCGGCCTCCGCTGCGGCTGTGGAGGATGCGGGGGAGGTGTGCGAAGTCAAGTGAGGCAGAGCACAGGTGTCTTGCGGGCAGGTGGAAGTTCAGTCGATGGTTGATGTAGTATGGTCCTTGGTTGTGTAGAGCTTTGTATGCATGCATGAGGATCTTGAACTGGCATCTCTTCTGAATGGGGAGCCAGTGGAGGTTTTCGGTGGTGCGGAGTGATGCGGGTCCATTTGGGAAGGTCCAGAATGAGTCTGGCTACGGTGCTCTGTGTAGTCTGGAGTCTTTTTCAGGAGCTGGGTGGAAATTCCGGCATAGAGAGTGGTGCCATAGTCGAGGTGGCTTCTGATGGGGGCCTGCGTGACGGTCTTTCTGGTGTTGATTGGGATCCATCTGAAGATTCTGCACATCATGCGGAGGGTGTGGAAGCAAGAGCAGGGTACTGCATTGACTTGTTGTTTCATGGTCAGTTGGCTGTTGAGGATGATGCCAAGGTTGCGTGAATGGCCAGTTGGTATGAGTCCGAGTTCTGCTGGCCACCAGCTGTGGTCCCATGCAGAGGTGTTCTTCCAATATATTTTTGAGCTGCCAAGTAACCAACTGGAAATGGTGAAGTGGAAAGACTGAGATTTTCTGGTGCTATAAGGCTGTACCTGCAGCCTTGACGACAATAGTTTAATTGGAAATAAAAGGAAAGCAGTGAAAACCTGACTGTTTACCTAACTTTAATTATTTATGAGTAGTGGTACAATGATTTGGGTAGACCATAGAACTGGTAAACCATCTCTCACGATATAGTAGCAGCACATTGAGTTCTCGTTATCATAGGCAAATTAAGCAATGGTACAAAATAGTTCTTCCAAGACTTATTAAATAGTAGAGGGTGGAAGCTCAACAGGATTTTTTAAACTTATTTGGAGCACCGGTGTGAAGTTTGCACTAACTTACCAGTCTGGATCCAACAGGAGAAATGCTAATATCCACACCTCCCTGAAACCAGTGCCAACCACGCAAGGCTATTTGTTTGTTAACAGTAGACCTGAGGAAATAGAGAGAAAATTGAGACACTGGATATGTTCACTCTGCCATTTTTTTTGCAGATGGCTTAATCAGTACTGCTGAAGCACTGATAGATCAATGAGAAAGAACCTTTTAGTATATTATCTGTGTAATTCCAGTTCACTATTCCTGATATAATATATGATATACCGTATGACAATCTGGGTATTTCTGACTGTCTAATTTTGATCGAAATTTTGATTTCCTAGAGCGGAAATTCAAATAAACCACTCTATTTTGTGCAAGAATAACCTGAGCCATAATACCTGTTTATATATAGAAAAACCCTTCAATATTTTATAAATAAAGTCTGTGACCCAAATGATTCTTAAAGGGACAAGTTCATAAGCTGTAGCACAATGAATACACACTAGTACTGTGTGTTTCCTCCTGGCAGTATACAATAACTTCTCATACCACTGTCAATGCGTTAATGTCACATATGACTGAAGGAAAATAGAAACATTGTCTGTAAAAGTGATCATTCCTCTGTTCCTCTCATGGAAAAATAAGTACAAGTTTAGAGTTCATAATCCGTGGGAGGATGACTTCACTAATAATGTGCAAATCAAAGTCTGAATATGTTATCTCAGGTTGCCGTGTTGTCTCCTACCCTGGATTCCCATCGACAGCTTAGGGTAATATCTTGGAACGTGGCTGGGCTAAACAGCAAAATGTCACTCCTTCACTGAAATGCTCTAATTTAAGGATATGACATTTGCATCTTCCAAGAGACTTGAAGTCTGGTTCCCCTATTTAAATCAGGCTATGTATGCTATTGCTTACCAGCAACAACAATAGGGAGAGGGCGTCCAGCAGGGGGGTTGATCATTTGCCTGGGCATCGCATTGGGGTGCCAGATTACCCTCCATTCTAGCTCCAGTCCAGACATCTTGGGGATTGGTATTAAGGGACCCCTGGGGGAGATTCCATTGATTTGTTTAACGTTTATGTGAGGGGGACTAAAGGGGGTAGAGTCTTACTTACTCTTATCCTATTGGAAGAAAGCCTAGCTAGTTGTTCATCCCACTCAAGATTAATAGTAGCAAGCGACTTCAATAGCACTTTTGAGCCCCTCGATAAAGAAGATCTATTAGGCAATGAGGATGATGACCTTAAATGGGCTGTCCCCCGCCTAAACCTTCCCCCAGTCAAAAGGTGGACCCAGACGGCGCGCCACCTTAATGCCCTGAATGTTGAGTTTGGTCTAAGGGCAGTGAATGGTAGAACCTCGTCAGACAGGCACGGTGCACACACGTAAAACAGAGTTAGTTGCCCATCCCGCATAGACTACATCCTTCTTGATGTGAGGCTCTGGAGAGATCTGGTAGAAATGAAAGTGGGTGTAACAACGAAGAGTGATCATAATCCTCTTTGCTTAAGTATGAACTATTTGTGGAAAGCATCCTGCTATTTTGTGCGCAGTCCGCCTCCGTCCTACACCAGGGAGGTCCTTCCCTGTGTCGACAGGAGATCCTTAAAATGGCAAAAGGTTGCTTTACAAGAAGACAAGATTAAAGGTATTCAGCATGACCTATTAGTAGGCACCTCCGAGCTACAGTCCTTAGTTGCTAGCAAATGTGGAATGGCCGATGTAGCCACTGCTCACTCATGAACTTTCGACCGACTTAGCTCATATTTTTAGTCTCTAGGTCGGAACGGAAGCCCAGCATTCCATCAGGAGGAACATATTCTTGGTACACAAAGGATTGCAGGTGCGAGCGATCCCTTCTAGCTTCAGCAATTAAAGCTAAGAATGGCCCTTTGATTAAATCATCCAGGAAGCGCTATAAGGCTACCTTGCACTCAGCAAAAATGGCTTGGGATGAATCTCGCTGGCAGCAGCTTAAGGAAGGCAGCGCAGCGAAGGACCCTAAGTCATTCTGGTCCTCAGTCACCTGGGGTAGTAGCTCAGGAGCACAATCACCCCCTAAGTTTATCACTGGCCAGGATTGATATGAGCACTTCCGGAAGCTCTATACAACCTCTGGAGACACGCCCACAGCGGAGGCGGCTGACTTCTACTGCATGCCTGTGGATGATGCTTTTTTCGCCTTAGGGGAAATAGAGGCCGCAATAGGTAGAATAGTGCCGTCCAAAGCTGCAGGCCCTGATAGAATCCCGGGGGATCTAATTTTAGCTGATGTTCCAAACTGGGCCCGTTGCATTTTAATCCTGTCTAATGCAATAGCTAGCGGTGCCCCAGTCCCCGAGTCTTGGAAGGGCGCAGAGGTGGTCCCAATTTATAAGAAAGGAGCTAGAGATGATCCCTCAAACTATAGGCCCATTAGCCTGATCGATGCCCTGCAGAAGGTCTTCTGCAGAGTTGTGCTGCAGAGAATCCAATTATGGGCGGACGATAATGCAATCTTATCCCAGTACCAGGCTGGCTTTAGGGTAAAGACGGGGACTATTGACCAGGCGTTTCGGCTTTTGCCGAAACTGGTAACGATCGGCAAGGGCAGTTTTTACTTAGCATTTAAAGACTGCCTTTGATCTAGTCCCCGGGGGCAAACTATGGTTGGCGCTAAACGATATGGGAATTCCGCCACCCATCCTAAATTTGGTAGTTCGGTTACATGAAGGGAACTATGCACAAATTAGATGGGGGGCACAGGGGCAACTGACCGATCGCATCCCAGTAAGCAGGGGAGTTTGACAAAGTTGTGTCCTAGCTCCCACTCTTTTCTCTCTCTACATGAATGGAGTGGTGAGCTCTCTGCACGAAGAACCAGCAGACGCACCAACCTTGGGGGGCGATAAGGTACCAACCCTCTTGTTCGCAGACGTCACCCTGCTGGTGTCGAAGACCCCAGTGGGGCTGCAGCGGTTACTTAGCAGATTCCACTCTTTCTGCGACACTAGGGGACTGGTTATTAATACGTGTAAAACCAAATTTATGGCCTTTAACCCCCACAAGTCCTACAAAGGAATGAATGAATGAATGAATGAATGAATGAATAAGGATTTATAGAGCGCATGGTTACCCGGAAGCATCCCAGCGCTAGCGGGCGTTAAATGGTGAACACAGAAGGGTTTATGGAAATAGCCAAGTTTTCAGCTGTTTACGGAAGCTAAGGTGGTTCGCTTCACTTCGGAGATGGAGTGGAAGGGTATTCCACAACCTGGAGACATTATATGAAAAAAGCCTACCTCCCTTTCTCGATTCTCGGAATTTTTGCCAAGTGAAGGGAATTAGAGCGGAGGTGTCTAGGAGCTTTATACGAATGAATCAAATCCCTGATTATGGGAGGTCCTTCCCCTCTCAAGGATTTGTGTGCCACACAAAGAGCTTTAAAGTGTATCCTCTCCTGAACAGGAAGCCAATGCAAAGAGCGCAATGCAGGTTGCGCCGAGCATCGCCGACTAGTGCCGGTAAGTAGTCTTGCAGCAAAATTCTGAACAATCTGAAGTCGCCCAATTACTGCCTTGGGGGCCCCCAGATAGAGAGCATTACCGAAATCAATCCTAGAAAGGATCAGGGCTTGAATCACTAGTTTTTTTGCTGAGTGGGGCAACACAGACAGAATTTTACGGATCATTTTTAGCAGACCGTAGCAGGAAGCAACCGTCTTCCTGGCTTGGGTTTTGAAGGACAGGTCTTGGTCCAGCCAGATGCCAAGGCTTTTAACTCTGATTTAGGAACCGGAACAGGACCCATACACGAGGGCCAGAGGGTGTTCAAGTTGACACTTTGGGAGTTACCGAGCATCATAATTTCTGTTTTTGCACCATTCAGTTTAAGATGAGACAGACTCATCCATTTTGCCACTTCCTCCAAACAAGCGTGGAGGTTAGTGGGTGACTTATCAACTTGATTCAGTGCCACCACTAGCTGTGTGTCATCTGCATAAGACACAATATGGACTCCAAAGGGGGCAACTAAGTCCGCCAGAGGGGCCATATAGACATTAAAAAGGGTTGGACTCAGGGAAGAGCCCTGGGGCACTCCACATATCAGGGGTAGAGGGTCTGACGAGATATCCTCTTCAAACACCTGGAAAGTCCTGCCTTCCAGAAAAGATTGGAGCCAAGCGAGAGCCGAACCTGACACTCCCATGTTCCTAAGACGGTGGACCAGAATCTGATGGTTCACCGTGTCAAATGCGGCGCTAAGATCAAGAAGAATAATAGCCAAAGAGCCTCCTGTGTCAAGAATCCTTTTTGATTCCTCTACTACCATCAGCAAAGCGGTTTCAACTCCCTGACGAGGGCGAAAGCCTGTCTGGGAGGGGTGTAGCAGATCATGTGACTCAAGAAACACAGAAAGAATGTTGTTAACATGTTTCTCTGTGATCTTACTCACTCCCGGAAGGAGCGGGATGGGTCGATAGTTTGTAAAATCCTTCTGATCCAGATGAGGTTTTTTCAATAGAGCTTTGACCATGGCTCTTTTCCATTCACAGGGAACCACACCTGAGATAAGAGAAGTGTTAATCACATTGAGAAGATAGGGAGCAATAGTAGAGGCTACTAATTTCAAGGTGTTAAACGGCGCCGGATCTAAAGGCAGACCTTCGTTAGGTGGGACTCCCCTGGAAAGAGTTGGCACCTTCGACTATCTTGGTGTCTGACTCTCAGACAAAATGACGTGGAAGCCTCACCTAACTAAGATGTTGTTGGGTCATAAGCGAGTAACGGGGTCACTGGGAAAGGAGCATTGCGCTTCACATAGTGGGCTGGTCGCCCCGGCCCTTCAGGTCTATGACGCAAAGGCTGTTAGCACAGCTCTGTATGGCGCAGAGCTGTCGGGATTTTACAAGATCCATGATCTTTATAGATCTGAGCATACATTTTTAAGGGATTTAGTGATGCTGCCCCGAAATATTCCGCTCACACCCCTAATGCTCGATATGGGTAGGCGTTCCATCGGTGATATAGCAAGGCTTCGCCCGTTGCTCTTTTGGGCTCGCATTAGGCGAACCCCAGAGCTTCTACCTTATGCGGAAGCTCTGTCTGAGGTTATCCGGCTAGACACAAGTAATAAGGTAGGATGGATCACCAATGCCAGGAAGCTGACGTCCGCGCTAGGGCTTCAAGCCCAGTGGGCCAAGCGGGATCCACCGAGGAAAGATGTGCTCAAACTACACTAATGGGAATGGGTGGATCAGCAAGAATCCAGCAAACCTAACTTGGGGAGACTAACCGCAGAATTCCATCTCCACAAACAGACCAGACACCTGGAATCCTACCTAGACATAATTCAGGTGGCTTATAAAATGGAAAGCCCAGATAGGAGTGTCATAGTACCCTCCAGGATTAGGACCACACATAGCCGTATAAGGTCTCACTGGATGGCATTTCATGCCTTTGTACTGCACGTCATGCACATGTACTTTAGTACTTATAGCCTCCTTGCAGTGTTGTCCTGTGGAGGGTTGGAATAATCAATAATAAGACCCCCTGGGAATTGGGAACTGGGTCCAGCTGTATAGGCCCTACATGTGAAAACACTGTGATGCTTCTTCTTTTTATTCACATTGTTTTAATGTATGTTTTTATTCTATTGTTGTTTTAAAACTGCTCTTTACCACTGACTTGTCGAATTTTATATTGCTCCTCTGTCACAGCCGCGCACAAGAAGAACTGTTCGTACGCACTTAATTGCAATAGGCTGTGCATGAGTTGTTTATTTTTCTTTTTATATCTCTATTTTATTATTCCAACTTGTGTTTTTATAGCTTTTATGACACGAGCTGTCAAAATAAAGCTTATACATACATATACATACATATTATTGTACCAGAGTACTTCTCGGTACTCAACAAGTCGATGATAACTACAGACAGTAGTGCTTGGGCTTCAATCTCTGGCAACAAGAGTTCCAGTTAGAGCTACTAAACATCTTGATTGAATGCAAGGAATGCTTTGAAACATGAAAAACTTATATTTCATGAGTCCAAGATTGTGTCAAGTTGTTGGGAGAATCCCCTGGTGCTCTGAAAACTGTAGTTTGTCTTGACCCCACTTGTGTGTTTTGCATGGTGCAAGCACCACAAACGCAAAGCCTCACTCAAAGTGGCATTCACAATCTCTTGATCCTGCTGACCTTCTCTGCTCCTAAAGACTGCAGTACCCCAGGAGCACTGGCACATGCATCTCTGGAATTAGATGCATGCGCTGGTGCTCCTGAGGTAATTTTGTCTTTAGGAGCAGAGAAGGTCGCTCAAATCAGTTAATCACGTTGAGTGATTAGACTTGGCTTTACGTTGATCCCCTGGGCACGCCGTTTTTTATTTTAATTTTGTTACTATTGATTTGACCAGTCTGTGTCCCTTTTTGGGATGAATTTACCTGGTCCATAATGCACCAACATCTGACGGTTGCGTCTTTTACATCATGTTCCCTTCATAATCATGGAAGCATAAATTGCTTTGCGGCACACCCATCTTCTACGGGCCTCTCAGGTCATTGGCCCTTTCCAGTGCACTCTGCCCCTGTTCGTTACCCGCTTCACGCAATACAGACCTCACTCAATAAGCCTGCATAGAGCTCACATACATTTGAGGGAGCCGCACAAACTAAATTTTGATATCCTACCTATCTGGTGGAACTTTTTTTGGAATGACATCCACCATAAGGAATATCCTTTATTGGGTGCTTCCCAATCATCGTCCTGATGATTACCCTTCATAATCAATCCTATAGGGTCGAAACACTGACACAATAATAGTGTACTGTTTTTATGTTATTTTGGAGCCTTTCACTCTTTAACAGAAGGTGTATGAAACACCACTGCATCCTCAATCGGTCACTATTTATCTACATGTACTGTATAGCACTAGCACACTTTATACCCACTTACCTCACTTTCATTGCGCCGTTGCGTCATTTGGGAGCACCACTTTATCTCTATATGCTTTAAGTAAGAAGGCTCAATGAGCTTTTTTGTGATCCTAATGTTGAAACACTTTTTTTGTTTTTTGGCAGTTTTATATAGCGTGAACTTGACCCGAAAGTATTAGACTGCTTTACATGAGCACCAGTTGCATTACATATGGGCACACATTCATTTTTAGGGACAGGTAGATTAGGTGATGTGCCCAGAATCACAGGATGTTTGAGCCTCCCGCCAGACTCGAACCTGGTTCTTCAGCTTCAAAGTCGGTCACTCAAGACGTTAAACCACATCCTCTCATTAAATAGAACTGTTTTGTTTTCAGTAAGACTAATCAGTTGATGGTAATTTACTATTTTTCGGTGGAAGTTGAGGTTCATACTTCCCCCTTGAGGGACCATTGTTTCCTTTATTACTACTGCTTTCCCTCAGCTCACATACTTAAGATGCTTTCTCATCCCCAACCTCAACTCACATGGATGCAGTTTCAGACCCTCTGACGGACTACCGATCTCCCTAAAAATTACCAGAAAGAGGGTACTGGGAGACACAACACCCCTGACCTCAGCCAATAATTTCCCGCCTGGAAACAATGATGTTTAGAAAGCTTGAGTGGCTCTATTGGCAGCCCCTGGTGATAGACAGATATACTATGCCTAGCAACGGGCAGACAACATGTCTGGATACCTCACCATACTCACAGTTACTCACTATACTTTTTATCACCATCCACTCCTTCCTACCTAGATAACAGGGCACACGAGCTAATGGGGCCTGAGCGGAAGAATTAACTGTGGAATATGCCTTAAATAATGCACACACACTGCACAGGCGGTGGCCATCTAGTTTTGAGTGGGGTATTGAAAAGATTAGACCACTCTTACATTTCTGCTGATGGCAGTGTGTTTTCACACGAATTGACTGTGAACTTTACAGTCATATTAGATGAGTGCCTTCTCATCTTTTGCCCCTAATGGAGCTGAAATCTGAACGCGGAACTTCTAGGACTTTAAGAAATACCATTTCACTTTCTAATACTGACATCAACCACAGAACTTAATCTGGACATGGATCGCCAGTAATAGAATGTTAATGAAACGTGATGTAACCTAATGTGTAATGTCATAGGGAACCATCCTTAAATGATTTATGCAGTCGGACATACCTTTTATGTAAAGCCCTCTAACTCCCGTTTAGGTCATGTTCGTGCTATAGAAAACTGAAAATAAATAAAATAAAACTGAAATTCTAAGCCTGTGCTCTACCATTCCAGTCCCTATCTTTTGTTGTTGTCTGGAAAACTGACTGGGCCTCTTTTGCAACCAGATCTAGAAAAAATAGGGTGGAATCCTGGGGCAATGTTTCATTCCTAACTTTACCTGCAACGAATGGCACCTACTTCCATCTAAAAATTGCACCATTCTAAGGACATTTCATTGAATCATATTGACTCAAGCAGTTGTGTCCTCTGGGTATGTCTATTGCTTAGTGATGTACTTGAACTCTGCCCATAAAACTGTGCAAGACAACTCAGTCTGAATATTTGTCCCTAGGGGTTGTAACAATGTCGCCAGTGCACATTCGGTTTTTGATTGTTCACTGTGAAGCCCGTATTAAGCTAAATATGCTAAGTGCTACGTGGAAGATATGATCTGGATTCAAACTGTCATAAAAAGGGATTCAGTGTGCTAAAAAACAGAAAACCCTTTTTTCTTGCTTAAATTCCAAACTGGACACCACCAAGTAGCAATTCCACAGACTTAGGGGGGAGTGCCTTAAAGTAGCAGGAATTGCTCTCTGGAATGAGCTACCCAACTCCTTTTGGAACACCCCGTTGCCTAGCAGTTTCAAGAAGTACTCAGAAAAGATTTATTGAATGTACTTGGCTGTTGAATGTATTATTGACTGCTTCTCTTGTAGGTATATACACCTCCCCATGTAATTTGCTCATTTGCTTAATGTATCAATAATACCTCCTGGCATTCTTAGGCTAAATGTTAATTTTCTGCAAAATGTATTTCCTTTCTTCCCCACTGATACCTGCCATATCCACTATGTATTTATATTTTGTCCATTGTTCATGCACTTTCAGTTTTGTATTTTTTTTTGTCTGTAGTCGTCAAGAATCTAGATTTCTGGCATTTGTTGTGTAATACTAATAAAAACGTGTGCCACTTAAATGGAATAAGGTACATAGAATATGGGCCTGAGCCCTGTTTACCAGTGCATATTCAACAAGAATTCGGTAATCCACATAGGGGATAACCCGCAAGTAAATGGATTACCACATATGTACAATATACGATAATCAAAATGGAGCAGGCGTGTAATGTACATCATTGAGCAAGGCTACTCTATGCAATGTGAGGGCAGAGACGCACATGCACGTTTTGCTGAAAGCACATACCCAAGGTGTGTTCAGGGAGTAGCTAGAGAAATGCAGTGCAAATTGGTGAACGTCCACAGATAAAGAAATTTGTGGGTATTTGTAAAGGTGTGGAATTAAACATGTCCTTTAAACCAAAATTGATTACGTCTAAGTAGTGCAGTACGTGTGGAAAAGTGCAACGTGCATTTCCGTTTTTTCAAGGTAGGTATGAGAAAGGGTCACACTGTCGCAAGACAGTGTTCAGAATACCAACATAGTTGTAAACCACGCAAATGTGTGGCGTACGTTACGCATTGCATAGTTTTAATTAATAAATCCGATTCTATGAACTTCATAAATGTGCTTTTGCATGCAGCAGCAATTTGGGCCGACAAAACTATTTATACATTTCTGATTTTTGCAGGAAAACTGCAAACTAATGATGGGAGGGACTGGACTACGAAGCAGTTGACAGGATGTGATATGGTAGAAGAAGGTGAAAGGAAAGGTAGGCATATATTGACAGAATTTGTGGGGAGAAGGTCTGCATTAAGAGCTTGGATGGAATATGTATAGGCACCAGCTATTGAGGTCATTGAACTTCTGAGAGGACATTTTGCATTAATCCTAAAGCTTGGAATGTGGAGAGAATGGTCCTCTGCTTCGGCCACAGACTGGTAGCTAAAGCCTAAGCCAGTTTATCACCGTCTGATTGGTGGGCCATCCACAAAAATGCTCCATTCAACTTACCAAGGGAATGCCCATGCTCCAGTATTGAAGTCAGCTTACTAATGTCCATTTTTACACTATAAAGGACTCTTTTTCCATTGCAATGCACTTATCTACGGGCACTAGCACTGCTAGCAAGTTAACACCTAAAAGGAAATAAAAGAACAGTGATGGTCCTACTACAAGTGCCCTGGACTAATCCTCATTACCAGCCCCTTCAAGATTACCTGGCCACTCATTGTGAGGAACCATGTAGAAAAGAAAAAAATGATCTCAGATTCTGGCCAAGAAAGAAAAACCTGTCCTAGGCTGACCCTTTTCAAGGCCCCTTACAAAGCAAACCTTGCATATACTTGTCAAATGAAAGAAAAATAAGCTTAACTAGGCGCAGGAACAGCATCATCCTAGCATAGATATCTTTCTACTGGTGAGCCTACCAACATGAATTTCTCAGTGAGCAATAGCACATAGATTTCTACAGGGAGGATACAAATGTGTATTAAAGTGGTAACATGATGGTCTGTTTTCAGGGCATGGGGTCACGTTCCTGAAGTTAAACTGTAATCTGGAAGGGGAACAAAGAGGCAATGGCATGTTGTTTTGCAGTGCCACAGTTATAGCTCAAAGTATCATTAGGTATCAATATCATTTAATTGTTCTCTACTATCTACACAACGGGCCTTATTTACAAAGAATTAACGCAGCGCAGTGGCGTTAGCCATTTGGCTGCGCCGCACTGCGTTAATTCCGAAGCTGCAGGACGCGTCATATCTACAACGATATGATGGATCCCTTTGCGCTCCCCTGCGCTGGCGCACAATTAACTGCCATGCGCCAAAGCAGGTACCCTTGCACCATGGTGCAAGGATGCCTGCGTCACGGGGATGATTGTTTGTGTGCAGAAAGGTGTCCCTTCCTGCACATAAACAATCAGAAATGGTGTTTTGAAACTTCTATGTGTGCTAATGCAGCAGGTCATTTTTTTAAATGATTGTTTGTGTCCATGATGGGACACCTTCCTGCTCATAAACAATCACAAGAGATGATTTCCTCGTTCTATGTGTGCTGCAGAATGGAGTGTTGAATCAGAAGCAGCCACTGAAAAATTCTAGCTATAAGAACAAGAAATTCTCTTCGCATGAATCATTGAAGACAAGCCTTTCTGACCCTATTTAGAAAGTCTCTCAGGACATACATGTTTGACCACTGGATATTTCAATCACTTCTCCACCTCAATCTAAGCAGTAAGTTAGCGCCAAGAAGCCTGTTGTGTATGTTGCGCTTTAAAAATACCATAACCACTAACTGGTGGGTACAGTGACAAGGTGGAATCAAAAACAGCTCAAACTACAAACTGATTAGACAGGAGATGGAGCAGATGCCTGAGAGTGTGCCACCATTCCTCTGACCATAATATTATTAGGTTTAGATGAAATGGAGAACCCAAGGTGATTTTCAAAAACATAGTCAACTGGGCGTTTTCCCTGTTAGATTAATAGTGAGTCTACTCCTGCACAAGGCCTACCTACCGGAAAACAATGGAACAAAACAGTCATCATTGCGACTCCTGTCTGCATTAAGTAATACTGTAGGGAATGAAACCAAATCAGTAGCTCATATTCTAATATGTTTTAAAGGATTCTCTTCATCAAGAAAATTCACAAGGGTGTTTATGCTACTTTTATATGGTGGTGAGAGAGGAAAGATTTACTACAGTCCTGTACATTGAAAAGTTAACGCATTGCACTCCACTCCAGTTTCATTAAGGTTTCAACCCCATTCATTGGGAGCAGTGTTGTTGGAAACTAGGTTACTGTTTGAGGTGGGGGGGGGTGAAACCCTACTCTAGCAGCAACCATTATCTCTGTCAGGGTGAAACACATGCAAACTCCAAATTAACCAGTGCTTAACCCTCCGGTAGCTTGGCACAAAGCAGTCAGGCTTAATTTAGATGTGATGTGTAAGGGCTGTAAATTACAATTGTTTGGACACCAAACTAGATATTTGTACCTGCTCCCAATTGAAAGATACCACTTTCAATTACGTTTTTTTAAATGTAATGAAGGAACCCAATGTTATTCTATGGCAGAGGTAGTCCTTGCAGTAGTAAAAAACTGATTTAAGAGTTTTTCACTACCAGGACATTTCACTTCCAGGACATGTAAAAGTTAAAAGTACCTGTCCAACCTTTTAAATACACTGCACCCAGCCCTATGTACTGTTTAAGGCCTACCCTTGGGGGGACTTATATGTATTAAAATGGAAGGTTTAGGCCTGGCAAAAGGTTTATCTTGCCGGTTCGAAATGGCAGTTTAAATTTGGACATATTTTACAGGGCTACTTAAGTGGGTGGCACAACGAGTGCTTCAGGCCCACGTGTAGCATTTAATTTACAGGCCCTGGGTACATGTATTACTACTTTACTATGGTCTTACAAGTGAATTAGATGTGCCAATTGGGGGTAGGTCAGTGTTACCATCTTTGAAGGAGAGAGCACATGCATATTAGCACTGGTAAAAGTGGTAACGTGTGCAGAGTCCTAAGGACAACAGAAACAAGATCAGCAAAAAAGTGGAGGAGTAAGGAAAAGAGGGAAGACCACCCTAAGGCTGACAGGTCTAACAAGTGTTAATTGAGGTCTCGTTGTGACTACATTATAATTTTCTTTTATCAGTGGGCAGA
Source organism: Calotriton arnoldi (assembly GCA_963921515.1). Lineage (NCBI taxonomy): Eukaryota > Metazoa > Chordata > Amphibia > Caudata > Salamandridae > Calotriton > Calotriton arnoldi. The sequence goes on from CAWUFW010008535.1 coordinate 90,837, forward strand.
GGACAGAGGCAACTTTTTTCAAATGGCATCTTCTGCCATTCCGTAGTAGCTTAATTCCTCAGATCTTTTTCTTTCGTCATTCAGTTGTTTTCCACTTCATATTTCATGCTACTTTGCTTTGCAACTCATCACAGTATCCTGTTCTGGTCATTGAATGATCTCCAAGCTGCTGGGCAAAATGCCATTCTTAGTTTCTCCATTCTGTTTAATTTTTGTTTCTACTATTTAAAATAATTATTTGCATTGACCTAAATTAGGATATGTAATGACTGTTTAAATATAAATAAACAAAATAAAAAATATATTGTTTTATATTATGCTCTAGTTCTTGTTTTGCCTGTGTCTGGTGTTGAAACTCACACAAGGTATAGCAAATTGCATTCCATCTCTTCACATTTGCATGTCTAAAACATGAGCTCATGGATGTCAGTTCTCTAAAATGCTAGGGGTAGTGAAAAGCACATCATATGCCCTTTGACCGCTTTGGCATCTTAAGTTGATACACCTTGCCCGATCTTTAGCTCAACAATAGCCTCCTCATTGCTGCTGAATGCTGGGGAGGGCCTTGGAGAAGTGAACTGCAGAAAGTAAATTGGGTGAGTATAATCATGTTTAGTTTCTGTTCCTGTTGCTGCCTTTATGACTCCTGAGACTATCTGAGATATCAGCTGCTACATCTGACTAACTCTAGTTGAGGCCCATGCATGGTTCTAATTCTGCTTGCTCCCTCCTGTGTCCTGCGTGGCAGATTTTGGTCTAGGATTTGATAATGAGCGCCACAAGATGAGCATCTGTTTGCAACGCAGACCGGTTCTTTGATTTATTTTCCTTCCTTTTGATGTTTTGCCCCAATGGGCTATTGATGAATGGTCTCTTTGCTAGACCACTTTTGTCGATATTCTACAGCCTAAATCAGCTCTGTATGGCAATTAAAACTTCCTTGATTGTAGGCTTGAACAATACTGTAATGTATGTTTAGGTTTACTATTTGTAAAGTGCAAACAAATACTAGGTGCTCAGCTTCTAGGCACAGCAAACAATTTAACATACAAGCTGTATATTTAGTAAGACCGCAGTAATAACATAGAAGATACTAAATGAAAATTCAATGATCACTTGAAAATATTGGAACAAGACTGAATTCCGTCCAAGAAAAGGATAAGAAAAGTAAACTGTTTGGGATAGGGTGCAGGAGAATTCATCTTGATGAGTTAGAGGAAGACAACTGAAGACATTGTGTTACTCATTCTGTTTTAGGTTAGGTTTAAAGAGGATGAGGTTGTTCTCTAGCCTAAGGTCTTTTTGTTCTAGAATTTTGCCCCTTGGCATGTATCATTTAATTATTCCATAATTTAATGTACTAAATTAAGATTTAATGTGAGATTTAAATATGAATTGTGTGACAAGAATAAAGAGAATACCAGAACTGGAAATGTAAAAATAAAGTATATTACAAAACAATAGAAGCACAATTATTTTATTAAAACCCTAATAAGATCCTTTTTTTTTTTTTCTAAAGAAAATGGCAACTTTATGGAAGAGGAACAAGAATTTCCAGAGGCTCTTCAACAGTCAGATAATGTTCATGATATAATGGTAGGATGACATTTGTCTATGGATATGTGTTTGTTTTGTTGACCAAACATTATTGAGAATCTCTGCCATTTTTTACCTTTGATTTTTCTGTGCACTTAAAAAAATATGAATGCAAAATCCCCCGTCAGTTTTAAGCATGCTTACATATCACAATTGTGAATGCTCTTCATCGCTACAAGACTTTTTGCAAGAAACTCCAAGTATGGAGGAAGATCATTGGGGGGCAGAGTTTTGCGAGATAACTAGATATTTTCAAGTACGTTTATTACACTGTAGAACATTAGGGGAGTTTCAGCCGTCAACACTATTTCTGCAGTTAAAACACGCATGCTTGAGATATTTTGTGAGACATTTTGTGAACCAAAGCTCCCAGCACTGTGAACAGTGGGCATGTGATATTGAGGCCCCCACATTTGCTTGGATTCAATAAAGTACCTTTGTTCAAATTGTAATATTTTTGACTGTTTAAAAGACTATGGATATAGGTTCTTTAATAATTGCATCCCCTACAGGATCCATATCTGCGAACCTTTTAATTCTGAGTGGATTTAGGCCCCACCTAGAGCTAATTTTATAAGCAACTTCCATAAAGGGATCACTCCTAGAAGACATAAATGTCCTTTCACACATCCATTTACCAAGTATGAATATTGATACTCATAACTGCTTTTCTTCAACAGCTTTTGTTGTCTGATACCATGGATTTTTCACCTCACTTGCAGGGGCCCAAAGTGCCAAGTGGCGTATTTGACCTTTATTGTACCAATGCAATCTTTGGGTGACTGCCTCAGTACAGTTAGCCTCCAACATATCCTGAATGTGGCTGAAAATTTGATTTTGAAGAGCAATACGTTTGAGTATATTTCTGAATGAATCTAAATTTCTACATTGGTTTCCTTGGTCCAAAAGTGTGAATTTTCTTCTACTCTGCTTGACATCTAAATTCCTGCCTTTCCTAACATCAGTGTACTAGAGAGGAGAAATATATCAATATATAATCAGGTGAAATCTGAGATCTAGTAATCCATCCCTCCTCTGGCTACCATAGTATACATACCAACAGAGAAAGAAGGCTTTTAGTGATTGCTCTCAGGCTTTAGAATATAAACAAAGCGACTACTATGGGTGGACAACTTAATTGAACAACACTAATTAGCATTTAGCATTACCTGAAACCCATTTTGTAACTAGATTTGCAAGGTTTGCAATATGAATAAACTCAAAATAACTTAATAATAATAACTTGTATAGCTAAAAACATGTATAAGCTGAAATTCTCAGTCTTTAATCCAATTTCCATTGTTTACATGTTTTTGAACCCTTCTCCTTCAAATAGGTCTGAGTTCCTTTCGGAGTCAATCATGCTACATTTCTTACAAGTCATCCTCTTGAGTTCTGGGTGAAAGTTTCAGTTCAGACCAATTTCATTTACCCCGTCTACCAGAAAACCAAAGCGTGGAAGTTTTTTTCTCAAACAAAGCATACATCAGATTGATGTGTTCAGATCAACTCTATCTGACCCCTCCACCTATATCAGAATAATTTGAATTACCTTTGAAAGACAGGCTTCTTGGTCTGGAAAACCACACACACTGACTGTTGTTAATGCAAATAATACTTCTATCCCATTTTTAGGCACCTCTGTCATCATGAGTTTATACATGATCTAAGTTTGTTTTGACACCCACCTACCACTTAAGAATTCTGCTAAAACCTATTACCCTTTCGTCCTAAATCCCCCTCCTGCAGCAGGGGATTTGTATGCTAACTATTTTGGTATCATCATAGTGTAATTTATGAAGAAAACAACAAAGGGAACCTTGAATTCAAATGTATGTTAGGTCATAAAAGTTGCATCAGACATACAGTTATACATCCTATTCAGTGCCATATTGCACTTCATAAACATTGCCATTATGAAATGTAAGGCTTAAAAGTTGTTAATAATGCAGCGTCAGTTTAAGATGTTGATATATCAATTGAGCTAAGAAGACTTACGCCATTGAGACCTTTTACTAGTCCCATGTGAAGGGATTTCCATCTTAATGTTATTCCTGCTAATAGCCCCATGTGCAGTCTCCTAATTTCACAGCAGTATTCTGAGATCAATGGTTTTTCACCCTAAAGGATCAACATTCACTGTACTGGGTTGCTGCTCCTGCATTTTCTATGTAAAAGGTTTTTTACACAGAGGTGTCACTTCAGAGGGGAAGATCCAATCATATATGTTTTTCTGTTAAGTTGGTGCCTTTACAATCTCTGTGCAGGTTGGACAGGAAAGCATCCAAGCTTACATTGTGTATTATTGGTGGGTTATATCTTCTAAGCTCTTCCTTTATTGCTGGTGGGCCAGCTGCCAGGCTGCTGCATTTATTCCAGCCTTGAGTCTCTCAAGTTAATCTGTTAGGGACCTTTAGTAATACTGAATTGTGACACTCTGTGCTTACTAAGGTGTTGCTTGAAGGGTTCAGCGATTTCTGATTCAATAATTTTGATGTGTTTTTGTTGTAGTTTACTTTTCTGGGGTGGAATTTAATATGAGATTCTCAGGGCTCAGTCAACCATCCTGTAATCTCACAAGGTGAGGAATGTCCAGTATCTTAATCAAAATGAGACTTCACTTACTATTTAGTAAAGTTAAATATCAGTATGCTAGAAAGAGATTGTCTACTTAATTCCAGTGCTTCCATTCCTAGTTTGTCAAGAATCTGTATTAAAATGTATACTGTGGCTCATGTGCTCTCCTATATGTATAGAAAGCCAGAAACAACCAATGATTCTCATTTGGCAGACAGCAGTTAATAAGATGTGCAACGCAGAACTAGCTATAATGTTTGCCCAACTCGCTGGGCCCAATTCACAAATGTAATCTGAGACAAAATCCTAACTTTATGACTTTCGGTATTCACAGAAGGCATTTAGGAGTACTAAAGTTAGGATTTTGTCTCAGTCAATCTTAAGTTTTGGTCTTAAGTTAAACTTAATATATAGAGAAAAAGGGAGTAACCCCACTGACCAAGAGACAGGGTACTGCAGGTACAATTTTTTTTTTTTTTTAAACATAGTTTTATTGGTTTTCATAACAGTACAATTCTCATAGTCCACATTGTTTGTCTTATACATTGCAAGGTACATCTAATGACAAAATCAAGAACTGTAAAATTGTCCAACTTCCCCTCCATCCCACCCCGGACTCAATATGCCATTGTGTACTTGCTTAGTGGTCTTCAGTACAATGTAATATCAAGCAGTTATTTACAATAGTAGACAAACATTTCAATACATGAGTACTACATAGAATTTATATCTTCCCACACCACACAGCTCTTATCGTTGGGACCGTAGCTGCACCATCTACCTATGTGTTCCCTTTCTATGTCTGCAAATCTATGCTTGCAAATTCTTCCATCATTGCATGCCATTCTAGCGAAATGGGTATCTTTCGCAGCCCCCTTTGTTCCTCCCGCTGAAGCTCAGCTCCCTCCGCTCTACCCCATCTGACCACCTCGTTATACCAATCTAAGGGGGAGGGTGATCTCGCTGCCTTCCATCTCATAGTGATATTCCTTTTAGCTAATATCATCGCTAGGTGTGCAAATTTGCTAGCAGGGCTACCCTTTTTGCCTTTCGGCCCTAAACCTGGTAAACTATAGTCCAGCGTCCTAATATTCCGTGTCGGGGCTACATCGTTCACTACTTTGTGCACAACCGACCAGTAATGGGTCAATCTTGGGCAGTCCCATATCATGTGCAATAATCCGGCATTTGAGGAGTGACATCGGGGGCAACTGTCCGGCACGTCCGGAAACATTAAGCTTAGTTTGTGTGGAGTCAGATACGCTCTGTGAACTATCATAAGCTGGATAAACTTAAATTTTGGATTTCTGGAGACCTTACGCGGGTACTCCAGCAGTGTCTCCCACTCCCTATCCGTGAGCGCCCGGCCAAGATCCATGTCCCATTTGTTTCGGGTTACCTGGAGTGACACTGAGGTGTGTGCTCGAATTCCCCGGTATAACCACTTTGTCAAATGTCTACCGTTGCCCATTAGATATTGCATGTGTGTTAAAGTGTGTGTTGTCGGCTCCTCTCTTTCTGGAGCCCATATCTTTCGTATGTAGCGAGATATATGTGCGCGGAGCAAGAATAATCTAGCTGGCACTCCTGTTTCCCTCACAAATGCCTCATGATCCATTAAAATACCGTTGTTAAAAAGCGTGCCTAGCATGGTCACCCCGGCCTCCTCCCATGTTGCAATATGTCTACCTGTCACCGTTCCTGATGGGAGAGGAATTCCCAGTAGAGGTATGTTGGGGAGCATATGGCGCCACTGTCTTAGTGTACCGTGTTGCCCTCTTCCAATATAACAAGGCCACCCGTAGGAGTGGTGGCGCCTTCAAGGGAATTTTGCTGCCTGGAAACAACAGTGCGTGTAATTCCCCATTTTCCCATTCCCGGAGGGTCATAGGGATTTCTCCGAGGTTGCGGCCTACAAGCCAGTACGCCAACCATTGCAGCTGGCCCGCATAACAGTAGGCTCTCATATCCGGGGCTCCCAGTCCCCCTTGTTTAGAGGTCAGTTGTAGTTTAGGTAGACCTATGCGTCTACGTCCCGGGCCCCATATCAATTCAATGAGAAGAGTGTCAAGTAGTTTAAACGTCTGGAGAGGGATTATAATAGGCAGGGTTACAAAGTAGTATAGCAGCCTCTGTAACATTACCATTTTTGCAATGGCCACACGTCCCGGCACCGATATGGGCAATAATGTCCAGAATCGAACCTGTTTTCTAAGCGTTGTTATATCCCTAGTCAAATTACCATCCAGCATATCTTCTACATCTCGATATATTTGAACACCCAGATATTTGAAGGTGGCAGTCGCAGTCTGAAATGTCCAGTTACCGAATTGAATTGGGTCAGTCCTGGTAATATAATTACAAACAACAAATGATCAAAGTGTAAATGAGAGACAACAAACATGTGAAACATACAAATCATCAAAATACGGCTCATTTACACTTTGATCATTTGTTGTTTGTAATTATATTGGTGTCATCTTTTCTTTTATTTTAAATCGAATTTGTTTTTAATTATGAATAATTTCTAAGAAAACTATTTTTAAATAAAAATATTTTTATATTATTTTCAGTTCTTATTAATGTGTTTATAATTGTTCTTTGGGCCTGGTGTTGTGGTTGATGTGAGATCCTGGATTGATTGGATGTTGAGGCGAATGACGTCTGGTAATTATACTTGGTCCAAGAGAGTTCCTTCTTAATTAGTACCTTGAGTTAAACTTAAGACAAACTTAAGTTTAACTGAGACAAAATCCTAACTTCACGACTAGGATTTTGTCTCAGTTAAACGTACGTTTGTCTTAAGTTTAACTTAACACCAAAACTTACGATTGACTGAGACAAAATCCTAACTTTAGTACTCCTAAATGCCTTCTGTGAATACCAAAAGTTGTAAAGTTAGGATTTTGTCTCAGATTACTTTTGTGAATTGGGCCCGCTGTTTCTAGGTAGATGATAGCAGATGAGGAACTAGGTGTGAAATTATTATGCTGCTCCGCCACACAGCGCAACATAGGTGCATTGGATCCACTGTCCCCTGGATTTCAGAAAGGCGCCAGATATCAAGGCGAATACTCAATTCATCAAGAACAGAACACTGACATGTATGGCATAATACACAACAGCATAATAGATGTAGGAAAACATTATTCCGTAACAGAAACACTGGAACGTGTCTTTCGAAAGTCCCCATAATATTCAACAAACTCAAAACACACATTGTACTCCAAAGGAACACTGGAAATGTGTGGTCTTTTTATACAGAAAATGCCCCATCCCTCCTTACACGTAACTAAAAACACAACAGTGACCAACCGACCATATGCAATCATCCAGGGTATAATACCACTTTGTCTTGTACCCCTAGCTGTAAGACATTCTGTTCAGCAAAACCCCATCTGCATAGCCATGACCCTTTGTTTATTACACTGATATGGATGAAAAACATGTATATTTGGGACAGCATCAAAACCTGCACTAGACAAGACTTTTCAGAATATCACTAGCAATGTCAGCATCTTCTTTCCTGGATGAACAGCAAACAGGCCCAACTTGCTTTTAGACATTGCATAGAGCAAAAGTACCTCAAGTTCTCCCTTAAAGGCCCACATAAAGCCCAACATAACTAGTTACTACCTCATATATCCTGCTAAGCAGTCATAGTCCAGATACAGACTTTATATCCCAGGTACAGCCATATAAGCTAAGTATGCATTGCTAAGGAAACCTCATATGCTTGAGTATAGCCATCCAGGTGCATCATGTACCCACCTTTAAAGCCATCATCTGCCAGGCACTCTTTTAGATACTCAGCTACAGTGCAGTATCTTACATGCCCAAGCACAGCCAATATATACCAGTTACACATTACATTTGGAATGTACAGCAAACTTTTTTCTAGGTTAAACTATCATATGCTCAAGGAGTACCATAGTATGTCTTGTGAGATCCGATGCAGCCACCATGTGCTGCAATACAATCTCATATGCTCAGTTGCAGGCCATCTGCAGATATAGAACCATCAAATGCTAGCTACATTGTAATATGCTGAGAAAAATACAAGAGTTGCAACCTCACATGCTTTGTATCTAACTGTTGTCTATATCCCCAGGGAAAACCTTGTTTGCCCTACGTTGTACCAAGTACAGCCCCATAGTCTCAGGTACAGCCTTGGTGTACTACTATTACTTCACAGTGATTACAACATGAGTCATTAAATAACGGTTTTTACATCAGGAGCCATTAAACTGCATGGCGAGATTTGATGACTTTACATTATGAATCTTTTACATCTCAGGTTAGTGAATAAGTGCATTTTTAAATGTATCTAAACATATATACTTATATGTACTTATATGTGTTCAGAAATATGAATAAGAGTTCAGTTTAAGAAATGTCATTGTTAAAATTAACTTAAATTAAGCGAAAGGTAATATTTATCAATTTAGAAATAAAAAAATAACACATTTAAATATTAATTTCAGAAAACTTTTAAAGGTAGATTTAAAATAGAACATAATATATAAATATATTATTAAACATACCATGCCACTCCACTCTATGCCCCTCCATTCTATAACATGCCACTCCACTCTACCCTACGACACACCACACCACTCTACACAATTTAAAATATTTAAGTATATTAATATATATGTAAATAGGCATAAGAATATAGTGTAGTAATATAGTTATAAAAATGATATTTATTTGAGACACAAATATATATATATTCACTGAAAAAACCATAGGTTTTAGGGACAGTTATAGTTAGTTGGACATTGCACTCGTACAAAACCCGTGAAATTCCCCGTTATAGTTAGTTCAGCTAACTATAACTCGCGCCCGCAATGCACTGCTGATGACGTCACATATTACATCACTCATGACATGGTCAGTGACATCACTGATGACATCACTGATGACATCTCAAATGACATCACTGATGACATCATGCAGTGACTGTGTGTTTCTATAAAGTTTAAATATGTTTAATATATATGCCAAGGTGTATTGAATAATGAGTGGGTGTATAAGTGTCTGGATGGATGATTTAGTAGGTGCGTCACTGACTCTATAAGTGAGTGATTAAACGTATCTTACTAAATGCATGGGTTAGTGACTAAACTGTGTGAATGTCTTTATCCGTCTGTCTGTTGGTGTGTAAGTGGCTGCATGGGTTTGTAAATAGCTACATGAGTGTCTATATGAGTTATTGATTGGTTGTCTGAGTATCTGTATGGGTGCCTGAGTGTTTGTGTGGATGGGGTGTGTGTGACTGCACATAGATGTATCAGTGGGTGATTCACTGGGTGCATGGTTTCAAGAGTGCATCTGTGATGGACTGTATGGGTGGGTGAGTGTGTGTATGGGTGTGTTAGTGAGTGAATGTATATCTCAGTGGTACATGTGTGAGTAACTACATATGTGAAAGGCAGTATATATGTGTGTTGGAGTATATAAATGGGTATAAGTGAGAGTGTGTGATTGTGAGAGTGGCTGTATGGATGAGTGTGTACTTGTATTAGTGATTGTATAAGAGCATAAGAATGTGCTAGTATTTGTATGAGTAAGTGAGCTGGTGTGTGTATAACTGTATAGGTGAGTAAATGGCAGTGTGATTAATTATTTGCATGACTGACTAGGTGTGTGAGTACCTCTATGGATGAGTGGCGGTGTGTGAGTGTCTATGTAGGTGTATGAGTGCATATGATAGTCCTGTACTGAGTGACCGTAAGTATGAGTGACTGTACAGGTGAGTGAGTGGATGTGTGTGTAGACCTAAGAATCAGTGAGTGGGTATGTAGTTATTGGTGTTGGAGTGTCTATGGTTTTGAGAATGGCAGTCTGTAATTTAGAGTGGGTGTATCAAAAGTTATATTAGGGTGTGAGAAGATGCATGAAATTATCACATGGATGATGTCATCAGTGATGTCATCAGTGATGTCATTTGAGATGTCATCAGTGATGTCATCAGTGATGTCACTGACCATGTCATGAGTGATGTAATATGTGACGTCATCAGCAGTGCATTATGGGGCGCGAGTTATAGTTAACTGAACTAACTATAACGGGGAATTTCACAGGTTTTGTACGAGTGCAATGTCCAACTAACTATAACTGTCCCTAAAACCTATGGTTTTTTCAGTGAATTTCAAAGGTTTTTTAAATGCAAATTTCTAACTATAACGTGTCTGAAACCTATGGTTTTTTCAGTGAATTTCAAAGGTTTTTAAATGCTAATTTCTAACTATAACGTGCCTGAAACCTATGGTTTTTTCAGTGAATTTCAAAGGTTTTTTAAATGCTAATTTCTAACTATAACGTGCCTGAAACCTATGGTTTTTTAAGTAATTTTCAAAGGTTTTTAAATGCTAATTCCTAACTATAACATGTCTGAAACCTATGGTTTTTTTCAGTGAATTTCAAAGGTTTTGTAAATGACAATTTTTAAATGTATTAATTATCTTTATTTTTTTGATACTGATTTACTACATTTTTTAAAACTATTTTTAGATATTTTATTTTTTAAATTACATTGTAATTACATTATACATTACATTACAAAATATACTTTCTCAGAATGAATTACTTTAGTTTAAATACTTTGCAAATAGGCAATAGACTTTTACGTACAGTAGTTACAGTTGTTGCAATGGGCAACACAATTTCAAACACAATGCAACATTGAGCTCAATGTGAATTTCTAGTTAAATGCAATTAGTTACTTTATGGATTACTTTTCTAACCACAGGACTGGATCCTAGATTCATTCCTGGGACATCTCCTGTAAACAGTTGAGTAAAAGCGTTTTGGTTACAGTAGTGATTTTTAAGGAATATTATTGTATTTTAAAAGTTGACACTTCGAAACTTTTTCACATAGAATCACCAATGTTATCCTATGGGAGGAAATTCACTTAGCAGGTAAGTAGTGTTATCGTTACTTTTTCTTACTCAGTGGTGGATCCTGGATCCAGCACTGGTGCATCTCCTGTAAACAGTTGAAAGAATGCGTTTAAGTCATACAGGCGATTTTTAAGGAATATTTGTAGTTTGTGAAAATCGACACTTTGAAACTTTTCTGCTGAAAACCAGACAATGGATTCCTATGGAAGGAAATACAAGTTACTGGTAAGTACGGTTAGAATTACTTTTCAGGGTCAGTGCTGGGCTAAAAGATGCAGCACTGGGTTCTCTCCTGATAACAGGTGAGTAAAACGGAATTCGTAATTCGGCTGATTTTAGAGGAATATTATAAAGTTCCAAAACTCCACACTTAGAAGAATTTCCAAGTGAAACCAGTCAATGTTAGCCTATGGAAGGAAATTCAAGTTACTGGTAAGTACGGTTAGAATTACTTTTCAGGGTGAGTGCTGGGCTAAAAGATGCAGCATTGGGTTCTCTCCTAACAGGTGAGTAAATCGGAATTCGTAGTTCGGCTGATTTTAGAGGAATATTATAAAGTTCCAAAACTCCACACTTAGAAGAATTTCCAAGTGAAACCAGTCAATGTTAGCCTATGGAAGGAAATTCAAGTTACTGGTAAGTACGGTTAGAATTACTTTTCAGGATCTGTACTGGGCTCAAAGATGCAGCACTGAGGTCTCTCCTGATAACAGGTGAGTAAATCAGAATTCGTAGTTCTGATGATTTTAGAGGAATATTTGTATGTTTAAAAAATCGACACTTTGAAACTTTTTCAGCAAAAAGCAGGCAATGATATCCTATGGAAGGAAATACAAGTTACTGGTAAGTACGGTTAGAATTACTTTTCAGGATCTGTACTGGGCTCAAAGATGCAGCACTGAGGTCTCTCCTGATAACAGGTGAGTAAATCGGAATTCGTAGTTCAGCTGATTTTAGAGGAATATTATAAAGTTCCAAAACTCCACACTTAGAAGAATTTCCAAGTGAAACCAGTCAATGTTAGCCTATGGAAGGAAATTCAAGTTACTGGTAAGTACGGTTAAAATTACTTTTCAGGATCAGTACTGGGCTCAAAGATGCAGCACTGAGGTCTCTCCTGATAACAGGTGAGTAAATCGGAATTCGTAGTTCGGCTGATTTTAGAGGAATATTATAAAGTTCCAAAACTCCACACTTAGAAGAATTTCCAAGTGAAACCAGTCAATGTTAGCCTATGGAAGGAAATTCAAGTTACTGGTAAGTACGGTTAAAATTACTTTTCAGGATCAGTACTGGGCTCAAAGATGCAGCACTGAGGTCTCTCCTGATAACAGGTGAGTAAATCGGAATTCGTAGTTCGGCTGATTTTAGAGGAATATTTGCACAATGGTGAAGGGAGGGGCGGGGCCTGAGGTGACATCTGTGCAAACACGCCCCGTGGCGCGTTTTAAGTTGGGGGATTAAGTCCCCTTGAATCATGAGGGTCCCTGGGGTCCAACTAGCCCACCCGTACCTCCAGTATGCGCCAGGGAGCTGCGTTGCAGAGAGGTGTTCAGAGGCCACGCCCCTTTTGCACCTCTCTGCAACGCAGCTCTGTGGCGCTTTCTGGACGTACCTGGTGGGCTAGTTGGCCCCCAGGGACCCTCAGGATTGAAGGGGATTTAATTCCCCATCTTAAAATGCGCCACGGGGCCTGTTTGCACACATGTCACCTGAAGCCCCGCCCCTCCCTTCACCACAGTGCGAACGCGCCCCGTGGCGCGTTTTAAGTTGGGGGATTAAGACCCTTGAATCCTGAGGGTCCCTGGGGTCCAACTAGCCCACCAGGTACCTCCAAAAGCGCCAGAGAGCTGCGTTGCAGAGAGGTGTAAAAGGGGCGTGGCCTCTGTACACCTCTGTGCAACGCAGCCCCTGGCGCATACTGGAGGTTCCTGGTGGGCTAGTTGGCCCCAGGGACCCCAGTATTCAAGGGGAATCGCTCCCCATCTGCAAACGCGCCAGGGGGCGCGTTTGCAAAGTGCTCCAAGGAGGGGCGTGGCCTCCGGCGCGATGCCGGTAGTTTTTTTATTTGTTTTTTAAGAAGGGGGCTGTGTGGCCCTCCTTCTTTTCTAATTCTTGGCCCTGGGGACCCCATCCCCCAGGGCCTGCCCCCTAATATTTTGTTTTAAAAAAAAATTATTTGAAAGGGGGCCGCGTGGCCCCCCTCCCCAGGCCTTTATCGGCCCCGGAAACCCCATCCCCTGGGGCATGGCCTTCTTTTTTTTTTTTAAATGTTATGGAGTGGGGCTGTGTTGCCCCCCTTCTTAGGCCACTTATGGCCCCGGGGACCCCATCCCCGAGGCCGGCCTTTGCTTTTTTTTTTTTTTAATTCACATTTGGGAGGGGGCCGCGTGGCCCCCTCCCGGCCCACTACTAGCCCCGGGGACCCCATCCCCCGGGCTGGCCCTCTCCGTTGGGGACCGTGGGGGTCCCCAATCCTCCCACGGTCCCGCCAGCTCCCCGCGTCCCTCGGGAGCCGGCATTGCTTTTCCACATGGGGAGCTGCTAAGATGCAGCACCCCATGTGGAAAAGCAATTGTCTTTGAATTTTGGAAGAGAGAGCAGGTTTCCTGCTCTCTTCCAAAATCCAAAGCAGTTTGCTATGACAGGACGGGAGCCGTGAGGCTCCCGTCCTGTCATAGCAAACCACAGTGTCCCGGGGTAGGCACCCCGGGACACTGCAGGAGCCGGCCCTGGGGGTGGCGGTCCCCAGGGCCATCAAGGGCTCCAGGAGGGGGCCGCGCGCCCCCTCCCCACATCTGCAAAGCCCCAGGGAGGTGGTGGTCCCGGGGCTCGGGGTCCAAAACGGACCCCCATTTTAGATTTGTTAGTGCCCCGGGAGGTGGCGGTCCCGGGCGTGTGGGGGCTGGAGCCCCCACACAGGTGATTTAAATTTAAAAGAAGCCCCGGGTGGTGGCAGTCCCCGGGCTGCGGGAGGGCTCAGAGCCCTCCCGCACCATTTATTTTTAAAGCCCGGGGGTGGCGGTCCTCGGGGCTTGGGGGCCTTAGAGGCCCCCACATATTATAAATAACCCCCCGCATGCCCCCAAGACTCTTTTTCGGCGCGATCCGCGCACCCTAAGCGCATCCCTTTTTTTTTTTTTTTAAATGCTTTTTTCTGCCCAGGGGTCCTTGTGGGACCCCCTGAGCAGACCTAGGAATCAGGGTGTTTCTACCCTGCCCCTTTTGCGCTTTGCGCACTTGTTTCTGTCCCTCGGTTCTACCGAGGGACAAAATGGCTGCCAACACTTCCTGATTTGGAGTGTTGACAGCCAATTAGTATGCAGCTCGTGATCGGGAGGGTACGCGGACCCTACTCGGCCATAGATATATATGTGACTTTACTTTTGATTTTCTCAGGAACTACTGAACGGATTTACACCATTTAAGCAAAAGGCACGACACTGAACCAAGGGCTACCTCTTTGCCAAATTTGGTGTAATTCCGTTCAGCAGTTCGGGCTGTAGCTGCGACTAAAGGTTCCTATGGAAAAATGAATGGGGAAAACGCGTTTTGGGACCCCCTTTTTCAGGATAGGAGCGGACCGGAGCGCCCCAACAAGTTGGAAGCTTTGCGAAGATTCGTCAACCGGCGCCAACGTTATTGCAAATAGAATGTTGCGGATTTCCTATGGAAAATAGGTCCTAACTATAACTATCTACTGGCGATCGCCAGTAGATAATATTTGTGTGATATACACAATATATATAGTAGATAGTTATAGTTACAACCTATTATCCATAGGAAATCCGCGACATTCTATTTGAAATAACTCTCTTGCCGGTTGACGTATCTTCGCGAAATTTTCAAACTTCGTGGGGCGCTCCGGTCCGCTCCTACCCTGAAAGTCTCGGGGTGATACGTCAAGCGGGGGCCGAGAAAAAGGGGGGTCCCAAAACGCGTTTTCCCCATGCATTTTCCCATAGGAAACTTTAGACACGGCTACAGCCTGAACTGCTGAACGGAATTACACCAAATTTGGCAAAGAAGTAGTTCTTGGTTCAGAAAGAACCCTTTTTGTTAAATGGTGTAAATCCGTTCAGTAGTTGCTGAGAAAATCAAAAAGTAAAAGTACATATATATCTATGGGCACGGAGGATTCGCGCACCCTCCCGATCACGAGCTGCATGTTAATTGGCTGTCAGCTTGTCAACATTCCGATTCAGGAAATGTTGGCAGCCATTTTGTCCCTCGGTAGAACCGAGGACAGAAACAAGTGCGCAAGCGCACAAAGGGGGAGGGTAGAAACACCCTGACCCCTAGGTTTGCTCAGGGGTCCCACAAGGACCCCTGGGCAAAAATCGGCAGGATGCGCTCAGGGAGCGCGAACCCTGCCGAAAGAAAATCGAAGCGCGGTCTCCCGCGCTCGATAGCAATTGGCCCCCGGGTGGCCCAAGTCCCGGGGGCATGCTGGGGGGTTAATTTTATGTGTGGGGGCCTCTAAGGGCCCCCAAGCCCGGGGACCACCACCCCCGGGCTTTATGTACAATGGTGCGGGAGGGCTCTGAGCCCTCCCGCAGCCCCGGGACCACCACCTCCCGGGGCTTCTTTTTTTATTAAAAACCTGTGTGGGGGGCTCCAGCCCCCACACGCCCGGGACCACCACCTCCCGGGGCACTAAGAAAATTACAATGGGGGTCCGTTTTGGACCCCAGAGCCCCGGGACCACCACCTCCCCGGGCTGTGCACTGAATGGGAGGGGGCCGCGCGCCCCCTCCTGGAGCCCTTGATGGCCCTGGGGACCACCACCCCCAGGGCCGGCTCCTGCAGTGTCCCGGGTGCCTACCCCGGGACACTGCTGTTTGCAATGACAGGACGGGAGCCTCGCGGCTCCCGTCCTGTCATTGCAAACTTGCTTTGGATATTGGAAGAGAGAGCAGGAAACCTGCTCTCTCTTCCAATATCCAAAGCCGACTGCTTTCCACATGGGGAGCTGCATCTTAGCAGCTCCCCATGTGTAGCAATGCCGGCTCCCGTAGGACACGGGGAGCCGGCGGGACTGTGGGGGATTGGGGACCCCCACAGTCCCCAACGAGAGGGCCAGCCCCGGGGATGGGGTCCCCGGGGCAAGTAGTGGCCCGGGAGGAGCCACGCGGCCCCCTCCCCCCAAAAAAAAAAAAAAAAAAAACGATCGGGCCCGCAGGCCCCGCCCCCTTCCTTCACCACTCTGCAAACGCGCCCTGGCGCGTTTGCAGAGGGGACCAATTCCCCTTGAATACTGGGGGTCCCTGGGGCCAACTAGCCCACCAGGAACCTCCAGTATGCGCCAGGGGCTGCCTTGCAGAGAGGTGTACAGAGGCCACGCCCCTTTTACACCTCTCTGCAACGCAGCTCTATGGCGCTTTGGAGGTATATGGTGGGCTAGTTGGACTCCGGGGACCCTCAGGATTCAAGGGGACTTAATCTCCCAACTTAAAACGCGCCACGGGCGCGTTTGCACAGTGGTGAAGGGAGGGGCGGGGCTTGAGGTGACATGTGTGCAAACAGGTCCCGTGGCGCGTTTAAGATGGGGAATTAAATCCCCTTCAATCCTGAGGGTCCCTGGGGGCCAACTAGCCCAACAGGTACATCCAGAAAGCGCCACAGAGCTGCGTTGCAGAGAGGTGTAAAAAGGGTGTGGCCTCTCTACACGTCTCTGCAACGCAGCCTCTGGCGCATATTGGAGGTTCCTGGTGGTCTAGTTGGCCCCTAGGGACCCTCAGGATTCAAGGGAACTTAATCCCCCAACTTAAAACGCGCCACGGGGCGCGTTTGCAAAGATGTCACCTCAGGCCCCGCCCCTCCCTTCACCATTGTGCAAATATTCCTCTAAAATCAGCCGAAATAGGAATTCCGATTTACTCACCTGTTATAAGGAGAGACCTCAGTGCTGTATCTTTCAGCCCAGTACTGGTCCTGAAAAGTAATTTTAACCGTACTTACCGGTAACTTGAATTTCCTTCATAGGCTAACATTGACTGGTTTCACTTGGAAATTCTTCTAAGTGTGGAGTTTTGGAACTTTAAAATATTCCTCTAAAATCAGCCGAAATACGAATTCCGATTTACTCACCTGTTATCAGGAGAGACCTCAGTGCTGCATCTTTCAGCCCAGTACTGATCCTCAAAAGTAATTTTACCCGTACTTACCAGTAATTTGAATTTCCTTCATAGGCTAACATTGACTGGTTTCACTTGGAAATTCTTCTAAGTGTGGAGTTTTGGAACTTTAAAATATTCCTCTAAAATCAGCCGAAATACGAATTCCGATTTACTCACCTGTTATCAGGAGAGACCTCAGTGCTGCATCTTTCAGCCCAGTACTGATCCTGAAAAGTAATTTTAACTGTACTTACCGGTAACTTGAATTTCCTTCATAGGCTAACATTGACTGGTTTCACTTGGAAATTCTTCTAAGTGTGGAGTTTTGGAACTTTAAAATATTCCTCTAAAATCAGCCGAAATACGAATTCCGATTTACTCACCTGTTATCAGGAGAGACCTCAGTGCTGCATCTTTCAGCCCAATACTGATCCTGAAAAGTAATTTTAACCGTACTTACCGGTAACTTGAATTTCCTTCATAGGCTAACATTGACTGGTTTCACTTGGAAATTCTTCTAAGTGTGGAGTTTTGGAACTTTAAAATATTCCTCTAAAATCAGCCGAAATACGAATTCCGATTTACTCACCTGTTATCAGGAGAGACCTCAGTGCTGCATCTTTCAGCCCAGTACTGATCCTCAAAAGTAATTTTAACCGTACTTACCGGTAATTTGAATTTCCTTCATAGGCTAACATTGACTGGTTTCACTTGGAAATTCTTCTAAGTGTGGAGTTTTGGAACTTTCAAATATTCCTCTAAAATCAGCCGAAATACGAATTCCGATTTACTCACCTGTTATCAGGAGAGACCTCAGTGCTGCATCTTTCAGCCCAGTACTGATCCTGAAAAGTAATTTTAACCGTACTTACCGGTAACTTGAATTTCCTTCATAGGCTAACATTGACTGGTTTCACTTGGAAATTCTTCTAAGTGTGGAGTTTTGGAACTTTAAAATATTCCTCTAAAATCAGCCGAAATACGAATTCCGATTTACTCACCTGTTATCAGGAGAGACCTCAGTGCTGCATCTTTCAGCCCAGTACTGATCCTGAAAAGTAATTTTAACCGTACTTACCGGTAACTTGAATTTCCTTCATAGGCTAACATTGACTGGTTTCACTTGGAAATTCTTCTAAGTGTTTATTTTTGAAACATACAAATATTCCTCTAAAATCAGCCGAAATCCGAATTCTGATTTACTCACCTGTTATCAGGAGAGACCTCAGTGCTGCATCTTTCAGCCCAGTACTGGTCCTGAAAAGTAATTTTAACCGTACTTACCAGTAACTTGAATTTCCTTCCATAGGCTAACATTGACTGGTTTCACTTGGAAATTCTTCTAAGTGTGGAGTTTTGGAACTTTAAAATATTCCTCTAAAATAAGCCGAAATACGAATTCCGATTTACTCACCTGTTATCAGGAGAGACCTCAGTGCTGCATGTTTCAGCCCAGTACTGATCCTCAAAAGTAATTTTAACCGTACTTACCGGTAACTTGAATTTCCTTCATAGGCTAACATTGACTGGTTTTCAGCAAAAAGTTTCAAAGTGTTGATTTTCACAAACTACAAATATTCCTTAAAAATCGCCTGTATGACTTAAACGCATTCTTTCAACTGTTTACAGGAGATGCACCAGTGCTGGATCCAGGATCCAACACTGAGTAAGAAAAAGTAACGATAACAGTTTTTACCTGCTAAGTGAATTTCCTTCCATAGGATAACATTGGTGATTCTATGAGAAAAAGTTTCAAAGTGTCAACTTTTAAAATACAATAATATTCCTTAAAAATCACGACTGTAACCAAAACGCTTTTACTCAACTGTTTACAGGAGATGTACCAGGACTGAATCTAGGATCCAGTCCTGTGGTTACAAAAGTAATCCATAAAGTAACTAATTGCATTTAACTAGAAATTCACATTGAGCTGAATGTTGCATTGTGTTTGAAAATGTGTTGCCCATTGCAACAACTGTAACTACTGTACTTAAAAGTCTATTGCCTATCTGCAAAGTATTTAAACTAAAGTAATTCATTCTGAGAAAGTATTTTTTGTAATGTAATGTATAATGTAATTACAATGTAATTTGACAAATAAAATATGTAAAAAAAATTGTTTCTAAAAATGTAGTAAATCAGTATGAAAAAAATTAATATAACAATTAATACATTTAAAAATTGTCATTTACAAAACCTTTGAAATTCACTGAAAAAACCGTAGGTTTCAGGCACGTTATAGTTAGAAATTAGCATTTAAAAAACCTTTGAAATTCACTGAAAAAACCATAGGTTTCAGACACGTTATAGTTACAAATTAGCATTTAAAAACCTTTGAAATTCACTGAAAAAACCATAGGTTTCAGACACGTTATAGTTACAAATTAGCATTTAAAAAACCTTTGAAATTCACTGAAAAAACCATAGGTTTTAGGGACAGTTATAGTTACTTGGACATTGCACTTGTACAAAACCCGTGAAATTCCCCCGTTATAGTTAGTTCAGCTAACTATAACTCGCGCCCCGCAATGCACTGCTGATGACGTCACATATTACATCACTCATGACATGGTCAGTGACATCACTGATGACATCACTGATGACATCTCAAATGACATCACTGATGACATCATCCACGTGATAATCTGATGCACCTCCTCACACCCTAATATAATCTTTGATACACCCACTCTAAATTACAGACTGCCATTCGCAAAACCATAGACACTCCAACACCAATAACTACATACCCACTCACTGATTCTTAGGTCTACACACACACATCCACTCACTCACCCGTACAGTCACTCATACTTACGGTCACTCAGTACAGGACTATCATATGCACTCTTACTCCTATATAGACACTCAAACAACGCCACTCATCCATAGAGATACTCACACACCTAGTCAGTCATGCAAATAATTAAACACACTGCCATTTACTCACCTATACAGTTATACACACACCAGCTCACTTACTCATACAAATAGTAGCACATTGTTACGCTCTTATACAATCACTGATACAAGCACACAATCATCCATACAGCCACTATCACAATCACTCACTCTTGCTTATAGCTATTTATATACTCCAACACACATATATACTGCCTTTCACATATGTAGTTACTCACACATGTACCACTGGGACATACATTCACTCACTAACACACTCTTACACACACTTACCCACCCATACAGTCTATCACAGATGCACTCTTGAAACCATCCACCCAGTGAATCACCCACTCACACATCTATGCACAGAGTTGCACACACCCCTCCCACACAAACACTCAGGCACCCATACAGATACTCAGACAAGCATTCAATAACTCATATAGAAAATCATTTAGCTATTCACAAACACATGCAGCCACTTACACAGCAACAGACAGACGGATACAGACATACACCCAGTTTAGTCACTAACCCATGCATTCAGTAAGATACGTTAAATCACTCACTTATAGAGTCAGTCACGCACCTACTAAATCATCCATACAGACACTTAGACACCCACTCATTCTTAAATACGTCTTTTCCTATATATTTTAAAAATATTTAAACTTTACAGAAACACACAGTCACTGGATGATGTCATCAGTGATGTCATTTGAGATGTCATCAGTGATGTCATCAGTGATGTCACTGACCATGTCATGAGTGATGTAATATGTGACGTCATCAGCAGTGCATTGCGGGGCGCGAGTTATAGTTAGCTGAACTAACTATAACGGGGAATTTCACGGGTTTTGTACGAGTGCAATGTCCAAGTAACTATAACTGTCCCTAAAACCTATGGTTTTTTCAGTGAATTTCAAAGGTTTTTTAAATGCTAATTTGTAACTATAACGTGTCTGAAACCTATGGTTTTTTCAGTGAATATATATATACATATACATATGTATATATATATATATATATCGCACAGCAAAGGATCTAAAGGGAAAGAATCCAGGCGAGCCCACTCGGTCGGTCAAAGCAGTTTATTTTCACGACAGACAAGGACGACGCGTTTCGACCACGTCCGTGGTCTTGGTCACATGACCATCACCTCCATTTTTTGCAATTTAAAGGTACGTGCACATTTTTGTTTCATGAACATAAAAGAAATGTTAAAAGCACATATAAAGATGATGTGAAAAGGTGCATAGTGAAAACAGACGCAGCTGTTTGAATGTTAATACAATGGTAGCATTTCAACTGTTTAGAAAAGTCTCCAACTTGTAACATTTTATGGTAAATCCATTCACTATCGTTACAATATAATAAAAAAAAGAGGGGGACTGCTCATTTGTGGCATAGTGAAGGGACTAGTGCCCTATTTTCAAGTAGTAGTTACTAGAGGAATATCTCGTGGCTATATTCCACCTACCGACAATTCGCTGCAATACAGGTGTAGTACCCAAGAGTATGGAAAGTGACTAGGAGCTGGATGGAAGGTCCGCCATACTCCGGTGCTCTTACATGATTGCCAACGTGCTGTTTCATGGTGATTCACATCTCTAGTTCTGCAAATGTAACAAGGTTGCAATGATTAGCATCATCATATCACATACTGAACAGTATTCATGTTTTAACTATTGCATAAAAGAAAACAAAGTTAAAGAGACTTTACATACATAGTAATCAATTGAGCTACGGGTCTGTCTATCTAATATAATAACATGTGTGGACAGGGAAAAAGGAGGTGCAACTAAACAAAATCAACCAAAAGGAGGGGAGGGTAGGGCGTGAGTATACAGTCAAGGCTATGATCACAACGATCAGTGTACATCCTATAAGTGGGAATACAGTTCCTCGTCCTGATTAAGGCCATCTGGGTACATGGTCCCTGCTAAGAGGATCAGACGTGACTCTAGTTTACGGAGGGCCGCAGTGCGATTGCCCCCTCTCGGGTTTGGTACGATAGTATCTAATCCCAAAAATCTGGCTCTAGTCCAGTCCGACCCATGTTCCCTGGCAAAATGTCTGGCCGTGCTGTAGCTCTGGTCAGAATTGGTGATTGCCCGCCAATGCTCAAGGATGCGCTTTTTTACAGGAAATGTGGTTGATCCAATGTACCAGAGATTACAAGGGCAGACTATAGCATACACAACGAACTCAGTACCACATGAGATAAATTTAGATATTTTCCATTTGGTCTTGGTTCTTTCTAGGATAACCTCCGGTACGTTTCTGCTGTTTTTACAGGCTTTACATTTTCCACATTTGTGGAAGCCTTTGGTTTGTTTCAGCCAGCCACCCTCCTTTGGTTGGAGATGGCTGTGAACCAGCATGTCCCTCAGCGATGGGCTTCTCATATATGTCACAGAGGGAGTCGGGTTTATCTCATTTCTCAGAATGGGATCTTTCCTAAGAATATCCCATCTGTTTCTGAGGATATTCCTTATCTCATTGGATTGGTTACAGTATTTGGTGATGAATCTGACTTCCCTCTTTTTATTGGTTCTAGGCGACCTCTGCTCTGGAGTTTTGTTAACGATTTCCTCTCTTGATTGACTTTCGACTCGTTTTTCTGCTTGTGTGATGGCTTTTCTAGGGTATCCTCTTTCTTTAAATCTAGACTTCATATCTTGTTTGGTGTTTTCGTATGTGGTGGGGGTGCTGCAGTTCCGTTTGGCCCTGAGGAATTCACTGTATGGAATTCCCCACCTAAAGCTCGGAGGGTGAGAGCTGGCGGCATGAAGGATGGAATTCCCTGCTGTCTTCTTTCTGAAAAGATTCGTGACAATCTTCCCCCTGTCTACACTTAGCTTTAAGTCTAGAAAGTCAATCGATTCCTGACTGTAGTGTCTGGTAAACCTGAGGTTCACATTGTTCATGTTTAAGCAGTCTATGAACTGATTAAGTTCCATTTCAGACCCCCTCCACACAAAGAAAATATCGTCAATATACCTGAGCCATGTGGATACATTAAATATCCAATGTTCAGTGTTGTCGTTCCAGAGCACCTGCTTCTCCCACCAGCCCACCATGAGATTAGCGTAGCTGGGAGCGAAGTAGGTGCCCATTGAAGTCCCTTGTAGCTGTTTATAGTGTTCTCTTTCAAATATGAAAACATTCTCCTTCAAGCATATTTTTACCATATCTAAGAGCATGAGGGTATGTTCTAGAAATTCCGCTCTACGCTGTTTCAGGAAGAACTGGCATGCCTTGATGCCGTCATCATGCCTGATGCTCGTGTATAACGACTCCACATCGAGACTAACTAGTCACTGGTCATTTCCCATGTTAACATCCCTGATCTTTTGTAAGAAATGCGTGGTGTCCCTGAGATAGGATGACAGGTTTTTTACATAGGGGGAGAGAAAATGGTCAACGTATCTGCTGCTATTTTCCAGGAGGCTATTTTTAGACGATACAATTGGTCTGCCTGGTGGATTGATATCATTTTTGTGGACCTTGGGGAGAAGGTATAAAGTAGGTGTGGTGGGTGTGTCATTTTTGAGGAAGCGTACTTCGTCCCACGTGAGTAGGCCCTTATCCTGCCATGTTTGCAGCTTGCCTATGTACACGTTTTTCAGGTCTTCAAGATATTTTCTGTCCACCTTTTCATAACAGGTTATATCATTCAGTTGGCGATACGCTTCACTGGTATACATGGTCCTAGTCATAAGGACCACGTTGCCACCCTTATCTGATGGCTTAATGACAAGATCCCGATCTTTTTGTAGTTTGGAGACTGCCTCCCACTGGGTTTTAGTCATGTTACCCCTTTTGGTGTTCTTTTTTAGAAGCTCCAGAAAATCTTGAGCCACTAAATCACTGAATATGTCAATATTATCTTTGACTGTGATGGGGACATGTTTGGATTTGGCTCTGAATTCTGTAGAAGTAGTTTCAGTGACATCTATTCCCAAAAGGTCTGATATTGCAACAGTGTGTGCGGGATTGAAAGGATCAAGCGGGGCGCTCATGTCTTCATCTAGTGTGGTGATAGTGTGTAGTGTAGGAATATCCTCAATTGCTAGGCCTACGTCCACCTCCCCTATGATCCCCGGTGTTGCCTCACTTTGGTTTTTTCTCGCTGCATGTATTTTGCACAATTTTAACTTTCTTTCAAATTTGTACAGATGAATTCGAGCTTGCGCATAATCAAACCCCACATCAGGACAGAAAGACAACCCCAACTCTAGCACACTTATTTCATCATTAGTTAGCATCTTTTCAGTCAGGTTCATTACCGTTAATTTGGTTGTGGTGTCTTCCATCATTGGTTCTTGGTCTTCTGGCCTCTTGTTCCCATGCCAGTTGTTCTTTGATTTTCTGCGCCTGAGGGTCCGCTTGCGGTTTTTCCTGCGTTTTCTTGCGCTTTTAATCTTGGTTTCCCTCTGTTGGAGTGTTCTCTTGCCTTCTGCATGAGGCTCAGTTCCTGAGAAAAAGACTGTTGTTCAGTGTTCATTGAGGCACTACTATCTATCGATTCTGCATCCGAACTCAGATCTGTCACAGAGTCTCCTTTGGTCATCTCGAGTAGGCTCAATGTCTGATTCTTTGTGGTCTCAGCTCTCATTCTGTCGTATTTTTTGGCAAAAGTTAGGATACGCCCAGTCGCGTAATCTCTCTCATCACGTGCAAATTTACGCTGTTTTCTGGCTATGATGTCTTTTTCAAAAGCCTTCATCTTTTTATCCACTGCTTTTATCATTTTTTCAGTTTCTTTTTGATCTGTTTCCTTCCCTAGGTCCTCCATTAAGTCATGGATCTGATCCAGTATGCTCTTGTGCTCATCCCAGGCATTGGCAATAAGTATTTCTAGCATTCTTTTGGAACAGGCTGTAGTATTGTCGACCCAGTCTCTTAACACTTGTGGTTTTGGTACAGATAGCGTGGGGGTGATAAAAATACGGAGACCTCTCGGAATACGATTAACCTCCAGGTAGTTTTGAAGTGAGGTCGCCTCCCACCATCTGCTCGTCTCTTTTTTTCTCAGACGTTCCAAAGTATTAACTTTCTGCCTAAGTGTTGAATGGGTCTTTTCTGTAACCGCACTCCCAGATGGCTGTGTGCTCGGTGACGTTTTGTTGAAAATAGCCCTGGCAGACTCCTCACGCCCTTTCATAAACTCGTCTGCCATAATTTCTACTCGTAATTGTCAACAGTGCACTCTTTGCACTTCTGCTCCTTTGATCCGCCGCACGTCTCGAGCGGATTTGCTCACGTGAACTCTGGCTGGGCACAGTGGCGGCGTGGCATGTTGGGAGGGAGAACAGCTTGGAAGCACCGATGTACCTCACGATTCCTTTCTTTCCTTCTTGAGTTCCCAGGGCAATCCAGTGACTCGGGACAAGGGACTGCACACCAAAGCGTGCTGCCGCTTACCCGCTCTACCTTCAGTGCTGGTCCTCTTCGTTAGTGGTGCCGGTAGCGTAACCAGGTTTTCAGCCGCTCACCTTCCGCACAACAGCCGGCGGGTACTTGCTTACAGGAAATCCAGTCGGGGGTCGGACGGAATACAAAGTACCCTTCCTTTCGAATCGGGGTTTCGCTGGCGGTCGCCGCCGCCGTATTATCGCACAGCAAAGGCTCTAAAGGGAACGAATCCAGGCGAGCCCACTCGGTCGGTCAAAGCAGTTTATTTTCACGACAGACAAGGACGACGCGTTTCGACCACGTCCGTGGTCTTGGTCACATGACCATCGCCTCCATTTTTTGCAATTTAAAGGTACGTGCACATTTTTGTTTCATGAACATAAAAGAAATGTTAAAAGCACATATAAAGATGACGTGAACAGGTGCATAGTGAAAACAGACGCAGCTGTTTGAATGTTAATACAATGGTAGCATTTCAACTGTTTAGAAAAGTCTCCAACTTGTAACATGTTATGGTAAATCCATTCACTATCGTTACAATATAATTAAAAAAAAGAGGGGGACTGCTCATTTGTGGCATGGTGAAGGGACTAGTGCCCTATTTTCAAGTAGTAGTTACTATATATATATATCCACAACACCAAACCAACTTCCAAAAGAAGAGGCACGCACTCCGGTCTGTAAGTATGGGGCTGATTTAATGAAGTTACAGGTCACCCACGACCCCGCAGTAAAGAGAGAGACGCGTTTCGCCTGCGCAGCATGCTTCATCAATCTGAATGGCGCCGACATTTACAAGGTATAAATAGCCCTTCCCCTCCTTCAACCATAGGTAGACATAGAAAACAGATTGTGCAAGAAACTCCGCTGGTAAATCACAACTGGAATTAACCCAGCACAAATACTACATGTGTAGGCAAATTGTTAATACATGCAAATATCGGCATAATGCGCAATTAACATACTTTGCTGCATGATTAAAAAGAAAAGGATCAATCTCCTGTAGTATAATGGCACAAAAACTGGAAAAGACATCTACCCACGGTGGAGGCATGTCCTAATGACAACGAAGGTGCGCTAATTTAATAACCTGATACGGTGCCATTCCTCTCAATGTGCGCTGCCCTGCTTATAATTCATAAGTAATAAAAACCTGCACAAATACAGTGAATAAAAACGAGCTGTAAATTGTACAATACATTTGTAAAGCGCTCTAATCCTTAAGTGGAAAACAAAGGACACAACCCTCCTGTTATGACCCCTGGTCCTATAAGAAGTGGAACATAACTAAAGTAAATTGCAGCATGCAAATGCACGCTAAAACAGACCCACTGATGGCATTGTTTTTAAGGTAGTCCATTATCCATGGTGCTCCAATCCTGCTATCCCCACAGAACTACAAGTCCCATAATTCCCTTTCGCTGGCCTTGGAATACCACAGTCTGTAAGCAACTGTCATCGGTGAAAGTTCAAATCCGCAAATGTTCCTTAGGTTGCTATCTCGAATAACAGGGTGGTTTAAAATAAGTGTGAAATGAGTCCAAAGTCAAAGATAGGCAATGCGAATAATGTCTCACAAGCAAAGTACAAAAGCAGCTCGAGGTGAGATTTCCATGATGGGCACATCAACGGGGTCGAAGGAGGCCGAAGAGCTTTAAATTAGACATGCCAGAACAGACCTCACCGTATCTGCGTCCGCATCCACGGTGCCCAGTCACCAAAGGGCGCCAGTATTCCAGGTAAGGCATTTCGTGCGTTGGAACACAGACCAGCGTGCTGGCAGTCGCGAAAACCGCCCGCTCCGTCGCCTGAAATTCCGCTGCTGTCATCCTTAATCCGTTTGCCTGGCGCGTACTTTGGGGGCTCCATTGTATAGTACTACCGTACTCCTCCCCACACACTGCGGTCAAAATGGAGCCACAAAACGACTGGTGGTACGCGAACAGCGTCAACCGCCGACGCTGAAAGTAATCCACAACACCAAACCAACTTCCAAAAGAAGAGGCACGCACTCCGGTCTGTAAGTATGGGGCTGATTTAATGAAGTTACAGGTCACCCACGACCCCGCAGTAAAGAGAGAGACGCGTTTCGCCTGCGCAGCAGGCTTTATCAATCTGAATGGCGCCGACATTTCCAAGGTATAAATAGCCCTTCCCCTCCTTCAACCATAGGTAGACATAGAAAACAGATTGTGCAAGAAACTCCGCTGGTAAATCACAACTGGAATTAACCCAGCACAAATACTACATGTGTAGGCAAATTGTTAATACATGCAAATATCGGCATAATGCGCAAATAACATACTTTGCTGCATGATTAAAAAGAAAAGGATCAATCTCCTGTAGTATAATGGCACAAAAACTGGAAAAGACATCTACCCACGGTGGAGGCATGTCCTAATGACAACGAAGGTGCGCTAATTTAATAACCTGATACAGTGCCATTCCTCTCAATGCGCGCTGCCCTGCTTATAATTCATAAGTAATAAAAACCTGCACAAATACAGTGAATAAAAACGAGCTGCAAATTGTACAATAAATTTGTAAAGCGCACTAATCCTTAAGTGGAAAACAAAGGACACAACCCTCCTGTTATGACACCTGGTCCTATAAGAAGTGGAACATAGCTAAAGTAAATTGCAGCATGCAAATGCACGCTATAACAGACCCACTGATGGCAATGCTTTTATGGTTTAAATCTTTTATTGAGTTTTTAAACATACATTACATACAACTTAGCGGCGGCTGTCTCGCAGCTATGGGAGCCCCTCAATCATCTTAACAGCTGGATCATCAGAGCAATGAATCACAGTCATAATAAGCCACAACAAAATACTAAAAAAATACTAAAAAAAATAAAAAATAAAAAACGAAGAAAACCTATTGTACCCCCTCCCCCCTCCCCCCACCCCGTCCCCTGTCCACCAAGGAAGTTTGAATGATCAGTGTTTAAGTCCTGTGAGTGAAATACCCGTATTATGTTCCGGTCACTTGTGAGTCAGAGAGTCGTAAAAGACGAAGATACCTGGGACAGGTGAGTTCCCTGAATTCAACAGATAGGAGAGACAAAAAAGGTTGCCAGAGCTCATTAAATGTGGAACCCTTCCCAGCGGCTGTCAGCGTCAACTTCTCCATCCCCAGAACGTGCCACAGCCGGTGTAACCAGTTTGTGAAAGTAGGGAGTTGAGGGGTACGCCAGTGTGTCAGTATGTTTTGTATCGCTGAACCCAGCGCTATCGCCATCAGCCTACCCCGTTGGGACTTGAGCGGATAAGTCAAGGGGTTTGGGAGACCCAAGAGGACGTACGCCGGGAAGCATGGTATTTGTGTGTCTAGGTGTTGGTCCACCTCGTCTAGGACCTGAGTCCAGTATGGCTGAATTTGTGTACAATCCCATAATAGATGTGTTAAGGTGCCCGCCCTCCCGCAGCCCCGCCAGCAGAGCGCGTCCTGAGTAGGGTCCATCGAGTGAAGTCGCTCCGGGGTATAATACCAATATGTCACTAGTTTAGTGAGGGTTTCGGTTAACCCCATGTGGTATGCAGAGTGGCGGGCCCGGTAATAAACCCCCTCCATTCTTTGTGGCTAAGTGATCTGCCCAATTCCCTCTCCCACCGAGCTCGGCTAGCGTTATACAGATGTGTATTACGGGCGAGCAGCATCTGGTATAAGTCCAAAATGAGCTTTTTATCAGAAGTGCGCGTGATAAGCCACCTCTCATAAGTAGACAATCGTCTGCTGGCAGATGGCTTCACTTGGGTGTGCAAGGCCCAGTGCCGGATCTGATAATACCGAAGCCGTTCAGTTTCGGGCAGCCCATAGTCCTGCCTAATCTGATGAAACGGTATGATCCCGTCCACGTCGAAGAGGTGCCCCAGAGCGCGACACTCTGAGGATCTCCACCTGGTGAAGGCTGCTACATCCATGCCCGGTTGGAAGTCAGGATTCCCGAGTAACGGAGTAAGCGGCGAGGGGTAGGTAGTGAGGTTGTGTTTGGTGTTGGTATGGTCCCATGTTTCGAGTAGGGCCCGGGTGATATGTGAGGCGTATAAGTTGGGTGGTCTGTGCGCTTTACGTAAGAATTCCCTGTAGCGGTCTGGCAGCCACTCCCTTCTGCTCCACTCGACTAAGTGGCTGAGCTGAGTTGCTTGGAAGTACAATTGCAGATCTGGGATCCCCAGACCCCCGCTTTCCGGCGGGAGCACTGTCAGCGCCTGCTTAATCCGAGGTTTGCGGCCATTCCATATGAACTGGGCAAGCTCGGACTGGGTCTGTTTTATCCACCCCTGTGGGGGACTGAGAGGTAGGGTTTGAAACACATATAATATCTGGGGAAGGATGGTCATCTTGACCGCCGCAATCTTGCCAAGCCAAGAGAGTGGATAATGCTTCCATTGGGTCAGCTCCCCACGGATCGTCCGCCATAACCGGGCGTAGTTAATGGTCACCGTGTCTGATATGGAAGGGGCCAGTTGAACCCCTAAATAGGAAATCGTGTCGGTTGCCCATTGGATGGGATAGTGTTCCTGTAGGTGCGCGCGAGTAGAGGGCGTCAGCGAGAGGTCTAGTGCCACCGATTTGTCCATGTTCACTTTGAACCCGGACGCCAGTGCAAACGAATCCAGTTCTGTAAGACATGCCGGCAATGCATGGAGAGGATTCGATAAGGAGATCAGGACGTCGTCAGCGTACAGGCTGACCGTGTGAATATGCCCTCCAAATTTGATCCCGGTAACCGCTGGGTGCTGTCGGAGGCGGTGGGCTACAGGCTCCATATAAAATGCGAAAAGAAGGGGTGACAGGGGGCATCCCTGACGTGTACCCCTCTCTTTGGGGAACCGAGACGATGTATGGCCATTAACACGGACAGAGGCTAAGGGAAATTTATAGCAATTGAAGATGCGTGTACGGAACTTCTCCCCAATGCCCACCCGTGCAAGGACCTGCTCTAAATAAGGCCAGTGGACCCTGTCAAAGGCCTTCTCGGCGTCTACGGCAAGCATCATATACTCCCCACTTGTCCGAGCGGCTTTCTCAATAAGATGGAGGGCCCTCTTTGTATTGTCACTGGTCTGGCGCTGGGGAATGAAGCCTGCTTGATCCGGGTCTATCAGGCCTGGCATGTGGGGGGAAAGACGTGCGGCTAATATCCCAGTGTATATCTTAAGGTCAATGTTAAGGAGGTATATGGGGTGGTAGGCCCAGCAGGTGGTCTTATCCTTCCCTGGCTTCGGTATGACCACTATGGACGCCTCCAGCATTTCCGCCGGGATCGCTCCAGGGTCAGCGAATGAGTTGAAAAGCTTAGTGAGAACTGGGGCCAGCGCAGCACAGAACGTTTTATAAAATATGGCAGAGTAGCCGTCCGGGCCTGGGGCCTTAGCTAGTTTGAGACGGGTAATGGCGGCTATGACCTCTTCTATTCGAATATCATTGTCCAGAGAGTCTGCTTGCGCCTCCGTCAGAGTCGACAAGCCGATTGGGTCAATAAAGGCCGCTCCATCAGCGACCGACAGGGGAGAGCCTGCATAGAGGTGGGCATAAAAGTCCCGAAACGCTTCCGCTATCTCAGAATCCTCTGTGACTCGTCTCCCATCGTCCCTCTGTATCTCCCGGACCCCTTGTTTCTGACGAGTCTCTCGGAGTTTATGGGCGAGTAGACGACCACAGCGGTCGCCTCCTGTGTAATATGCATGTCGCAGCCGGAGAGCTGCGAATTCCGCACGGTCCTGATCTATCGCTGCAAGCTGCCGTCGCATAGCCTGGAGTTGCCGCCAAATCCGTGGTGCACCCGTCCGCTGGTGCATCTGTTCCAATTCCCGGGTCTTCTGAGTGAGATCCTCCCTCTTACGCCTGCGCTCTACATTATCAGCCGCTGATATAGCCACTAATTCCCCTCTAATGACCGCTTTCAGTGCCGCCCATTGTGTAGAGAGGGAAGTGTCAGTGTTTGCATTGTGGGAGAGGTAGTCTTTGATGGAGCGCTGTATCTGTTCCACCACTGCTGCGCGATGGAGGAGGGTGTCATGGAGGCGCCATAATCAGGGGGGGCGTTGCATAGGTGGGAGGGCAAAGGTTGCGATGACTGGTGCATGGTCAGATAGAGAGGCTACCCCTATTTCGACATCTGTAGCCATCGTATGCAGGGAGTGGATGCCAGCAGGTAGTCTAATCTGGCATACGTTTTGTGCGCATTGGAGTAG
This sequence comes from Calotriton arnoldi, assembly GCA_963921515.1. Lineage (NCBI taxonomy): Eukaryota > Metazoa > Chordata > Amphibia > Caudata > Salamandridae > Calotriton > Calotriton arnoldi. The sequence goes on from CAWUFW010008535.1 coordinate 122,565, forward strand.
TAGGGGTATTCGCGACTGTGCGGATGGAAGCTACGCCACAGATCAGATAGGCCCAAGTCCTGTAATCGAGACAACCCTGCCGCAGATAGAGCGCCAGTCTGGTGGGTGCGTTGGCATGATCTGTCTGTTTCATTGTCGAATACCACGTTCAAGTCACCCCCCAAGAGAATTCTGCGTTCTGTCGTGGCTGTGGCTTCCGTGAGCGCTGTATGAAGGAATTTTTCCTGTCCGTCATTGGGGCCATAAACGGAACCAATAGTGAATGTGAGCCCCCCTATGGCAAAACGGTAAGTGAGGAGCCGCCCCCTGATTTCCGCCTCCTTATGGAGAACCTCCCCCCGGAATCTCTGGGCTACCAAGATTGCCACCCCAGCCGATTTAGATGGCCCTGAGGAAAACAGCTGGGTCGGGAATCTGCGAGACTTAAGACGATGGCAGTCCTTAGCCAGTAGATGCGTTTCTTGGAGTAGGCATATGTCTGCATTGGTATGTTCTAAACAGGACAAAACTGCTTTGCGCTTGACGGAGTTATTAAGCCCCCTCACATTCAGCGAGAGCACCCGAAGTGTGGTGGGAGTCATGTAGTCAGTTTAAATTGTGTAAGACATGTATAAAATCTGGGATCCCCATCACAGTGGGCTTGTAGCCAGTACAAAACAGGCCGGCTCTGACCATGTGGACCTACGCTATCAATAAAAAAGGGTGGACAAGGGACCCCCGAACCCCCAAAGAAAGGAATCCCCCAACAGTTGTCTAATCGTAGTCCGAATATAACAAACAACGAAGGAAAAAGGACGGAGAAGAACTCTCGTCGAAGTCCATCATCCACGGATGATCGGAAGAGCATCTCCATGGGGGATGTGATGTGACCAAGGGTGACCCTCCACCCCCCGCCAGCGGCCCCCTGAAGGACCAGGACAACTCAGTTAAAGCAAAATATTCTGAGAGTTTCAAGCAGGTTGTGTCTTTGCTAGTGCTGTAGGTAGACTCTCAAGAGCATCCTTCTGCCCCTGCGAAATCTCCACGGGGTTTGGTCATCTGGGACGGCGTCGCCGACCCTGCTGCCGCCACTGGGGCCTCGTGTCATCCGCTCCGCGACTTGGACCCTCGTCACCATTTTCCTCCTCGGGGAGGTCGACTCCGAGCAGGCGGCAGGCCTCAGAGATAGACCGCAGCTGAACGAGTTTGCCATCCATGCGGAATATCAGACGGAATGGGTGACCCCAGCTGTAGGAAATGTTGCGCTGTCTGAGATGTGAGGTGATAGGCCTGAAACTTCTCCGTTTTTGGAGTGTGAGGGCAGCTAAGTCCTGAAACAGGGTAGGGGTTTGGCCGCGGAATGTGAGGGGTTGCATCTGTCGGGCCTTCTGGAGAATTTCTTCCTTGGTTCTGAAGTCCTGGACACAGACCAAGATGTCAGCCGGTAGAGCCGTCGCCTGACGTGGTGGGCCCACCCTGTGCGCCCTGTCCAAGCGGAGATCCGTGTCCAGCGGCCTGCCCAGAATATGATTAAAGAGCTCCCTAGTGTATTTGAAAATGTCGCCTGCTTCCTCGTCGAGCTTCACCCCCCGGATCCTGATGTTGTGGCGACGAGAACGGTTTTCCAGGTCCTCGAGATGAGATTGGAGGTCGACTTGCTGATCGTGGATCCGAATAACCTCCTGCTGGAGCGTCGCCATTTCTGTGTCCCTCCCGTCGCTTTTCTCCTCCAGTTCTGCGACCCTCTCCCCAATACAGTCCATCTCTCTGCGGACATCTTTGATTTCTGCGGTGAGGTCCCGCTTCAGTGTCTGTAGGTCCTCCCGCAGCGCCACAAACAGGGACTCCAGGAAAGCTTTTGTTATCGGCTCCCCAGTTTCGCCACTCGGGGGTGCGGGCTGCTCGGACCCTGCCCCACCGTCGCCCATTTGATGTCCGCCCTGAGGCTTCGCAAATAGCTCCTTCAGGGTTTTCTCCTTTCGCCCCCGTGAGGTTGACATGCTGTGACCAGGGCACAAGCGCCGCAGGACCGGCCCCCCAGAGGGCCCCGTGGGGGAGCCCGGGCGGTCTAGGTACCGGCTGTCTCTGGACCAGCGTCACCGTCAGCTTCCCCCTTCACTGGGTTTGGATTCCTAGTCTTGGTCCATATCCCCGACCCCGCTCTCCCAGTGGCGGTCCCCACTGCGAATTCTCCCCGGCCAGCCGTCCGCTCGCCACAAGGACTCCCCCGGGCAGTCACTGCTCCAGCGGCACCACAAAATGGCGGGGGCGCCGCCTCTCCGCCGCGAAGTCAGCCGCCGGCTGGCTCAGCAGCAACCCCACCAAGGGCCCAAGGTGTATGGCAGGGCCTCCAGGCACCACGCTCGGCCTCCCCTGCAGTCGCGGCAGTGGGACAGCACCGCACCCAGCTCCAACAAATGGGCCCCGACTCCGGTTCCTCCGTAGCACTACAGAGGGTGTCCTCAACACTTCACCCCCCGGGGCAGTCACTTGCCTGCGTGCTGGTATGACCGGGAAGTCCACTCCGGCCGGTGAGGCCCTCTCCCGACTCCGGATCGCCTCCCCAGCTCCCAAGGGCGGCAGGATCGGTGCTACTCCCCAGTCGGGTCCTCCGTCGCGAGCCCGCTCCTTGATCCCGTTGGCCGGGGGCCGCAGAGCCGACTCTGCACTTCAGGTGCCCGGATGGTCGCAGCTCCGTCTGCGTCGCCATCAGCACCCCTGCTTGGCCCCTCCAGCGATCTGCCGGCCTCGGGCTCTACTCGAGGCCGCCGTGTCCCCGGGGTCAGGCCTCCCGACAACTAGTCCGCGCCTCCGTCGGAGCGCTCGGCACCGCTCGGTTTGGCATGTGTCGGAGGTAAGAGCCGCCGGCTGCTCCTGCAGTAAGGCGGCCCCGCGGCTCCCTCCAGACGCCAAGCCACGGGTGTCCTGTCGCTGGAAATGGCTATATGCCGGTGCTGTATTGGGCCACCGGCGGGAGAGTCAGAACAGCACGTCTGCTCAAACCGCCATCTTGGCCACGCCCCCGGCAATGCTTTTAAGGGTAGTCCAATATCCATGGTGCTCCAATCCTGCTATCCCCACGGAACTACAAGACTCATAATTCCCTTTCGCTGGCCTTGGAATACCACAGTCTGTAAGCAACTGTCATCGGTGAAAGTATATATATATATATATCTATCAGTGAAAATAAAATGTTTAGTTATAGTTGGGAAAATTTTATTTTTTATTTCTATATAAAACCAACTTAAACTATACAAGTCTTAAAAATTCAAAAGTTATACTTATGTTATAAACGTTATACTTATAATCTAAAGTTATAATTCAGGCCTGACCTAAAATTACTATAACTCACACATCTGCGTACACAGTGTTGTCACCTCTTGTTCCTCCTTTTGAATTCTCTGCCCCACCTATTCTTCCTCCTTTTGCAGCAGGACAGGGTCTTCTTGCTAGACACACTACATTGGCGGTATCCACTCTGTAGATTTAGTTAGGATTCTGAGAGATAGGAATTCCTTAGATTTTTTGCTTGCTAATAACCTTGTCACTGTTTGATCACTCTCCACCAAACTTAGCAGACCTATTCTTTTTCTACATTGGCTGATGATGCAAAGTTTTGTGGTGATTAGTTAAGGGAGTGCAAAGATAAAAGGTGGGTCCCAAAACACGTTTTTCATCAATGCATTTTCAAAAACTTTTTAAACAGTTGTAGTGACAAAATGTTGGAACAGATTTACATGAAATTTGGCAGGAATATAGATTATGGTGTGGAGATTGTCCTTTTGGTATTTGATGTGAATTGGCTCAGTAGTTTTTAAGTAAAAAGGGACAAAAACCTAGTGATATATTGGGCCGCGGTATACTACGGTATCTTTGCGGCATACCGTGGTACATGGCGATGACAAAACACAATATTATTGGTTAATCAAAGCCCTTGCAAAAAGAAAAGGCAGACAAATTGTTTAGACCACTCTACTTGATGCCACTCCAGTCTATGCCACTCCAATCTATGCCATTCCACTCTACACCATTCCAGTCTATGCCATTCCACTCAATGCTACTCCACTCTATGCCACAACACTCTACACCACCAAACTTTATGACACAACACTCCATGATATTCCACTCTACAGCACTCCACTCTATGCCCCTCCACTCTACTGCACTCTATGCCACTCCACTTTACAAAACTCTACTCCACTCTGCATCTCTACTCTACTCCACTCTATGCCCCTCCACTCAATGCCTATCCACTCTAAGGTACTCTACTACACGCCACTCTGTGACACGCCACTTTACTGAGCGACACACCACTTTACTGAGCGACATGCCACTCTACTCTACTCCACTCTATGCCCCTCCACTCTACCCCACTCTACTTCACTCTACCCCACTCTACGACAAACCACTGCACTCCACTCTACAATATGCCACTCCTCTCTATGCCAAATCAGTCCACTCTACGACACTCCACTCTACGAAACTCCACTCCACTCTACGACATGCCACTCCACTCTATGCCACTCGACTCTACGCCCTTCCACTCTTGGACTCTCTACGACACACTACTCTATACACACCACTCCAGTCTACTCTACGACATGCCACTCCACTTTATTCCACACCACTCTACACTCTACATCATGACACTCTAAGACACAACACTTTATGGCACTCCACTTTATGCCACTCCACTCTACGACACTACGCCGCTCCACTCTATGACACTCAACTGCACTCTATGCCACTCCCCTCTACAACACTCTACTCCAGACTGTGCAACTCTACAACACTCTACTCCACTCTACAACACTCTACGCCACTTCATGCCACTTTACTCCACTCTATGACACACTACTCCACTCTACTCCACTTTAGGCCCCTCCACTCTATGCCACTCTATGCCACTCTACGACACTCTATGCCACTCCACTGTACCACACTCTACAACACTGTATTTCACTCTACGATGCCACACTCTACAACACTCCACTCAATGACACTCCTTTCTACAACTCTCTACTCCACTCTTCCACTCTAAGACATTCCACTTGATGACACTCCACTCTACCAACACTCCACTCCACTCCACTCAATACCACTCCACTGCTGTCAAAATACAATAAGATATCACTCTAGTCATTTATTATTAACTTACCATCTACTATGAAGCACCCATAAGGCAATTGTTTAAGCTACCTTACACTTACCTTGTATCTCTACATTAATTAAAATGTATTTCTGATACCCCAAAAATATTTTTAGTATTGGTACAAGCTCTTTATCTTTTGAAATGTTTGGTTAGTTCAGAAAATATTTTTTTCTTCTTTTTAAATGATTATTTTTTGTAAGTTTTTATTTTCCACAAGGTCAACATGACCAAACAAAACAATCAATAGTCTCAACAGGAGACAGGAGGTCAATACATTGAAAAAAAAATCTAAGGGTGATGGGGAGGATAGAGCTGAGCCATGATCAGCTCCTAATGATGATCATATTCCTCTCTCCCACAACAGGAACAGTATGGCAGAGGAGGCAGTATGTCGCAGTACTGCCATACTGCTATACAAATTGACGGATCTGCATCAAAAGATGGATTGGTACCTCAGTACCAGTAGCAGGTACTGGTCGAGTGACACATGCACTCGGTGTTGGTGGAGGGGCAGATGGATAAGAAGCATATGGTGCTACTGGAGGGACAGATGCAGTGGGTCATGGTGGAAGTCCTGATGATGCAGAAGGAGTTGAACATGTTGCAGTAGCCAAAGAAGTGGCCGCAGCCAATGTTCTTTCTCTGCTTCTTCTATCTTCTGAGGATTCATTTCCGCACGCACCAACCTGGAGTAATGAATTGCCTGCATATGTTTTCTCATTCCTGTGGAAGCAAAGGAGCAATGCTTGATGTTCTCATGGGAAATGCTACTTAGGTTGTATGTAACAAGTTTGGCATGAATTTGTTTCTGTCCAGGTGGCAATGTAAAAAATTCTCAGACAATAGATTCCTTTAATTTCTTCCTACGCTCCAAGTCTTGTTCCTGTTCCTGCATCCTCAACCCCACCTCTTCTTCCTCCTCTATATATATGTGCACACACACAAAGCCCAACTTCCAACTACACAAAGTCATGGGACCAGAGACAGGCTGCAGGCACCAGGTGGCTAAGGCAAACAAATGCCAACTTTCTAAAAGTGTTCAACTAGGGAGGGTTTTGGCCCTTAATCAGTAAGGCTAGGCAAATCAACACACATGCCAATACTGATGTCAATTAGTCATCACTCCACATGATCACACATGACACTTGATGTCACCGTAAATCATAATTTTATTCATTTTTCTTTCACTTTTTCTATTTGTTTGTGAAGTTTTGTTTTCATAAATTTTATATATACAAATACCCATCGGTTTTCGAAAGTGCAAAGTCAAAATACGAAGATTCACAGAAGAATACAGCATTATTACGAATCAAATTTCAAAACACTCAACGCCACAAAATACATTGTTGGACAAGACGCATCAACTATCCTTTGACCATACAAGTGTGCTTCAAAAATAGACTACGCTGGCTCACGTTTGACAACTTTGTTAAATAATTACACAAAATTAAGACATCTGGTTGTGAGCTTGAATAGTTCACTGTCTGGTTGTGGCCCTGACTCGTTTTGTGAAAACCATATCCCATTTCAACCTGCAGGGCTATGTTCATCTGTCTCTTATTGTAAAGACAACTTGTTTATGAAATACAGAACTCGAGCTTATCATATTTATTTGTTTTTGTAATGTTGAATTTGTTGTATATGTTGTGTCTATGTCTTGTCCAACAATGTATTTGTCATGTGTGATCATGTGAAGTGATGACTAATTGACATCAGTATTGGCATGTGTGTTGCTTTGTGCTTGTTGAACTTTCAAAAAGTGCAATTTTCAGACTTGCCATTTAAAATCTGACTTCACCATAAGTTGGGATTTTAAATTGTGATTCTGGAAACACCAAACATGAATTGATTATCTCTTCGCCTTTGGAAATTACACTTATAAAATTTAATAAGGCAACTCCAATGTTATCTGTGGGAGAGATAGGCCTTATAGTAGTAAAATATGAACTCAAGAATTTTTCACTACCAGAACATGTAAAACTTAAAAGTACATGCCCAACTTTTTAAATACACTGCACCCTGCCCTCTGGGCTGTCCAGGACCTACCCTAGGGGTGACATATGTAATAAAAAGGAAGGTGTGGGCCTAGCAAAAGGATTCTTATGCAAGCTTGAAGTGGCACTTTAACACTGCACACACAGGCTCTGCAATGGCAGGCCTGAGACATGTTTAAAGGGCTACTTAAGTGGATGGCACAATCAGTGCTGCAGACCCACTAGTAGCATTTAATTTACATGCCCTGGATATGTGTACAAGGGACTTATAGTTAATGAAATATGGCAATTGGAGATAAGCCAATATTACCATGTTTTAAGGCATGAGCACATGCACTTTAGCACTGGTTAGCAGTGGTAAAGTGCGGAGAGTCCCAATGCCAGCAACAACGAGATCGGAAAACTGGATGAGGAGGAATATATATATATATATAATACCTACTGGTGGTCGCCAGCAGGTAGTTATAGTTAGGGCCTACTTTCTATAGGAAAAATATTTTTTGTTTTGCCAATAACTTTAGCGACGTTTGACGAATCCTGATGAAATGTTCAAAATTAGCACACTCAGCCGAGTCCCAAACAAAAACATAAAAAACATAGAAGGGGGCAGGGTAGAAAAGTTTCGCAGTGAAAATCGCGACGGGTTTGTGAAATTGTGGCAAACGTTTTTTTTAAAACCAAGCACGGTCTCCCACGCTTGTTTAAACATGGGCCCCCAAGTGGGCCCAGGTTTCAGGGGCGTTATTATAATTTAAATAAGGGGAGGGGCGCACAAGGCCAATCTCGACCCCGGGGACCGCCACCTCCTGGGACAGACTGATTAAAAAAAAAAGTGGAGGAGGGCCGGGGAGCCCTCCTCCTGAGGCTCGAAGTGGCTCAAAGAGCCCCTGGGACCACCACCTCCCTGGGGCTTTGTAATTAAAAGGGAGGGGGGCCGTGGGGACCCCCTTCTTTACGCTTAAGAGCTCTGGGGACAACCACCGCCCTGGCCATATATATATATTTATATAGGGGGAGCCGCATGGCCCTCCTCCTGGGACATGTACGGCCCGGGGATCACCACCTCCCATTGAGGTTTCTTATTTGTTTAGAAGGAGGGGTGCTGCGCAGGCCTCTTCCTGACCTTCCTCAGGGACCACCACCTCATTGGAGCAGGCCCATGAAAATGAAAGGAGGGGCAGCACGGCCTCCTCCTGGAGCCATAAATGGCCCTGGGGACCGCCACCCCGAGGGCCAGCTCCCTATGTTTCGGGGTGCCCACCCCCGGGACATAGCTGTTTGCTCTCACTTGGCGGAAGCTCTGGCAGCTCCTGCCCAGCGAGAGCAAACAGTAACTCTGCTCCCAGTGGGCAGGAGAAAGTAAACTACTCCCGCTCGCTGGGAGCATAGTTTTCATCTGTTTCCCTGCCCGCTGTCAATCGGGCCGGAAATCAGATGAAAAAATTGCTCCCACTCATAGGGAGCAGCATGTTTTGCTCCCTATGTGTGGGAGCAATGCTTACTTCCGCTGGAGGCAGCAAGCCCGCAGGGACTGCCGGGGCATTAAGGCTTCTCCTGTGGTCCCCAACATAGCACAGTGGGTGACCTGGGTGGGCTCCAGGGCACCCAGCATAATGAGGCTGGGCCCCAGGAAATGGGGTCGCCGGGGCCAAAATGGGCCCGGGAGGGGGAGCTGCATGGTCCCCCTTAGAAAAATATGAAAACAGAGACCATGGGTCTCCTTTTTAATTACCCTGATTATGCAAATGCCCAAAATCATCTGCAAGCTCCGCCTGTTTAGCAACCCCCCGTTTTCCTTAGTAGCATGCAAAGGTCTTCCCGCCTTTCCCATGTTGACAGACAGTTTACCAAAAGGTCTCCAAGTGCATTTCATGCCGATTTTGGTGATGCGTTCTTGGAGCACAGGAATACGAGGACATCTCCACCCAACAAAGAAACACTTACTTCATATTATTAAGGGGAAGTACCTATGTTTGGTGGACATTCTCCTCTTTGTAGTCTTGTTGTGTTCTCTTTTTTTTTTTGGTCCTCATATGCGACAATCCAAAAAAGCTGTTTGTTATGGTGCGCTCAGGTTTAGGAAACAGAATATGCATTCGCATCCTGCCAGGTGTTCCCTGTCCCTGATACACCTACCTTCAACCTTTATTTCGAGGTGGCGAGGTTACCCCCACATACCTCCCCTTGGATTAGAATGTCTTAATCCTTGGACCATTTAAACCTCTATTGCCTAATTGAGTTTGGATCATAACAAACAACGGGTCCCCAAATGCTGGCTCTCTTCTCAGAGGCGATTATACAATCTAACCTGCCAAATCGCCTGGCTGCCGTTAACCATGCTGCGCAAGAAGGTGGGCTACTAGAGGTCCAATTGATACATATTTCCCTGCGAGCAATGATGATCAAGATTAATAACAGCTGCTCAAGTGATTTCCTGTTCTTCCCAATAAAACCATGATTATCTAAGATCCCAAAAATAATCAGAGATAAGCTTACCTCTATGTTCTTTTTCAAAATATCCGTTTATATCTTACCCACATCTAGCCAATAAGCATTCACTCTGAAACATTGCCAGAACATATGCACGTCATCTGCTTTTGGCAGTCCACATTTCGGGCAGCATCTTATATCCCCTCCCATTCTGGACAGCTTCTTTGGGGACCAGTATACCCTATGTAAAGTAAATTAATGGTTCTTCCTTAATGGAGCGTATTTGAGAAATAAACAAAGTGCATTCATAGATACTTGCCAAAGAGTTGTTAAGTCGGCGTCTGGTAGGACCTCTTTCCATTTTTCCTCCAGTGGCGTATCATGGGAGTCTTCCTCCTGGACTAACATCCAATACCCTTTAGCAGTCTCTTTTTTCTGTGCGGGGTTACCATATAAAGCTGTTTCCCACGTATTTGAAGCTCCTACAGATGATTGACTTTGGACCCAGCTCGTTAGTTGCAGATATTTAAATCTAGACAATAGATTGTTAGTTTTCTCTGATAGATAGTCCCATGCAACTTGATACTGCTCATCCATAAGTTGGCCCCATTTTTCAATTTCGGCATCCATAAGTGGTGTAGATAGAGAGTCTTGTAAACATGGAGGAGTCCCAGGTGATTTCCAAATTGGGGCTAACTGACTATAATAGGGTAAATTCAATATTCTCCTGACCTGAATCCAGAGTCTACATGCCGCGCTCAGGACCTTCAAACGGATTTATTTGAAAAATTTGGGATGCCCATATTTGAACAGAAAGTAGCTACCTTGTTCTGCTAGATCGTTAACTAGTGCTCCATAGCAAGGTCGAAATAACTGAACGTGTTTAGTTAGTAGTGTTCTAAGATTTTTTAGCTGGAAAGCCCAACAATATAGCTGGAAGTCTGGTAAGGCAAGCCCACCATCTATCTTTTTTTTGCGGAGCTTTTTCCAGGCAATTCTTGGATTCTTATTGGACCACATAAAACTTGTCAGATCACCTTGTAGTTTCTTAAACCACTTTGACTCAAAATGTAGTGGTAAAGCATTGAATATAAAAGTGAACTTTGGCAGAATCATCATTTTTATCAGGTTAACCCTGCCAATAATCGATAGGGGTAAGGTAGACCACGTTTGCAAGAGCCTTTTGGCTTCTTTCATGAGTTTCAGGAAGTTTATCTGGGCCATTTCTTTCAAAGTTTTAACTACCTGAACTCCTAAATATCTTATCTCTTTCTTCACGTTTTTTCCGAGAGTGGCATCAAGTTGTGTATTCCAAGCCAATATCTCGGTTTTTTCTTCATTTACCTGGTATCCGGCTACCTTACCAAAGTCTTTTAGTATACACATTAAAATTGTTGTGTTCTCTTGACAAGAATTCATGTTATCACAGATTTGTGGATGAAGACTCTGCAGTAACAATCACATTGCCAAAATTACATGCACACATGGTCACTGGAGACATTACCTTGTGGTCCTTTATGCAGCTGTAATGAAGAATACGCTTACTAATTAACCAGTAGAAAAGTGAGCAAGGGACCCACGTCTGGGCATACCCTGCCAACCTAAGGCGAACAAAGCAAACACATAGTTGGCAGGGTATGCACAGACGTGGGTCCCTTGCTCACTTTGCCACTGGATTCAAGCTAGCCTGGCTGATGAGGGGTGTTACCCCAAAACCGGTCCCAGGATGCTTGTTTCCGGTCCAGGGAAGACCTGGCTTGGCAGTTCGGGCTGGACTGTTCCCATGAGGCACAGGGTCAAGGCTGATTTGCATGTAGCTGGGTCTGAACTGGGGTGGCGAAGTGAGCTAAAGAATGATGATGGATTCAACCCAGATCTGTGACTTGGGGTGAGTGTCTGAAAATTTTCAGCGCTCCGCCCATCATCTCTTTGTGTTTGCTTTGTTCGCCCTAAGTTGGCAGGGTATGCCCAGACGTGGGTCCCTTGCTCACTTTGCCTCTGGATTCAAGCTAGCTTGGCTGATGAGGGGTGTTACCCCTAAACCTGTCCCAGGATGCTTGTTTCCGGTCCAGGGAAGACCTGGCTTGTCAGTTCGGGCTGTACTGTTCCCATGAGGCACAGGGTCAAGACTGATTTGCATATAGCAGGGTCTGAACTGGAGTGGCGAAGTGAGCTAAAGAACCATGATGGATTTAACCCAGATCTGTGACTGGGGGTAAGTGTCTGAAACGTTTCAGGGCTCCGTCCATCATCTCTTTGTGTTCGCTTTGTTCGCCCTAAGTTGGCAGGGTATGCCGAGACGTGGGTCCCTTGCTCACTTTGCCACTGGATTCAAGCTAGCCTGACTGATGAGGGGTGTTACCCCGAAACCGGTCCTAGGATGCTTGTTCTGGTCCATGTAAGACCTGGCTTGGCAGTTCGGGCTGGACTGTTCCCATGAGGCAAGGGGTCAAGACTGATTTGCATATAGCTGGGTCTGGACTAGGGTGGCAAAGTGAGCTAAAGAACGATGATGGATTCAACCCAGATCTGTGACTTGGGGTGAGTGTCTAAAAAGTTTCAGCTCTCCGTCCATCATCTCTTTGTGTTTGCTTTGTTCGCCCTAAGTTGGCAGGGTATGCCGAGACGTGGGTCCCTTGCTCACTTTGCCACTGGATTCAAGCTAGCCTGACTGATGAGGGGTGTTACCCCGAAACCGGTCCTAGGATGCTTGTTCTGGTCCATGTAAGACCTGGCTTGGCAGTTCGGGCTGGACTGTTCCCATGAGCCATAGGGTCAAGACCAATTTGCATATAGCTGGGTCTGAACTGGGGTGGCAAAGTGAGCTAAAGAACGATGATGGATTCAACCCAGATCTGTGACTGGGGGTGAGTGTCGGAAAAGTTTCAGTGCTCCGCCCATCATCTCTTTGTGTTTGCTTTTCTCCCTTTTAAATACCCTAACTATGCAAATGCCCAAAATCCATAGCACCTCTCACATACCCACTAACACACATACAGAGGCACTCACACACACCCATCCACAGACCAACACAAGCACTCGGAGACCCACACAGGCACTCGCACACCCATTTACACACTCACACAGGCACTCACAGACTCACATAGGGACTCACAGACCCGCACAGGAACTCACACACCCACACAGGCACTCACAGACCTACTCACAGACCCACACAGGCACTTACAGACCCACTCACAGACCCACACAGGTACTCACAGTCACACACTCACACAAGCACTCAAAGGCCCATTCACAGACCCACACAGGCACTCACATACCCACTCAAACCAACACAGGCACTCACATAGCTGCTCACAGACCCACACAGGTACTCACAGACCCACACAGGCACTCACATACCCACTCACACACCAACATAAGCACTCACACACCCACTCACTGACCCACTGACAAACTCACATATCCACTCACACACCCAATAAGATACTCACAACCCCACTCACAGATCCATAGAGCCACTCACACACCCAGTCACTGACCCATACAGCTACTCACACACCCACACATAGACCCATACAGACACACATCAATCAATCAATCAATCACGGCATTTATAGAGCGCGCTACTCACCCGGGAGGGTCTCAAGGCGCTGGGGGAGGGGGTAAGTTACTGCTCGAACAGCCAGGTCTTGAGCTGCTTCCTGAAGGCGAGATGGTCCTGGGTTCGCCGAAGGTGAGTGGGGAGGGAGTTCCAGGTCTTGGCCGCCAGGTAGGAGAAGGATCTACCCACAGACCCATGCATCCACTCACACACCCACTCACAGACCCATAGAGGCACTCACACACCCTCTCACTGACCCATACAGCCACTCACACATCCACCAAAACACTCATACACTCACTCACAGACCCATACAGCCACTCACTTACCCACTCACTGACCTATACAGCCACTCACACACCCACTTTCAAAGGTGACAGGTTACAGTTAGGATTTTTTTTAAGGTAGAAATGTACTGAAAAAACCAAAGGTTACAGGTACGTTGTAGTTAGGAAATAACTTTAAAAAAACGTAGAAATTCACTGAAAAACTAAAGTTTAAAGGGATGTTATAGTTAGGGAATAGAATTTTTAAAACACTTAGAAATTCACTGAAAAAATCATAGGTTACAGCGATGTTTTAGTTAGGGTGACATTGCACTTGTACAAAACCAGATAAATTTGGCAGTTATAGTTACCTGAGCTAACTATAACTTACGTCCTTGTAATGCACTGCTTATGACCTCACATGTTACATCACTCATGGTATGGTCAGTAACATCACTGATGATATCACTGATGACATCTCAAATGACATCACTGATGACATCATCCAGTGACTGTAAGTGTTTTTAAAATGTTTATGAGTGTTAAATATATATACCAAGGTGTATAGATGAATCAGTGGGTCTATGAGTGCCTGTATTGATGATTCAGTCAGTGCATGACTGACTGTATAAGTGAGTGATTAGGTGTCTCAGTGAATGTATGGGTCACTGACTGGGTTGTCTGAATGTCTGTATCAGTCAGTCTGGTGGTGTCTAAGTGGCTGTATGGTTTGGTGAGTGGGTACATGAGTGGGTGTATGGGTGATTGATTAGTTGTCTGAGTCCCTTTATGTGTGTATGAGTGTCTGTGAGGGTAGGTGAGAGGGTGTGTGAGTGCCTGCATGGATGAGTGAGTGGGTGAGTCAGTGGGTGTATGGGTTTGTGAGTGTGTAAGAGAAGGGCTGTATAAGTGACTGAGTGTGTGTATGGCTGTGTCGGTGAGTGAATGGATGTGTCAGTGGTATATGGTGAGCAAGTGGATATGTGAAAGGCAGTATAGGTGCCTGTTGGATTATATGAGTGACTGTATGTGTGAGTGAAGGATTGTGATAGTGGTTGTAAGGGTTAGTGAGTGCATGTGTGAGGGGCTGTATGGGTGAGTATGTGTTAGTGTCTGAATTAATAAGTTAGCGGGTGTGTGTATAACTGAATAGGTGAGTAAATGGCTGTCTGATTGACTCTATAGGTGAGTTAGTAGGTGTGTGAGTAGCTCTATGAGTGACTGACAGTGTGTGAGTGGTTGTATGGCTGTATGAGTGGATATATCAGTGGCTGTATTAGCGAGTCATTTGGTGTATGAGTGGCTGTATGGGTAACTTAGTGGATGTGTGTGTGTAGACCTATGAATCAGTGAGTGGGTGTGTAACTACTAGTATGGGTGTGTCAATGGTCCCATCAGGAGTGATTTGTGTGCTATATTAAATATATTAAATGTCTATATATTTGAGAATGGTAGTGTGGAAGTTGGAATGGGTGTATGAAAGGTTATATTGGGGTGTGAGTGGGTGCATTAGAGATTCTGTGGCTAAGGCCATCAGTGGTGTCATCAGTGGTGCCATTTGAGATGTCATCAGTGATGTCACTGACCATGTCACGAGTGATGTAATATGTGAGGTCATAAGCAGTGCATTGCGGGGGAACGTGTTATAGTTAGCTCAGCTAACTATAACTGCTGAATTTCTCTGGTTTCGTACAAGTGAAATGTCAGCCTAACTATAACGTCTCTTTTTTCAGTGAATTTCTAAGTTTTTTAAAATTCTATTTCCAAATTATAACAGCCCCTTAACCTTTGTTTTTTTCAGTGGATTTTTAAGGGTTTTTAAATGCTAATTCCTAGCGAACACAACGCAAAATGATAAAACCAATGCAGGCATTTAATAGCCACCACCACATTCAAAACTTATAACTGCAAAATGGATTATAATCAACAGCCTAACACATTACTAACTATATAATAGCACGTACAACTCCCTTAATATTTCTATAACACAGTGCATAACATGCTCAGTGTAATCTATAACTGCATGCATCACTGTATCAGTCAGTAAGTCTCTCATTCACGGTATAACTATTTCAGTGAATCTGTAAAACGGTGCATCAGTCTATCAATGTTTCTGTAACAAACTGCTTGACTGTCTCAGTGCATCTATGAGTGGGTGCATCAGTGTCTCAATGGGTCTGTGGTTCTTTGCATGACTCTAAGTCAATCTGTGAGTATGTGCATGAGTGCCTTTGTGCACTTGTAAGAAAGTATATAACTGTCTGACTGGATCTATGAGTGGATAAGTGAGTGTCTGAGTAAGTCAGTGAGTGGTTGCAGGAGTGTCTGAGTGGGTCTGTGACTAAGTACATGAGTCTCTCAGTGGATCTATAACTGGGAGCGTGAGTGTCTGAGTGGTTCTGTGAGTGGGTCCATGGGTCTCTGAGTGGGACTCCGACTGCATGTGTAAGACTTTGAGTGTATGAGTGACTGGGTGCATACGTCTCTGAGTTGGACTGTATGGGTGTTTGAGTGTCTGAGTGGGTCTGTGAGTGGGTTTATGAGTGTCTGAGTGACTCTGTGAGTGGGTGTATGAGTGTCTCAATGGGTCTGTGAGTGAGAGCATAAGTCTCTGAGAAGGTGAGTGAATGGGTGCACTCATGAGTGTCTGAGTGGGTCTGTGAGTGGATGCATGTGCCTTGAGTGGGTGTGTGTATATCTGAGTACGTTTGTGAGTGGGTGTGTGACTTTCTGAGTGTATCAGTGAGTGATTGAGTCCATAATTCTCTGAGAGAGGACGTGACTGAGTGTGAGAGTGACTATGGGTGTGTGAGTGGGTGTATGAGTGTCTGAGTGGATCTGTAAGTGGGTGTATGAGTGTCTCAGTGGGTCTGTGAGGACATACGTGACTGTGAGTGGGTCTGTACATGGGTGTGTGACTCTCCGAGTGAGTCTGTAAGTGGGTGCATGAGTATCTGAGTGGGTCTGTGAGTGGTAGCTTGAGTGCCTAGGTGGTTCTGTGAGTGGGTGTAAGAGTCTCTAAGTAGGTATGAAACTGTACACATGAGTCTATGGCCGAGTCTTTAAGTAGGTGCATGAGTCTCTGAGTGGGTCTGTACATGGGTGCGTCTCTCTCACGGTGAGTCTGTAAGTGAGTGCATAAGTACCTGAATGGGTATGTGAGTGAGTGCATGAGTATCGGAGTGGGTATGTTACTGGATGTATAAGTGTGTGTGTGGGTATGTGAATGGGTGTATAAGTGTCTGAGTGAGTTTGTGAGTGAATACATAAGTGTGTGACAGTGACCGGCAAGTGTGTACAAATATATATTTTAATATTTTCACAACTATTCGCGATGGCGTCGCACTATGTGCGATGTCCCCATGACGGTACACAGGGGCTGCACTGGCGATCGCAGCATCATCGCAAATAT
The DNA here is from genome assembly GCA_963921515.1 of Calotriton arnoldi. Taxonomy (NCBI): domain Eukaryota; kingdom Metazoa; phylum Chordata; class Amphibia; order Caudata; family Salamandridae; genus Calotriton; species Calotriton arnoldi. The sequence goes on from CAWUFW010008535.1 coordinate 139,363, forward strand.
TGTGTGCAATCATAAAAATTAATTTTAGACACATAACTTGTGTCACTAACACACCCATTTCTCAAGCATGCGGTCAGAGTATCTCCACCCTGACCCCTTATATTAGCATTCACACAACTTTTCAGCCCCGGGAACTGTTCCTGAATGATAAAATGGCAGCCGCACCCTATGGTGGCTGAAACGTTTTGTTCAGGTTGCGTCCAGCCAATGAGAGCATTCCCGTTGGCATGCATCCGCGAATAATCACAAAACAACCGCAAAATATCCGCAGCCAGAGATCTATCTATATTTTCTGGCTTACATTCCTCAAAAACTCCTGGACGGATTTGCACCAAATAACAAAAAGCACAATCTGCATAACAACATCTACCTTTCTGACAAATTTGGTGTAATTCCATCCAGCGGTTCGGGTTGTGGGTTCCTATGGGAATTAACATTACAAACGCACCCTTTTTTTGCGCCCCTATTTCTCGCTCCCCACAGCACGGATCGCCCCCAAATTTCCCATGACACACAGAATCTACTCTGACACTTTTTTGGGAAAATTTCATGAAGATTGGTCAAACAACGTTAAAGTTATAAGCAAGTCAAAAAATGCTTTTCCTATGGAAACTAGGTTTTAAATACAACTACCTATATATATATATATATATATTCACTGGAAAAAACTAAAGGTTAACAGGGACGCTATTGTTAGGCTCAGATTTCGCTCTTATAAAACCAGTGAAATGAAGAAGTTAAAGTTATCTGAGCTGACTATAACTTACGACCCTGCAATGTACTGCTTATGACTTAACATATTACATCACTCATGACATGGTCAGTGACATCACTGATGACATCATTAATGGCATCTCAAATGACATCACTGAGGACATCATCCAGTGAGTGTTAGTTTTTTGTAAAAGTTTCTGAAATTTAAAGATATATACTAAGCTACTACAAAGTTAAATTACTATACTTTGTGTACTAATAATGAGTGATACTACTTCTAACATATATTATTTGAGTGGCTGTGTGATTGTGTGTATCCGTGTGTGAGAGGCTGTCTGAGTAGCTGTATAGGTTTATGAGTGGGTGTGTGAGTAGTCGTGTTTTTTCCAGTGAATATATATCTATATATTTTTTTCTAGAACTGCAAGCATGGAGTATGGAATTTTCATGAGCCCCTTGGGGAGTCAAGTGCTGGAGTCAAGAGACTTTCCCTAGTCTCCGTGAGAATATCACCATTTTCCCAGTCCGTACATCAATGCATTAATTCACCACAGTCCACGGGTTGAATTCTCAAAATAATTTCAATGATTTTATTTCTCCATATTCACCAAATAAATATATACAGCCACCACTAGGTAGTTTTAGTTAGGATCTTGTTTCCGTGGGAAATGCCTTTTTTTTGTTGCTGATAACTCTGGCATCGTTGGATGAATCTCCGTGAAACATTCCACAAAAGTGCTACTTTTTGACGAGTTTGCTCATGGAAAGTTTTGTGGTGATCTGCTAAGTGGGGGCTTGAGAAAAAGAGGTATCCCAAAATGCATTTTCCTGATTCATTTTTCCATAGGAACTTTAGACACAGCTACAGCCCAAACAACTGAATTGATTTATACTAAACTTGGCAGAAAGCTAAATCTTGCTCTAGAAAGAGTACTTTTGTAATTTTGTGTAAATCTATTCAGTAGTTTTTGAGCAATTAATGCTGAAAGACTTTGTATATTTCACGCTGTGGAGGATCTGCGTAGCTGACAGATCTGAGGTCTGATTGGCTGCTACCTTCCCCGGGGAGTATGGCAATTTAAGGGAAGGAGGGTGCATGGCCCCACTCGCCAAGGCTAAAAATGCCCTGGGGACCCCATCCCCCAGTGCCGTAAAACAATTAAAAGGGAGAGGGTGCATGGCCCCCATCCCCACGGCAGCAAATCAGTAAATCAGTAAATGGTGAGAGGGGCCGCACTGCCCCCCTTCCTGAGCCATACAGTTGCCCCGGGGACCCCATTCACCGGGGCAAGCTCATGTATGGTGCCTCAGGGTCCCCAACACCCAAGACATCATCTGTTTCCTTGCCCGGGGGGCATGGGCCAGGAAAGTGCAATGTTCTCCCACCAGGAGGGAGCACAAAACGTTTCCTTGCCCCCACTTGGGCAGGAAAATAAAGTGAATAGCTCCCACCCTGTAGGAGCAAAACATATTTTTTCCCGCCGGTTGGGAGCAGGGACGGGATGGGTGCAAACAGGGGAGCTGACGGGCTTGCGGTGTGATGCCCAATATCAATAATGGTCAGGGAGCTCTGCGTGGGCACTGGGGTACCCCTTACATGAAAACAAAATGCAGGCTCCAGAGAAATGGGTCCTCTTGCAAGTAGCCAGTGAGGCCGCGGGGGCCTTTTTTCCACCTGCACCCCCTATCAAAAGAAAATTGTGGGTGTCCCTGGTGGGACCAGGACACCAAGAAAATGTTTTTTTTAAAAAGCCAAAATGTGACCTCTCATTTATTATTCACTGCTTCTTCAAGGAGCATCCCATAACACCCTGTGAGGGCTTTTACATATTTTTTTATTTTGGCGATGCCCTAGAAGGGGCAGGTGCACCACCACATTTTTTCTAATGTTGTGGGGGGCGGCAGGGACCTCTGCAGCCCCCCAGCAGTATTAGAAAAAAACCTGGGTCATTGAAACCATGCCTCCAGGAGAACTTGCCACACTTTTTTAAAGCATTTCTGAAGCTGGAGCTTTTGCTCTACAGCTGGGAGTGCAGCTCCCCCTACAGACTGGCACTATGGTTGCCTTTTATGTACAAGGCTCTCTTGTGGTTGTTTTTATGATTGTATTTTTTTAACTGAAAAATGAAAACTGAGAGTCATATATATGTATATATTAAGAACAAAACAATATGACTATTTATTTGCACATTTTTCATGCACACAATGTATTAGTAAAAACTATGTAAAAGAAAGAGGCACAGACATGTAGTTTAATAAAACTTTATTAAATATTTTAAGCAATCAATATCAATAAACATTGTCTGTTTTATTGAAAAATACATTTCATTAAAACTATGGGGGATTTTTGGAGAAAGATGATAGATCTGCTTTATTTATAGGGGTTGAGTGCAAGGGTAAAGGGGAGAGGGGTAGAAGGAAGGAGGAGGTGAGAGGGAGGGAGGGTTTGGGCAACAGGGGTTTTCTTTACCTATAGTAATAAAGTATTACTTTACGTTAAAAAACCCTTGAAATTCACTGAATAAACCAAAGGTTAAAGTAATGTTATAGTTAGGTGAGAATTTCAGTGACAGCATAACGTTTTAAAATAAAAACACTGAAATTCACCAGTTATAGTTAGCTCAAGTAACTATAACTTGTGCGATAAGGTAACCGCAACTCCATGCACTGCTTATTACCCCACATATTACATCACTCATGACATCTTCTATGAGATCGCTGATAATATCACTTTAACATTTGCAATTAAATTATTGATGAGAAAAATGTGCATTGACGTGAGTGCAAGTTCTAGTTACCTTAGGGGACCATATCTATCTATCTACCTATGTCTATCTGCAGCACTCGAGACACAAACTGAAGTTGGCAAGCCTTTAATCAGGGGTACAAGGTGGCCCATTCGAGGGCTTCAAATGGACAGAAATTAGTGCACCATCTGTGGTTTTACTCACCGGGACTTCATAATCCATAATGCCCCGGGACATTTGACCCGCCCATTTGGGGGCGTGAAATGGCTATTAAGGATGGAGACCGGCGCACGCATCCACCAATGCGACTGCCTCTGATGAAGAGAGATACACTCTCGAAACGCGTCAGGCGATTCGCGTTTATGGCTGTCTGATGAAAACTGCCAACAGGAGCCTGCTTGTACCCCTGATTAAAGGCTTGCCACCTTCAGTTTGTGTCTCGAGTGCTGCTCAAGTGTGGGTAGGCAATTGGAGCGTTGATATATATATATATATATATATATATATAAATATATATAGTATTTTTAGTGACTATATACATATATTTCTATCTATATCTATATATATCTATCTCTCTCACTCTCTCTCTCTCTATCTCTATATATATTAAACCTTCGGTATAGTTAGGGAAACTTTATTTATTCTTTCTATACAAACCAAACTTAAAGTACGCAAACATTAGAAATTTTTAATTTTTACTTATACCTTAAAATTTACAATTTATGCACCACCTTCAAATTATTATAACTCTCACACCTCCAACCAGCGACAATCCTGGCAGCCATAATCCAAATCTGCTCTGGCTCGCTAGTACCTACAGTATTGGACAGCGACAAGAAGATTCGTTCAATGCAGAAAATTGAGTATCCACTTGAAAGGGTTGAAGTTGCCGAAGGACGATACTGGCGTAATAATGTGGGCCTGGGTGGTCGCGGAAAAATCAGAAGGCCCAAGCATGGAGCTGTTTTTGGAGTACTGGTTCCTCTCAATGGTGCTGGGGGGCAAGGCCTCCAAGATGTTCATGGTGAATCTGGAATATAGCAGTCCGCAATTGGTGAAAACCTGCGTATGCTGATAACACATGGCAGCGCATTGAGAAGCAGATGTTTTCACTGCTTATGGACTGGTATCTTCCAGAGTCACTGGTATCTTCCACATCCACTGAGAACTACGAACTCGCCAGTTATGATATAAACTACACAGAATTCTTTGGAAACAGGCAGTTAGATCTTTGTTAAGGAAATTCGGAAAATTACATTAGGCATGCATCAGGACTCACATGTTGGTTCAGTAGTCAGATGATTTTTTCCTGAAGAGACCCTAACATTTACATGAGGTTGAAATGTCGAAAAACCCCTCCCATTTCAGTTTATAAACAAAGTGATGTTTATAGGGACTGTATTCTATTTTACGGCACTCTACTGTGTATGAACATGAATCATGTAAAAAAAACATTGGGAGTTGCACAGTGAGTCATGTCCTATAAGTTGTAAATATACATTCACTGTGTGAGCACTGTGTTGTCTGCACTATTTTTACGTGTTCACATACCATTGCATACAAATTGGTAATATGTATTTGACAGGAACTATAAGCAGTCCATTGCTCTCTCTTTTTTTAACATACATTAAATGATGAAGTATTTCAATGTATGCACTAGATCGTGGACCCCTCAAAATTCCTAAGAGGTGTCCAGGATTTAGTGATCCCAAGGGACCAATATCTATGTAATATGTATTGATCCCGGTCCTTGAGGGCATATAGGGTAGTCCTTGTTTTTTCAGTTTCCACCCCAAGCTGGCACACAGGATAGAAAGGATAAGGGTAGACATGAGAAACCTTGTCCAACAGGAGGCGAGGTTACAATTTGAAGCGAGACATGGCATGTTATAGGAGGTGGGAAACAAGGCAGGGAAATTATTAGCTTGGCCAGCTAAAAAATAAGAAGGACAAAGCGGTACCTGCCATAGACACAGGGACAAGTAAGCCAGTTGAAACCCCCACCACTATAGCTCAGGCCTTCGCTACATGCCTGACCTACCTCTAGCAGGCAAAGAGGGAGGTAGACGCATCAGATCTGGAGAGCTTTATTAAAGACATACCAACTCCTCAGCTCCAGAAGCGAGCCGCACTCTGGAAGCAGAGATTATGGAAACAAAGATATCTGAAGCACTTAGTCAGATGAAATGGGGCAGATCCACAGGTCCTAATGGCCTGCCACATGAATTCTTTAAATGTATTAGATCTCAAATAGGGGACCCACTTCGTGCAATGTTCTACAGGGTGAAATAAGATGGGACTTTACCCCGAGACCTACGATGGATGGCAATTGTTATGATTCACAAGAAAGGGAAACCATGGGAGCACTGGGCCTCCTAAAGGCCAATATCACTGTTGAAACTGGAAACTAAGGTTTTACCAAATGTTCTGGCTAACCGTCTGATGCGGGTGATGGATACACTTGAAGCTCCTGATCACCATCAGCTTCATGCCATACAGGGGACAAGACACAATCTCTGAAGACCGCCAGGCCAGATCGCTGGCCTGATGCAACCGGATTAATGAACTGGCCAGCCTACTTGCCCTGGATGCCCAAAAGGCATTTTACTCTTAAGAGTGGCCCTACCTAATGGCAATGTTGTACAATATAGGGATTGGCATGACATTCATGGGCAGTGTGAGGCTGCTGTACAAAGACCCAATAGTTAGAGTCAAAGTGAATGGTGCATTCTCAAGGGAATTCGGACTAGGCAGATGCATCCAACAGGGTTGCTCACTATCCCCATTACTCTTCGCAATAGCAATTGAAGGACTGGCTAGCTGGGTGTGAATGGATGAATTAAAAGGGGCATACAGTGGGACCCGAAGTGAGAAGACGTACTTTCCCTCTACACAGATGACATACTCCTCCCAGAGTGCTCCACTCCCAGAATGCTGGAAATCCTAGAGGTGTTTGGGTTGTTTTAGGGGAATTGTATAAACTGGCGTAACTCAATAGCATTTCTACTATCAGATGACAATGCGGAGTGGCTCCTGAACTGTCCCCCAGAATGAGAGCCCAAGGGTTTTACTTAACTCAGGATCTTTATAACGAAAGACTGCAAATTATTCTTTAGGGAAAACCTTACCAAAATCATTGAGTCATAAAAGGCAGATGCGGGGCACTGGAGGAGGCTTTCATTGTCCTTAATGGGCAGGGCTGCCATTTATAAAATAATCTATTCACCAAAATTCCTCTATGTGGTGTAGAATACTCCATTTGAGGTCCCAGACGGGTTTTTTAGATCCATGTCTGAAGTGACAAGAGACCTGCTGTGGGACAGGAGGATGCACAGGATTCCCCAGACATCTCCCAACAGAAAGCCCCTGAAGGGCGGAATCGCCCTCCCAGACTTACTACTGGGCTTCACAACTACAAGTAATTCATGACTGAGCCTTCTACACCCAGCAGGAGCCCTTGTTGATGGTAGATAGAAGGGCTGTGGACCCAGAGGGTTATCTCCATCAACTCTATTGTGAAAGGGGGATGACACCATTACCTGACCCTACCGCTGTGGTAGTCAAAATGTGGCACAGAGTGACTTGGGCCTTGGGCTGGAAAGGTAAACTGACAATGGAGACCCCATTGGGAGACTCAGATATACTAAAGGGACTGCATGACACAGAGCACTACAAAAAATGTGAGCTATCTTAAATATGGGTATATCCAAGATAGGCGACATTTGGCGAGGAAACATGATAATAACCTTCTCTGAACTACAGGAACAGTATGAGCTGACAGGAAGCCAATACCTCTGGTATTGGCAAATATGATATCTATTGCAAAGACCCGTGGACCTACTGTGAGAGGCTCCAAATGAGATACCTCTAGAATTCTGGGTATTAGGAGCCCCCCTAACCTGCCACGCCCTGTCTCAATTATAATCCACTCTCCTACATAATAGTCTCCCCCGCTGGATAGTCTTAGGGTCAAGTAGGAATGAGAACTCGGCAGACTAGAAGATGACAACTGCGGAGCGGCATACCGCTACCTACAGGAGGTGGCCATATGGGCCGGAGTTTGCTCCACAGGGTGCACTTCACGAGATCCAGGTTTCACATGGGAAGAATTGACACTGATTTCTGTCTAAGGGGATGCCAGCAAAGAGGTTCTCTGGTGCACACATTCTGGGTTTGCCCCAGGATATCAACAGTCGTAGACTTTTCACTCAAACCTACCCCGCCGCTGATACCCCTGGACATATGGGGGGAAAAAACACTGGACCGTTATATACTTTTATTATGCAACATTGCCCTGATGTTGGTTATTAGAAACTGGGGGCAGGACAAGGTTCTGATGATACAAGCATGGAAATCCAACCTAGACTGGTGCATGAGGGCAGAAAATTGGTATATCAGACACGAGGTTCCACAGGAAAGTTGGAGAAAATATTGGGTCCCTGGACAAACGCCGAAGATGTTGCCTCCTTATGGCCACCATGGGGTCGTGAGGCCAGAGGGTGGAAGCACAGGGTCACCATAGGCAAATTGGGGTATTTTTATGCATAATATGCCAAAAGGGAGTACAAATGCCTGCCAATCAGAGTCAAAAGAATATGGTTTGATACTGTTCTTAATGTAATTAGACTGGTAATTAGACTACCCACAAACCCGTTTGTGGGTAGTTGATGTCACACTACCTGTTCTTGCATTACAAACTCAATAAAAATGCTAAAAAAAATAATACCTAATCCTGTTTGAACTGTGTTTTGGTATTTAACAAAAAGTGAGTGTTTTTATGCCTGATAAATTAAAAACCTGTTTGACTTGATGATTGGATACGCGACACTGTGTGTGTGTGTGTGTGTGCATGTCCGTGTATTTGTGTGTGCTTGCACATGCATGCTCAGGCACATGTGTAGGTTCTTACAGTTATTGCTTTAATTGTGCAGTTTTGAAGATAATAACCATCTTCTGTTGTAGGTTATTTATTTTCATAAGTTAGCATTCCTCCTCATTGCTTTCAGATGTCACTCAACATAAAAGGCAATAGAGTGTGTGTTTTAGGTATGTAATGGTGTGATATACTATGATAGGAAGAATTTACAGTGCATAATGCAGCCCAGAGCCTGCTTGTAAGTTTTTTTGTGAGGACCGGAAGATTCAGACCAGCAATTGAAGAGTGAACATTTAAATACAAGGGAGAAATCATGAAATTGGAATTCATATACCAGAAATTACTGCAGATGGAAATCTCAGGATACTATCACTGAACCACCTAAACTGCAAAAAATGATTCCAGTTTAAGTTTAAAGGTTTTTCTGTAAAGGTTCTACTGATCTTGTAGACACAAAGCCAGTGCTTAATTTGGATGGTGGTTGTCGGCGGGGCCCACCGGCACTCATTTTTGGGGACCAGCACTTATTTTTCCTCATCAGATATTTTCAGGGAGCGGGAAAAAGCACAAAGGGGAAAGAAGGAGACAGACAAGGACAAAACACCGTCACAAAGGGAGAAAGCAGAAACCTGCAACATTGATATAAATGGGCAGGGAGTGCCTGGTAGTCGATTAACGACACATGAGTTGGATTCTAGACTATGCAGCATTGGTATTCGGCGCTCCAGTGCCAACCGCAATATTCTTGAGCAGAGCTTTGGGCACCAGCACTTATTCTTTCACAAATTAAACACTACACAAAGCTGATGGCAGGATATTCAGCAGAGTGGTGAATGTCAAGTAATGTAATTCATTTAGCAACAATGTTAGTGCTTGACCCCTCACTGAATAATATCGGTGAGTCCAGCAGCACAGCAATCAAGAGATCTTGTGCTAGGAAATTTTCATCTTAAAACATCCAGTAATGTCTAGACTTTGTAAGCTAGTTAAGCTTTGAAAGTTTAATAAAACAATCTACACTCATGTATTTTAAACTTCAAAACCATTTTATCAGGTTTATTAGGCAATAGGGTATACAACATGTTGCAAAAATATAAATATGATGTATAATTTATTAATTTTATAATAGAAGGATGATGTGATTCTTCTACATTTAGTGACCTCCTGTATTTTGAGATAGACTCACTACAAGACACTTGTTGCACATTTGAAGAATGCACTTGTGTTTGCCTATTTAATACATCAATAGAAAGATCAAAACCAAGGGCTAACATTCTAGTCTCTTCATTGAATAATGGACAAAGGAACAACTACTTTGAGCAGACAAAAATTGTACATAAAACCTAAAGCTCATGCAGGTGACCTTGGAGAAACGAAGGGTCTCTCTTTCCCAAAGATGAAGTTAAGAAATATATTAGTGACATGTTAAAATATCAGGGAAAGTAAACAAATCTAGCAAATATTGAATATAATCTAAAGATTTTATTTATGTAATTACCAAATATGCCCATTTTTATTTTTGGTCAGTCTAGGTTGATGCGAAATGAAATGCCCTACTTTATTTGGACAGTAAGAAGAGATGTCATTGATTACCATCATCTAACTAAAGATCAGATGCTGAATCATTATGGAAGAACGGGTTGCTTTACAACAAAAGTAAGAACCCTATTTTTATTTTCATTTTATGCATGTGATAAATGTTATAGTTTTTCATATACACAAAGTGAAAAGGAGCATATGGTTATATCAATCAGCTTGTAAAGTACAATTAATCTCATCAATCCATCAAAATCCAAATATATTGATCAGGGAGTCTTTGTTCATCTGTTTCAAATTCCACTTTATTGCAGTTTAGATAACATGCGTACAACAGCCCAGCCAACGCGTTTCGTCCAACAGGACTTCCTCAGGGTTGGGAATATACCTCAAAGGAACAGACACATTTTCCTTTAATCCAAATTTCTACAGGGTACAAAATATTCCCATGATGTCCTCATTCCACGAAGTAAGAGGTAAAATACCTTTTGTCGTAATCTGTCATGTTCCCTGTCGGGTTTCAAATGCTATAGACTACTCAGCATTTGAAACCTGACAGGGAACACGACACTTTGTGTATATGAATAACTGTATTTGTTGTGACTTCAAAGCAGTGGGGTCACGAAAAGTTTGAGCATATAGGATCTAGATATCTTGAGAAAACTATACCTGTGCAACAATCTATGGCCCACACTGCTAAGACTATAATTGTGATTGTTTATAGTTTTTCATACTGAGTGATAAAAAATAATTTACAGTGCATTCCATGGAAAACAAACCCTGTTGTGTAACATTATTGTGCAACATGTATTTGTCAGTTCTAATATAACCAGCTTAAAAAACGTATAGTCTGATTCACCAAACATTTTACCAAGAGATAGTGTCACAAGCTCATAAAAATTCAAAAGTTTATCACTGCTAAATCTAAAAAAAAAAAAAAGCTTTGTGAACCAGGCTTCATTTTTCAGCACGTGGTTTCTTGTTTCAGCACTTTATTTATTGTTGTCTTTTCAAAAGCATCTTTTTTGATAGTAGGTAATAATACTGCTCACCAGTAGAGTTGAGGCAAGGCCATTAGATGCCTAGGGAACCTTTCATTGGCTGCAAATGGTAGTTTGGATCAAAGATAGTGCCAACAATAGGATGTTGAGTCTGTATGAGCACTTAGGTGACTTTTCTCATGGTCCAGATTAGTATTGTTTTCTCTTATGGCAGGAGAAGATTCACTCCAGATCAAGGAGTAGCAGAAAATTAAAATACCCCCCACTTTGAGCCAGAACTCTGAAGGCACCAACCAAGTGAAGAAAGTGCGCCCACCCATCCCTAGTTGAGATCCATTCATTCTTTCACCCATCATTCAGTCTTTCACCATTCCATCCATCTATTGGCCATTCCATTCATCCATCTATTCACACATCCATCATCTATGCATCCATCCATCCATACTGCATCCATCCATACATCCATCATTTAACTTGCCCATTCATTAGACCTCTCAGATTTCCCCTCACTCTGCCATCCTTTCACCTGTCCATCCACCTATCCATTCCCTCATCCTTTCACCCACTCATCCATCCATCCTTCCTATCACCTTTCTTGCCTTTCAACCTTCCTTACTTTCACCTTTCCTTCTTTTCACCCATCCATTCTTTTCCATTTTCCATTGTTCTTTTAGCGTTTACCCCGATAGTTGATAGTTGTAATGGTGACCTCAGAGACATGAAGATAATTTCCTGGATTATCAGTTCTTCTGCTCTCTGAAAGATGACCTTTGATCCAGCCAAAAGGATATTATAATACTATGTTCTCATATGACTAAGATCTCGCCAATGCTAATCCACACACATAGCATTACTTTTAGTGTGTCACAGAAAGGTTTGAGGCTCCATGAGTACCCTCCCTGCAACATAAAAACTACCCACTATCTAAACAGGAACTCGTACTGCATGAAGAACCTTTCATCCCTAGGTACGCAGTGCATATCCCGATCGTCACCATTGATTGATCCTTATAAATAGAGCTTGCAACATTAGCTTAGTGGTTGCAGACCAGGTCATAGTATATGTGCTGTGCCTTCGTCAGTATGAGCTTGCAAAAGCTAAAGGACCAATTTAGCACATCCAGAAAGTACACTTGTTTGTGTGTCAATAAAGAAGTAATGACATGTAGAGAAGTGGGGAAGAACACTGGAAATGCATATGGCGGGACCTGGAGAAAGGATCTGCTGGCATCCTGGCGAAAGAAGCACATTATAACATGGCCTTTAATTAACCAACAAAATTGCACCTATTTTATTCACCTGGTAGTTAGCTGTGCTGTAGAGAATGTAGCAATCGCATCACTCTTGAAGAGGAAAAGCTCTCCATCTCTTTCCCATTAGCACTTAAGACTCTGGAGTACGGTGGCTGTGGAGAGACTATCCTAGGTTCTCGTTGATTGATGCAAAGAAGTAAAATCCGTGTGTAGCCCATTACTGTCCTACTTGTGAGAGTGGCCTTTGACACTCCTGCCTACTTCTGACACTTCTACCCATCTAGACACTGGCCACGGAATCATTTTGCCTTCTAACACATTAATGTCAGAGTGGATGCCGGATCTACTTCTGACATCAGAGGAACACAGATCACTGCTCCGATATTGTACTGATTCACTTTACTCTATCGCCCTTCAAATGTTGCTGCTCTTATTGATTTTTGGGGAAAGAGGGGGAGGACTTCAAGGAATGTTTAAATGTAGCAATCTTGATTTGACGAGTGAAACTAAAACTGATTCGAAACATCTCTGTGAAGATCGATTAATCTTTTCCTTTTCCGTTGAACCCAAAATCTTAATAAAAAGATGTGTTTAAGAATGTTCATGAATACACGCTCTTGTAGAGAAGTTCCTTTCTCTCTTGTAAGAGGGCCTCTGTATCAATCATCCTTCAAAGACGAGAATGTAGGGTAGAAAGAGGAGCGGCACCTGGCATTTATACAAAGAATCTAAAAACATGTGTACAGTGTAATTGGTTAAATATTAGTTGTTTCCCTTCCTTTCAGGTGTGCCTGCAAGCCTCCCACAAAATGCCCCCAAGAATTATATTAAGTCATATAAAGCTAAATTAGTAGCAGGTAGAACAAATAATTCAGTGATGTAGGAGGTAAATGACAATCACATAGATTCTATAAAGGTGTCATGCTCGAGGCGCATTCTAATATTAATTAGTTGGCACATTTCAGTTAAGAGAGAAATAAAGACGACAGAGAATATACATCGCACGTATACTGTTTTTCATAGGAGTTGATGATACGATATGCTGTACAACATCTAGTCTTGAATTGAGTGCTTTCACCCACTAGAAGATCACTGCATGACGAAGGTCTGGTTTATATTTGTAAAAATGAACGTGCAAAGAGCAGACATCTCTCCCCTTAAGGCTTCCAGGCGATGGGGGCCGTCCTGGAGATGAAGGGAGATCATATTGGCCCGAGTCACATGATGCTGAGCTCTCGGGATCGAACCGTGACCGCCACCCCACCCCGCGCGCTCTTTGGAGTCAGCCGCTTTGGCCGTTGTGCCACACCTCTTGTATACGTGATCACATTCTGAGTCCAGTGAATACGTATAGGATCACACAAATATGATGTACAACGAAGTCAGATGCCAGCACTGTCTCTCACCTGACACCTGTCAGGGCTCACCTTTTGCACTCCCAGGGGGCGTAGCTCCCATTGGTGCAGCAGCTGCCGTGGCACTGGAGCCCAGAGGACTGAGGGGCCACTAAACCACCATGCTCATTGTTGTATTTCACAGTACAAGCAGCGGCCAGGGTGTCCACTTCCTGCCTTGCACTAGGGCCCATGAAACACTGGCTACGCCACTGTGCACACCAGCGCCAGAAGAGAACCAGTTGTACTGGTTTTCTCGTTACGCTTTATCTTTGGCAGTAGCAACTCGAAATTAACAAAATGAGAGCTGCATACTTTGTCGTGTGCCAATAAATCTTTTTGCTCTATTTGATACTAATTCAATATGTTTTTATTTCTTGCTTTTCCAGGCACTTTATGTTCTCAGTTTAGCCTCTCTGTAACATTAGTGTTGCTGGCAGAATAACTTAAATGATGTGGCCTGTTTACTGTATTGTAGTGCTAACCATGATTTAATTTTACCTTCCACGTGGCAGCCAAAGGCCTCCTTCTCCCAAAAATTCAGTCAGCAAAATCGCTAGTTTTATTTCAATCAATGTTCGGTACATTTGTATAAGCCCAGTTTGAAGAATCTGAAATGTGTCTTGCCAGGTATCTGTCAACAACCTTATATTTAGGACAAAAATAAATGCAATTCTACAGCTCTGAAAATAATGATCTTTGCTTACAGAAAATATTATTTTATTAATAACGAGACCATTTTTTCTAATTTAAAGATTGGATTATGCCTTAATTTGAGAAATCTGCCATGGTATGTAGAAGCAAATCCAGACACCTTCTTCCCAAGGTGTTACAACCTTTGTTCAGACGATGAGAAAGCTGTTTTTATTGGTGAGTTGATACATTATACATACTGTCTAAATAATTTCATGCAGGTCTGTATTTTTTTTATATTTTACAGCGCTCGAGTATTTACAAAATGGTGGACGTTCCGCAACAGATGTTATAATGACATTTGTTAAACTTAAATAGGAGTATGAGATACCGACCAGAGAACTTTAAAATCCTACGTTTATGGCATTCCTTAGCCAAACACATAGCCTATAATAGAGAAAAGGCACTCTTAAGACATTTTCAAGACTTGACAAAGCTAATATAAAACCCTTTGTAAATGAAGGCCTTTCTGACTTTCCATTAGAGGATCTTAAGACAGAAGAGCAGCTCAGTAAATCAGGCCCATAGATATTATGCTTAGAATACGTTATGTAGAATAAGAAACAGGCATTCGCATAGCCAATAAGCCCTGCCTTTTAAATTCTGAGCTATTGGCCTAGCCAATGTATGTTGATAGTGGCATCTGCATGGATGCATAAAGACACCTGAACACGTAATTTCTGCCATCTTGAAAGGGGTTTTGTTTAAAAGAAAACTCATCCCAAGATGGCTGGCAATGTACACAAATGCATCCAGATGCTTGCACAAGTGCGTTGTGACGCTTGCTTGCGCATGCATAATGACGCATGGTGGCCATTCATGTTAGAATGGTAAATTAAACTGTGGAATAGAAAAAAAAGTAGAAAAAAGTGTGCACAAGGGTTGAAAAAGTAAGCAAGTGGTCCACTAGCATTTTGCAGCGTACAAGCCCTCAAAATAATCCATTTAGAAAAATGGAAACACAGCTAGTGTGATAGGGAGTGGGATGGGAAGCCTCGGGGAGGGAAAGAACACAGTTATAAATAAGGAAAAAGTAGCAGTGCAAGACAACACATCCAGTCAAATGGGACTGGATGTGTTGCCTCATGTAAGATGTAGAAGGATACAACTACTGCAAAAAAAAAAAAAAAACACTGCAAGACCGTGACAAACACAAGAATAAGGAGAGAAGCTTCAAATCAAGAGAAACAGGCAAGGGGCTTACCCAACCCCCACTCTAAGTATATGTAAGGTCATGCTGTGAGTGACTTACTTTGTTGTCAGAGCCCCTACAGCCCTGCTTCCTGTTTCTCTTCACCATTTCTGCTTTTGTATCCAATCATGTTCAGAGTAAGAGTGAAGCATCATCGCAGGATGGGGATATAATTGAATTGGTCACATATGCATTGTAATGTTGGTGGCTGTAGTTGTGCAGCCATGACACTCATTGATCCAGGTGCGTCAAATCGTCCTGTACCATAAATTACCTGTGCTACTCACTGTTAGAATTGGCATCTTTTGGCGTGTTTCCCCTGTCTTTTTGCTTTCTGACCTCCCGGTTTTGACTCTGTTTTTGCTGGTTTAGTGTCTCTGCGCACTTTCTCACTGCTGTTCAGTGTTAAAGTGCAAGTGCTCCTGTTGTAAATTATGTTATGGATTGGTGTTTCCATGATTGGCATATTTGATTAACTGGTGAAGTCCCTAGTAAAGTGCACTGAGAGTGCCAGGGCTGGTAAATCAAATGCTACTAGTGGGCTTGTGCCACCCACAGAAGTAGCCCTGAAAAGGTAACTCAGACCTGCCACCGCAGAGTCTGTGGCAGTTTGTAACTGCCATGTCGACCTGGCAAGTGCACCCTCTTGCCAGGCCCGAACCTTCCCTTTTTCTACATGTCAGGCACCTTTAAGGTAGGCCCAAGGTCCCTTTGTGGGCAGGGTGCTGTGTATGTTAAAGGTAGGACATGTACTGATGTGTGTAACATGTCCTGGTGGTGAATTACAGTGTATTTCGTTTTTCACCATTGCAAGGCTGCCTGTTCCCATAGGACAGAATGGAGAGTTTGCTTATAACATCTTATAAGCCTAACTACCCCTGGGAACAAGGTAGGAAAATGAAGTTTAATATGTCTGGACTCAAAATGTTAAAATGCACCTTTTAGTGAAGATAATTTTTACATTCTGTGTTTGAAAATACCACTTTTAGAAAGTAGGTATTTTCTTACTTAGCCATCCTGTGTGCCTCTGCTGGGGTTGTGGATTGACTGTCTGGCTTTGGAGTGACAGGGGCTGGGGAGGAGCAGTGGCTCCAGAGAGCCTGATGGGTCAGGGCTGGGCTGAATAGACCTGGGCTGCATTTAGAGTAGTGGGAGGAGATTTCTTCTTGCACCTGAATGGCCTGGTCTGCCTTGCACAATGCCGTCTCCACCCCCTGCCAGGAAGCTGCACCAGTGAGGACAGAACTGGTTTGGGCTGGGTACAGACACTCTCTGCCTTCAGAGAAGAAAGGATTTTGGTGTATAAAAAGTGGGGCCCACACCCCTAAACTTTAGAACTCTTTTGGACTAAGAAGTATGCCAAGAAGAAGAGCTGGAGAAGCTGTGAGGAGGAACTACCACTTTGCTGTGTGCTTTGCTGTGAAGGCCTGCAGTGGCTGCTTCTGTCTTGGGCAGTGAAAGGACTGGACTGAACTTTCTGCGATCTCTTTTTGTGAGTTTCTCCAAGGGCTTGAGTTAGAGCTTGCCCCCTGTTCAAGAAGTCTCAGGAACAGCAAACACTTCAAGTTCTACTGCCCTCAGCACTGGGGACTGTGTGTTTTGTGTTGCAACAGAAGAAAAAGCCACCCGATGCCGTCTACGACGCTGCTGCCGACTCCGTGTCCTGAAGGCGCCGCAGAGGGCCCCGCCGCACCGCAACCCTGGTCACACCGACGACGCCTGCTGATGCCGCCACCGAGCCGCTGCTTGCACCGCGACCTGTGGGCACCGCACTCCGCACCGCCTCGCTTCAAACCGTCGCCCTGGTATCCCCGACGACGACGCTTCACGCCAACATCAATGCCCCTGGTTTCACCGTGGTTCAAGGGCACCGCTCGTAAGGGACACGACTCACTGTCCTCATCCCCAACCGCAGCCTTGGCCTACCAACGCTGGTGCCATCGACTCCAGTTCGTCAGCCGACGACAGCGCTTCAGCAACGACGATGACGCTGCTTGCACCATGACCTGCCAGCACCGTGACGAGCACCGCATCACTTCGCACTGCAGCCCTGGTCTCACCGACGCTGCTGGATGATCGTCACCGAGCCGCTGCCTGCACCGCGACCTGAGGGCACAGCACGCCGCACCGCTGCACTTCGCACCGCAGCACCCGACGCCTGCCAACACCGGCGCTCCCGACCAACTGTGAGGAGTTCGATCTGCAAAGTGTGTGACTTCAAGGGCATGACGACTCTTGCACCGGCCTCTGGAACCAACGCCTGTGGACGCCGTGCCTTCGGAGCTCAAGAAGAGGTCGCCGACGCCCTGCATTTCTAAAGGTACTGTTTTGCGGGTCTTCCCGACACCGTAGCTGGTCCGCGATGCCACGGTCAGCCAGAACTGTTTGGATTTGTTGTTCACGACGCCGTGATAGCCCCAGATGGAGCTTTGACCTCAAGGAACTTTATTTCAAGTTTATTTTGATAACTGAAGATTTCTAAGTACTGTATTGTGGATTTTTATCGTTTTTTGTCTTGTCCTAAGTATATAAAAATATTGGATATTTTTCAAAACTGGTGTGGTGTCCTTTTGTAGTGCTTACACTATGTTACTGTTGGTTATGTGCAAATGCTTTACACACTGCCTCTAAGATAAGCCTGACTGCTCATGCCAAGCTACCAGGGGGGTGAGTAGGGGTTATTTTAGGAGTGTAACTCCCTTATCCTGACTAGAAGGAAGGGTCCCTACTTGGACAAAGGTACCTACCTCTGCCAACTAGAGACCCCCATTTCTAACCCTCACCAACAGTGGGAAATTATGCATTAAATCATCGTGTCATATAAAAAAACACTAACAGTGGTAAAATCATGTTGGTGAAGAAAAAGCCCAAATCCTTGTGACTTTAGACCATAAAACCTTTGAATGCTGTGATTTAAATAACCAATGTTGCATACTTGAAAAAGGTGGACAGATTTACTACGTCTAAAAGGTCTATACTTTCAAAGAAACTTGGTCGAATTCAAAATTTCTAACTTTCCCATCATGACAAGTAAAGAATTTTGGCGTTTATGAAACATGCTTCACAAAAAACGGTTAGAGGGGGGTCCAAGGGAAAAATTTTAAAGACCTGCAAGGTTCCAATCCCCAATATATAATTCCAAAACAAACACAATAGAAATCCTTGGGTCTCATGTGACGAAACAAACAAATCCCTCACCCACCGAAGGTGGCATGCTTCATCATTTGGGATTCTCCTCTTGACGGGAATGCCTAGTCCTGCCAAGGGCTACAACTTCCTCTCTGAGAGGAAGGAGCTCAGGGATGTTTTTAATTCCTATGTTGTCTCGGATATGCTAAATCCAACAAATGATGGCAAGGATGGGTTAAGATGAGGGCGCAGCGCAACAAAAATCCCAAAATGTGTGGGTAGTGATATTTAAAACTGACTAAAAGGAGCGAAAAGGAAGTCTTTATTGGCTCGGTCCCGTTGCCAGGATTAAAAACAGTGCACCTGCAGCATGGATTTAAAGCTGCATGTGTCGGACGAAAAACAGGTCTACATGTTTCAGCCAGGAGGACCCGGAAGGTGTCACGGCTTACGTCAGGACGTAGAAGAAATGCTACTGCAATATTATATAAGTGAATGGTGTTCAAAGAAATGTAAATGATGAAATACACAACCAGTAATCCAGTGGTTTTCAGTTAAATATTTACTGGTCGTACCTGTTCAAAAAAAGACACAAACAACAAGGGAAAACTAATGGATAAGTGACTCTGAACATTTGTATGAATACATTTTCATTCATGTGGGATACTGTTATATCCACATATAATGCGATTAGCATGTGTAGTTGTTGCAACTTATGCTTACCCGTGGTGTACGGATAAGAGGCCTCACCTAAACCTGGCGACAGCTCAGGAAAAGGGGCACCGCTCTGAAAAAAGAAGGAGGGGAAAAAAACAGTGTCACACCATACCAATAATAGAGTTGACACTTCTCTTTCCCAACTGTGTCTAAAAATGGAGACACAATACACGGAGATACCAGGTACACAACAGTCATGAATATAGGATAGTAAAGAGTCAACTAAGGAGCAAAAGGCCTGTGGCATAGGGTACATGGCGTGTATTCCATTTTCGCCGTGTCAGTAATGTTTTTTATATAATCACCGTAGTTTGTTAAAACAGGCCAGTATGCATATTCCTACAAGCAACATTTTAGCGGGGAATAGACAGATACAGTAGTATGACTGTTCTTTCTGTCATTTTGTTAAAGAGGTGTGGGGGCTTGCACGCAACTGCTCCCATGTATGTAGTGCGAAAGCCGCCCACTCATCCTCTCAAAAACCAGTGGAGTGTTGGAAGCACCGGTTAGTATAAATAAATGAGGACCTTGGTCCTGCAAATACACTCTAAATAGGTTAATAAGCATAAGCGAGGGTGACCGGGTTCTGCTGATCTACATGTCCACAAACCCTCATATGGAGCACTGCCCCCATGATGAAGGGTCACAAAGTGTTGGTATTTAAGTGGTTTAAAGGGTTCTCATGGTTCTCATGGTTTACAGAGCCCATGCAGTAAAGACTCGTAGGCCTGACCCGATTACTCTGAGTACGTATAAATATTAAAAACTTCTCTGCATGGGACCCGATTGATCACCCGATTGCTTCACTGAAAAATGTTGTGAGTGTTATGCTCAACGGTCGTTGTTGGACTTGGCCCTTTTTGCAGGGTCATCCCTGAACTTTTTGCCTTCCTCCTGTATTCTTTCTGACCTGTTTTTGTTGGTTTTATGACTCTGGGCACTTTACCACTGCTGATCAGTGCTAAAGTGCATATGCTCTCCCTGTAAAGTGATGTAATGGATTAGTGACTCCATGATTGGCTTATTTGGTTTAATTGTCAGACCCTAGTACAGTGCGCCGTGTGTGCCCAGGGCCTGTAAATCAAATGCTGCTGGTCTGCTTGCTGCGCTGATTGTGCCACCCACCGGAGCAGCTTGTAAACTATGACTCAGGCCTGCCATTGCAGAGCCTGTGTGCAGTCTGGGACTGCCATGTCGACTTGGCAAGTGCACACACTTGCCAGTCCCTAAACCTTCCCTTTTCTACATATTAGTCACCCCTAAGGTAGGCCCAAGGGCAGGGTGCATTGTATGTAAAAGGTAGGACATGCCCTGATGTGTGTGGCATGTCCTGATAGTGAATTACAGCCAATTTCGTTTTTCACTATTGCAAGGCTACCTGCTCCCATAGGCCAGAATGGGCAGTTTGATTATAACATCTTATAATCCTAACTGACCCAGGGAACAAGGTAGAAATTCGAGTTTAGTATGCCTGAACTCAGAATGTTAAAATACATCTTTTAGTGTGGGTGATTTTTACATTCTGTGTTTGAAAATACCACTTTTAGAAAGTAGGTATTTTCTTACCTAACTATCCAGCCTGCCTCTGCTAGGTTGTGTATTGCATGTCTGGCTTGTGAGTGACAGGGGCTGGGGTGGCACCAGGAGACAGGGTGAGTCACCACTAGGCTGAATAGACCTATCTGCATTGGGAGGAGTAGCACCTGGGCCTGAATAGGGCTGTGCCTGCCTTCCACAGTGCTAGCTCCACCTCCTGTGGTGCGTCTGATGACCCTGGCCCTCACTGACAAAGGGATAAGTTGTGCACTGGCAGAATGCACCCAGAACTGGTTTGGACTAGGTACAGACACTCTCTGCCTTCAGAGACAAAGGATTTGTGGGTATAAAAAGGGGGACCCAGACCCCAGAACTTTAGATCACTTCTGGGAATCAATACGAACCTTTGCTGAGGAGAAGAACCAGGAAACTGAAGGAGGAGACTACCCCTGTGCTGTGTGCTGTTGGAGGTTGGCCTGCAGTGGTTGCTTCATTGCCAAAGAAAGGAGAAAAGGACTGAGTGTGCTTTCATCATCTTGAAGAAGATCTCCAAGGGCTTGAATTTGAGCTTGCCTCCTGTCTGAAGTCTCAGGGATACAAAGACTTCACCCCTTCTGCTTGCCTGCATCTGGAACTTGCTGTTCTGGCTGCTACAGAAGGAAATTGCAACATCGACGCCGGCGAGCGATGCCGTAATCTGCATCGATGCCGTGAGCGCTGCTCCGACTTACAACGTAGACCAGACGCCGGCCGCCGGGCCACATCGACGCCTGCGAGCGACTTCGTAACCTGCCATAAGCCGTGAGCACTGCTCCGACTTGCGACGTAGGCTCGACGCCTGCTGCTGTGCCGCATCGACTCCGAAGCCGACGTCATCGCGGAGCCGATCCTCGACGTGGGTGGTCAAGAATCCATCGACATCGTGACCTCGTACAGAACCGTGGTTTCGGCGCCATCGCGACGTTCCTTCTCTGACCCCAGGGAGCTCACACTGGAGGCAGACCTTTTGGTGGATTCCAGAAGGTCTAAGGAGGCATTGGGGAGTGACCCTAAGAGGAGTGGCTCAGGTATCTTCCAGCCCAGAGTGGTGGGGGAGGTTCAGAGTAGCCCAGCTAGGTCCCAGTGTAGTGGGAGGGGTGTAGGGGCTCACGACCTGTCTCAGGGTAGAAGGAGTGAGTGTGGGACTGCGTGTCCCAAGGTGCCCGAAACCCAATCTCAGGACCTGGATGGTTCCTTAAGGGAACACCAGGTAGGGAGCCTAGGCTGTACTGGTAGTCCAGAGGGGGATCTCCTAATGTCAGGTGAACTGGGAGTGTCTGTAAGTGGACCTCCATCAGTTCTGGTGTCTGGCAGTACCACTCCTAGGTGGAGGGTACAGAAGTCCAGATTGAGGGGTGAGAGGGGGAGAGAGTCCCCAGTGGAAGAACCAGTGGGTCAGGGGCCAGCCAGAAGGGCTGAGTCACCAATGAATGACCATGGTGACACCACTTCTGTCATGGGGGATCTTCACACACTGTCAGATGGACAGGGGTCGGGAGATCTGCGCCAGGCAGACTGTCACACGACACATGAGTTATGTGTCACCCGCGGGGGGACATATGTGCTCCCCAGGAAGTCCTGGTGCGCCGGGCAATTGTTCAACCACAGGGTTCCGTCCCTGGGTTGGGAAGCCAGGTTCAGGTGTTGCCTAACCTGGAGGGAAGGACAACTGTAATCAGTGTCCCTACCGGTTTGTCTTCTGGGGGCGCCGCTCCAGATGGGAGGGTGCAGGGCCCCAGTAAGGGGGGCAGGGAGAGGGCAGCCTCTCCCCTGACCTCTGTCCAGTCTAAGGGTACAGACCCTAGGCTGGGATCCCAGTTGCAGGATAGAACCCCTGAACTGGTGGGCGAATTGTGCAGGACACCTGCCACAGGTGCCCTGACAATTCTGGAAGGGGGTTCCGCTCCAGGTGGGAGGGTGCAGAGCCCCGAGGAGGAGCGGGTGTGGGGAAGCCCACCCCCGTCTCCGGTCCAGCCACCGGGTACAGGCCCGGGGCTGGTGGGTCAGTGCCAGGATGTCATACCTGACCTGACAGGAGGGAGAGTGGACAAAGGGTGCCAGGCACCTGGGGCTACTGCCCCCCACTCTCTGACGCCACAGAGGTTTGAGAGCCCTGAGAGGCATAAGGCCTGGGTCTCATCACTGACCACTGTCCGCAGCCACTGTGGCTTGCTGTCCTGGTGGACAGAGTGTTCCCTGGGGGGAGGACAGGAGTCGCACCCTGGGGGTGGACTGGGCCACACCTCTGTGTTGGCCATGTGGGTACTGTCTGTCTGTTGGGACACACCTGTGAGCAAGCTGAGGTTAGGTGCTGCACAGATGGTGTCCACAGGTGAGGAGAAGGGTTCCCCATGGGTTAGCTTAGTGGGCCCTGAGAGTATGGACAGAGGGATCCAGATACGTTCAGATTGGCGTAGAACTGGAATATGCCCCTGCTGTTGCGGGCCAGGGTCCATGTTCTATCGCCCAAAGCAGGGAATCCCATCAAGGTAGTGATTGGTCTACCCTGCGTTTTGGCTGGAAGGGGGTTGTGTTGGACTTGGCCCTTTTTGCAGGGTCATCCCTGAACTTTTTGCCTTCCTCCTGACCTGACCTGTTTTTTGTTGGTTTTATGACTCTGGGCACTTTACCACTGCTGATCAGTGCTAAAGTGCATATGCTCTCCCTGTAAAGTGATGTAATGGATTAGTGACTCCATGATTGTTTTTTTTGGTTTACTAGTCAGACCCTAGTACAGTGCACCGTGTGTGCCCAGGGCCTGTAAATCAAATGCTGCTGGTGGGCTTGCTGCGCTGATTGTGCCACCCACCGGAGCAGCTTGTAAACTATGGCTCAGGCCTGCCATTGCAGAGCCTGTGAGCAGTCTGGGACTGCCATGTCGACTTGGCAAGTGCACACACTTGCCAGTCCCTAAACCTTCCCTTTTCTACATATTAGTCACCCCTAAGGTAGGCCCAAGGGCAGGGTGCATTGTATGTAAAAGGTAGGACATGCCCTGATGTGTGTGGCATATCCTGATAGTGAATTACAGCCAATTTCGTGTTTCACTATTGCAAGGCTACCTGCTCCCATAGGCCAGAATGGACAGTTTGATTATAACATCTTATAATCCTAACTGACCCAGGGAACAAGGTAGAAATTCGAGTTTAGTATGCCTGAACTCAGAATGTTAAAATACATCTTTTAGTGTGGGTGATTTTTACATTCTGTGTTTGAAAATACCACTTTTAGAAAGTAGGTATTTTCTTACCTAACCATCCAGCCTGCCTCTGCTAGGTTGTGTATTGCATGTCTGGTTTGTGAGTGACAGGGGCTGGGGTGGCTCCAGGAGACAGGGTGAGTCAGCACTAGGCTGAATAGACCAACTGCATTGGGAGTGGTGGGAGGAGTAGCACCTGGGCCTGAATAGGGCTGTGCCTGCCTTCCACAATGCTGGCTCCACCTCCTGTGGTGCGTCTGATGACCCTGGCCCTCACTGACAAAGGGAGAAGTTGTGCACTGGCAGAATGCACCCAGAACTGGTTTGGACTAGGTACAGACACTCTCTGCCTTCAGAGACAAAGGATTTGTGGGTATAAAAAGGGGGACCCACACCCCAGAACTTTAGATCACTTCTGGGAATCAAGACAGAACCTTTGCTGAGGAGAAGAACCAGGAAACTGAAGGAGGAGACTACCCCTGTGCTGTGTGATGTTGGGGGTTGGCCTGCAGTGGTTGCTTCATTGCCAAAGAAAGGAGAAAAGGACTGAGTGTGCTTTCATCATCTTGAAGAAGATCTCCACTGGCTTGAATTTGAGCTTGCCTCCTGTCTGAAGTCTCAGGGATACAAAGACTTCACCCCTTCTGCTTGCCTGCATCTGGAACTTGCTGTTCTGGCTGCTACAGAAGGAAATTGCAACACCGACGCCGGCGAGCGACGCCGTAATCTGCATCGAAGCCGTGAGCGCTGCTCCGACTTACAACGTAGACCCGACGCCGGCCGCCGGGCCACATCGACGCCAGCGAGCGAGATCGTAACCTGCCATAAGCCGTGAGAGCTGCTCCAACTTGCGATGTAGGCCTGACGCCTGCTGCCGTGCTGCATCGACTCCAAAGCCGACATCATCGCGGAGCCGATCCTCAACGTGGGTGGTCAAGAATCCATCGACATCGTGACCTCGTACGGAACCGTGGTTTCGGCGCCATTGCGACGTCACCTCCTCTCCGGTAAGGAACCGACGCATCCCCTGCTTTGCGCAAGCATCGAGGACCTGACGCATCGCCTCCCCCGAAGCAAGGAACCGACAGCGCCAACGACGCCGCATCTCCCCGACACCGTGAGCTGTCTTTGTTTTCGCTTTTCCAAGGTACTGTTCTTTGTGGGTCTGTTTTGACTCTGGGCCCGACGCCGCGCACCTCGCGGTCAGCGCCGTACTTTGGGATTTCTTTGACCTCGACGTCGTGATAACTCCAGTTGGGGTTATCTGTTGCTAAAGACTGCGTTTAAGTGAATAACCTATTCTTAAGCTATTTCTACCATCTTGAAGTATTATTTCTGATTACAGTATTGTGGATTTTTGTCGTTTTGGTCTGGTGTTAATTCTATATAAAGAATACTTATTTTTCTAAACCTGCGTTGTGTCCATCTGTAGTGTTCTCACTATATTACTGTATGTGTTCACAAATGTAGCCCCTTACCCTGACTAGATGCAAGGGTCCCTATTTGGTCAAAGGTACCTACCTCTGCCAACTAGAGACTCCCAAATCTAACAGTCGTCTTGAAAGCTTCCTCTAGAAAGTGCTCCGAGGACGATTTCTAAGCTGACGAGCTTGAATGTCTTCTCATGCGCCCTTTGTGAAATTGATTTCAGTGCAATAGCTCTTTTGTCAGAATATGGCGCTTTAGTGGTGGCCAATGATGTTTGACGCGAAACTGTTTAGAAATAAGTAAAGCAGTAGCGTATACTTGTCACAAGATGGGGCTGAAGCGCTACCAATCTTGAATGAAAGAAGAAATCTGGAATGTGCACATCTTGCACGTTTCCGGAAGCAGGACATTTTGTATTTCTTGCTGTACTGGGTGGAGAGATTTGGGGGCTATAGTACTACTATTAGTAGATTTAGATACTGTACCAGTAAGTCACCAAACTGAGTAGTTAGAGTTGCAAGTCGTACCGATGATGTCCAGTGTGGCCTGGAGCCAGACTCTCTGGGCAGGAGTGACCACAGTGACGTGGCTTTTTTTTCTAAATAAAAACTGCACAGTTTATTCAGCAGTCACCCCGTGGAACTGTGGTTAGCCAGCGCTGTAAAGCCCCATCTGCAACATAGTAACACAACATACGTTCAAATAAGTAGGACATGTTAAGTGGCGTGCCCATTTTGGTTTCTGAACAGGAGGCATCAGGGTATCACTGCAGACACAACAAACGTCGCCGCTGATTGAGCGCGCTTCCTACAACAGACCTTAGTCTTGTGCAGTCTCAGGGGCCTCACTTTGTATTATTAATTTTAAACGAAAAGTTCCAGGTTTGGCCCCCTAAAAGACAAAACAACTATGTTATAGTTTTCCATCCCTATAGTTACTAGGTTCTGTAACCCGGTCTCCACACCATCGTGTATGGACTGAGCCCTTATGCCGCAATAACAGTGTACCTGCTGCTACATGGGCCGAACCTCACTGGATGCAAGGCTTAACACACTGTCTGCTGCAGACCACCCGCGATTACCAACATGAGCTCCGGTTTTGTCCGAGAGTGGCGTTTAACCACTTTCAGACTCAGAATGTATTTCATGTTTACCATGTTTTACGCAGTCTCGCGAGTTGTGAGGTCATTTTAATAACTTACGTGAGGTTCAGGGGCGATTGGGTGTGTTTTAGATAGACGCATGTCTTTTGATATGGTATGAGGCATGGTTTAGATGCCATGTGCTAACCTCGACACTGGAAGTCCTGTGACAGCAGGACCAACGATCATGGGATCCTGGCAACATCACGTCACCTCCTCTGTTTGTAAATATGAGTTGTGTAAATATTGTGCAGTATAGTGCTGTGAGTGCAATGTGTGATGTACGCAATCTATTGCACTATTCATCATCAGTCTTCGCCTTCACTGTGTGCACATTCTGCTGCTAATGACCTGAATAAAGTCCCTCCATGTTGCTACGTAGCGCACTTCTAGCAGAAATGCTTCATCCATAAATACAAACATTTAAATACATTTGATTTTCCCAGAGGCTTGCACCAGACCTCACACCCAAAGCGTCTGGCTCCCCCTGGGAGATTCTCTGCACCTCCGGGAGACGAGGCCTGCAGAAGCAGGGGAGAGGAGGCAGGCAGGCAGTCTGGAGCAGGTCCGTCACATTCTCAGCGCCAATACCAGATTCTGGATTCCATTCCTGGGGAGCATTAAAACATGAAAACAAATTAAAATTTGAAATAAACAATATTTACACAAGCATTTTTATGCAGAAAATTAGACATTCGATTACAATCAATGTAGACAGGTATCAATGGCTAACCTTAACAAATGTCTAATACAGCGTGTTTCCTAACCGAATCTAACATCATACTTATTACTTTTCTGCATATCCTAGTTTTGGGCCTACGGCAAGGTCGCTAACCGGTGTCAAATCCTTATTAACCAGCTACGCCCTCACGTATGAGTGCGCATGCGCAGAGGGCCCATTTACCAAGAGGGTACTTCCCCCCCTCCCGGTTACCCCCGTACGCTCCATGAACTCCATTACCCAAAAGGGGGGGGGGGCCCTTGCACTCTGCGCCGTTTAATGATGTCATCGCCCTCCTCCTTTTTGGGGACCACGCCGAGGGGCAAACAAAATTCGGTACAGGGATGTCATTAAACGGCCCCGCTATCCTACCCATCCTACCCAGGCGCAGCTCTTTAGCTATTTTTGCCGCCACCACATCTGGGTTGTGCTTAACTGAAAGTTGATTCCTACATTCTGGTGTTCCGGTATATCACACCGCTGGGATCCTAAAGCCCTGCCAAAATTCTTCCTGTAACATCGCCGCCGAGGCATGGTCAGGGTACCTGTTCAGCCAAGGAGTCATAGCCAGAACGTCAATGGGTGAATGAGCTACCAGACGGCCTCCTCCCCTAATCCTGCTTCTTTCTTCCCCTGTTTCCCGAGGCGTTACCTTTATTGCGGCAGACTGTTTCTGGGTGGGAAGGATGGTTACAAATGGAACATGCGTGCCTGAACTTGCAAGTGCCCTGTGTCCTGGTGCATGTACGCTTGTTAAAATCCCAGCACACCCCTTTTCGCCCACCACTGCTCCCCGTCTTAGTGGCTGTGCCACCCCCCTGAGGTGACCGAAAGGGCTGCTGATGATTGGATTGGTAGCTTTTGCTCCAGCTTGGCCCCGCACTCCCTGCCGTAAACTGGCCATACCATGAAATTGAATCCACTCTATCCCATGATAATGCGTGGTCAAACTCCTTAGCCTTCCTGAAAGTAGTGTCGTACTCCTTCCACCCATCCCCTCCATATTTCTCGCTGAAAGTTGTGATCCTACTCTGTTAACAAGCCATTTCGGCCTGCAAATTCGGGAAACGCTCGGCTGTAATTGCCATAAACACAGAAAAAGCTCTAATCCAGTTGATCAATGTCTCCTCCATCCTGAATCTCGCCATTTCACCCCGCCATTCGCTAGGCAACATCCAGTCTTTCTGTTTCCTAGCATACTCCATTTCTCTGTTATCAACTAGCAAGGAAAACATATTGACATATTTTCCCGCCCAGATCAAATCCTTCACTTCTTGTGTCACATGTTGAGCCAGATTTTCCCTCCTGGAGGGTATTGTCCCTTCCCCCAGCACTGGTAATGCCACCTCCTTACCACTTTCTGCGGGTCGCGTTGGTTCAACAATCTTGTCCTTTCCAGAGTCGCTGCCCGAACATGTTGCTTGTGGAGTAAAGGGCGCGCTTGGCCCCCCCCCGCCACCCTGCGCAATCATGATCTTTGCTACCATTTTCTGGGCCTCCACCAAGGGGTCCTCTCCCACCTCCCTGGCACCCACTGAAGAAGGTAACATCCCACCTATCCCTAGCCAAGGCAGTACAGCCGCTATCTGCGCTGCCAGCTCTGGAGGTATCCGACCAACCACTGGGGGTGCTGTAACTGGCATGGGGGATCCCGAGCCGGGTACCGGAATCGGCGCGGGTACCACCGGGACTACCGCTGGGACCACCTGAGGCACTATGCTTGGTACTGGCGCCGGTGAGGCCGGAGCCGGTGTCACCGGTAGATTTGTCGGGATTATGGGAGCGGGCATAGGAGCTACCGGCGGTCCAAGCCCTCCCTCAGGGACCACCCCAGAAGGCCCCCCTCTTCGTGTGGCTTGGGGACCCGACCGTTACCCTTCTTGGCCCTGACCCGCTTGGGCAACGCATCCAAATCCCCCTGGGCTGCGGGGCACAATTATTCGCTTGGGTCTCCCCGATGGCCCAACCTGTTCGTCGAACCTTTGTCTGAGCTCTGCCACGCTCTTGCCTATCTGGTCCACCTTCCCCCATCTCCTGTCCATAGCTGTCATCTTGCGCATCATGCCCTCCAGCATATGCTCCATGCGGGAGCGCCTAGCGCCACGTCCACTAGTCATCCCTGCAACAGGTAAACCACCTGCACTTACCCCCTACACTGAAAGCCCTGCTGTGTCTCTGCGCCCACTAGGGCCTGCCTGGTGTTTACCTGTCCCGAGTTGGAGGTACACAGACTGGCCGTAAGCACCACGCAACTGTGACCGCGACACACCAGCTAACCTGGGTGTTGGGCGAGCGCACTCTAGCCCGGCGGCCCAACAGAAGCAGTGAAATGCAGGCCTGCCTGTGTCCCCGGATCGCGTCGTCCACCGCGCCACTCTCCTTTGGCTCAGTCGCGTTAACGAGATCCTAGGGTGAAAAGTAAATTAGGGTATAGCACTGCCAAATCTCTCAAAAGGCCCCTTTTATGTGCGCAGCCGGTCCCAACACCCCCAAGTTAAATACCTTGTCCACCCCGACTTGCGCTTATTAGCCGATCACCCCTCACTAAAACAGTGCCACCACCACCTCACATCTCATATTTATCACAATTAAATTGCTCGCCTGCAATTATTTGCCTAAAATTGCCTATCTGCCCCTGTGGTCTCCCATCCGTGTGCTGACCCTGCCCACCCTGCTTCGCCCTCTGTTACAACCTGTGTCTCTGTAGCTCTGAGAACCGGGGGCCTGCTGCAGTCAAAGGCAGAGTCTGCGCGGGCAGGGGGATGAGGCAGCAGGGAGCACGATCCGACCTGATTCCCAGGAAGCGCGTAGATCGCTCTCCTCGTCCGCCTCGATTAAACCAAAAACCGGGCCCACAGCTCTCGGCCCGCCGATCCGGTCCCCACGCGCCGATCCTTCCGTGATGCTAATCAGCCCCAAGACAGCGCCCGGATCGCTCACCAAACCTGCAAACAAAGGAAAAAGATTATTCCGCCCAAAGATAAAGATTCTTCTGCGCCTTGACGAGGCGCGGGGCAAGCCTGGGGAATGCGGGAACAAGAGGGCGCCTCCCGCGCTCCCCCGGCCTTTTAACCCCTCTGGGGGCAGACCAGTTGCAACTGGTCCGCCCACTCTGGCTCCCCTTTGACCCGGAAGCAATTAGATTGCTTCCGGGTCAAATGCAGGAGCCAGCACCAATCGGCGGTGGGGCGCGCCCGCCGCGCCATCAAGACGCGGCGGAGGGGCACGCCCCACCACCGAGAGTGCAGGGGGAGGAGGGGGCCGGTGCCCCGCCATACGTGCGGGGGGGGCCGAGCGGCCCCCCCTTTCCTTTCTCAGCGCCAATACCAGATTCTGGATTCCATTCCTGGGGAGCAGGGCAGCTGGAAATGCAGCTGAAGTCAGATAGCTGACCTTATCCAAAGTAAACACCAAGTAGGTACGTCGATCGATTAGAACAGTGCTCTCTGCGGTTACATCCTGATTTGAGGTTCTGTTGTTGTATGGTCATGCCCTTGTCTCATCTTAGGCCCTGCGCACGGATCTCTGGACTGACACACTTAAGTTTTAGGAGGTGTCTTGACTGGACATTAGGCAGCACTCCTTGCCAGCACCCCTGCATGTGGCAGGTGGGTGTCCTTTGTAAATGATTCCAAGTGGAATTACACTTGGCCCCCTTCCGCACTGCACGAGATAGCTTTTATGTTGCTAAATACAATTAAATTCAACACCTTAAATCATTATTTTTAACAACAACTATACCAAGAATGTCATTACATGTTGCTTTTGTTTATTGTAAACAATTATATGCAGAAAGTATATTCACTGCTAACACATTTTTCTTATGTCATACATGAATTTCAAAATAAACAGTTTACAAAATAATAAGAATGTGTATCCATGTGATACTCAGATTTTACAATGAATAACTCTCACAGGACTGAACCATTCCCAATGCATTTCGGGATATACAAATCCCTTCTTCAGGGGTGCTGTTAAAAAATAATCATAAAATACAAATTGTTTAAATGGTAACACAGAGAGGATCACTAATGTGTTCAATTATTTGCAGGCCAACCATGTGACAGCTTACCTTTTCACTCCAACCTTGGTGCTTTTACCTGTTTGCGATATACTATGAAATTAATAGTGTACATGCATAGTGGTGGTCCATGCAATCTATGCTGTTGCCAATGTATATTCATGTTTAACCACACCATTGTTACAGTGGTGTACTCCTGTATGTGGACGTTAGTGCAAAGTTGATATGTGCGCATGCTCGTGTGTGCGATTTAATCAAAATAGAACCAAACATGTAGGGGCTTACTGAGAGTGAATTCCAGTCTACTCGAGCGTGTTGAATGAGAATCCGATAATCTGCAAAATTGCAGAGAAACCTAAAATAAACACAGCTCTCATTGAGCACTTCTCTCTAGAATAATAACCCAAAACGTATCTTTATGGCCGTCACAAATAGAGTACCTGGATTCAATCATGAAGTATCACGTTTCTGTTCTCCGAGCTCGTAAGCCGCAAAACCTCTATTCTTCATATTCAATACTGCCGAACACAAAAGCGCTCGGTCAAAATTCATAAACCAAACCTATACGCAAGCTAAAAACCTGTTTTACAATCATGTACGCTCACCTTCTCAATTGTAAAGTCCGCCAGAGTATTGCGCGTGCTTTCAAAGAACCAAGTAAACTCTCCCGAGTCACGCCACCACGTAAAATAGTAATTAGGAACAGACACAAAAATAGGACTCTGAAATCAAACATTCCTACTGACACTGGTAGACCATCGCGGCCATATTGAAATAGGAAACGTGTACTCAGTGCCCAGGTGCAATATTCGATATTCACTTAATATGACGAATGATATCCAAACTTCATGTCATGCTAGCTACTCCATGGAATATAATAGTCAGCACAAGCTAACGATCGATTCAGGGGCGATTAGGTGTGTTTTAGATAGACGCATGTCTTTTGATATGGTATGAGGCATGGTTTAGAGGCCATGTGCAAACCTCGACACTGGAAGTCCTGTGACAGCAGGACCAACGATCATGGGATCCTGGCAACATCACATCACCTCCTCTGCTTGTAAATATGAGTTTTGTAAATATTGTGCAGTATAGTGCTGTGAGTGCAGTGTGTGGACATTAGGCAGCACTCCTTGCCAGCACCCCTGCATGTGGCAGGTGTGGTGTCCTGGCACAGGGAAGGTCTGCAGTTACCATACCTGCTGTGCAGAGTGATACATTCCTACAGACCAGGCTGCCTCAGAGGCAGTGTGGTACACAGGCAGGATGACTGTGATTATGCAGTTCGCTGACTGCATTGCTTCTGCATAATACTAACTTGTGGCACTTTTACAGTGCATCATCACCTTTATCATTTATTGGCAAAACGTCTACAATAAACGTTATTTTGCCTGAAATGGATCAAACGTTATTAAAAGGTTGCACAAGGAATGCAACGCCACTCACAATGTATTGCCATAGTTAACTGGCTACCTTTCATCTATTGATCACTTTATTCAAGAATTAAAGTGGTGTCAATATCTCCAATCCAGGTACTGGCAGAAGGACTTTTGTCTTGAGCTTGATACATGCACCTGACATATTTACAGACAATTGTGCAGAGTGCAATGGATAATTCCTTCTTTGTTTTGAAAACGGTATATTTCATAATTAAAGCAAAACCATATCTATATTGCAGTGTTCTCCAAAGTATGTACAGATATTTATATACTGTTGTTGGACTTGACCCTTTTTGGCAGGTTCACCCCTAAACTTTTTGCCTGGTCTGTAACCTAGTGTTGGTGGTTTTAGGCCTCTGGGCACTTTTGCACTGTGGTCCAGTGGAAAGTGCGTGCGCGCTCTGTGCACATTTAGTGAGATTGACCTGCCTCCCATAGGAATGCATTGGGGATCTGTGTGCCAGTGGTAATTCCTGGTATGAGAGGAGCAGTGTGGTCGAGTTTAGTATGTATGAACTCGTGAGAATAAATGCTGCGCAATGGTGTGCGCAGATTTATGGTGACTGGTAGAAATGCCAACTTCTAGAAGTGGCATTTCCCTGTGTGCTCTGTGTCTGCCTGCCTGATGTGAATTGCATGTCTGGCTTGTGAGTGACAGGGGCTGGGAGGTGTGTGTGGCTCCAGGAGGGGCAGGGTGAGTCAGCGCAGGGCTGAATGGAGAGATCTCCATGTAGATGGGTGGGAGGAGTTGCACCTGGGACCTGAATAGGGCTGTGCCTTCCCTCTACAATGCTGGCTCCACCTCCTGTGGTGCGTCTGATGTCCCTAGCCTACACTATGAAAAGGAGAGAGGAGCTGAGCAAAACAAAGTGCTCCAAAGCTCCCCTAAACCAGTTGTATCTGGTTCCCCCAAACCCTGCACCTTTAGACAAAGGAAAAGGGTGTATAAAAGAAGGGGCTGTGACCCCATAAGGTTGTTCAGTGTTCACTCTTGGTGTGCTGTTCCTGCGGGGCGTGCTGCTGCTGGGGCCCAGGGGGGGGGGGGCTGCCATGAGGGCGTGCCTCCCTGGGCCCTGCTTTGCCCCTGGATGCCTCAAGGACTTCTTGGAGCCCTTTTGCCTTTTTCTTCCCAGCTTCCAGGACTTTGAAGGAGCTTGTCCTGATCCTAGCGCCTGGTGAGCGCTTTACGCTAATTTCCCCAGGAAGAGGAGTGGGGGCTGTGCAGCGTCGCGCTGCTTAGAGAGAGAGAGAGAGGGAATCCCCAAATTAGGGATTCCCCCGTGACGCCTGCAGTGCGGGTGCCCACCCCGCTTATTTTTATTTCATTGAGCAGGTGCCCACCCTGCGTCTTCGCTTCCATTTTAATTAATGCGCGGGTGCCCATCCCGCGACTTGGCTTTTATTTTAATTTGCGGGTGCCCACCCGCTTCATAGCCTTAATTTAGAGGGAGCCTACCCCTCATTGAGGAGATTGCTGCTGCCGCGAACAGCGGCCCGCCTGGTTGTGGGCGGGGCCTGCGGACGGAAGCGGAAGTAACCGGGCCTCCCGTGAGCTGGGAGAGACCCGGGTGTTGCCAAAGCCAGGCGGGAGCCCACCCCGCACTGGCGACCGAAGGAGAATCCAGGCGGGAGCCCACCCCGCGCTGGACTGTGCAGGGAGAGGAGCATGGAGGCGCGCCGAGAGGCCCGCGGATTCCCTGCGCCAGCGAGAGGGCAACCCTGCCGAGGTCTGCAGGAGTCCCGCAGAGAGGAGTCCGGTCCGGTGAGCAGAAGGGAGCCGAGAGGACCTGCCCACAGAGCCGGTGAGTAATGGCCCTTTGCTGTTGGTGCCCTTCCGAGGCATCGTCTGAGCGGTCCTGCCAGGAGAGCGGGCCGCTCCCACGGCGCTTGCCATAATTATTTTCCGAGCCCCGTGTGCTCCAACGTTGTAGACATATTTGTTAAAAGGGCCCAGAGGGGCCCGTGCTTTTCCCCTTCCGTTTTGGGCCATGTGGACAGCGGCCCCCCTCCTGCTAGGGGGCCTGATTAGTCCTAGAGCCTGCGTGGCTCCAACGGTTGGCCCCATTATTCACAGAGCCCTGGGTGGCTCCCACATTTGGCATATTTGTTTCAAGGGCCAGAGGGGTCCGTGGTTGCTCCAGTTTGTGGCACTATCTGTCTACAGAGCCCTGGTTGGCTCCAACGAAGGGGGCACATTTGTTTTAAGGGCCATTGAGAGCCCATGCCTCATTTTAACATTTCCAGCTGCCCAGCAAGTAGTGGGCAGCTGCCCCGTTTAGGTCTTTTCTTTGCTTTAGGGGACATGTTGAAGTTAGGAGTGAGACGCACTCCTTCGCCCCCATCTATTCCCAGCTGCGCAGCACTTAGTGCCAGCAGCCACGTTTAGGTCTGCGCAATTGCGCACCCCTGACTTTCGCTGCCTTGGCAGCGCGCCCTGACTCTTGGGACATAGGGCATTTGAGCCCCCTTTTTGAGATGGCCAGTTGGCCAGGGGGACTGTTAGGATTATAGGGCGCCAGGCCCTAATGTGATTGTGGTGCTAGGGAATGTAATGTATGTACTATGCTTTACGCACCCTGTTTATACCTCTAATGTACTTTCATGATTAGGAGGTTTTGCATAATGTGTTTATGCTTGTGATTTTATTATTACCTAACGCGTTTAGGTTGTGAGTTATTCCCTACTGTGAGTTATGCCCCTAATGTGAGTTATACTTAGGAGGTTCTGGTCTAAGAAGTTAGACTTATGAGGTTGGCGTACAATAGATTTGGCGCCTATGTGATACTGTGCATAATGTGGTTTATGTTACAGGCTGATGCTGAGTACAGTGGTTACCAGTGATTACTGGTTGTACGTTGATGATATGTTCTACATTTATTATCTTTACTAAGTGATGGTTCTGACAGTGGCCCTGTCATGTGTACATAATCCCTTGTAAATATGACCTAGTGCCAGGTGGCACGATGTATATTATGTGAGTACTATTCTAATGTGTTTTCTGATAATACAAAGGCTATTTTTATATATAACCTTGTGTGGAGTTCCTTCTTGTAGTGTGCCTGGTATGTTGTTGCTGTGTGCGTGCGCAAACGCTTTACACATTGCCTCCGGGATAAGCCTGACTGCTCGTGCCAAGCTACCAAGGGGGTGAGCAGGGGTTATCTTTGGCGTGTAACTCCCTTGCCCTGACTAGAGTGGTGGTCTCTGCCTGGCTTTGGCGCAAGCCTTAGCCAACCAGAGATCCCATTTCTAACAACTGTGAACCCTGCTGGGTAGCAATGAACCACTGTGCATTAACGGCGGGGCATCAGGAAATGATAGAAGACCATGCACAGCACTTGGGGATTTATACATGTGAAATGTAGAATGAGATTACATTTCATATTGCCATTACACTTCACTCATAGTTACAACTTTAGGCATAGCTAGAGTAAGCAATCTGTCCAGTATCACACGATTTTCATTCAAGTGCTAGAGCTGGGATTAGAAGCCTGCTCGCCAGGTTGCAAAGAAGGCTCTTTAGCCACCAAACTACTCTTCCTCCTCTCAAATGGCAGTCACTCAAAGACAGCACTCATAGAAGAATCCAAAAATGTGCATCTCATTTTAAGGTCTTAAAGAGGCTTCCTGTGAGGCACTTACATAAGAAGTGCATAGTGCACAATGCTGTTCCCAAGGGCTTTTTCTTGCTGGAAAGGGGTGCTTACAGGCACCCTGAAGAGTGAACGTAGAACAGATCTAAAACCGAGATCAAGAGGATGGGTTTTATTTCAAAACCAGCTGCATCATTGACAAAGCCATCACGGCTACCTTCCTCACCGATCTATCAGACAAGCTGAACATCTCTGGTGACTCTTAGCACATCCACAGTCATGACATCAGGCTGGAGGTAAAGAAGTGCAGAAAAGGAAAAAGAAAGTTAACAGACCATCTCCATCTATGCACTCAGGATCTTGGACAACATCCCTGTTGTTGGAAAACGAGGCAGCATCTGTGAGGCCTGCACAAATAACATGACTACATTTGTCCTTCACTGGGAACCAAACACCCAATTGTAGCGCCTGACTCTCAGAGGGTAGCGTTGCAGAGCAGTCTGAGTCTTACTCAAGGGAGGTGGTGTGGCTAGTAATCGCCATTTGCAGGTGCGCAGAAATAACACTCAATAATTGATTGTCCAGCCTGTACTTTGCTTTATAAAAGTAAGAGTACATTTATTAAACACACACTACTCAATACTATGCACCAATTTACAAATATACATAAGCTGTTGGAATTACTTTGTGACATTGCGTAACATCTCCACCCCTCCCAAAAGGGGGGGTGGGGTCTAGTACCACCACTCCCATGTATGCACATCATCTTGCCCCCTAATGCAGTGTGTTGAGCATAACCTGGAGCGAGGGCCCTGCGCACTGGCACCATCCCAGTGGCGACCCACCCCATTACCTCAACACGCATTAAAAATAGGTTCACCTGCCCTAGTGACACATAACCCTGACAGAGCATCTTATATTGACCATACAGTATGCACCCCTACATATTCAGGGCTAACAGTCTGGGTTGTTCCTCACTTAAGCGCAGCAGCAAAAATACATGTTTACGCACACTTTAGAATGACAGTACTCAACACGTTTGTGGATCATTAGAATGCATTGCAATTACAGCCCCTAAAGGCATCACAGATGAAATCACTGGATTACGCATATACAGCCAGACACCCTAGCAGGAATGTCTGGCAACATAAACCCCTTTGCTTATGACATCACCTTTCACAGGTACTTCACATTACATATGTGACCTTCAGTCCCTCTAAAAAGGAATAACCGTTAGTAAATGCAGTTCTGGTGCAATTACACCTCTTCACCTCCAGGGGATGCCCTTCTCCAGACATCCCAACTCAGCCCTTTACTCCTTGAGGCACTTCTCAAAACACCCTCAGCTGTAGAACAAAAGTTCCAGCCTAGAAAGTGTTAAATGCCGGCTGAGCCCTTGAGGGGTTATTCTTTTAAAATCCCTATGACACTTAGGGTGAGACTTTTCTTCATGCTGGGGGGCAGACTGCGCTTCTCCAGCAGCTCCCCCCAGCACCTTTTCACACTTGAAGGTGACCCCCCTCCTCTGGGGGCCACCAGGCGCCACAAACGATACTTTCCCCATGCCTTGCAAGGCATTATGGGGCGCTTCCAGCTCCTTTCAGTGAATAATTGATGAGCGGCTCTCCCGCTGTGCCGGGGAGAGCCGCGCTGCCTTGCTGGCGGCTTCGCCGCACTTTTCAGCCTCGGTGGGGGGCCCCGGTCCCACCCGGACCCCCAGGTAAGTCCTGCGGCGCGGGGAGCCCACCCCGGCCACTTCTGCCAATTTTCGGGGCCCGGTCCCACCCGGGCCCCTCCTTTCTGGTACGGGGTCCCGGTCCCACCCGGGACCCCCGCAGGACCTCCACGTTGGAGGACAGCCCGGGGAGCCCACCCCCGGCTGCCCCCGCCGGCTCCCCGCCCGGCCAGCACCCTCGCGTGCTGCCGCGGGAGCCGGCAAGGCATTTCTGGCCTGCCCGCTCCGGCGGGCAGACGTGCCAGACCTCGGGGGAGTGCGGCTGCACTCCCCCGGCCTCCTCCTGCTTTCCGGGGATGGGGTCCCGGGCCCCCGGACATCTTCGGGGGGGCGCGACGGCGCTCCCCTCCATCTTGCTGTCTTCGGGGCCCGGAGATGGGGTCCCGGGCCCGCCTCCTCATCACGGGGAGCGCGCTCCCCGGCTGCTTGGCTTCGGTGGGGGCCAGGGTGGGCTCCTGGCCCCCGCAGGGGAAATCTTCACGGGGAGCGCGACGGCGCTCCCTGACTTGACTTCGGGGCCCGGGGATGGGGTCCCAGGCCCCCTTTGGCCACTTTTCACGGGGGGCGCGACGGCGCTCCCCCGCCTCCCGTCTTCGTGGGGGGGCCAGGGTGGGCTCCTGGCCCCCAGCTGGGCACCTTCGCGGGGAGCACGACGGCGCTCCCCGTCTTTACTTCTCTTTGGGGGGAAGCCCCCGGGACCTGACCCACCCCGGGGGCATCTTGGAGACCGGCGGCGGAGCCCCACGCGCTTCGTCGTCGGTCCGATTAGGGGTCAAAGGTCGCCTACCTTCCGGGGGCCATATCTCAGCCGCTGGGGGTCCGATCTGCCCCATTTTCGTGTCTTCTTGCTCCTGGCGGCGGCCCCCAGCCACTGGGTGCACTCTCCTTCGCCCTGCGGGTCTCCAAGAGGGTGCATTCTGCAGGGAGCGGTCTTCACTGGCTCCCTGCGCCAGACTTTCGCCTGGCTCTCCTCCTGGGCCTCTCTTCTCCCTGCGCAGAGGCCCCTGCTTCTGCGCACCAGTCCTGGGCTCTTCTTCTGGCACTGTTAGGGGCCTGGGGCGCAGTCAGGGGGTTCCTCGTTCCAATTGCCCATGACCAGGCTCCAGCACCTTCCGCCTCAGCAGACCACACCCCAGAGAGAGCTCTCTTCCTCTTCCAGTACTTTTTAAAAGTTGAGTAGGGGGGCTGGCAGGAAGTCTCTGTTTGTCCTATCAAACAGCGACACATCACTTCCCTGCCCCTGCTCCCTCCTTGTCGAGCCTCTGGGTTTGTTCAAAATGGCGTCGTCCAGGGTCTCTGGCCACATGGTCTCTGAAACCAGACCCCTTCCCTCCTCGCTGCCTTCCCTCCTTGGTGCAGCCTGGTGCCTGGCACCCAGTGATAGCTGCTGATGGATGAGCCTGTAGCCCCACCCATCTTCTCTTCGTGGAGAGGAGGCCTTAGCTTGTGGAAGAAAGGTTATCAATCCATCCAGCTGAGGTCAGCCCTCAGCCTGGCCCTGGTTATGACTGACTCAGAGAAATGTGACATTTCTGGATGACCCAAAAGCAGTACAAATATGACTTTGGACTCTACAGAATACTTCTTTTCACATCCGCTACAGTGGACTTTAGTGCGTGTCTGGAATCTGTAGGCCTTAGGAAAGTTAATCTAGCACATGGGCTCCACATCCCCATAGGGGAATAATGAAGTGAAAAACACAGTAAAACACACTGACTTTCCCTGGCATGTTCCTTCCCAGTGTATAAGGCCTATTCCGTGTCACCACCCACTTCTGCATAAGTCCCGCCACACCATTCACTTTGTAGCTGCTCCTGGACTGCGCACGCCAGGAATCTCCCCTGCGCAGCCCCTAAACGTGTGCACACGCATGTACACAGGTGTCTGCATGTAACCAGCCCGGTGCCCCTTACTCCAGCTGCTGCGCAGCAGCCTAGTCAAGCTAGGGGGACACCAGTAAAATCCACATGCCGTCTCCTTCATCATGAGTTCACTGTGGATGAGTCCCAATTTATGAGGCTCTCCCACAGTAAAAGCTCAACACATAGGTGCTCAAAAAGCGAAACATCCAGGCGGCCCATAGTGTCAGAACCACCTTCTAACACCTGTATTGATCAGCACAGATCCAACGCTGCTCCAATTTAGGAGCTGAACACTACAGCACAATGCAGTAACACTATACTCCTGCTCCCAAAACCCAGTTACCTCCCCAATCACTTGTTGACTGTGTATTTGACAGTGCACAGCACTCCACTACCTTGTGGATAGGTTCATCCTATACAAATTCCACATACATGACCAAAACAGTTACCAGTGGTTAAGATACGTTCAAGCATTCCCTATTTCACTTTTTGATTGTACTAGTGAGTGGCTCTGAGTAGCCCAGGTTTGCCTTGACATAGGTCTCATAGCACTCTGTGC
The DNA here is from genome assembly GCA_963921515.1 of Calotriton arnoldi. NCBI lineage: Eukaryota > Metazoa > Chordata > Amphibia > Caudata > Salamandridae > Calotriton > Calotriton arnoldi. The sequence goes on from CAWUFW010008535.1 coordinate 179,887, forward strand.
ACAGGGCCTCGAGCTGCAGCTCACCAATGTGGCCCTATAAAGGCCGAAACATGTCTAGTTTTGCCTGTGGTTCAGATCAATGTAAGCATTCCCTCGGTTGCTTTTTCCCCCTCCCTTTAAGTTGTAGCTGGTATGCCAAGAATAAAAGAGACATCCCTTTGTATACAAGAAGTGTGTACATGTGTACTTGAATTTTGCAGCGTGCAACACCTATTACTCTGGGAGGTTGCTGAGGCTGTGTTAAGAAATATCAGTATTTTTCATAGTGCTGGGATTTCTGTTGTACCAATAAACAGGCGAGTTAAAATGCCTTAATAATGTAGCTGGATAATAATTCCTCTGAGTGTTCCACATAACTTTAATTGAGTAATATACAGCACATTTTGCCATTCCTTGTCACATAACGTCGTCAGTGTGACTCTTCATGTGGTCCATTGTGGCATAATTCGAGGAACCCTGCCTATAGGGACAGGTTGGAAGTACTCATGGGTCAGGGTCTCTGAAAGACTGGGACACCTGAGAAGAGTCAGAAACATGTTGGTTGTACTTAGTAAATTCATTTTTTAACTGAGAAGCAACACCAGTTTGTTTTTAACACTTTTAATTGTATCACTTCAAAATTGTAGAGTATTCCATTAAAATGAATTAACTGTAGTGTTACAGTGAAAAGCAACACTTCAATATTTTTTTTAATAGATTTACTAAAACTAACAATTAACACACCTTAAGCACTTTTCCAACAGTGACACTAAACAAATGTAATCATAGTGATTAACCCTTCACCCCAAAATGTCAACCTTTTACCCTAAACCCTTAACCTTATATCCTAAACCCTTTATTCTTAACCATAACCATAACCCTACACCTAAAACCACATACCTGTAACATTATACTCTTAACTCCTATACCATACAGCCTCGACCATATACCCCAGACTCGTAGCCCCATGCCCCAAACCCTAATCCTATATCCATATCCCTCAACCCCAACCCTAAGCCCTTAATCTCTGTGCCCTACACCCATAGTCCTATGTCACTTACCCATAGAACCTATTCCTCATGTCCCTAACCCTTAGCCTCAATACCTTTAACTCTGTACCTTAAACCCTTAAGCCTTTGCCTTTAACCATATACCCATCCCCACACCCTTAACTCTTGTATCCCACACCTTAACTCTATAGTATACTTGTCCCTTAACTGTCACCCCATACCCCTAACCCTTAATCTTAGCCCATTATCCATATATGCTACACCCTGTACCCTTAACCCTATATCCTTACACCCGTGCCCTAAATCCTATACCCCAAGCACTTCATCTTTTACTTGTAACTCTATATCTCTAACCCCTAACCTATAACCCCTTTACCTTATACCCTTAACCCCTAACCATTAGTCCATTAACCCCTTTCACATTGTCTTTACATCAACAATTTTTAACCACCAACAATTTAGGAAGTGTACCGTTGGTTGAGCCTGGGCAGCGCCTGCTCTGCGAGGCATGCTGTATTCAGGTAGGGACTTGAAGCTATGCCCATTCTACACCCATATTTTTCATTGGCTTGTGTTATTGTCCACTGTAAACTGTGGCTGTTTATTGGTCAATTGGCTTAGTAGTCCCTCCTTAGTACCGCTTTGTCTCATTTTGTAACCTCCCATTGTGGCACCCCCGTTACGAGTGTTGTTAATCGGTAGGCTATAATTACAGCCTCCGAGCCCTATTTTTTCAAATAGCAATAGGTCTCGCATTTGCAAGAGTTTTAGCTATTGGCATTGTAAATAACAATGCCTTTTATTTATCTGTTTTAAAAACAACACATAAATAAAAGGCATTGTCATTTACAATACCAATAGCTCAAACACCCGTAAATGCGAGACCTATTGCATTGCAAAAGTTTGTTATGGTGGCTGTAGTGAGGACTAAACAAACAAATACTGCTCTATTTTCGAAGAGTCCTCAAAGTGATATTTTCACTTCGAAGAAACTACAGAGCGCTGTTACCAACTTCAAGGCAGCCTCTGCTGGAAATGGCCCTGATGAGTGTAGGGAGGGGAACAACAGGCAGAGCACAGGGGAGAGAGCAAGAAAATATATACATTGAAAGGAAAAAAGAAAGTGGGTCCTTGAATGCAAGCAATTTCAGCAGTGGAAGGATACCAGTCATTCATTCAGAACACTGTGAAACAAAAATGCTCGTGTGTGGACAATTACAAAAATATGGAGGAAAGCGATCAAATCAAGAGTAGACGACGAAGAATGACAACAGAGCTATCTAGTCTTGAGCAAGGTGCTGACCCAAAACCCACTCTCTGTATATTAAAACCAATTAATCGAGTCAACAGGCAGCTAAAGCTGTGTGTACCAGAGACCTGCTTATGAGAGTGTTAATGCCACCAAAATGCACACTCTGTTCCAAAAATAAAAAGTGAAAACATTACATTACTACAATCAAGAAACTAATGTATGTTTCATACCTTAACTGACAAAGTTGATGTGTTCTCCGTTCCACTCTCTGCTGTTGTACATGGATACATTACTGATTCATTCAGATAGGTCCATGATCAAGGAACAAGCTGTGGGGGCCAACATATCATTCAGAGGCTTAGAGACTTTGACGATTTTTGGATTTCACAATAAATTTGTTAAAAACTAGGCTCTCCCTTTTATGCATAGCAGCTGATCAGGGCCATTGCTCCCAGTGGTGCAGCCTGTGCAATGCACCAGGGCTGAGAGATTGGAGGGGGGCAATTGCATCAGCACCTTGATCCCCGAGCGGTCACCTAAATAACCATGCTCGAGTTCTGAAGATAAACCAGCATAAGAGATGACTTTAAATTTTGTTTTTATCTTACCTCATTTGCTGTGCATGCAAAGTGTGAGGGTTTTGTAAAGTAAATTATGTGAAAATCTTGCTGGTGTGCAAGGAAAGGCTTTAAGATGCCATTTTCTTTTAACATGCAACAAAATTAAGCTGCCTATATATGAACTATACAAATATTCGAAAATAAATAAACATTCAAAACAAATCACAACAATTTAATTGGTGATGCACAAATGACGAATATTCTCTGAAACCCGTTTTCCACACATTCTCGTTTGTGCGCTATATATAGTTTTATCAGTTAAATTGTATGCCTTTGCACATTTCATTGCAAAATGTGCTGTCTGTAAATGACAGTCAATCAATCAATCAATCGATCGAGGGTTGATAAAGCGCAACTACTCACCTGTGAGGGTCTCAAGGCACTGGGGGAATGTGGGGAGCAGATCTGTCTAAGTGCTGGGGTCATTTGAAGAGCCAGGTCTTGAGGTCCTTCCCTAACAGGGGTAGCATGGGAGATAGTCTGAGGAGGAGGGAATAGGGTGTTCCACTACTTGGCAGCGAGGAAGGAGAAGGACTTTCCTCCAGTTCTGGTCTTGCGGATCCATTGGACGGTGGCCAGGGCGAGTAGGGCGGAGCAGAGGTGTCTTTTTGGGTGCGTGGAAGGAAAGGCGGCTGTTCAGGTATGCTGGCACAGCGGTTGTGGAGGGCTTTGTAAGCGTGGGTCAGGAGTTTGAAGGTTATTCTTCTGTCTGCCGGGAGCCAGTGGAGTTTGTGGAGGTGTTGAGTGATGTGGCTGTGCCGGGGAAGGTCGAGGACCAGTCTGGCTGCAGGGTTCTGGACATTCTGGAGCTTGGGGAGGTTTTTCTGGGTAATGCCGGCGTAGAGTGCATTGCCGTAGTCAAGTCTGCTGCTGATGAGCGCGTACATGATGGTCTTTCTGGATTCTGTGGGGATCCATCTGAGGGTCTTTCGTAGCAGGCGGAGGGTATTGAAACAGGCCGAGGATACTGAGTTGATCTGGTGGTCCATAGTGAGCAATGGGTCTAGTATGATGCCGAGGTTTCGTGCCTGGTCCTGACGGCTGGAATGCCAGAAACCGGTCCTAGGATGCTTGTTTCCGGTCCAGGGAAGACATGGCTTGGTAGTTCGGGCTGGACTGTTCCCATGAGGCACAGGGTCAGACTGATTTGCATATGGCCATGTCTGAACTGGGGTGGTGGAGTGAGCTAAAGAATGATGATGGATTAAACCCAGATCAGTTGACTGGGGGTGAGTGTTTGATTGGCTCAAGCGTTCCGTCCATCATCCCCTTTTGTATCGCTTTGGTCCGTCGGGGTAGGCAGCTGTTCTTTATCCAGGTGGCGATTACTTTTATCCCTTCTTGGAATTTGTGCCTGGAGACGTTGGGCTCATTGGTGAGGGAGAGGATCTGCTGTGTGTCGTCAGCGTAGGAGACGGTGTTGAGTCCGTGGTTCCTGACGATGGTTGTGAGAGCGGTCATGTAGACGTTGTAGAGGGTGGGACTGAGAGAGGAGCCCTGGGGCACTTCACAGTTTGTCTCTGTCGGTTCCGAGTGGTATGGTGGAAGTCTGACCCATTGTGTTCTGCCTGTGAGGAAGGACCGGATCTAGTTGAGGGTCTTGTCGTGGATGCCGGCTTCGTGGAGTCTAGTGATTAGGGTGCGGTGGAAGACGGTGTTGAATGCTGCCGAGAGGTCCAGGAGGATGAGGGCCGAGGTTTCTCCCTGGTCGAGGAGGGAGCGGATGTTGTCGGTGGCGGCGAGGAAGGCGGTCTCGTGCTGTGATTGTTTCGGAAACTGGATTGGGAGATATCCAGGATGTCGTTTGTTTCAATGAAGTTGGCTAGTTGGTTGTTGACGGCTTTTTCGATGACTTTGGCTGGGAACGGGAGCAGGGAGATGGGCCTGAAGTTCTTAAGGTCTGTCGGGTCTGCAGAAGATGAGGGCTTCACTCGGAGAAAAAAAAACATATAAGACTGGGACTTGTCCTCTGCAAGAGAGACATTGTACAACACTGGAGAGCATATAAACCTCCATTAATGGGTGGATGGAGAGCTATCGTGGGCAGGAGCTGCCCACATGAGGAGCCAATCTATGAAGCTCAAGGGTGTCCCCAAAAACATAGCTGAATATGGGGTGAATGGGCTCAATATAGAAGTATTTATTTTAGAAATGTGTAATATCCTAAAACATCTAGATGGGGTTGCTGCTTTCGGATGCGCGTCTGCATTACATATATATATTAATGTTGTATTGAATGTGCTAATTGTGATGATAGTAGGGTTGTCTAAATGCAATGCTTATAATCAACAGAAATCACTCAGTTATATTGTTGTTCACAATGGTGTCTTGGTTTTGTGTTTATTATATGCCTAATTAAAAGAATTATTAGAAAAACAAATTGTCTCTACAATAGACTATCATCCGTTAGATTAATTTAGCTGCAAGGCTAGACAACAAAAATCAAAAAGTCAATGCCCCTGATGTGCTGGGAGTTTTCTCCCAGTGTCTGTGGGACGTTGATAGTTATTCCCCTATCAAGGATAGCCATACTATGCATGGCAGTCTATGGCAGGAAAAACAATGCCTGCGGCCTTGGATTCAGAAGGCATGCCCTAATTAAGACAAATAGTCTTGTTTTTGCAAGAGTAGACCTGTTGGTGGGTCTCTGCCTTTGGTTTCTTAATACCTCATGTCTAAATGAGTCACGGAACTAATTTGTGGATGGAATATCTGCATATTTTTAGAATTTAATATTTCTAGCATTTTCTGTACCACCTAAATGCTTCTACCATCAGAACCTTTTACAAGTACAATTTTTAGAATAGTGACTTAAAATCTTAGTTTACCATGAAAGAGTATTTTACATTACAATTCAAATTAGCGGAAGAAGTATTTCTCTATGTGCTCCCAAACTAATGGTATCACTCCTTAAGTGTAAAAAGGTAACCCAGTGTTAATATCGAATAGGTAGCCTTGCTACAGTGAATAACGATTTTAGGGTTTTTTAACTGTCAGGACTTGTAAAACTTAAGAACACATCCTACTTTTTAAACACTGTGCACCCTGACTCTTGAGCTGTTAGGGCTTACCTTTGGGGTGACTTATAAGTATTAAAAATGATGCTTTAAATTTGCCAAAAGGTTTATTTTGCCAAGTGGAAATGGCAGTTTAAAACTGCACTACAGACTGCAGTGGCAAGCCTGAGACATGTTTACAGTGCTACTTTAGTAGGTGGCATAATGAGTGCTGCAACCCACTTGTATCGTTTAATTGATGGGCCCGGTGTACATTTAGTACCTTATACTAGGGATTTTTAAATACATTTAATGTACCAATCGGCTGTATATGCAATTTTACCATGTTTAGAAGAGAGAGCACAAGCACTTTATCACTGGTTAGAAGGGGTAAAGTGCGCAGTGTCCTAAGAGGCAATAAAAAAGTGTTCAGCAAAGGAAGGCGAAAATCTGGGTTGACCCTGAAGAGAGAGCTATGTCCAACAGCATGATTACCATTGGTGCCAAATATGCATGTATAAATTATAATCATATCTTAGACTGACTATTATATGAAACTTCGGAATACAAAGTACTTAAAATACTCTCAGTGGAAAAACTTATCTCCTATTTGGGACATTGTGGACTTCGGGTCAGGATGTAGGATATCTACATAGATGGGACCTGCTAATTGGCTTCCAATTGAATATTCTCTGCCCTAAAAGTGAAAAGTGCCTAAATTGCCTTATTAGACACTCTGGTAAGTCAGCCATATTGTACACGAGCAGGAGACTCAAGTGCCCAGTGTTCGAATTTCAGATGAAAGTTGTCAGAAGATGTTTTTCCTACTTTCCTCTAGAAAAACATGTAAAAGACTGTATTTCAGACCTGGCCCTTTTTGCAGGTTTATCCCCAAACTTTTTGCCTTTTGCCTCCTATTTGTCGATCCTGTTTTTGTTGGCTATAGGACTCTTGGCACCTTACCACTGCTGATAAATTGTGATTATGATGCGTTATCCATGATTGGCATATTTGAGTTACATTTAAGTCCCTAGTAAACTGCATTGAGTGTGCCAGGGCCGGCCTGTAAATCAAACGCTACTAGTGGGCTTGCAGCACTGGTTGTACCACCCACATACGTAGCCCTGTAAATGTGTCTCTGACCTGCGTGCACAGTTTTTAACTGCCATGTTGACCTGGCAAGTGCACCCACTTGCCAGGCCCAAACCTTCCCTTTTCTTACATGTAATGCCTCCCTCAGGTAGGCCCAAGGTACCCCCATGGGCAGGGTGCAGTGTATGTGAAAGGTAGGACATGTACTAGAGTGTGTTACTTGTCCTGATAGTGAAACACTGTATATTTCGTATTTCACTATTGAATGGCTGTCTGTCCCATAGGCTAACATGGGTGCTGGCGCAGCGGCCAGGGAAGCTGACTTCAGAACCCGGGGCTCACGGTTTTATCCCCGGTGCCGGCGGCAGATCAGCCCAGCACCATGTGACTCTGGGCAATAGCTTGCTTAATCTTCCTGACGGCCCCCAGCGCCTTGACACCCTCGGGTAATTGTTCGCGCTTTACAAATACTGGACATTTGACAAATACTGGACATTTGACATTTAACATCTTACAAGTGTAACTTTCCATTGGGACAAGATAGAGAAATGGAGTACAGGCTCTCTGAACTTAGAATGTAATAACACACCTTTTAGTAAAGATGTTTTTTAAATTGTGCGTTTGAAAATGCCACTTTTAGAAAGTGGGCATTTTCTTGGTTTACCATTCTGTGTGCCTCTGCCTGTTTGCGTATTCACCGTCTGGTTTTGGAGTGACAGGAGCTGGGGGTGTGCATTCACTCTAGACAGTCACAAGGAGCTTTGAGGTGTCTCATGCCTTGCCTGGGTGACTCATTGCTAGACTGAATAGACCTTGTCTGATCGAGGAATTCTCAAACTGCAAAACCAAAAACTTGGTTTACGCTATAGTCTGCCCATGTCAAAAGATCTACATTGGCAAAACGAATCAAGAAGTGAGACAACGAATCATCCAGCATAAATCACGCATCAAAACGAACATTCAAACAGCACCAATGGTCAACCATTTCAATCAAATGGGACACACGGAGAAAGATTTCCACTGGACTGTGTTAAGTGCTATTCAAACAGACCCCAGAGGTGGAGATATTGACACCAGGCTAATGCGTAAAGAAGCATACTTGATTATGAAATTTGATTCGGTATCAAGAGGTCTGAATGAGATGTCTGAAACAAACAGATTGTAGCCAACCCATTTGTGTAACCCTGCGTCCATAATCGGTCCCTTGTAGTTGTTTCAACAATGAAAATGTTAAGTTTTCCATTCTAAAAACAAGGTAGACACCGCTCTGGCCTGTGATCCATTTCAGGTTTTACATTATCTTTTATATATCCTTTTTTCAAAAAATCACTCATCTCATTTTTGCGTCGAATGATCGTAAACAACGTTGGATTGTTTAACAACCATCACCCTGAGACTTCGCTTTAGTAAAAAGAACCATGAATTGTGCACCATTATAGAAGTTCAGTGACAATACACAACATCACCCAGAATCCTCGAGCAGGACCGGTTGCTGTGGGACACACCCAATTTACAAAAGAAAGGTCAGAGGAACACAGCTCATTATCCATGTGGCGGGAGGACAAAGTGATCCAGAGGGAGCCCTAACAAGCCTTTGTGTAAGTGAAAACAAAGATCTGCTGCATCATGTTTTAAAAGAATTAAGCATTTCGCACTCCCAGGCAACCCTGGAGTCTTAGCAGCGGCGATAATATGCCATGTACCAAAAGCGCATACTTTAAATACCATAAGACTTGGTCTTGCACGCTTGTTTCCTGTGAATATGCACTCTGAAAAAACTGTTTATTTACACGGGGAAGGCGAATGCAACTTAATTACAATAGGAGCAAGAGTGACCTTGATATAATGCAGCACAAATGGTTTGGCAGCAAGATGCTTCTTAAGTTTAAAAAAAAAAAGCCGGAACAGCTAATTCCGATTGCAAGCATTTTCCACAAGGCTAGTAGAGTGTTTATTGTGTTTTTAAAGCGCGCAGGCAAAAGCAAATACTGAAACAGGTCCGTTACGTTTTTTACAGAAAGGAATCACACTGGGCTCCAGAATCCACTTCTAAACAAATAAAAATTACAGAGACTCACAGGTTATAGAGGCTTTGTAAATTACCACGAACTCTGTGCTTCACTACCAGTTTTAAAAGACCTTATTTATTTAAGTTCATCCCTTCCTTTCAGAACAACATGAGCAATCCAGAAAAGGTTGTTCTGCTCCTTTGATTTGGTGCACGAGTACAAATCCCTAATAACCTCGACAACTGATAAGTCGGAATCAAAACCTTTTGTCATGCCCCCCTAAGGTAAATTCATAACCATTGCGCCATGTGAAAGTATATTGGAGTTTGCTGATCACTCAACTCAAAAGTCATTTTCCTTCACCCTTGTAAAATTCACCTTTCCCTTGTCCTGAAGAGAACCCCCAAATAAAGTGTGAGTTCGAAACGTGTAGACCGGGATCAATAGGGGATCCTAGTTCAACCAGTATCAATATGGACGTATAAATTCATTTGTCTAAAGAAACTATTGGAAGCTCATATTAGATACCTTTGGACCCTTTATACGTTCCAGTACTAAGAGCACTTTCTGTGAATGTAATGCTCTGGTAAAATCTTGGATTGATGAAGAAGCAATTTTAGCCTAGTTCATGTATAAATTTTGTGTTATCACAATGTATATTTGATTTATCTTTCCATATTTCACACATGTTTTTCAAATATTTTTCACTGTATATCCATCAATTTGAATGTGGATTGTCCTTTCTTTTATCGCACCAATGTGAAAGTTTAAAAAACGTTTGTGTTCAATCATTACTAAAACAAATTTGAGGTCATGATTATTGAGTAAAATGTACCTCATGCATAAGTAAAGATGTGTTTAAATCTCACAAACACCTGATGTTGTTTTGTGTATACAATTGTCTAAAGCCCAAGGTGGTTGTAGGTAAGGGCCAACCCCCCCAATTTACACAGACTTTTAGAAAGTGGGCAGTTTCTTGGTTTACCATTCTGTGTGCCTCTGCCTGTTTGTGTATTCACTGTCTAGTTTTGGAGTGACAGGAGCTGGGGATGTGCATTCACTCTAGACAGTCACAAGGGGCTTTGAGGTGTGTCATGCCTTGCCTGAATGACTCATTGCTAGACTGAATAGACCTTGTCTGCATTTAGAGTGGTGGGATTAGTTTTCACTAGCACCTGAATAGGCTGTGTCGCCTTTCCACAATGTTGTCTGCACCAGGGAGGTCAGAACTGGTTTGGACTGAGCTCAGAGACTCTGAAGCCAAGAGAACAATGGGAAAATGGGGTAGAAGTATCAGACCTTAAACCCCAGGACTTTAGATCACTTCTGGAAACAAGAGGACCCTGCCAAGACGAAGAGCCGAAGAGCTGTGTGAGCAGCACTGCCTTATCTGTGTGAGGGGCGGCTGGCCTGCAGTTGCTTCTTCTATCTGTGGCAGAGGAATAGAACTGCCTCTTTTTGCCCTGGTGTGGTATCCTGCTTGAGAAGGTCTCCAAAGGCTTGTGTGTGCTTGCCTCCTGTTGGAAGTCTCAGGGAGATAAAAGACTTCACCAGATCCTTGCTGGATCCTAAAGTAAACCTGCCTAAAAGGAGAGCTAAAGAGCTGTGTAAGGAGCGCTGCCACTGCTGTGTGAGGGGTGGGTTGGCCTGCAGTTGCTGCTCCTGCAGGAGAAGGACTGGACTGTTCTTCACCTTTGTTCTAAAGTAAAAGCGTGTGAGGAGTGCTTTATTTTGCATCCCAGTGTGTGGATAGTGATGTTTAAGGGTCCCTGTGAATGCTGCACTTGCCCTTGTGTGTTGAGCAGAGGGAGGGGAGAGCTTGTAGTGGAGGAAGTGCTCTCCCTCTCCCTGGCAGCTGGTGTGTGTGTCCGCACTCCAGGCGATGACAGGACAACGAAAGTAACCCCAGCCCAGAGTTCTCGCATTGGCAAGCAATGCCGATTCTACCATGGGGGCGGAGTCCAGCTGCTGGGGAATGCCGGAGAGAAGAGCGCAACCCCGGAGGGCACCAGATGGGTAACAACGTGTTCAGTTCTCTGCGGCTCTGGGGGGCCTTGTCCTCACTTCACAGCGGTCCGCGAGGCCCCGGAGGGCGCCTAACCCGCTGCAACCTTGCCTGCAGTAGTTCCAAATGGCCACCTTGATTCCACAGCTGCTGCATGTGATCGTGGGCAGCTGCACATTGCTCAGCTTATATGTGGAAGACCAAGTGAGGTCTCCCCACTTGGTTTGCGGTGTGGGTGTGCTGGGGCATTTATGTGACTGTGTTGGCCCGCGGCTGCACCACACGGACGTAGGCAGGGGCCTTGGCTGACCCCAGCGCCAGAAAGTCTGAATGGGCCTCCCGCTTGATTCTGCAGTGCGTACCCCCCCAGGTATATACCACAGGGGACCAAGTGGCCGCACTTGTCACTGCCTTTCCGGTCCTGAGGGGCCATAATTAACATGCACATGAGTACTTGAGTTCTTTCTAAGCACAAGGAAAATGTATTTAATCCCCCGAAAAAGGCACACATGAGTTCCGCTGCCCTATGTGTCCAAGTGGGATTACCATATAAAGTGTTGTAGGAGCGCAGGGAAGCTGCACCTTGTAGGTTCATGGTGATATTTGGTGATTCATGTACAGTGAAAATTGGTGATTTTTGTGTGACCTAACTGCTGCACTTCATGCCCTCATATTGTGATAAATGTTGTTTTACCTTGCAATGAGAACATAGCGAATATCCTTTCAGGACGTGCATAGTGGGCACAGTGAAGATGTTTTTATGATGTGCGCAACTTATAAGTATTTACTTATTTGCCCTACATGTACTGTAACAACAATTGCCTAGTGGGCAAAGTAATTGTTATTTATGTGATTGTGGTCTATGTGTTTATATACAATATAAGTGATATTTCTATATAAACCCTGGTGTGGAGTCTCTTTTGTGGTGTATTTATTGTGTCACTGGTGTGTGTGTGTGTTGCTCAAATGCTTTACACATTGCCTCTGGGATAAGCCTGACTGCTCTGCCAAGCTACCAGAGCTACCCTGAGTGATGGGTTCTGCCTGGCTTAAGTGTATACACAAGCTAACCAGAAACCCAATTTCTAACACTGCAGCCCGAGTGCTTTAAGTGGTGTGAAATAGGTGTGGGGGTCACAAAAAAGGGTGTAACCTAATAAAGCATAACTAGAAATTCTTTCCAAAAGGGGTATTGCTTAAAATATGTAACCTACAATCCTGTGCTTCACGCAGGAAGCACCAAACCTGACCAGTATTTGGGTGCCTCTCTGTGAGTTTTCTAGTATTTCCTCCAGACATATTACACAACAGCAAACATACTCCTAAAGCAAGCACAACTCATTGACTTTGCCAATACTTGTTAGCAGCATCAGACAAATGAGTAACTACAAAGATTTAAATCTGACTAATTAGAACTGAAAATGTTTCAATTGTGAAAATATAAGTCTTTGAATTATGCATTGCTGAAGTTTGTGGACGGGATATTGGTCTTCAAAGTTTCTCAATCACTCCTGTTCTTCCTTTCATACCACTTTGCTCTGCAGTATCTTGTGCCATTTTTCTCCCAACATTTTTTTAAATCCTTCATCCGCATATCTCATATGTCTCCTTCCTCTTAATTACTATGCTTTCACGCCATCATTCAGCATAGACTTTCCTACATCACCTCCCCCTAAGCATGCCTTCTATCGCTCTCACACACACACACATACACCTACTCTCCCACATCAATTGCAAACACAGTATTTTCTTTTTTGGTACAGTCAATATTTCAACACCCGTGTGTACCTCCTTCATGCACTTTAAATTGGCACATATATGATTGCAGCTCTGTGCAGAGAGGCCAGTGTTTGCATCAGCATGTGTAGTCTGAACACCTTCTGACCCAGGGGGCAGGTAAAAGGAGAAACTCACACCGCCTTTGGCCTCAAGTCCAAAGCTCTCATTTGTGCTCTGTTATGAACACCCATCTACAACCTGAGCTCACCTAGACGATACTCAGTTCTCAGTATGCACTATACAAGAGTTATATGTTGAATGAAAAAATGATATACAACATCTGGAAAAAGCAAATAATCTAAGGGAATATAGGTTGAAGTACAATATGTGAAATGGAAACAGTGAATGCGTTACTGACATGGATTACCTGACATGTGTTACTGGCTATAAAGTTAAGGACGTAATTATAGGGCCCGGTAGGGACCAGTTTAAGAGCCAGCTTTTAATTACTGCGTGATCTGACAGGACCCTTCCTCACTTAAAGCTATGTGTAACTCCAAGTTTAAAGGGTAGAAAAGTATATGCAATTAAGCGAGCTGTAAAAGCCAGCTGCCGCAGTTCATATCTGAAATGTAAGTTTTAAGATATATTCCCCACTTACACCTGCTTTAAAGTACATTATTTTCTATAGTGTGCTCTTTTTTTTTTTAAATGCTACAAATGTCAACTATGCAGCATGTGGCTGAAGAGTATCAAAATCAATTGAAACATTAGATTTTGATTAGCTACACCAATTCTTTTGTTTTATGACTTGTCATTATTTTGGTTTGAGATGTGTAAATTATTTATTTCTTAATTGTAATGTTATTTAGGTTATGTTGCGTATTGTAGCACAATTTCCTCTGAGGAACGCCTTGCTGCATGTGTGCAAGGATTCCTAATAGAAAATGTGTTTGCCTGATAGGAATGCAGTTGCTTTTGTGTTGTAGAAGCTCAGGCGACCGTGGTCTCTCTTCCGAATGGCTTAAATATCCTGTCTCCTATGTACAGACTCTGAATGTGTTTAGTGCCCAAAAGCGTTAGTTATCTAAATACAATAATTTTCTACTAGAAAATGGTTATTTTCAGGTGTAGTCAGAGCAGCTGGCAGGATAGCCTCTGAAGCAACATGAAGAGGTGCCTCTCTACCACATATGGGGACAGAGAGCAAGTACCGCCGCAATCCCACAGTGATAAACAGACAACTGCAGACATGAGGGAAGCTGTGGAAATGACAAGCAGAGAGTCAATAAAGAAATACTCAGAGCACTAGTTTCCTATTTTACCCTTTTCTTTTTTAAGTTTGAGCTTATTAAGAACAACAAGAAAAAGAACAGCAATATAATAAGTCATATTTAACATAAAGATTAAAGGGAAAACAAGAATATATGAAGGTTATAACTATCATGCTGTGTGCAAAGGAAAATATACACAATATAAACAATAAAAGGAAGGGGCAGGGGGGAAGTGAACAATATACAATTACTTTATAATATTAAGAGTAAAAAATATGGTAAATGATTAAACACTGTAAGCATATTAGTAAGAAAAATTAAATAACAGTATAAATATAAAAGCATAGATATCTTCTAATAATCTAAAGAAAAGACAACAGGGTAAAATTAAGGTGGCTTCCGTACATCATCTGATACAGTAATAACTTTAGCAGCAGAGTAGGCAGACAAAGATAAATACGTAGATAATGGGAGCCATAAGAGATCCCTCTTAATTTTCAGAGATATAGGAAAAACATAATTGGTGTCTAATCTATGATGAAAACACACAGCATTCCACCAGGATCTAAAAGTAACTTTATCTGCTTGTTTCCAGTTTGAGGTTATTAAGTGAAAAACAACAGCTAACAATAGATCTAGCAACTTAAATTTCGATGGTGACTGAGGAAATTGGGGTGACAGAGTGCCTAAGAATATATTGATTAAAAAGAAAGGAACACTAACTCCGAAAATCTTCTTGATTTGGGTCCAAATCAACTGCCAAAACTGGTGAATAGGGGGGCACTCAAATAACATGTGTTTTAAATCGGCAGTAGAACAGGAACAGGACCAACATGTAGAAGACATATTTGATGAAAAAGATGCTAAAATCCCTGGAGAAAATAACAAACGCTGATAAACAAAATAATGGGTCTGTGTGGTGTTTGCAGCTCGTGAGGTTTTGGGAAGCTTAAGCCATAACATATCCCATGTACTAGTTGGCCAACATTGTAATAAGTCTTTTTCCCAGGCCAATTCAGTCTTTGATTTGAGTCTTTCTGAGCTCAATTGTAAGGATTTGTATATATTGGATGCAGAAGGGGAAGTGTCTAATAATGGAGAAAGTGTAGTGCACTTTGCGGGGGATTGGAAGTGCTTGGTAATGCAAGAAGATATTGGTTGAGGGAGGGACGTAGAAGATCATATTGCGAATTAAAGGTAGCTGGTAATGAAAATTTTGTTTGGAGATCAGTAAATGATAGTCGTTGATCATCAGCTAGAAGTTGAGATATCCAAGGCAAGCCCTTAGATCGCCAAGTCTTCAAATATATGGTACGCTTCTTAATTCGTAGCGATTTATTATGCCAAATGGGTTTCTGGTGATAGGAAGTAACTGAGGGGTATGATGATGTTAAGAGAGGAGCCGAAAGTTTACGTGAGTGGCAGATGATGGGAGAACGTAATAATGAGATAGTATAAGTGAAAGCAAGCATTTCTTAGAAAAAACAAAGGGGGAAATAAGAAATTTCTCTATTTTTATCCACAATGGAGGATGTTAAGGGAGCTCAAAGGAGAGCCAACGGGCAGCCTGTTTTAGGGAAAAGGCAGAGTGATAAGCTTTGATATTGGGAAACCTAAGTCCTCCGTTAGATTTATCCTTTTTAAAAGAGGACAAAGCAATGCGAGGGGTTTATCTTTCCAGAGAAATTTTGTTAAGAGAGAATCCATTTTCTTAAAATAATACCCAGGAATGTGAACAGGAATCATGGAAATAATATATAATATCAGGGGGGTGAGCATCATTTTAATCGAATCAGTTCGGCCCCAACAAGAGAGGAAAAGTGGATGGCAGCGTGCAATAGTATCATTTAATGTTTTGATAATGTGATCAAAATGTAATTGTATTGTCTCAGGGAATGTCGGTGAAAACTACAAGCCCAGATACTTTAGTTTAGAGGGTTGCCATGAAAAACCCGTTTGAACAAAAAGATGTTTGACACAAAATATGTAAAGGTAAAAATTTACACTTATTGATATTAAGCCGATATCCTGATAACTGAGAAAATGTAGCAACTTGTTGAAGGAAAGGAGGGAGAGAGTTTACAGGGTTAGAACAATATAAGAGAATGTCATCAGGGTAAACGGACATTTTAACCTGATGAGGACCAAATTGGAAACCTGGAATATGAGCATCCTGTCTGATTTTAGTTAAAAAGGGTTCCAACGCAATGACAAACAATAGAGGTGATAAAGGACACCCTTGCCATACCCCTCTAAGCAAAGGAAAGTAATCTGAGATTTTCCAATTAACAAAAATTGAGGCTTTGGGACCTGAATGTAATAGGGAAATTAAAGCAATCAATTTAGGTGAAAAACCAACCCATCTTAATGCATGAAACATAAAATCCAATCTAATCATATCAAAAGCTTTTTCTGCCTCCAAAGCAATAGCAGCAATAGGATGATCTAAAGATGAGGCCTTACTGAGGACATTAAAAAAGACTCGAGAGTTGTCAGAGGCTAGTCGTCCCTGAACAAAGCCGGATTGTTCAGGGCCTATAAGATCAGGCAAGAAGGGGTCAATGCGCAACGCCAAAATCTTGGCAAAGACCTTGTAGTCAGTATTGGCTAAGGACATGGGACGGTAATTCTTACATAGGGAAAGATCCTTATTATCTTTTGGAATTAAGCATATCATGGCTTCTTGGAAAGTGCCCTGAGATGTACTTTTAACAATAAAATAATTAAATAAAAGTAAAAGATTGGGAAGGAGGAGGTTTGCAAAATGGTCATAAAATTTGACAGTAAAACCATCAGACCCAGGAGCCTTCCCTCACTGTAACACCAAGACTGCATGAGTGATTTCCGCTAAGGAAATATCGGTTCCCAATGAGTCGAAATCCATATAATGGGAGGGAGAAGAAGCAATGGAATAGAAATAAGTGGATAAATCTAACTGTACTGCTTGTGTTTCTGGAGAATATACATTTTTGTAAAAAGAAATGAATTCATTTAAAATATCATTGTCTTTAAAAAGAGGAATCCCAGCGTGACCTTGTAAGGATTCTATTCTACTTTTGTCCCTTCTTATTTTTAAATAATTAGCCAACAATTTCCCCATTTTATTTTGACCCCCATAATAGGGAGTACTACTTTTCAGTAAATATGAAGAAGCAGCATCCGTAGATAATCTGTTAAAACTGAGTTTAGCGTCAATAAGATTTTTCAAGGAAGACTCATTATTGGAGTGATAGTAAGTATATTCTAGCTGTTTAATTTTTATTAAGTAGTTGAGTAGATTGGGCATCTATAGATTTTTTCTTTTACGAAACAAAATTAATTATAAAACCCCTTAGTGACTGCCTTAAAGGAGTCCCAAATCATTGGGAAAAGAGGAGTCTGGGGTTGAGTTGATAGCAAAAAATTCTGAAGCAAAGGAACTGAATTGGTCGGTAAATTTAGGGCCCAAGAGTAAGGAATTATTAAAGCGCCATCTACCTGCATGTGGTGAGAAGGGTATAAGGTCAAGATCAACATGGACTGGAGCGTGATCTGATATTATAATTGATCCTATTTCAGACTGAATGTTGAGCTAAGGATTTTATCAGAAAAACTTGTCAATACGGGATTGTGAGTGGTGTGGAGTTGAATAAAAACTATACTCCCGGAGGTCTGGGTGGCAGAGACGCCAAATATCAATTAACGATTTACGCCGTAATGTGGAAGTAAATTGTGAGTGCCTTTAGTATGAACAAACTTAACTGTTGAGTGCCTGTCTAATATGGGATCATGAATTTGATTGCAGTCACCACCAAATATAATGTAATCATCATCATATAAAAGCAGTTTGTCAGATATTTTTGTCCAGAAAAACCTATCAACAGAGATTGGACCATACACATTAAAAATACCTAAAGGTATATTATCAATAAGGAGTTTAACAATAACCTAACGACCTTCAGAGTCAGATTCCTGATGAACAACTGAAACATGCAGTTTTTTATGGCAGAGAATCAGGACCCAATTTTTCTTTCCTAAAGCAGAAGAAGTAAACACATTACCTACCCAACATTTTTGCAGCTTGGAAGCCTCAGGCTCAGAAAGATGCGATTCCTGAAGCAATGCAATATCAGTTTTTAATTTAGCTAAATGAGAACACCCATTGCCTTTTAATAGGGTTACCTAACCCTTCAATATTCCAAGTAGTAACCCGGAATGTAACATGAAAATAATATTATGAACAATCAATATGCCTACAGTAACGAGATTAAGATCAGGATAAAACAAAAAGGAAAAGGGATAGAAATAGAGCTTTTGTTTGATAAGAAGAAGAAGGAAAAAAGGAGTGGTAAACTAGATAATAGGAAGGAGAAAATGGTAGAAAAGAACCATATAAGGAAACGCCCAAAAAGGGGAAATAAAACAAGAAACAAGAAGACAGTACAAGTCATGCAAATGATGACTGAAGAACATACCTACAAAACACAAAGACGAAAGGGGGGTGGCGACACCAGAAGACGACGACGACAGCACTCAAGCTCCACCAAACTTCAGGGCAGCCTTAAATTTGATTTGATTTGTGTATTTGTAAAGCGCAAGCTGTCACTCCCGAAGGAGCATCCTGGCGCTGAGCGGATGAAGGTCAGAGCTGAGCGAGGGGGGAAGAGAGACCTATATGAGGGATAGGCAGAATTTGTCTGAAGATCTAAAAATCCAGGTCTTTAGTGCCTTCCTGAACTGTGTTTCTGTTTTGAGGAGCCTCAGTTGAGTTGGCATGAGATTCCATGCTTTGGTTCCTAACGCGGCTACTGTTTTTCCTCCCTTGGTTTTATATCTAAAACTGGGAGGTTTAAGGAAGTTTGCCGAGGAAGATCTGAGGGTTCTAGTCATGGTGTGTGGGGTGAATCTAGCTGAGAGGTACGTTGGGCCAAGTTTTGACACTGCTCTGAAGGTGATTAAGAGTATTTTGAACAAGATTCTCTTGTGGAGTGGAAGCCAGTGGAAGGTTTTAAGAGCCGCCGAAGCCGAGGACCCCGTGGTAATTTTAGGACTAGGCGCGCTGCTGCATGTTGGACCATCTGTAGTCTCTTTAATGTTTGTCTATTAGCTCCCGCTAGGAGGCTATTACAGTAGTCTAAATGCAAAAGGATCAGCGCTACGGCTACTGTCTTCCTAGCCGGAAGGGGGATGAAGTCGAAGAATGTTTTTAGTGTTTTGATTAAATTGAAGC
This sequence comes from Calotriton arnoldi, assembly GCA_963921515.1. NCBI lineage: Eukaryota > Metazoa > Chordata > Amphibia > Caudata > Salamandridae > Calotriton > Calotriton arnoldi. Next base: position 199,052 of record CAWUFW010008535.1, read on the forward strand.
AGGTCCCTGCCACCGTCAAGGCGTGTGGTCGGAAGGAGAGTGTGGTCTCGAATTGTACTCCCAGGTTTTTGGCTACTTTAACAGTGGAGGGGCGAGCTGTAGCATCTTCCGGCCACCAAACACTGGGCTGGAAATGGTTTTCTTTACCTATCAGGAGAATCTAAGTTTTCTCTGTGTTACACCTGAGGTGGTTGTCCTTCATCCACTGGATGACCTCAGATAGGCAGAGTTTGAAGTTTAATTCTGCATTGGTGGAACCTTTGTCGAGAGATAGAATTAACTGTGTATCGTCTACATAAGACGTTACTTCAATCTCGAATGAAGAAATCAAGGAAAGGAGAGGGGTCATATATATATTAAACAACAGCGGGCTAAGAGAAGAGCCCTGTGGAACTCCTGAAGTAATAGGACGTTCGGCGGAAAGGAATGAACCACTAGACACGACTTGCCTACGATTAGTTAGAAAGGACTTGATCCAGGTTAGAACAATGTTGGAGATGCCACTGGACACTAGTCTTGCAAGAAGAATGCTGTGTGAGATGGTGTCAAATGCGGCAGACAAGTTGAGCAGGATTAACACTGCCTTCCTGCCTTTGTCGACTATGGATTTTAATGTGTCCGATATTTCCAGAAGTGCGGATTCTGTTGAGTGCTTGGGACGGAAGCCTGATTGCCGCGGGTGAAGGATCTTGGCGGTTTCGAGGAAATGTGATAGTTCTTTATTGACTAGTCTTTCTGTGATTTTACCCAGAATTGGTAGGAGTGATATTGAATAAGGACATCAACATATAGAGGAGACCATAAGGGAAACGGGAAGCGAGAAATACACCTGTATTAGAAAAAAGAAAGACAATATGAATGCATTTTTTTTTAAAAGACAAGAGAAAAAGCAACTTAAAAATTAAACAAGAGTGAAACAAACATTCAGTGAATTATACAGAAAGGAAAGCTGCCAGAAAACAACAAAATATCAATCAAGTAGACTTCGAAGGATCTGTGACATCTGCTCCATGTTGTTGAAGAAAATCCTGTAATGCAGCCAGCTCCTCATATGTGGTTGTTTTCTCTTTGTAACTAACCTTAAACAGGCAAGGGTGAATTAGGCCGTATCTGGCATTTATAGTTCTTAGTTGAGGACTGAAATCAAGAAATAATTTCCGGCGATCTGCAGTGGCCTTAGCTACATCCTGAGAAAAGAACAGTTGATGACCCTCCCAGTAGATTTGTTTTTTGGATTTGACAGGCGACATGACTTGTAGCAGGTCAGTATATTGCAAGAAAAACACGATGACACCACGTGGTTTTGTTGAGACCAAGTCTGTGAGCCCGTTGTATGTTAAGTGGGGCAGTTGTAGACAAATCCAGAAGCTTAGGCAAAAATGTTTGAAACTAAACTCTTGGGTTAGAACCCTCCGTGTTTTCAGGAAGTCCGTAAATGCGGAGGTTATTCCTGCGGTTTTGATTTTCCAAGTCTTCAGTGTGCTTCTTCAGAAGAGTTATTTCTGACTCAAGAAAAGAAATACGAGAGCATGCAGACTGAAGAGATTCCGTTTTTTGTTCCACAATGAGAACGTGTAATTCCAAAGAAGACCATTTGGCATCAAGGTATTGCAATGTCTTATTAGGTTCCTCCATGAAGGGTTTTAATGCACAAATTTCCTCAAGAATCATATCCATGGAAGCTGAAGAGGAGTGCACTGGACACAGGGGATCTTTTTTTTGGTGTTTAGTGGATCCCACAGGCATCTTACTTTAGAGCTGCGATTTTGGAATGGCGCTTGGTAAAGATTCAGATTTGTGAGGAGAGTTGTCCTCCATGTCATTGTAAATAGAGTCTGAGTCCGAGTTTGTAGTTTGTTTGGAGGAAACTGAAAGCTTAAGATTCCTTAATCTCCCCATATAAGAGAAAAGGAGGTTATGTAGAGCACTACATACGTTGCAAAGCAAAAGTAGAACCTTCAATGATGCAAGGCAGTTTCAGTCACGCAATTAGGAGTAGTAACCATAGCTCTGAAACACTGAAGCACATAGGAATATGTAAAAAAACGCAGGGTCGACCTCCCCCTCAAATAGTAAAAATGAAGTTTCAAAAACGGTGTCTGGTATCTATATATTGGATGCCATTGACGTATCAGTTATACGCTGAAGAAAAATACTCAGCAGATACAAGTTACTGAGAAGAAAAGGCTCCCAAGACACGTAGAGTAAGGCTTCTTTTGCGCCGGGTCATGTCAAAAAGTACAAAAAAGAAGAGAAAAAATATGTAGACATGAGGCTTGATGCATAGTACTGTTTAAATTGCCTGTAAAAACATGAGCGTGGTATAATTAATCTGCCTCATAAAGAAAAGGAATGCGCTCACCATTCAAAATGGCGGGCGCAACCTAATTCATGAGGAGAAATCCCCTGGGGCCGTTATGGCCAGAAAAAGCACAGAAGCAGGAGTTATACAAAACTCCAGTGACTCACCACATCATGAGGGAGAGACGCCGTGAAGTCTCTTCCCTCGACGAGCACTGGAGTGGTCTCCGGCACCGGAAAGGCGCCCCGGTCCGTCAGAGCTCAGCGCGGTCCCGCTATCTTGGATCGGTGCCGAAACCACACCCCCATTTTCCCCTTTTCTAATGCTAGGGTTAGGTATCTAGGCTAGAATGCCATCAAGCCTTGGATCACACAGCATAACGTGCATCGCCACTTGCTGCCCTGGAACTGATAATTTACAGTTTAATCGCCAGGTTTTTCATTAGAACATCTTATTTAATCGGCCTCCACCACTGAGTGTTATTGTGGCTTAACCTTCCGCAAGCCCCTTGAGGCAATCTCTAATTATTCAGGCTTGTATTTTTAACTGTCCTGATGATGATCCTACTATTTCTTAAAGAGGATCGAAACGTCGTCGACCAATGTAAACAGTTTGCACATCAATCAAATCTGATAAAAAAGTGTATTTACTGTTTCTTCAAGCTTGTTAGAAATTGTGTTCAATATTCCACAAGCTACCCTGTCTTGCCTGATATGTTCCTGTCCTAAGTGTACTTGTCATGTTTCTATGTAGGATGCAGGATTGTGTCCCACTGTATTGATGTGTTTATTTTTGGTTTTTGACATTTTTGAATTATTAAATTGAATGTCCGGCTGGACACTTGTAATATAGCACTGATTGGAGTCTATATTTATCCTGATGACCACACTGTTCTGTTTAAGGACCACTGTTCTAATACAGAAAAAGCACAGAAGCAGGAGTTATACACAACTCCAGCGACTCACCACATCATGAGGGAGAGACGCCGTGAAGTCTCTTCCCTCGACGAGCACTGGAGTGGTCTCCGGCAGCGGAAAGGCGCCCCGGTCCGTCAGAGCTCAGCGCGGTCCCGCTATCTTGGATCGGCGCCGAAACCACACCCCCATTTTCCCCTTTTCTAATGCTAGGGTTAGGTATCTAGGCTAGAATGCCAGATGCTCTGTTAACTACCAGAGGAGTATGTTGCTGTCTCTGTGATTCTATTTCCCTGTGGCAATGTCAATAAGATAGGGTGGTGCAAGGAAGTAAACCAATTCAAGGAATCCCACAATAGTGAGCTATAGTCCTTGTCCACAGCAAAGACAGGACTACCATAAACATACAGTTAGCAGAGCCCAAATAAAGAAGATGGCCCACACACAACTCATCATACAAAAGGTTCTAGCAAACCCAGCCCGATGGTATCGTACAACTCATAATAGCCACTGCCAGTCCCACTATCCACTCAGTCATCTGTAATACCGTTTAGGAGAGCGTTCTGCAGAATCGGGCAAGCCTGGACTCAAGGGGAGGGTGGGAGGTGCAGCATATAAACCTAGAATAGCTGTATCATACAAAGCCATTTTTACAAGTAAGTAACATTTTCATTACTGGTAGGTAAAGTACTTCTGTTCTTTTTGTTCACAAGAGGAAAACTTTCACTGTTCTGCACTTGATGTCATAATATGAAATCACTTTGGTAACTATCAAAAATTGTTTCCTTCTATATTACTTACAACACCACTTGCTCATTAACATGCTTATGTAAGTTTTAGTTTTGTCAATTAAAAAAAGCCTAATTAGAAAACGAATTGGGTACTAGAACAAGACACGCAGGAAGTCGGAGGAACATCACCGCTGGGAGCTCTGTTAAAGACAGTGGCGTGACAGAGGACCACCAATTTTATGTTAGAAGAATAGAATGCTGAGATCCCCATTGAAGACAATTTAGTATTTCAGGCCAATAATACAGACCATCCGCTCTCTGTGGATGGAATGGAATTCTTTGGTGTCAGACTCTGAGCACACACCTTACTTGATTGAAGCTTAGCCATTTATCAGACATGGGCTGATATTGGTAGCAAGAGGAACCAACGGAGATTGAAAGCTGAGAGGGAGTTATAGGAAGGAATGAGATGTGATAACAGTGTATAAATATTCATGTGCTAGTAGTAATATTGATCTTTGTACCAAAATATTAGTGATATTATCACTTAGTGTCCTTGTTTGCCCTTACCTTCGGTACTAGCCCATATGTCCTGGTTGAATAAATAATTGGTGCTCTAGATTGTCTCAGTAGTCAATAATATGACACATTAGTTATAGACAACTGGAATTTCAAATTCTCCATTCAAGGTCTTCGATATTAGGAGAACATACATTCTTTTTCATAGTAAACAACTATTGCTCCATTAAATATATTTATAGTTTCTAAACACAGAGTACCTTAATGTATCAGCATGTTACTGCTGACCTGTGAATGCAAAGAGATATTTGAGCTTAATGCCTTCATTTTCATTGCAGATGATTTCAGACATACTGCAGTGTTCAGTATTCTCAAATGGGTTGTCCTCCAGAGTAGCAGTAAAGCGATGTTAAAACCTGCAGAGGAGAATGCGGCTGAAGCCGAAAAGTTATATTGTCCACAAGGTAGGTCACTAGCTGCTTAGTGGTCAAAGCAATCTGGGCTCTAAGACAATGTCAACAAAGAGGAACTGTATGCATGCCTGATACCCTGACACATGTATTGCTTAAGTGACAATAAGTTTGATAAGGATAATAGACTGCTCTGCAAATCATGGTAGAAAGGAAGAACATAGATAGCCTCGATGATTTCAAATTATAGGCAGTGTTGTAGTGGAGAACAGTTCGGAACAGAAGCCATCCAAAAATGAAGATTTCTCTAGAAAGTGGTGGCACTTCTCTTGCCGCATGCCAGCAGCTGCTTGAAATGGATCTGGGGCCCAATATGTGACTGAGTTTGAGCTGCTCATATTGAAATACATGGAGAGGGATTGATTGTTGTGAGGGAATCTCTCCAGTATTGTAGTCATCATCTTGACCTCAGCATCATTTTTTGAGTCTCAGGTTAGGAAACAGTAATCCTCAGGCCTCAACTGGAAAATCATTCAGTATATTCAGTACTATCCCTCGTGTCCTTTGCATAAACTGCAAAGATTCCAGTCAGCCATAGAAACAAGGAACAGCTATCACCTTCTATTCAATTGCCAATAGGTTTTCACATTATATTACTTGTGCACTGTAATGGCCACCAGCTTCTATGTACTTCTCTCTTCAGACACAGACATTTCCAGAGGCAATTTGAACTGATTAAAACCAATTACATCTGATATTTGCACCCATGAGTGGTGGCTACATTTCCTTTGCCTAATGTTGGTGCTGGAAATTGCCAGCAGATCTTGTACTCAATTTTTTAGCAAAGTTCCCAGAGAAACGTAATCTGCTGGACCAGGGGGCAAAAGGGAAGAACATAGAAACCACTGTCTGTATTTGGCCATGAAATCTCATAGTCGTGGACTGTGTCATGGTGAACGATAGCTGTGAGAAAGTGTCTTTTGGAAATTGGGTTATTGGTTGATGGGAGTGAAACTCTACTCAAGCAGCAGCCACAATTTCTGTCAGGAAGAAGTCACAAGCAAACCCCAAAGAAGCCTGTGCTTATCCCTCTTGGCACAAAAGCAGTCAGGCTTAACTTAGATTTATTAAACAATAAAGTGGTCCCTATGGGGGAAGTGTAGCCTTTGACGTCCACAGCAATAGTGTTGTACTAGGGATAGAAAAAACCTCTCAAATGAGTACATTTCAGTTATGCTTTTAGTGCGTTTATTTATAAATATCTCATTTACGAATATATAAATCAATTCAAATAGTATAGTTTATTGCAAGGTGCTCCTAAATGGTGAAGGTGCAGTGAGAGTGATATATGGTGAATAAAAAGTGCATTTGTGCTATGCACAAAAATAATACATGTGGCTGATAGGAACAATAGAATGTTTGAAGTCAATACCCGTAAAACGAGTGTTGATATCCACCATCAAATTCTTAAAAACACAGTCCACAGATGTTATTTGTCGATGTTTCGACCCCTGAGTATGGTAATCCTCAGGATGCAAAATGTATATATCAGAGACACCTAAAAGTATAAGAGGCTTGTTTCAATACGTGTAAACACTCATTTTGTAATAAAACTTACAACAACAGGTATAGTAAGACAATTTCACTAGAAAAAGGTTGCAACCCAGTAACCCAGGGACCTGGGCTGGACAATTATTAAACAATAAAGTGGTCCCTATTGTAGCCTTTGACTTCCATGGCAATAGTGTCTCCCAAGTGGATTTATTAATCTTTTGTGGATTTTCGGTAAGGTGTACAATGCCGGTATCCACGGATGTTCTCTATTCACGAATGCATGTTAATTTTTGCTTAAGAAGCCCTCTTCTAAACCTTTCTTTGCTATTTCATCAATCATGCTTTTAAGTGCACTAGTGTGATCACTCCTAATCTTCTTGTAACAGATTATGTCGCTCAGCTGGGTCAGTATCTCATCCTGGTACTCGGACACCTTCTGAATGACTATGTCTAATGCCATGAATAAATACCCCATGAATGATTCGGTGAAATACACTCACTAGTTGTATTTCTCTTTCAGCATCCCAATTTCAGGTGAAACTATGGTATACTATCTTATCCAGTTATACCTTTGGGCTCCCCGTAGTAGGTTCTATGACCATTTTACAGAGTGCAACGTTAACCAGTCCATGACTTTAAATCATTTAACTTTCTTTATTTTAATTTCAGTGTGCGTGAACCCAATTTTGAAGTTGTCCTTTGAAATTATGTGTGACACTTTCACATATATGGGACTCTTTTTACCACAGTTCTTGGGTATGTAACACAAGTTTACTATACCTGTCATTACAACTCCTAATGAGTGTTTACTCTTTTGAGTAATACCTATATTATTCCATTACAGAATGCCAATATCCACTTTGAAGTTGTTCCAGGATATACTGTATGACATTTGCTTGACTGTGTGAATTTCTGCCCCAATACTTTGGTACATAACATTGTCTTACGATACCTGTTGTAAATTTTATTACAAAATGAGTGTTTACACATATTGATACAAGCCTCTTTTACTTTTAGGTGTCTCCGATATATACATTTTGCATCCTGATGATGACCCTCCTCTAAATATCTATGCTCAGGGGTCAAAACATTGACAAATAACATATGTGGACTGTGTTTTTAAGAATTTGATGGTGGATATCAACACTTGTTTTACGGGTACTGACTTCAAACATTCTATTGTCCCTATCAACTACATCTATATATATTTTTGTACATAGCACAAATGAACTTTTTATTCCCAATATAACACTTTCACAGCGCCATCACCCTTTTGAAGCACCTTGTACAAGTATTGTGCTATACTGCTTAAATTGATTTATATATCTGTAAATGAGATATGTATAAATAAATGCACTAAATGCATAACTGAAACTTACTCATCTGAGAGGTTTTCTTCTATTCCTAGTATAACACTATTGCCATGGAAGTCAAGTGCTACACTTACCCCATATGGACCACTTTATTGTTTAATAATTGTCCAGCCCAGGTCCCTGGGTTACTGGGTTGCAACCTTTTTCTAGTGAAATAGGCTTAACTTATAGGCAATGTGTAAAGTATTTATGCAGCACTTCAAGCAGTAATAAAGTGAAAACACGACACAAGAAGTATCACACACCAATTTGGAAGAATAGAGTAACATTTTACATCAAGATGACAAAAATCCAATCAGTAGAACCGGAGATATGCAATTTTAAAGATTTTAAGTGAGTATAGCACCAAAAAGCACAAAGGGCTTCTCGCAGTTATTTGATCGTTCAAGAAAGTCACAAGTTCAGGTGGACCACGCTGGAGTGCGGGCTGAATACAAGGACCAGGTTAGTCCTGCTGTAAGAGCTACCTTCAAAGTCCATTTTGAAGAGCACTGTTCATGGGGAAAGGGCCTGTGAGGAGCATGAAGAGCGTTGTGGACTGAAGCAGCAGCCACAATTTCTGTCAAGATGAAATCATAAGCAAATCCCAAATTAACCTGTGCTTAACCATTCGGTAACAGGGCAGAAACCCAGCCAGGCTTAATTTAGAAGCAATGTGGAAAGTATTTATGCAGCACTTCAAAAAGTAATAAAGTGAAAACATGCCGCAAGTAAAATCCCACACCAATTAAACAAAATAGAGTAAAATTTAGTGGGCCAAATCAAATAGTGCCTCTTTTGTGTGGTTACCGCCATTTTTGCTGACTTGTATTGCTGTTTTTTAAACTCTGCACATTGAGGCCCTACAGTCCAGTCCCCAGTGTATGTGCTCTGACCCAATAAATATGGTAAAAGTGTTTAATTTCCAATTGGCATATATAACGTCTGATTAATCTGTTCAGTGCCGAGAATGGAACCGTTCCGTCCTCTGTGTACGACCACCAAAGGTTTTAGGTTTTTGAGCCTTGGGAGCTGAAGAAGAGCTTTCTCAACCTCCTGAGGTATTTTTTTTTTCTTCAATGTAATGACGATTGCGTACATGGCGCTGACGTCATTACACTGAAACTAACTAACTCGCAGGTCTATCTCAGCTCTCTTGCACCAAAACACACGGGAGAGGTATTGTTGGAGAAGGGGAGAATCTCCATTTTCCAATGGTACCCTTCCCTAGTGGATCTCTGCTTGGGGATTACCACAGGAGGGCGATTCCCCAAGCAGGGATCCACCACTAGACACCTGGGAGGGGGGAGTGACCCCTTGGGCAAGGGCCTTTGCTTCCCCCAAATTTGTATTGCATATTCAGTCTTTCTGCCCCGCCGGGGGGCATATGCCGGCAATAGCCCATGACCTCCCCTGGGGGGGGGGGGCAGAAGGCACACTAGGCACCTGGGATTATTATTTATTTTGAAACATAGGGGTGGGGGCTGCCCAAAATAGGCATGCCAATGCCCCCACCCCCTCAAAATCTAAAGGGGGGCAGATGGGAGTTATTACCACCGGGGCAGAAAGCCCACTAGACACCAGTTTTTTTTTCTTTATATAAAAGAGGGGTGGGGGCTGCCCATAAAGAACATGCCAATGCCCCCACCCCCCAAAATAATGGGCACATTCTTTTTGCCCCCGGGGGCATTTGGGGACAATAGCCCCCGATCTGCCCCCTTAGTGTAGGGGTGAGGGCTGCCCAGACGTGTCATGCTAATGCCCCCACCCTCCCATAAAGAATGGGCACAGTCTTTCTGCCCTCTGGGGGGGGCATATCGTGGCAATAGCCCCCGATCTGCCAGCCCCAGGTAAATTTGAGGTTTGCAGGAGATTTTGGGTAGGGACACTTTGGGGGATCCACGCAGGCCACACCTCCCTGGGTATCTAGTTTTCAGAAATGTCTGGATTTGGTAGGTTTCCTTGGATGCCCACCAAGCCCGGGACCAAAAAGTCAGGTGACTCCCTCGCAAACTAGGTCTTTTTGTGATCGATAATTTTGAAGTCTCCACAATACGTTTTGGGCCATTTCCTGTCACAGGAACTTGGCCTACCCACACAAGTGAGGTACCCTTTGTATTGGGAGACTTGGGGAATTGCTGGGTGGGTGTAAATTTGTGGCTCCCGCAGATTGCAAAACTTTCCATTACAGAAATGTGAGGAAAATGTGTTTTGTTTTGACAAAGTTTTGGGTTTGCAATGGATTCTGGGTAACAGAACCTGGTGAAATCCCCACAAGTCACCCCATCCTGGATTCCCTTGGGTGTCTAGTTTTAAAAAATTTATGGGTTTGCTAGGTTCCCCAAGGTGACGGCTGAGCTAGGGTCCATAATCCACAGCTAGGCACAATGCAAAAAAAGGTTCAGTTTTCACTGGAAAAATGTGATGGGCCCATGTTGCGTTTGTGCCGTTTCCTGTCGCAGCCACTAGGCTTACCCACACAAGTGAGGTACCATTTTTATTGGAAGACTTAGGGGAATGCTGGGCAGGGGTACGTTTATGGCTCCCCGCTGATTCTAAAACTATCCATCACAGAAATATGAGGAAAATGTGTTTTGTTTTTTTACAAAGTTTGAGGTTTGCAAGGGATTCTGGGTAACAGAACCTGGTGACAGCCCCGCAAGTCACCACTTCCTAGATTACCCTTGGTATCTAGTTTTACAAAATGTACAGGTTTTCTAGGTTTCCCTAGGTGCCAGCAGAGCTAGCTTCTGAAATCCACAGCTAGGCACATTGCAAAAAAATTGCTCAGAAGTGTGAGCCACACAAGTCACCCCATCCTGTATTCCCCTGGGTGTCTAGTTTTAACAAATGAATGGGTTTGCTAGGTTTCCCTAGGTGCCAGCTGAGCTAGGGTCCAAAATCCACAGCTAGGCACATTGCAAAAAAAGGGCCAGTTCTCACTGGAAAAAAGTGGCGTGTACACGTTGCTTTTTGGGCCATTTCATGTCGCAGCCACTAGGCCAACCCACACAAGTGAGGTACCATTTTCATCAGAAGGCTTAGTGGAACACAGAATAGTAGACTTTCTATGCATTTCTGCCTTCCAAATGTAGGAAAGACAGTGTTTAAAAAAGAAGTTATTTTGAAAAATGTGCTCTAATTCACATGCTAGTATGGGTACCCACAAATTCGGAGATGTGCAAATAACCCCTGCTTCTAAACTCCATATGTTGTTCCCATTTAGGAAATACATAGGTTTCAGTCTTTATATTTTACCAAATGAATTGCTGTATACACAATGAAAAAACATTGCAAGGGGCAACTCAGTTATTGGCTCTGGGTACTTCGGGTTCTTGGTGAACTTACAAGTCTTATATATCCCCGTAAGCAGAAGGGTCCAGCGGACGTAACGATATATTGCTTTAAAATATCTGCCATACTTAACAGAAGTTACAGGTTACAATCTGGGAAGATGTTGATCGTAGCACTGCAAACCCGTCATTCAAACCATTTGCAGGGAAAAAACAAACACTATCTTCTGCAGCACTTTTTTCCCATTCCACCCCCCCCCCCCCCAAAACAACATTTAGCTGTATTTTTGCTAATTTCTTGGTCCCCTCCTGGGGAATCCACAAACCTTAGTTACCTTTAGAATCCTTAGGATGTTGGAGGAAAATGTGGCATGGATACCTTATGTGGACAGATGTTACAGGGGCCTAAGCGTGAGCTACCCCAAATAGCCAAAAAAAGACTTATCAGGGGGAGGGGAGGTGGGGTTGGTTAGCAGCGAAGGGATTAAGGCCATAGTATTTAATGCAAGAAATATACCAGTGCCATTGAAAAGTTAAATGTCACATGTGAACTAGAGCACATGTTGTGCCATCCACTAGGCTGCCAAAGAAAACATGGTTTCAGTCCTACCTGTGTAGCACGATTCTTGCAGCTTTTAAACCTGCAAACAAACCTATCACAATTACCCTTTTTGTCATGAAAAAAATCTGATTTTTAGGAGTTATGTAAATCACCCGTAATAGGCCTGATAGTCCACTAGATAGGGTGTTCATATGAAAGAAGTAGAAGCACCTTCAGTGACTAGGACCCAAAAGCTATTTTTACTGTTAAGGGCTGTTGTTGTTCTATGAGAAAAACTAGAGTTCATAATAAAATCATAACTCTGCTCTCTGTGGTTTGGGACAAGCTATTGGATAATTCCAACACTTTTTAATATTTATTTATTAAAAATCAAATTCAGTGATAAAAGTTGTATTTTTAATAAATATTTGGAAAAAGTGACTTTTAAAAAGTTAGCCTTCATCCGACTGAACCTCCAGTAGGCCAATTAGCATTAGCCTGTTGGAAGATGTCCCTGCTAGTGCTTCCTATAATGAGGTGTACAAACTGCTCCCAGAGCAGGCCGTTTCATATAAGATCTGGAAGTGAGGGATGTGACACATAAGCTCAGGAAGGGCAGTCAGGGATGGATTGGGAACTTCATTAACTTGAAACAAACCAGGGTGAGGCCTCCCCATTCATAGTTAAGTGTAAAGGGAGACCTGGGGAAGTGTCTCCTTTTGTCCTCTAGACTCTTTCAAACCCGTGTGGCACCAGTCCAGTGGGAGGGGTATCTAGTCCCAGAACCAGTTTGTTGTAGCTGATGAGGAGTGGGCTGCACATTCCCATGGTTGGCAATGCAAGCTCCCATCAGGGGCAGAAAGATTTTGCCATGTTGGATAGTGGATTCTGGGATAGTTTGCAGTAACAAAAACAGGATGTGCTACAAAAGTAGGAAGGATCCCCTGTGTACTTTTTTCTCATTTGGTTAAGGAGTGTCTAGGAGTCACCCTGACCCACTAGCTAGTGAATAGAAAATGATCTCTATGCAGGAACTACTTTCCCCTCGTCGTGAACTTTGATCACTAGCTAACAAAGATGAATCCTAAGGACCCATTTGTGGTGCCTATACATTGTGCTTAGATTATGTGCATTTCAATAAATTAAAATAAAAGGGATTTTAGTTTCACTGCACATTCTTCCATTATTTTCCAGAATCTCCCAGAGCCTTGTTAAGCCAATATTTGTCTGCAGTGTTAACAGTTTTGAAGGGATAAGACTGCTCTGCTAATTGTATTGAAAAAAAGGCGAGTCAGGGAATGCTGTTACCAATAATATACCTTACAAATTTATTGTCAAGGAATTATTAAGAAGCATACAGGGTTATTTTTTATGACACAGATCAGTGGCAACTCTGGTGTACTCCACAGATTTTATTTGAGAAACAGTCTAACTACATTGCCAAAAGAGCGGGACATTACTGTTTGAAAAATATATCTTTTTAAATCTATGCAAAAGGTTCAGAACCATTATTAGTCTGCAGCTCAGGAAAAGCTAAAATCCAAAGCTGTGATAAAGCAGAAGAAAAAGCCTGAGCAGCTAGTTTGCAACGATGGAATTTGAGGAAAACCAGGTGATTAATATTCTGATTCGAAGCACATCTGTACCCTTTGTATCCAAGGCAGAATTTCAGTTTGCCAGATATTTAGATTGGGCAGTACAGATGCCTTGCAAATGTCAAAGCACAAGTAAAACAAGGAAATGAAAGGAAAATACATTGTGAGATTAAAAAAAAACCTATGAGTGAGAGAAAAAGTCATCATTTAAGTGATTCAGGGAATAGGCTTCAATAAAGTAATAGAAAAAAACAACATAATAAATTGAAATAGCAAAACAATTAGTTTGGAATGGGAGAAACATGTTTAAAAATAGAATTTTAGAACAGCTGTGAACTCTTTAAAGTGGAAGAGAATGTTATCCATAAGGAGCTAAGGAGTAATGACGTATTATAGAGTCTCAATTGTATCTCAATTCTGTGCCTCTGATCTCTTTCCCTTACAATTGTACCCTGAGGACTATCCCTCTCTCTCTTTTATTTCACCTCTGTGCCTATGAACCTCTCTTTCCTTTACTTTTGCCACCCATTGAAGCCTATCTCTCTCTGTATGACTGATAATACAGAGAGAGATAGGTTCACACTCATGGAGTTTGAGGGCCAGAGATTTAGTACCACATTTGAATGACAGTCAGGGGCATACTGATAGGCACACATATAGCAACAGGGAACATTTTTATGGGTGAGAAAAATGTAGAGTGCAAGAGATAGAGGGAGGTTAGTGAAAGAGAGAGAAACAGAAAAAAGAGAGGGAGTAAAACATAAGTTGAAAATTACATGGTCTGTCGTGAGATCAGAAGAATAGTGGTGTGAACGAGATGGAGTTGCAAATAGCTGAGGGGGAGAGAGTGACCAAAAATGACCTAAAAGGCACAAATGCAAAAGTGAGACAGAGATCAGTAAAGAAAATAGACTCACTAAGGGGAGATAGAGAGAAAAGGGCAAGATACATACAAAGAGAGAGAGTTGACAGAAATCAGAGTTACAGAGGTAAGAAAAAAGATCAGAGGCACAGAGGTGAAAGGTTAGAGATGACAGTAAAAGAAGTGTAAATCAAAAGATATAGTACCGCAAGCATTTGTAAAAGAAATAGGCCTGGTTTGCATTTAATTGTTAAAAGCCATTCCTATTTGCTTTGCCAGTGCTTGTTTGTGTGTGTGAATGTGGTGTGTATGAGTTTAAATGTAGGTGTATATGTGAAGATGAAAATGTATATGTGTGTAGGATACAGTTTATATGTGAGTGCATGCCTAAATAGCTGCACTTTACATTTTGTGTGTTTGATTGTCATTTTAATTGTATGTTGCACATTCTGTTATGAGGACTCACAGTTGTACAGGTCCAACTTTCCTGATAGATTAGAAGATGGCTTTCACTGATGTACAAGCGCAAATGGAGTGGGAAGAGATGGCAGCAGCTTGCCTAGCTCAGGGAGAAGAGGCAGAGGGAAAACACAAGCATGCACAGCATCAGCCAGCCATTTGCAGGGTTGGGAAGAGGAGGAATGCAGGCAGGGACGTGCCAACATTGGGAGATGGTGGAGGCGGAGGTGTCAGGGAGACCAAAAACGGAAGAATGGGAACTTACAACATGGAGCAGGGAGAGGACAAGTTCATATCTGAGGGGGAGGACTTCCCTGCTGGTAGGGGGGAAAGGAAGTGCCTAATAGGGAGAAAAATAAGGTGCAGGGGAGAGAGTTTGAGCACAAGTTACAATGGTGGGAAATTGTTTCACCCTCCTACATGGACTTGAGCAATGACACTGTGATAGTGTATCTTCTGACGGCAGAGGATGTAGTTGGTCTCTCCTGGCAGGTGAAGAGCACCTGTTTCCGTGCTGGATGTGGGTCTGTGGGCACTGTTAATCTACTCCTGATACAACAGGACCTCTGAGGAGGAGACACAAATGCTCCTGAACTCTGCAAGACTGGGTGAAAGACGTTGTGGTGGCAGCAGGTCTGGCTTGTTATGGTAGGTACTGGGACTGCAGAGGGTGACACTTAGGGGGGCGTTTACACCGTCTCGTGAACGGGACCGACCTCCCGTCAGCAGTCTCGCCCACCTCATTAGGATGCGACCGAACACTGTTCGGTCGCATTCTGACATTTCCCTATGGGAGCATGCATTATGGCTGTAAACCGGCCATAATACATGTTCCCATAGGGAAATGGGAGGTGTTGTTCATCCCTGCACCCTGTGGCAGACACCTAAAGGTGCCTGCCACGGGGTATAGGGAGCAACGGGGGGCACCATAGGTGTCCCCTCGGCCCCCAACCGGAGGCCGCACACACAAGGGGGCCGTGCTTTCTAACATGGTTTCCATTTTGGACAGGCCGGCATGGAAACCATGCCAGAAACCGCACATCGTAACCCCAAGGGCAGAAAGGCCCACTCTTTGGGATTATGAGCCGGTTCCGACTGGCCGACTGGCCCCTTGAGCCCATCGGAAGCCAGCATGAATGACCAGCTGGTTTCAATTCGGACCGGCTGATACATAATCAGCTGGTAGGAATTGAAACCGACGATGGGGGTCGGAAAGCCTTTCTGACTTCCATCGTAATAGGCCCCTTAGTGTTCAGTAGGGAGCAGGGTACTAGAACGTGGAGGCAGCTTTGCAAATCTGTCTTGTGCATGTTCTTACCCGACAAGTGATGACAGAGAGTGGGATAGCTGATTTGGTCATTGGGCTCATGAGCCTTCACTGTGCAGAAAGTTAATGGTGGGGCTTTCTCAGGCAGGTGACACTGGAGCATTATAGTGGTGGTGATACTGGCAAAGGTTGTGATGGTGATGATGGTGAATGTGATAATAATAGTAGTGGTGGTATTGTTAGTGATAGTGGTGGTGATAAGGGTGGTAATGGCGTTGATATGGTGGAGGTGATAGTGATGGTTGTGATAATCTTAACAGTGATAGTCGTCATGTTGGTGGCGATAATGGCAGTGATGGTGGTTGAAGTGAGGTTGGTAAAGGTTGTAACAGTGCTGGTGATAGTGATAGAGGCACTAATGGTGAAGGTAGTGGTGATGTTAGCAAGAATTGTGATGTGATAGTGGTGTTGATGGTGGTGATAGTAGTGGTAGTGGCAATGGTGTTGATGGTGCTAGTGGTAGTAATGGTGATGTTGTGATAGTGGCAGTAGTGGTGAAGGTGGTTGTAGTGGTGAGAGCAGCGATAGAGGTCTTGGTGGTGGTAGTTTTGGTGATAATGGTAGGGTTCATGATAATAGTGACAGTGATGGTAGCATGATGGTGATATTGGGGGTAATTTTTATGACATTTATGTGGTGGTGGTGGTGCTGGTTGTAGGGGTGGTGGTAGTAGTGGTCATGGTGGCCATTTTGTTGGTGATATTGGTTTAGTCGTGAAGGTTGTGGTGATAGTCATGGATATAATAGTGATAATGATGGCGGTGATAGTGGTGATTATTGTAGTGGTAGTGGTGATGCTGATAGTTATAGTGGTTGTGAATGTGAATGTGCAGTGGCAATGGTGGTGGTCATAATGGTGATGGCCGTAATGGGGATGTTGGTGGCAATGGTGATGGTTGGGATGATGATGGAAATACGACTGATGCTGGTGATAGAGATGGTGGTAAGGTTAATAAGAATGGTGATGACGATAACAAAGATGTTATTGACAATAGGGGGAATATGGGCAATTTTAACACTGATAATTGTGGCAGTGATAATGGTAATGTGGTGGTGTGGTAATAGTGGTGGATGTAATGGCGCTGATGGTAATGATGGTGGTAAATGTGCTGGCAGTATTGATGGTAATACTGGTGGTGAAAGTGGTCATTGTGAAGGTAGTGGTAGTAATGGCGATCTTAATGTTTGTGACTTTAATTTGGCAGTCATGGTGGTAATGTGGTTGGTGGTGTTTATGGTCCTGTTGCTAATAGTGTTAGAGGTAACAGTATTGGTGTTGGTCATAATTAATTGTGGTGATGGTAATAGTGGGGGTGGTAATGAGGTGGTGATACAGTGATAGTAGTGGTAAGGGTGGTGCTAGTAATGGCGGTGGCAATAGTGAAGTTACTGGTTGGGTAATGGTTATATAAGTGGTGATAGTTGCCATGCTCTGCATGAGGACTTATAGTAAAGTTTTGTTCCATGCTTAAAAATTTGCACTATTAAAAGATTTTCTTTTCTTCTTGCTTACAAAACGTATCTTTCTTAAGTAGTAGAAACAACAATTACTCCTATTAATAAAATATACTTTTTTGCCAATGGATGAATGTTTTTTTCTTCTGAGATTCACCCCTCACTAAATAGTACATGTGAAAAGTCCCATTTGCCTCTTATCAAGAGACAAAAACACACAAAGTGTAAAAAAAGATGATTAATACTGAGGTTGTTCTCAAGGCTTCAAACTCCACTTGACATCAGGGAAGAGGAAACAGCAAAGGAAGTGTATCCAGAAATAGATCCAGTTGAGTTACAACTGTCGGAAGCAAAAATATAAGGGAACAAATGTATTGGAACCCAACCATCAATTGATAATGTTTCTTTATATATGCTTCAAACAGGAGCTGACATTGCTTCATCTTAGATTGTGAACCTTCAACAGCATTCTATGGATTCATGTTGGAGAGTGTTATATTTCATATAGGTACCCTAATATAGGGCCGGGTAATATCATACACCTTCACCTACATTATCTCCCTTACACTACACAGTAACGAGCCGTTAGGATTGAACCTTTACCTAGTTCTAGTCCTGGGCGCAGAAGGAGGGTTTTCCCTGAACAATAGCGTCCTATAACTTCATCAATGGACTCATACAGTATGAATGAATATTCATGAGGGTTCTTGGAAACCAGGCAGGGGCTACACCACCTGCATAATATCTACGTACAAGGTTCATCCCATACGTCATCCTCAAATCCAACAATGGATAATACAAGAAACAAGGGACAAAGAAACCCTAGATACTTTTTGTATAAATACAGCACATCTTGCTAGGGTTAGCAGAGGGAACCGAGACTTCCAGGCCGACACACTGACCAGAGACGCTGAGGCTCCTGCATGCAGACGCTTCAGCTGACAGTGGTCTAACACATCCCTTGCGGGGTGTCCAACTCGAGACCAGGACGGGGTCCCACACACTCTCTCTCCAGGTAAGTGGGTTCGACCAAATCCTAGAGGGATTCTTGGCTTCACACCTACTCACATGCTAGTTACACTTAGGTACATCTAGATAGGCATCGAAGGAGTACGTGCATTTTTATCAGGCATTTTATATTCATGTATGTATTCATGATTATTGCAAGATGGTAGAACTGTGCTATCCTTTTATTTTCACTGAACTGCTAATCATATATATCTGCTACTGTCTAATGGTTGTTGCAGCTCATCTATTCTACACTAGAATAACAACTGTTCAATAAATCCTTATTGAAACGCCCAGACTGTTTATTCTGTGTATCTCTGAGACAAAACTAAGTGAGCACGAGTGACTGAGCGAAAAGTAGTATATTGTTTCCACGATCCTGAGGGATCAGGGTTGTCATGTTCTGAGGTTGCCAGAAACTATTCTCTCCCCGATAAGAGGAGACACTAGTGGCACTGTGAGCTAGCTAATGCAAACAGGCTAACATTTTCGGTGGTGGTGTTCAGAGTCAGTCTGCCACCAAGCCCACAGTTCATGTTATCCGAACGTGCAGATTCTGTATAGGTTATATATAGGAACTACATGACATGGCGCCGCCAACATTGGTTGGGTACTTATTTAACAGTAGAATCTGAGTAGTTCAGTCGTGCTATTCTCAGAGACCCCTACTCACAAACACCAGAGACGTCTGGAATGGGTGGGCACAAATTCCGCCACAGCTGAGTAGGCTAAAACATCCTATTTATTAGCTGTTGGTTAATCAAGCTTGAAGGACACAGTGTTCCTAAAATTATGCATAACACCTTATCTTAGTGCCCCTGAACAAACTTCTTCTTTACAAAAATGACTGAGACAGGAGATAACCCAGTAGTAAATCTACACACCTCAGACAGAGAAGAAGATTTAAATGCAATACAAATTGCACCAAAATTCAGACGTACGATCACCCTGAAACTGTTAGAAAATGGTTTATCATCTAGGGGTGGCATAGTAGCTTTCGTGATTGAGGCACACAAATCAAACAAAACAGAGGTCTTTTATTCGTGGGTTACATTCCCAGCAGCAGATGCAAGAACACAGGGCCCGATTCACAGAACTAATCTGAGACAAAATCCTAAACTTACTACTTTTGGTATTCACAGAAGGCATTTAGTAGTAGTAAAGTTAGGATTTTGTCTTAAGTTTGTCTTAAGTTTGTCTTAAGTTTGTCTTAAGTCTGTCTTAAGTCTGTCTTAAGTCTGTCTTAAGTCTGTCTTAAGTCTGTCTTAAGTTTGTCTTAAGTCTGTCTTAAGTTTGTCTTAAGTCAAACTTAAGACAAAATCCTAACTTTACTACTACTAAATGCCTTCTGTGAATACCGAAAGTAGTAAGTTTAGGATTTTGTCTCAGATTAGTTCTGTGAATCAGGCCCACAGACATTTCACTACTACACAGAAGGAGATGCACCAGTGGAATATGGTCTGTTCGAGGACATAGAAGTTCCACTCACGTACCAGGAACACTTATACTGGTTTAAAGGCGCCCTACCCCACATAAGAAGTAGAGTAAGATTAGGCCTGCTCGGAGGAGAGGGGGCAACATGGCCGATATTAGCGGCCTACACACCACATCCTGACATTGAAACAATGCCACAGGTAGACTTACTCATACAACACAAAGATTTAATTAAAATCTACAGGAACTTGACACAATTCGTCATGAGGACTTTCACAGTCCAACCAGCAACAGTTGCAACAAATGGTACTCACTCTCAGGGTACAGCAACTAAAATCACACCACAAACATTACACGCGGTAATGGGTACAATGCCCACAAAACGTGAACAAATACCATTCTGGGTAGCTCAGAAAATAACTCAGCTCGAGGCAGTATTCCCGAATACTACCCCGTATGAAAAACACAGAATGCTAACAATCTGCTTGCCCATGGGGATAACACCACAATTGGAGGATTGTACCACTTGGGGTGCAGTCTTTGCTGCCATTTATACCAGAACTCATGGTATCCCGTCATTAGCTGTAGTACCAGATGTATTAAGACAAATACAAAACGAGTACAGAGCAGAACCTGCCCTAAACTTAGGGATGAAGTTACTAGGTAACTATGACCAGGTATCAGTCATAATACTAGCTAATATTAAAGGGGAAGCAGCTTCAGTGGCAATCCGCCAACTCCTCAGGGAGTTCAGTCCTATAGATCAACAACACGAACTACCTAAAATAATTGAAACTGCATATGCAGAATTAGACAGAGACAGTTTAGGTGGGAAAGCTTTAAAACCACAACTGATGGGCAGTTCTGAAAAGGACACTACCAAGCAGACACATTCTTCTTCTAAAAAGAAGTGGGATAATAAAAAAGAACAAAAATTAAAAGGAAACAGATCTCAATCCCGAGGCAGATCTCCCCCACAGGAGCCCTCTGAAAAGAGGTACAACCTCAGGAATAGGGATAAAATTAGGAAACCTGACAGGTATCAGGATACTGATACACGTTCCTGTCGTTCCTTTCAGGGCTCGACGAAAAACTCCAAGAGAGAAGGATGGTCAGAACACAAAGAAGAGCGTACAAAGTCCAGAGACAAGCAGCGCGCTCAAGACTATACTTCCAAAAAAGAAGAAAAGCCAAAATCAAAACCTCAGTTTAAGAAGAAGAATGTTGCAGGTCTAAAGATCAGACATGCCCAGAATTCTGAGGACACAACTTCTGAACGGGTAATGGGCTCAGACGATGCTAGACAGCGTGGTAGAAGTAACAATAGCTCGCCAGAACCTGATGGAATTTCTGGTGACAGCAGACTTGAATGATTACATCACGGTGGAAACACCAGATACAAGGGTGAGCGTGCCACATAAGTTACACGAAATAACACTCCAAATGGAGGGGGACAAGCCCAAGAAAGTTAAAGGTCTCTTTTGGAAAAACCTATCATATGGTTATGACATCCTATTAGCTGAACAAGATTGGCCGCCAGCATTCGTTATGGAGTGCCCTAGGGGAGAAACGGTAATTTTTCCAGCATTTTCCGACCTCGTTCCCATTCATCTTAAACATGCATATGCACGGGAGTGGGCAGTTGCCCTAGCTCCAGCATTGTGCAAAAATCATGCCGGATGGGATGAAGATTCAACCCACCACGTGATCCCGTCAAAAATTTCACCATATGCACAGAGACAATATCCAATAAAGCAAGAAGCTAAAAAACAGGTCAGGAAGATCTTGGATCAACTTGAATACCAAGGGGTGATTGAAACATGCACCTCACCAATGAACAATCCTTTGTTTCCCGTATCAAAACCGGACAACTCATATCGTCTAGTTTTAGATTACAGACATTTAAATACTTGCACTAAGACGTTCGCTGTCCAAAATGCACACAGTGCTGCATTAATGAATAACATTGTGCGGAAAGAATACAATACTACACTTGATATCTCAAATGGATTTTTCTGCCAAATTATAGCGCCTGAAAGCAGGTATTTGACCGCATTCTCAGTGTTGGGGTCCCAGCGACAATTTTGTCGTCTCCCTCAAGGGTATAAGAATAGCCCGGGGGTATTTTCAGCAAGAGTAACTGAGTTACTCCAAAATTTTGATGAGGAAGCATTGTCCTATGTGGATGATATTTATATGACGGACGATGACTTAAAAAGGCACTTGACCAGGGTAAGCACCATAATTATGGGATTCGCCTCTGAGGGCTACAAATGTAATTTTAAAAAATCAAAAATCGCCCACCTCAATGTCCTGTTTTTAGGATATGAGCTTTCAAGTGAAGGGAAAAGTCTGGCAGCTAACTTTTTAGAAAAGTGTGCGCTGCTCCAACCTCCAAAATCATTAAAAAATTTAAAATCAATACTTGGATTCCTAAATTTCAGCAGAACATACAGTTTGGATTACGCGGAAAGAGTAAAACCTTTCTACGACTTAATAAAACCTGACTTTTCAGTTAGACAATGGACACAGGAACACACAAACATCCTACGTTCACTACAAGAAGACATGATAGCTTCAAAACACCTACAGACTCGAGTAAACGTACGCAACTTAGTGATCCGTGTAATAGCGGGTCAATGCAGGTACACTTATTTAACCTTCGATGAAGGTGAAACAGTACCAATCGCTTACAAATCACACCTGTACACAAACGCATAAATGCGTTTCACTTCAACAGAAAAAATCCTGACAGCAGTTCAGACCGCTGTAGCAAGAGAAAGAGCACTGGCTCAGGGAAAGCGCATAATTGTCATAACACCAATACCAGCTTTAGAAGCTGTTACGAAGGCTAGCATTCCAAATGCAAAAGCCTTACATCCGAGATGGATACAATGGGTTAATTCTCTTACTGCAACGGATGTTGAATACAGATTTGATCCAAGTCTAAAAACACAAGCATTTCTGCAATACGAACAAGAATACCCTCTGCAGAATGAAATCTTGCCTCTAGATCAGTATGAATATATTATTTACACTGACGGATCTGCTCAACCAGCCACAGGGAGTAAGCATCAATACAGCGCAGCATGTGCTATCGTTAAAGGTCGCATGCGGGATGGAAAGTTCCATCCAAGTTGCACCAAAACGCAATCTCTAGGAGACTGCACGGCTCAGTTGGCAGAGTTAAAAGCACTAATACTAGCACTGATGAATACGGATCACGAATTCCCCACACTTATAGTGTGTGATTCCTTTTACTGTGTACAATCATACAATGAATATTTACATCATTGGGAACAAAACGGGTTCAAGGACGCGAAAGGTGGCACAATTAAGCATAAAATGCTATGGGAACAGGTAGTTGAGTTGAAGAACGAACTACGGAGGGCTCACGTGATTCATACACTGAGTCATCAACGTGATGGCGTTCACATTGAAGGGAATTCATTGGCTGATGAAGCCGCAAAGGGGGCTGTACGAACGGCTTCCATAGCTGCAATCACTCGTTCAAAAACGAAGATAGACGGTGAGATTATGGTGGCTGTTATTGCTTCAAGCAAAAACAGTGGAGCAGTACCAAAGAAATTTCCACTCAAGTACTCCTACAAGTTCGATGCAAACAATATTCCATATGCTCAGATTCCTGGAGTGGGGGACAGAGTAATACCAAATACGGATCGCAGACAAGGGTTGATTATTGCAGCACACGCGGGTTTGGGCTCTGGGCAAACAGGCGTTACAGCGACTATTTCATTGTTGAAACAGCGCTACTGGTGGCCAGGTCTAACAAAACAAACTAAAGATTACGTCTTGAAATGTGACATCTGCCAGCAGATGAAAGGCTCCACCATAGCACGCCCGGCACAGACACCGTTATTAAAATCAGACAGACCTCTTGCTTGTGTATATCTGGACCACTGCGGCCCCTTACAATCAGATGGGGCTTACAAGTATATCATGGTTGCAGTGGATTCATGCTCAAGATTCCTATGGGTTTGGGCTCAGCGCTCGGCTGACGCTCGAACTGTTATCAAAGATTTGCGAGTCTTTATCGGGATATACGCAGTTGGCACGTTACATTCTGACCGTGGCCCGGCGTTTAGCTCTCGGGCTTACAAAGAGGCCATGGAAAGTATGGGCGTAGCATTGCGGTACTCCTCTCTGTACCATCCTGAGGGAAATTCGGTTGTGGAGAGGAAGAACTGGGACCTAAAGCAATCTTGAACAGCTAGGGTATTAGGCAAGGGCGGTAGTTGGGTCAAACACATATATGGGGTACAGCGAGCTCTCAATAACCAGCCAA
Source organism: Calotriton arnoldi (assembly GCA_963921515.1). Taxonomy (NCBI): domain Eukaryota; kingdom Metazoa; phylum Chordata; class Amphibia; order Caudata; family Salamandridae; genus Calotriton; species Calotriton arnoldi. The sequence goes on from CAWUFW010008535.1 coordinate 223,114, forward strand.
GAAGTTCTCTGGGGGGCGTCACTCCTTACGAGGTCCTATTTGGGACAAGAATGTGGGTACCTGATCTTGATAGTGAAGGCACAGTGGTGGATGAGAAACCATTTGATATCCATGATCGTTTGGCTGTTTTACAGGATCTAAATGAATCCAGGACACAACAAAGTAACGTTCTCCAGCAACAGACCACCACTGGGGAAGTCAAGGCAAACACGGCAAGACCTGTCTGGATCCCAAAGGTCGGGGATCTAGTCAGAGAGAAAATAGCAGACAAAAAAGAATTTGGACCATCATACAGAAAGCCTGTACCTGTCCTAGCAGTTCAAGGAACAAGAACTGTACTTTTGCCACCTCTTGCCGGAAAAAAGGAGAAAAGATTTGTCTCAATCGACTTAATCAAACCGCACTATGTGGCCGATACTGAACAGTAGGCCTCGTGGACTCCACAGTAGCAGACGCCCTCCTCTAGCTACCATCCAAGAAGTTCAAACAGAAAGACTCATCACGTTCGAAGAGCCTCCTGTACGGAATGAAGGACTATGAAACAATGCTATGGAACTAGTTCCCCTTGAACCGGAAGTTCATCTTCAAAATTCAATTCAAAATAACACACAAGGTTCAATTAGACCAAATACAGACGTCTACGTCAACATGCCTTGACAAGAGCAAAATGCGATTTCAACAAATCCCGATGCAATTCCTACAATTGATCGAACTGCTTCTGGCTACTTCATGAACTTTGATACGTTTTCTTTAGATCCAAGTGAACCTGAAACTACGCCAGCCCAAAAATCACGCAAACAACAAGCTAAAGACTTTCTGAACTTTCTCAAAAAGACTTACCTGGTATCGCCTTGGGTAGAACTCTGGGTAATTACTAGGATACTAGTTTTTCTTTTCTGGCTAGGCTTAGTTATAACTTTTAGCATGCTTATTAATGGACGATGCCTTCAACAAAGACCTGCAGCCGAGACAGTAAAATTGATTCTGAAACCACATCAGTCTTCACATTGTGAACAAAGAGACTTGTCATCAGTGAACATTACAGCAGTTCCTATACCGGACGGTATAGTATGGGACAAGGTTGATTTCGATATATTCGGTCCTACTGAACTTTAAAAAATTTCTCATATATTTAAAATTTCATTGAGTGATATCATTACCTCGAGTACATTTTCTGATGATTGGGACTCTGAAACTGTTAATGATATGTTGTCTGATTTAGAGAAAACTGCCACATTTCCGAACACTGAAATGTTAGAAGGTACTTCAGACTATGACACTTTGTACTGTTACCAACACTACAGTCATCATTTCTTGCACAAATCTATATCACCTAGAAATGTTTTTGAGTACCATCAGTGGGAACATTGCCCTACACCACCAAAAGGTAGTTCGCATACATTTGCACAGAAGTTTTCATATTTTTCAGGGTTTAACACCACTGACCCGACCTCGTATTATTACAAGGTTGCACCGACATCAGCACTGAAAATTATGTTGAAAAACACCAAACAGATATACTCTGCTTCCTTTATCACCCAATTGTCTGAACAGGGTTTTGACCTATGGAAGGACACAAAAGACTTAAAATCAGTCCGGGGTTCTAGAGACTGGCAAGTTCAGGGAACAGAGGCGCTATTTAGAGCATGCCTCATTCTACAGCAGATGATATTTCTAAATGACACTGTGCAACAGACGTCCTGTCTTGGACTAGCCAAAAACAAGGACCTGAACACACCTCGGTTTCCAACACCATCACAGATGGAGGGGTGGCAAAATTCAACTTCACAAGAAGGGGCAACAGTAGATGACATTTTACAGTACAATAGATCAGACCCTAATTGGAAGAAATGGGTGGTTTGACCTTTAGACACAAACACATGTCAGAAAAGATTCGGGGATAACCGAAGGATTCAATATCCACAGGCCAGACCCACGCTATGTACAAAGAGAACATCCAGGGGTAGTGACGTCCTACTGTGTTGGGAAGTTGTGCCTTGATTGGCTAGAGACCTCAACACTCACAGAAGTGAAACAACACTTGACCTTACTCACACAAGACATGGATCTTAGGGATTTTTTACTAGGTCCCAGGAAACCCCGTCAGAAATGTTTCATATATGCTGGCATTTATGCTGCCTACAATGAAAACTGGAAAATATCCCAACAAGAGGCCGCAGAGAGAATACGGGAAATAGACCGTATTAACTTAGAAAAGGCATTAGCAGTAGCGGATAATAGGTTAACAACTTTAACCTCCAGGATCTATTCCTTAGGCAACATTGTATCTTCTGCGATAGACATACTGGAACAGGATTTAGCCATATTACAACACGGGCAATCTCAGTTATGTTCTATTATGTTGTTAAGCTGGACACTGCAATCTTTGCGTGAAGGCTATGTGGCTTGGCGTTTTATCAACAGTACGTCTCTGTTTTCTGAATACAATCTAACAGATAAACAGGTAGAAATAGCACAAAGGGGAGCAAAATATACAATGTTGCGCATTGAAAAGCTGGACAGATTACCATTTACGGTAGCGGAATCACCATCAACGAAATGGCTAATCCATGGCCACATAACTCTACGGGTCACTACTTTTCAGTTTCAGTATTGCCTTGAGCAAAGGCAGGCAGGCAAATATGAAAAATTGGGTAAGGAATACATTAAGGAATCTTGGGAATTACCATACAGATTTCGATGCCGGAGTGGGGATCGAGAAGTGTTTCTAAGCGGTACAAACTGCAAGAACGCTTTAAGCGGTTCTCTCATGTGCCAGGATATTTCCCTGCACGGAGCTTGAAATTGTTCAGTAGCGAACTTGTCCTGCCACATGAAAGGGACTCCAGCGGCCGTGATTACTCTGGTATTCAGGCTGCTCTCGAATGGGAGTTACTTGATGCTGAACGATCAAGGTTGCTGTGGGATGCTTCCGGGCATTGCCTATCTGGTCACTGTGAACTCCAGGGTTACTTGCTGTATGAAAGTATTGTTTCACCCAGTGAATACAGTCAGGGAGGCGCCGTTATGGCCTTCGTTGAATGTTTCCTTTATACAGTTTGATACTTTGAGCAGACTGAAAGCCATGCTTTTACAGCAAACCGTACCCTTAACCTCCGCTCGAGAGACCTTCGATCTTCAAATCGCAAGGACCTCGACTGAGATACAGGCACTTATACGTACAAACTTCCCCTTTCATTTTGCAGAAATGGTGGGTCGTATCTTTAATATGTCTGATACGAGTGGTATTGTACACCTATTTAAGACCATAGGGTTAGGATTTCTAAGCACCTTTCAGACAATCCTCGGAGTTATTCCAAATTTTATACACTCCGTATTGGGAAGCGTTTTTGGAGGTCTTCCGCTGATCCTGCTTTCTATCGCAGGAATCCTGATTGGGCCATCCATTGCGGAGCAGAAAAATGACAATCACCAACGAGATGGCAAAAGCGCTCCTAGAGCGCAAATACCGTGAGCGCATGGTACAACATCTGGGCACACCTCGCCTACGGGAACTGAGTGCCTCTTGGTTCCTATCGTTTAGACCAGTCTGGATGGACTGCATCTTACCTGTTCTTCGATGCCTGTTTTGCGGTGAAGAATGTGTGTTGGATCTCTGTCTGACACTTGCATCGGACACGCCTGCGGACTTGAATACCAGGCTGGAACCCCTGAGGGCCCATGATCGGCAATGTCCCCAGCGTATTCCCATCTTGATGGCTGCATTCCTCGAGAATCCGCAGGTGCCTTTTACAATTGGGTTGAGCATCAACTCTTCCACTAGCACTCAGGTTTCGACAACAGCACTGGCTGCCTCTACACCAGTTATTGGCAGCTCTGAATATCATTTGTGCTCCATTGACGTACTCTGCGAGGTGTTACAAGGACTGTCCTCTGCAGCGGCAAGCAACGACTACATTGCTTCTCCCAGCCAGGACACTTAATCTATAATTGGCTCATCGTGTGCTGGGAAAGAATTTGGAATTTTTCCTTTTTTAATTTCAAGCCTCAGCTAAATTTGGAACACCTCCTCAAATTGACACTTTCGCTGGAAAAGCATGGCCTTCTAACGCTTATATAAACAAACTCAACTAGGACTTTGGCTTAAAGTGACATTTCCAATACTAGCTTTCGAAAAATAATTTTTTCCTCCACCCCCGATTAGACTGTTTTTAAATGGTTTTAATGACAATATTTTATGAAGCTCACTGATAGTTTTATGCGCTGCTACCTAGTAAAATCAGTAGTTCGCTAGCATTGTTATCATTGTTGACTGTTCGGAAGAGGAGTGGGTGTTATGTTTCATATAGGTACCCTAATATAGGCCCGGGTAATATCATACGCCTTCACCTACATTATCTCCCTTACACTACACAGTAACAAGCCTTTAGTATTGAACCTTTACCTAGTTCTAGTCCTGGGCGCAGAAGGAGGGTTTTCCCTGAACAATAGCGTCCTATAACTTCATCAATGGACTCATACAGTATGAATGAATATTCATGAGGGTTCTTGGAAACCAGGCAGGGGCTACACCACCTGCATAATATCTACGTATAAGGTTCATCCCATACGTCATCCTCAAATCCAACAATGGCTAATACAAGGGACAAAGAAACCCTAGATACTTTTTGTATAAACAGCACATCTTGCTAGGGTTAGCAGAGGGAACCGAGACTTCCAGGCCGACACACTGACCAGAGACGCTGATGCTCCTGCATGGAGACGCTCCAGCTGACAGTGGTCTACCACATCCCTTGTGGGGTGTCCAACTCGAGACCAGGACGGGGTCCCACACACTCTCTCTCCAGGTAATGGGATTCGACCAAATCCTAGCGGGATTCTTGGCTTCACACCTACTCACATGCTAGGTACACTTAGGTACATCTAGATAGGCATCGTAAGAGTACACGCATTTTTATCAGGCATTTTATATTCATGTATGTATTCATGATTATTGCAAGATGGTAGAACTGTACTATCCTTTTATTTTCACTGTACTGCTATCATATATATCTGCTACTGTCTAATGGTTGTTGCAGCTCATCTATTCTACACTAGAATAACAACTGTTCAATAAATCCTTATTGAAATGCCCAGACTGTTTATTCTGTGTATCTCTGAGACAAAACTAAGTGAGCACGAGTGACTGAGCGAAAAGTAGTATATTGTTTCCACGATCCTGAGGGATCAGGGTTGTCATGTTCTGAGGTTGCCAGAAACTATTCTCTCCCCGATAAGAGGAGACAGTAGTGGCACTGTGAGCTAGCTAATGCAAACAGGCTAACATTTTCGGTGGGGGTGTTCAGAGTCAGTCTGCCACCAAGCCCACATCTCATGTTATCTGAACGTGCAGATTCTGTATAGGTTAAATATAGGAACTACACGACAAGAGGACATATAAGGCTTGGCCAGCCCCTTTCCTTAAGCAGCTCATCATATTTGTTTGACACATGAGAGAGGAGCCCAAGTTTGACATTCTTTGGTTAGAGTTGAATTCTGCTTTCCCACCATCTCCCTTCATTCCTTGGGCTCCATGTAGTTCGCAGAACACTCCTCCAGGCAGATATATCACAAAACCCAGTTTTGTAGGACAAGAAAAAGAATAGTTTATTAATAAAATTGTGTGCATGTGCTTTTCCTTAATAATAATAATAATAATAATTATAATAATTATAATAATTATAATAATAATGATAATACGAAGAAGAAAAAGAAGAAGAAAAGTCCCCTTTGCTAAATAAACTGCATTAGTAGAGTTTAGTAAAACCTGATTGAAAGGAGTCAGAAGATGAACTTTATTGTAAGTAGTGAACATAGCAAAATGTTGCATGGTAGACACATTTGATAAAGGGCCAATATTTTTGTTGCATCTTTAAGAAAGTCGACATGTGCGCACATCTTTAAGTTGTGAACGCAAAAGGTGCAAATCCAATAACATGATATCATGACAGCAGAATAAAAAGAACAAGTAACTGCAATTTTAATAGCACTATGACCTTAAGAAAGGCTAAGGCATCATGCAGTTGATAAAAAAAGGATCAGTAAATTATCAATTAAAATGTTGTGGTGTTAGCAAAGTAAATAAATTAAAGAGCGCACAATGGGTCTCACATATGAGCTACACATATTGCAACTGCAATCTAGCAAAAAGGACTACTTGATTAATCATCTCCAAACTTAATGAGAGCATAAATATTAGAATCTAACCATCTACTTAATTAGTAGCCTTGGTGAACAGTTCTTGCAAGCAGTGGCAAACCATGAAAAACACAAGACAGCTGTACCTGAAAGGAGCTGATCCAGAGCCTACTCTCTCTTTCTCTCTCTCTCTCAATGCTGCTTCTTGTAGTTTTTTTCCAAAATGTATTTAAGATTTTTAATATGGTCCAGGAAAGGTGTCACTCCAGTGGTACATCACCAGTTACTTATCCATATACATGTATGGGAAAACAGTGGCTTTGTCTCAACAAATTGAGGTCCAGAAAAACAAGTAATTACACATTGACATTAGCAGTCAATACTTATCATAACGTGTCTCGCAGAGTCAATCCTGCATATATCAGAAATAAAATTCTCTCCTGAAACTAGCACTTTTGTATAAAGTCTACTGAGTCATCTGCCTCGCCTTATGATAGGGACGGACTTGATCTGCAAATCCCCAATCTGTGAAAAACCATAGACATGTGGTCTGGCCCTCCTCTGTGTTAGCCTTCAACTTTGGGAAATGTACCAAATCGTGTTTAGTTTTTCTCTAATTTTTTATTTTATCAAATACCAATGTCAACTGCTTTCCAATAGCATAAATATACCATACCTTGGACTACCACATGTTGGAGGGGGGTGAATTAGTTTGTTTCTACGTATGAGCTAGTGTGACGCAGACAGCAAGCAAAAAGTGTAGAAAGTTTGCTTGTGTGTGTAGTTAACAGGTATTCCAGATCATCGCCCGTATCTCCCACTAACAGTTACAGGAGATTCCTAGATAGCTCAATATCTGTCATTAGCTTAATTTTTTCTATAACCTTCTTTCAAAATGTGTGGATCTGGCCACAGAGCTACCATATGTGAGCCATCGTTCCAGTCTCCCCGCCACCTCTCTAGCATGTCTCTGGTGAGACAAACATTGTGTAAAGCCTGACTGAAAATACCACACTGAGATAATCATATAGCCATTTTCTTTAGGTTGTGTACAAATAGACGCCTTCACTGTGTGGGACCAAGTGTTCAACCATGAGTCCTCTGTTATTTGCACCCCTAGTTCAGTTTCCCATGTGAACACATATGGTGGTTTTGTCTACTGATACCGGATACTAAGTAATATGAATAAATTCAATATCCCCCTCTTCGTTAACCCACTTTTTAAGAACAATTCCATTGGAGTAAGCTACCTCAGTGCCTCTTCTCTCTGCTTCTGTTGCTGAGCCCAATGTGCTAGTTGTGTATAACTAAGGGGGTTGATTCTTGGGATTTGCCAAAGCTGTTGGCTTGATGCCTGAGATCTAATCTGGCCCTTGTCATATAGACCACAGAGTGTCATCGTGGGGCTATAAACCAGCCTCTAAAGCACCTACCCTGCACGCCTGGTGGAAAGTCAGAATTGTTAATAACTGGGGAGGGAGTTGAAGGAAACCTAGTAGGCTCACCACATCTTATTGTCACTGGCCAGCGTCTCATGGTGATTCTGGTTGGTGTTAAATATTTTCTGCATCACACGATTTACAAGTTAGCCATGAGAGAACATGTAGGGTAAACTTTGCTTATTCTTTTTCTACCTGGACCCATAGCTTCTCAGAATTTATGTGTAGAATTTGTAGTAGAGGCCATAGTTGTGTAGCCGAACATAGGTCTCCAAATGTGGGAAACACAAGCCGGCTCCATACGTAGCTTTAGAGAATGTTTTTGGGGATATCCTAGGGATTTTATTACCCCCTTGTTTCTGGCTCCATCTTCATAATAGTGACTTTTTGAGATATCAGAAAGTAATTAATTACTTTTGCCATCAGCTCACAAAGTATGCCTTTAAAGGCCTTATAGAATGTAGCTGTGAAGCACCTGGGCCTGGTGCCTTATTATTGGGCAGGTTTATTATGGCATATCTGACCTCTTTGGCTGTAATGTAATTGTTGCTAAGGTATACTTTCTGTTGCCCAAGTGGTGGGACTAGGATAACACATAGATAGTCAGTTTTGACCAATTCAGGTACTTCTTCCCCTTTATATAAAGCTGAATAAAAATGTGGGAAATTCTGAGTAATATCTTTGAGTAACAATACTGTATTCACAGAGGAATGTATATTCTGTCTGAGTTTGTTTTTAATTTATGAGCTAGTAGTTGATCATTGTTAAATCAAAAACGGGGGCACACTGTTCCGGAGGAGGGGTGCTGCGTGTCACCCACTCACTAAGAGGAAAAAGAGAGTGGAAAGAAGGTAGATAGAGAGGTCCTAGGCCTAGACCCCACAGGTTAGAGGGAAGAAAAAGTCTTGCCTCATGCTTCATCATCGGGCGTTTGCTCCTCGTCGGGCTGGCGCTGCAATGCCCTACGGGTCCCCCGAAGGGTCGCTTTAGCGGAGATCTTTTGCGAACTGCCGTCTGATGCGTGCGGGTATGTGGGGTGAGTCCTATATAGAGGTTAAAACTGGCTAAGGGTTACCAGAGAGGTGTGTTTATTGTGACGGTACCCGAAGGTCAGTTGTTACCCCAATAGGCGCAATGTGCCTAGGTAACTAAAAGGTCAACATGTTTCGCGCCTAGGTGGTCACGAAGATCTGTGGCGCTTCATCATGACCAGAGAGTAAAGCGTGATGTGAAAGTGCACGTGAGTAGTGGGTAAAAGGGAGAAAAAACCTCTGTGAAATCAGGGCGGGCCAAAACTGTGAACCCTACAGTTAGGCTAAAACTAAATAGTTGAAACGCTCCTGATGTAACCTAGGAAACAAAGAAAACAACAAAAAGACATACATCAGAAATATACACGAGGCGTCAAGATATGCCTCAGTAATGTACATCAAGAAAGCGCACATGGTGCATTAAAACAAGAGACCGACTGAGTGGTTATACCATGGGACAAGTACCCAACGTGGTGGCTCCCCCGGCGTGCACAGCGGGCCGGCCGCACAATACACCAGAAAGCTGGTGATCACGTTTGCGGCCCTGCCGGCACCCTAGGAGGTGGATGTTATCACCATCGCACTCAAAAATTATTTTTTTATGTACAGGACCACTACCTACCATCAAGTACAGGGCACCTCTATGGGTAGTACCTTTGCGCCTAGTCTGGCGGGGCTGTACATGTCACACTTTGAGGCCACAAACATCTTTACGGACACCAACCCTTTCCAAGAAAATCTCATCACCTGGAAGAGATACATTGACGACGTCCTCAACCTATGGAAAGGGACGGAGGAAACCTGTGTCAAGTTTCACGATTGGATCATCGCCTTGAATCCCCACCTACGGTTCACCAAGACGTCCAGCGACAAGGCCATCCCCTTCCTGGACCTACTTATCACACTTGAAGATGGACACCTTCACACGAAGACCTATAGTAAGGCTACTGATTGTAATAACCTCCTTAGCTTCAAGAGTCACCACCCTAAGGCCCTCAGGGAAAGCTTACCCTACGGCCAGTTTTTGAGGATACGGCGGAATTGCAGCAATATCCATGAGATTGACGCGCAAGCCAACTCGCTCGCCAGTAACCTACAGGAAAGGGATTACCTCAGTGATGTCATCCGCAAGGCAAGAAAACGCACCAGGAACAACAACCGCCAGGGATTACTCGAAACCAGGGACCCCCAGACAAGCAATGTCATAGCATGCGTAACGACCTTCACCCCTTTGTCTAACAAGATAAGAAACATTATCAGACACAACTGGAAGATGCTCAACACTGGCTCACTTAGCATTGAGCAACCGCATTTTGCCTTCAAACGCACGACGAATCTGCAAGACCAATTGGTCAACACACGGCCACGGCCAAAAAAGAAACCTCAGGACACTACCCTGTGGAATCTGCCACCCGTGTCAGGGCACCACCCTTGCGGTACCTGCGGTGCCTGCTCCTCTACTCGACACTAAAAATCTGCAATTGGATGATTTCACTTGGGAACAGCGTACGCACACTAACTGTAACACCAAAAACTGTGTGTACCTGATCACCTGCCCCTGTTCACTGAGATACGTTGGGATGACCACCGGACCTGTGAAGGTCAGGATCAGTGAGCACAAGAGCACAATTAGACACGGCCGGACGGCAACCAAGATGACCAACCACTTTATTGATAAGGGACACTCCTGTGAGGAGATACAGTGGACAATTCTAGAGGCTAATCAAATGTGGAGTAACAACTCACCCCTACGCCGTGAACAACGGTGGGTCCACCGTCTGCACACTCACCTACGGGGCCTGAATGACGAGATACCCTGGGTCGAACTATAATCTCCTCATTCTGACCCGTGTTACCACCATCCTGTTACCCTATATTCTCCAGACTCCATTCTTGGCCACCCCTAGGTCCCTTAGGGTTGTACCATGGTACAACGTCCCCCCACAGTCTGAGGCCCAGACCTCTCATACCCTCCCTTACACACTTGCACTGTAGCTGTGTCCATCATATCTCATGAGTGTGGACATCCGCCACTCGTTATGGGGCCTAGTTCATCTTCCCCTGTGTCCCAGCAGGATAGCTTTGCTTAAATTCACATGATGACCAAGGTATCAGGTTCACAACGTGAATGTCCTTCGTGACCCCCCGGCGCAAGATGCTATAATTGAGCCTTATCCGGGGTGTTTCACTTTTCCCTGTATTACTTCTACCACCTTGTTAACATTTCACGCCCCACCCCACTGGCGTCAGAACTCCATGGCAACCGCTTATGCTTTACAACAATCTGCACGCTTACGCGCAGGTCACTAGGAATTGTCTGCTCTTCCATGCGCATGCGCAATGCCTAGGGACTACAACACTAAATGTATGCACATGCGCACCAACTTTCACCTTGACTCGGCATCCCGAAAGAAGGGACCGTCCTAGCTACAAATATCGCCACTATATCTGGGCTGCCCCCACCATGGCCAGTTTACAGTCGGGCAGGCGTATGGACGGGGTAGGTGCTTCTGAGCCGGCACCCGAGCTAAATTGTAAGTAGATATAGGAGACATGGACCCGGGACTCTGCACAGTAAGTCGCTGTGGGACGTTGGTTTTGGGGCTTGCCTGCTTTCCTCTCACAATTTGCTCTATTATGTTGTTTTTCCTCTCTAGCCCGGTAAAGTGTGGGCATCCTGCGCCATTAGCCCAAGGAGCATTACTCCCTTTTGATATTAGGTAAGGGTCTCCTACCTTATTGCTCACTGATAAACGTTATTCTTGAGCGCATGTATTTTTACAGCAACATATTTCTCTTGTCACACAGTGCCGACCCAATAGATGGGCGGTTGGATTTACGACGCGTGCCTGCTTCCTCTGTGGTTGCTGTTCTTTCTGTTATTTACCATGCACCAGTTGCCCTTTAAGCATTGTGTGCCTTATGCATTGCCTGTGCGATACTGGCCTCACATGCTGGGCATCCATTTTCATGGCGCGCTCACCAACAAGGGTTGCTCCTAGGGTGCCGGCAGGGCCGCAAACGTGATCACCAGCTTTCTGGCGTATCGTGCAGCTGGCCCGCTGTGCACGCCGGGGGAGCCACCACGTTGGGTACTTGTCCCATGGTATAACCACTCAGTCGGTCTCTTGTTTTAATGCACCATGTGCGCTTTCTTGATGTACATTACTGAGGCATATCTTGACGCCTCGTGTATATTTCTGATGTATGTCTTTTTGTTGTTTTCTTTGTTTCCTAGGTTACATCAGGAGCGTTTCAACTATTTAGTTTCAGCCTAACTGTAGGGTTCACAGTTTTGGCCCGCCCTGATTTCACAGAGGTTTTTTATCCCTTTTACCCACTACTCACGTGCACTTTCACATAACGCTTTACTCTCTGGTCCTGATGAAGCGCCACGGATCTTCATGACCACCTAGGCGCGAAACATGTTGACCTTTTAGTTACCTAGGCACATTGCGCCTATTGGGGTAACAACTGACCTTCGGGTTTTTTATTCTGACAAGGGTACCGTCACAATAAACACACCTCTCTGGTAAGCCTTAGCCAGTTTTAACCTTGCACGCACTGTCTCACCCTCTATATAGGACTCACCCCACATACCCGCACGCATCAGACGGCAGTTCGCAAAAGATCTCCGCTAAAGCGACCCTTCGGGGGACCCGTAGGGCATTGCAGCGCCGGCCCGACGAGGAGCAAACACCCGATGATGAAGCATGACATCCTTCGGGGTGTGTGAGGGCAACCTAGGCAAGACTTGTTCTTCCCTCTAACCTGTGGGTTCTAGGCCTAAGACCTCTCTATCTGCCTTCTTTCCAACTCTCTTTTTCCTCTTAGTGAGTGGGTGACACGCAGCACCCCTCCTCCGGAACAGTGTCCCCCCGTTTTTGATTTAACACTTAGCTCTAGGAGCACGGGCACTGAACCATAACCTGCTCCTGGTCCCCCCTTCTTATTGTTGATATACTAGTAGTTGATCTGCCTTATCACCCTTTGCATAGCATTCTTAATTTCTACATACATTTTGTGAACTGTTTCACCCAGCAGAATTTTCTCCAATTGTTTCTTGCCACTTGATTCTCCCTATATATGTGTCTAAGTTTTCTTTCTGCTTTGTTCAAGCGAAAAAAGGTAGCGGAATGAGAAATGAATTCCCCCTAAATGACAGCTTTATCGGCATCCCATACTGTGTACCAGGAGCCCTCACCCTCTATAATCTCAGGGAAATAATGTTCTCTAATTTCTCTAATTGAATGGCTGTATACTGGATCTTGGAATGCTATCTCATTCATGCACCATTGTATAGTACATAATTGAACGCCAGGATCACTGGGGCATGATCAGGGAGAATCTGAGTCCCTATTTCCCACAACAAGGTTGTGTGAATAACCCCTTGGTCTATAAATAAGTAATCTATCTTTGAAGACGTTCAATTAACATTAGAATAGAACGTATAACTCCTATCACTTAGATGAGCATAGTGCCAGATGTCAACAAATTTTAGTCTATCAGTCCTTGTGTTAAGAGTGCGGGGTTTTAGTGTGCACACCAGTCAAAAATGTTGGTCCTCTGTTGGATGCAGTGTAGTGCTGAAGTCTCCCTATTATCAGAAGACCTTGGGGGAGCCTCAGATATGAGGGAACAGATCAGAAAAAAATGCCTCTCTTTTCTCATTCGGGGCATAAATGCTCACAAGATTTATTTCTTTGTTCTCCAGCTTGCACTTCATGAGAAAATATTGGCCATAGGTTCCCCGATGGGTCCCTGTGAGAGCAAACAAAATCCTAATAATGACACTCCCTTTGCTTTAGTGGGGGCTGAACAGTTAAATTGTAGGGGGTACAATAACGACCTCATCTGTGTGTATCGCATTCCAATAAATGTGTTTCTTGAAGGAGGGCTATATTAATTTCATGAGTACCTAACCATTCCGGGAGGGTCCTGCGTTTCAATGGGGAGTTTAGACCCTGTGTGTTTAAGTTAAAATTGTTAACCAATAGAGCATCTGTTCTGGGTGATTTTCACAACTCTTATCTGATGATCATGCATGATTCCACAACCTCTCCATGCATCAGCTTTGAACTTGTTTCCCATACCTGTGGGGTAATTTTATCTGGAGGACATTTTGATGTTCCTGTACCGTAAGTAGGGATAGAATAGAACTTGGGATGGAAAGGGGAAACAACGAAATTAAGGTAATAAATATTGCATAGAAAATCAGAAACAGAAGGCATCATACATGATGGCAATTCTGCTCCTGTGCGTACTGAGAGGGGAAGCTACCCATTAAGCTACACATGTCTGGGCAAAAAATGGCTTATGCAATAAACTAAATGATATATTAGCCCTAAACAACGTAAGTGAGCCCACTGTCCTATGAAAAATATCACTTTAAAGAGCAGAGGGAGCTTAGAAACCAGTATATATGATGGTAATCATTGACTTAAAGCAAATGTAACTGCACATTAACCATAAATCAACCAAATAGGCCTACAGTATGATAGGGTCTCTGTACATCATTCCTCCTCAGAGGATGCCTCTGTCAACTCTTAATCCTGTACTCACCGGAAATACCTAGCTTCCCTCTCATTTTTATTTGTCTATTGTCTCTGTCAGAAGCTGTGACTCAACCACAGGGTTCCTGGGTCACCTCACCATGTTCATTAACCCAAGCATTTGGTGTACCTTTTTTGTTAGAAGTGACTGAATGTTGTTTTCCTTTGTAGTTAAATGAGAGACAAAAGGGGAATCTCCAACAATAGGGAATGCTTTCAGTGAGCAAGTGTGTAAGATGAAATGTCTTGGAAAATGGTGACAGAGTCTCCAAAATGAAAATTGCCCATTCGTCTTGCAGCCGTGGCAATTTCTTCTTTCATCCAATAAAAGTGAATCTGAGCCAGAACATCCGGGGGTAAATTCCTTAGACGTTTGAAAGTCGTACAGACCCTATGGGTCTTGTTCAAGATTATTTTTGTTTCTACAGATGCTTTAAGAATAGTTTTAAAGAGTTTCAAGACATGTTGAGGTAGATCGGTGCCTATTGTATTCAAGTTTATACTCTAATCCTTGGGTTGTTTCCGCCTGTGTGGTTTTCTCCATTGTCAATTTTGCCTTGTGTCTCCTGTTGGTGCTTCTCAAGGACCAGTATTCCATTGTGCATTTTATCGTGTCTGTGAGAGCGCTACGACAATGGTGTCTCCAGAAGGTCCATTCTTGTTTTAATCATTTGGAGATGATAATCAAGGTTAGATAGATATTTAGAGAAATCCTGACAAAGCGATGATATGTCATTGTGTAACTCTTGCATGAGCAATTGAATGTCTGTCTTGGCAGCCGGTGACTGTAAGTCTCCTGTGATTTTCGTCTGAGTGAGAGGGGGCTCCATAGAAAGATTTGACAGTTTGTCAGCTGAGGCAAACCCTTCCTTGATCAAAGCAGTCTTGTGATTTTTATTATTAGCCATTGAGGTTGGGTTGTCTTAGATGGACTACTGATTATGATTGCCAAAGTGCCCTGTACAAATGCTTAGTGATTCTAGATGAAAATATCAGCTTATAAGCAGGGTCACGCAATTGCTGTCAACGTTGTATCTCCAGATCCAAGTCAGCAACTACACAACAGCCATTCCATTGGATGGAAGGTACAACTCACATCTCGGCATAGGGACTACATTCAATCTTTGTTTGCATGCCCCACCTGTCCAAACTTATCCAAACTTCCCATAAGGCTGTCCCACATTTTGCTCATTAAATAACCCCATGCGTCTTATGCAGCATATTACAGACTTCCATAAAGAAATGAAGAGTAAAAAAAAACTCACCTCCTGAAATGAGACTGATTCTTTTCTAGTGACCCAAAAAATATATTAAATAAGTGTTTTCAGCCCCAAACTGGAGTCACCATCAGGTCACCGAATAGACCACAAATATATGACCTATATGCCATGCCTGACCAGGATCAGGAAACAGTTTGTTGTTTTTAGGCCCACGTCACAAGGATTAATTCAGTGGGCATAAAATTGGCCAGCTGGAACTAGGACGCACAGAGCAACATCCCCACAGTTCGCAACAAATATCCAGGTGGGCCTCCAGAGTCCGCTGGCTCCCCTGCGACCACTAGATTCTGCACAGCAAGCTTCCTTTGTGTGTGGGCCTTCCCTTTTCCCAAGGATCATCTCCAGGCACTCACTGATAACCACAGTAAAGCAGCAGATGTTATCACAGCTCCCTGCATGGCCTTGGGACTTCACGGAGGCCCTGTGGACAACCGTAGTCCGACACTGCAAGGGTGTTCTTCCTACTCTCCCTCCAAGCAGATGCAGGCCAGAAGGGTTAGAGAAGCCCATTTCTGTTTATCGCCATTTTCGCTGTGGAGCTCTCCCTCTGCCTGGCTTTTCTGACGAATCTCCCAGCTCCCGACTCCTATCGAGTGTCTCTCAAGTCTGTGAAAGGGCTCACATTTAAAAATCGTTAGGGTTTACAGGCCAGATCTCAGCAGAGACACATGCTCTCTGGTCTGCTCCCATGCCAAGCAATCCCCTCCCCTTCTTGTAGTGTTTTGAAGAATTAATGATATAAGGTATTCCTGACAACTAGAGTTGACTGTAGCCAAATCTAAACAGCTGAATGGGAGAGAAAGAAAGAAAGAGACTAAAATAGATTTCAGAAACAAAGAGGCATAGAGATCAAAGTCACAAAGGTGAAGAAGATAGACCAGGGGTGACAGAGATCAGACATAAATGTGAGAAGAGAGAGATCAAAAGTACATCCATGAGAGGAGAGACACAGAACTGATAGTAAAATTATTCCAGGATTACAGAAATAAAGACAGCGAGAGAGAGATAGACATAGGAAAAGAGTGAAAGAGAGCACGAATGAGAGAGATGGAGAAGAGGCCAGGAAGAATTTAAATGAACTAAAGAAGGGAAGAAGGCACATAAAGAATTTAGTAATAGAGCAATTAGAAAACTTCAGAGACTCAACAGCCAGTATGGGAGAAGCATGCACAGAGAAGAATGATTTTTCTTTATTTGATTCCGATGATGCACAGAACTGATAATAAAACCTATTCCGGGATTACAGAAATAAATAAAGTCTGAGAGAGAGAGATCGAGAGACATATGAAAAGAGTGAGAGAGAGCGCGAATGAGAGGGATGGAGAAGAGATCTAGGAGAATTGATATGTGCTAAAGAAGGGAAAAGGCACACAAGGGATTTAGTAATAGAGCAAGTAGAAAACACCAGAGACTCAACAGGCAGTAAGGAACAAACATGCACAGAGAAGAATGATTTGTCTTTATTTGATTGCGGTTTTATTTCTTATGAAGCACGCCGGTCACCAAAAAAGCTTCATGGCGCTGAGGAACAAAGCCAGAGTAAGAAGAAGCACAAGCGCAGGGTCAGACAGAGTGAAAAGAGAGCTAACAGAACAAGTGAGTTTTCAGTGCCTTTAAACAATGTGTGACTCCGTTTTTCTCAACTACAGTGGCAGTATGTTCCAGAGTTGAGGGCTCAATAGACTAAGAGCTATCGTTCTTTTTGGCACCCACATTTTATTCTATAGACCCACGGCAGCAGCATGCTGTCTGACTAAAGAGCATGGGCTGGAACATTAGCGAGAAAACAGTAGGAAAGATCAGAATATTGAGTCTTCTAGAATATTTTATGCTGTAGGCAGAAATTTCCAATGAATTTGCTGCTCCACAATATGTCTATGACGATTCCAGATGCCTAGGCCAGATGATGTTGTTTAAGTGGTAAATAAGAAGATTGGCAGCATTGTGCACGTGCTGCAGTTTTTTTTCTCGGCGTATGCTGCGATTCTACACATAGACTATTAACATGAAGCCGATAGCCAAAAAATGTAGGCAGGTAACACAGGACAGTGAGTCTCTTAGAGCTCATCGGAAAAGGCACAATATGTAGAAACAAGTACTACAAACTAGGTTGATCAGTGCACTCTTAGAAAGCTCTTGGTAAAGAATGAAACACAGAGAATTAACATAGTGAATCAGCAAGGACACTACACCTACGGTCTTTATTTCCATGAATGAGAACATTAATCTTGTAGGTGTGTGATTTTAAATAGTTTGCCCCATTCAATACTGTATTGCCTGTAAGCAATTCTATTGGAGGCTCAGTGAGACTGAAGACTTTAAAAGCAGGTGATGTACTATTGCCCACTTGCAAAAAATGATATTATAATAATATATAATGGGTACAAATGCAAATTAAAAAGCTTTGAGACATAAATGATTTTTTGGAACCCATAAGGAGATGAAGGTACTTTTGAAATTATAATGAAAAAGCTTGTCCACTTTCCATTCATTCTCGGATGTTGCTACAACCTTCTGGAAGTCATTACTATTCAATTTCCTTCTGCAGATAATTAAAAAATCTTCTTTTACAGACTATATCTTGTGATGAGTTGTTGATCTCAATGCTGGTCCCATCCGATATGCATGTTTGGTTCGCATTCAATATACACTTTTGGTTCCTCTCCTGTTCAGATGCAAGCTTATATTTTTCTGGCAGCATAATCCCCCCTGCGTGACACTTGATACATATTCCTGAGTGACGAGCGCGATAGAAAACTCTCAAATAAATAAATACAATTGTGTATGGCCTTCCAAGAATGATGAAAACAACTGTAGAACAGTGCCCCCTATAGCGGCCTTCTTCAAGCACTCTAAAAGGAACAACTGGGCCTTAGTATTGAATGCAATCGTTAGATCCAAAAGGGTCAATGCTGCTTATCTACCTCATCTGCAATGGCTCTCAATTCCTTTGTGGCCAGAACCATCACAATTTCCATCCCTATTTTAGAACGAAAGTCCAACTGTCATGGGTCTAAAGCATCTGAGAGTCCTTGAGAGTCGCTTCGCCACATTTCTTTTGAAGATTGTACCCAAGACTGAGAGGAGTGTTACCAGATGACAACTAGCCACCTCCATTAGCTCTTTAGTTTTTTTAGGTGAGGTTATACCATGGCTTTCTTCCTAAATTAAGCCCTCACAGATAACAAACAGCTAGGTGTCTTCTTTGTTTCAGACTGTTCTTTCCACTCAAGTTGCTTGAAGTAGCGTCTTCAACCAATTGGACACTAATTATTGCAGTTAATGCCCAGCTAGACTGTGGGCCTTCACAACTATCTATCAGATAGACTACAGAGGGAGCAGGATGCTCTTTTCCTTACAATTCCTAGAAGGAAAAAGAGAGATCATGTCTATATAGCATAGTGAATCTTGCATTGGGTTCCTGTTAGAGACCATATTGCATTCAAAGCCTTATGTCATGGATATGGGTGCCTGCATAATTTAGACCCTAGTAGTCTAGTCACCAAAAATTAATTGTTACCTGCCAGCTCAAGGCATGCACCGTAAGACTTAGGAAAAAACTATTGGTACTAAAGTTCAACATCAAATCGCACATTGATGGATCTTTTTGGTACAAGGGCCTTGGCTCTCGGATGCTCTTCACATGTGGCTCTCATCCACATTTATGAGCTTCAGGCAAAAGCTGACAACCCATTTGCTTGACCTAGTTGTCATAGGATCAGCTCCAATGGACCTCTATTGGTGGTGGGTGCTTTATGAATGCGGTTACTCACTCACATTTCTGGCCTTTGCAAGACTACATCTAAAGAAAAATGCACTGCTTGACAAAAGAAGATTCAAGAATTCCCAAATTCTAATGGCATCCGGGGACTGGAACTGCTCCCCAAAGGTCAGATAAATGGGCACTTGCTTGTCTGCTCCAGAGGCACAAAAATTAGAAGGACTCCTGGCTCCAAAAGGGCCTAACTGACCATGGAGGACTGGACCTGGCAAGAGCCAGGGCTGGAGATTGCCCTAAGGCTTAGAAGCCTGCGTTGAGCATCTGGGAGCTGCAGAGGGATTTCCTGTCTCCTCATGTGTCCATCTTTTGTATCTGTGTTAGTGTGTAAGCCTGTATTGATGTTGCCCATGTATGATTGCAATTTGCTGTTTGGATATTGCTCAAGAGGCATTCCACCTTACACTAGTAGCGTGTGTAATGTGCAGCACACAACAAACATGTCCTGGACAATCTTTCCGGTAAGCAATGATTGCCAGGTTTAGGCATCAGAATATGGATTTGCATATGCGGAAAAAATGCACTTATGCTATGTGTCTTCCTCTACACTCTGTTGTAGGTTTCTTTTGCTGAAGTCTTTTGATTTCCAAAGGGGTGTCGTGAGCAAAGGTATCAAGGCATAGTTCTGGTCTCCTGTGTTGGTCGAATGGTTATAGATACCACATTGAGTATGACCTGTCACCTACCTATTGGTTCTCATGTCCATGTGTATCATATACACTTAAGAGTAGACCTTATCTACACAGTCTGCTTTTAAAGCATCGAAAGATGGTACAGGGCTTAAATATTTATAAATTATACTTACTCCCTAACTACTTGGTTACAACAATGGTGATTCGTTGTTTGGCACCACTGATTGCCTATACATTTATTGAGTGTATGTGTGTACGGTTTCTGTATATGTGTTCTGTCATCAGGTGTATTGTGCATGCAGGCAAGGCAACCAGGGTGGGTTGGTAGTTGGCTATAACATAGAAGTTTGTGTTGACTCTGCTGATTCGGTCTTGATTTAGGGAATCTGCGGTGCTGTCAGGTGATGGACAAGATTGCCTCCGGGTCAGTGAAGGAATTCATGTAGTGTGCTTTGCAACCCCCAGTCCTTTTGGCACATGTGCTCTCAAAGGACCTGATGCCTGTAGATCCACTACCACAAGTAATTTAATGTGAGCTGGTTTTGAATGTGGCCTACTTGTAGTTGCCTCGAGGAAGGATGTCATTTGTTCAAGGAGCCTCAATATAATATCACTGCTTAGCCTATATTTCTACTTGATCCCATCCCAAAAATAGCCACCCTCACTTTGTCTATTTTTTCCATGCTGAGCCACCTTCTGTAATCATTCCTCGTAATTTACAGCTACTGCAGTCTCTGTAGTTGAATTCTATATTCTATTTGTGCTATTTGTGCTACAGGCAGATAGGGATAGTGAACTTTTTAGCTGCAGACATTCTTTACCACATCTTGATTAGCATGAAAAAGCACCAAGGCATGATTAGTTCAGTCCGAGGGGACAATTTCCTAGACCAGGGGGGGATGAAGACCACATTGAGTGAGGGGTCTTCCTTATGTATGGCTCCATTCACCATTTCACTACCCAAGGAATCAACCAGCATCATCCACATGTAGGCTGAAATTCCCCACCACGATCAGATGTTTGTGGAATATAGAAACTTGGCTAAAAACGTATTTAATAACACTGAGTATCTACTGAAGCACTTGGTGGGTGATGGCATTAGCAAGATTTTGGCGAGAACTTTCACAAAGATACATTTTGGTGATGAATAATGTGAAGATGAGCGACAGTGCAGGAAACATGTCCACATAAACACACATGCAGATGCACACAGACGCACACACAAACACACACACACACTAACCACAATGTGGATTATACAAAGCAACACACAAACACATAACCATAGATAACACACATATTCAAAAGTAGTAACACACACAACACTTTCTTATACTATATTAATCATTCTTCAAACCACAGTATATGGATTCATTTTTTTAAATGTATTTATTAGATTTTCAGTGCACATGAATGTGGGACCACATCATTTTGGAATATGACCAGAGAGAGAAAGCCATAAATATGTTAGAAATCGGACCATAATAGTCCGCGCAATTAGAGGAGGCAAGAATCACTGCACCAGTATAACAATTTTGGCTAGTCAGTCGCTATGTATGCTAGTTTTCATTCACCTTCTAAAACACCAATGCTTGTTAATAGGTGAAAAATATGATACTTTTTTTCAAAATAATATCTTTATTGGCTTTTATTGGTGTATAAAGCAAAAGCACACAGTATCACTTATCACTTCATTGATAATTGGGTCTGTTAAACTGCAAGTTCACTTTTAACTCAATAAATGGGGGGCCTCATTCACAAAGGTAAACTTAGACGTTTGGTCTAAACTTGGACCAAATGTCTAAGTTTACGACTTTGGGAATTCACAAAGGGCATTTACGAGTACTATCTTTATGTCCGCACTCGAGCCCGAACTCCGCCCCTGGTATGTACATAAAGATAATACTCGTAAATGCCTTTTGTGAATTCCCAAATTCTTAAACTTAGACATTTGGTCTAAGTTTAGAGCAAACATCTAAGTTTATCTTTGTGAATCGGGCCCGTGGTATTAATCTATCAGTATTACTTCACCAACACTCTCAAGTTGAATTGAATGCTAAGTTAACATGATGGAGCCCTTCACCAAGATGTTTTCTTTTTTATTTTCAAAAAGAAAACACCAAAGCAGGATTTTCTTTTGGAAAATAAAAATAAAATGCATTTAGCAGTTTTCACTGTCCCTTACCACCATGGTTTTCATGGCAGTGACGGGCAGTGAAAACTAAACTCTAATGCCACCCATCTAAATTAGGTGGGTGGAATTAGAGGTCTGCCCCCAACGGCTCTTACCCTGCAGGGTCTTCGGAGAGGTTTAATCATGGCGGAGACAGTGGAGTCTCCACCGTGATCAAACCTATGGCGTGCCTGCATCTAAATCGGATGGGTGGACCATTATCTTGGTAGTATTTATACTCTGTTGCCATTACGATGGAGTATACATACCGCCAAGATATGAATTAGGGCATTAATGTGGTGTAAACGGTAGATCAAGGGCATTTCAAACAGTGCATTATCATGGAGTGAAAAAAAAGGTGCAAGAATAGGGAGGAGTTGGGGGAGCCTCCTCCTCTTATGTATCACCTATCTCGCCTATCATCAATCAAGATTAGTGTCTTATTTGTAAATTCTGCAACAATGGCTCATCAACTGTCTACAATGATATATTCAAGTGTGGAACTGCCATAACTCATTTCAACCTCTTTCTTCTACTTACAATGTGGAGGATGCTTAGTGGAGCAGCAAAGCATTGCCAAGGTGCAAAAAGACTACTTGGCATCATCAGTGTTCAGCTGTGTATCACTCTCAGTTTCCAAATCAGCCTACTTGAGGGCAGGGTAGAGGGGAAATTCAAGCTTTACCACAATATATTTCTAACTTCAAAATGCACGGTTAGCCTTCACACCAGTACCATTTTCAAGAAGTGGACAAGTCTAAGGCCACCTGTTTGTAGTCCACCTGATTGATTACTGTCACAGCCAGTAATCAATCACTCTTTTTATAATAATTTACATTCTTGGGTGCCAATTGTCAGAGTATCTGGTAAGATTAACCAAGAAAGTTTCCATGTTGACGTTTGGTCAGTCTTGATTTTCCTAGCATCAAAGTTTCCTCAGGGCTATGGATTCCACTGTAGTCCACCTCGGAACGACACCCCTCCAGGGAGTTAACATGGGTACAAAAGCCAACTATACTTCTCTGTATACCATTATATAACATGTTGGCCTCCTGCTAGTTTCAGACCCCTACTGAACCTCTTCCAAATACACTAGACAAAAGGGTCAAAGTAAATACCAAAGGCGAAAGCTGGCATCCCTCTTTATTGCTATGTTCAATTTCCTCTGGTTTGAGATTACTTGGCCGGCAAGAACCCATGCCATATGGAGGGCACACGGAAGCATTATCCGGCAGATCAGATTCAGGCCAAAATTCATGGGTCCAACCCAATGTATCAAATACCTCCATATCAAGTGATGCCACTGAGGAAAGGGAATCCTCCATCTGCATGCTGGCCATCGGGTAAAACAGGCATATGAAGTTGGGGAACGTGTTAAGGTGGGTATTAGGGATGTTAATATTGGGTTCCCAGGTGTAACTTGGACAAAAGGTGAAAAGAGATCCTTTCTATTGTGTCTTTGTCATGCTACGATAGCACTACTATTGCAGCCTTCCATGAGTTGGGGCTAGCCATCACTCAGCAAAAACAGCCAAGTACAAATCAAAAGGGTGTGGTGGAATTAGACTTTTATATGTGGTATAGAACTACACAGGACGTCTGCCTTAGCCAGGGTTTTTCTCCTTTCCCAGCATTCCAATTGCTGCCCCTATTTCAACAATGGTTAGGCCACCTAATAGTCATCTCTGATCAGGATACAAGCTGGGGAGACCTCCTGCATCCAGGAAATCAGCCAGCTGTTGCACATGCAGCAAAGGTGTGTGAGGCCAAAGTGATAATAGTGGTTTGCAAAAATGGCATTCATCTCCAGCAATCTCCATGGCAAGTATTCACCTTTAACAATTTTGCAGACAGAGTCTTATCAATTAAACACTAAACATCCAGGACGCACATAATTTTCTGCCTGATTCTAGTTTTTTTTCACTTTATACCTCTTGCCCTGACTAATTCTTATAGTGGAAGCCTCCTTAAATTCTTCCCTGTCCACTCCCACAGTGGAGACTTCATTGTCTTTATAGTCGATCATTATCACACCCCTTATGTTCCCTCTGAAGGGTAACTTATGTAGAGGGTTGAGGAAGGGTCATAGGACCATTGAATCCTACATACTCCTATTTGTTATTTAGTTTTACTGTCCCCACCCACTCCGCTAATAAAGGGATAACTTGGAGTGGTTGAGGGATTTTTTAATCTTTAGTTGCGCTTTCTAGTTTATTTTCTAATAAGAGCTCCCTGGAACATGGTCGAGCCCACCCTGACCTTTAGGAGTCAGGCCAAACCTGATGATGAAGCACCACGCTACTAGAGTGTGTGAGGGTTATTCAAAGAAAAGGAATGTTTTCTTTTCCCATGCCTAGTAGCGTGGAGTCTAGTTGAGGCATGAACTTCCTCTCATCACATATAGCATCACAAGACTAGGTGGGATACCTTTTAGCATTGTGCATTTAGTTTAGGAAGACATATCCCCACCTCTTCTTTCCTAGGGTAGAAAGGATCTCTCTACCCTCCAGGACTGCTCAGTATGTATTATACTTCCAGTTCTCTGTTTACAGTAGCTTAAGTAGAGCCCTAATCTGCTGTTACCATGAGCGGATGGACAACTGTGACCTGGTTTTCCACACCCAATGGTAAGTAGTAGTGGATTGTGGTCAGAGAGGGTCCTGCTTAAGTACTCAGTGTTCATTGCCATCAGAGACCTTCCCAGTATTAACTAAAACTTGTCCAGTTTTCATCTATAGGTTATGAATTGGTCAATAGACTGAGTATTCTCAGTCCTGCTGGTGGGTCTTTCCCCAGATAATACGGTCACAGTCCAATTTACCTTCTGCATTTAGGAGAAAATCAATGGACAGACTGTTAGGGACATGCAGTCAAGCCAAAGTAAGGGCTCCTCATCTGTCAGTTTTAAGTTACTACTAACCTGTACCACAGAATGTTGCTGTGGGAACAATGTTTAGCCCTCCAATCTCCTTTCCCGCTTACAGTTCCGAAGACATCCAAGACTATGGATGATACTGGTGGCTAAGTGGGGGAACGTGCTATATATATGAGATAAGACAAGAAACATCTTTGAGTTGAACTTGTCTTGTCAAATAGAGAGTCTCTAGTAGACCCAAGAGTGCAGGATCTTTTACAACAAACAGAACATATGACTACTGTTACTCTCTTCTCTTAACTCTATTTTAACTGCATGCAGTTTATTCTTTTCTATGGATTTCACATAAATGGTCACATTCTATAGAACCTGAAAAATGCCCAAGAATCACTCTAGCAATGTATACGCTTGAGTAAACACTCAATCTGTCAATGGCACAGAGCCTTTATCTTGCTAGTGCCAAGGGAATCGTTGTGACACTGGTCCTGTTCTGTTGTCCTATATGGTTGTAAAAGCTTCCCAACTTGAGGCACCAAACAGAAACAAAGGTTCACAGAGAATTTGAAAATAACTCTGCAAAGGAAGAAAAGAAGTGAAAATCTTGGTCAAGGCCATGGCAGATCACTTGTTTGGAATCATCCCTTCCTTGGTGCACCCAGATCAAGCGGGGTTCATGCCCTGGCGGGTCACTTGACGCAACATACGCAGGGTTCAAAACGCTATAGCCCTGACGGCATGGCCCTTTCATACTTATGGAGGATATAGAAAGGGCGTTTGATTCTGTTAGCTGGAATTACTTGTTTGCTCTCCAGTGCCGGCTTAATTTTGGTCCCAGATTCATCGCCTATGTCCGCCTTCTTTCTATTGACTTGACGGCGCACGTTTGGGTGGGTACGGTGGTGTCTGACCTGTTCCTTATTGGGCGAGGAACACGGCAGGGATGCCCTCTATCGCTCCTGCTATTCGAAATAGCAATAGTGCCTTTTGCGAAGTGGCTGCGTCTGATGCACATGTATTGGGGTTTGACTGGAGCCCAACATTGTCAGACTGCATTGTCCTTTATGCAGATGATGCAGCAATCTTTTTTACGCACCCTGATACTTCGAGCCTGCGGATAATTGCAAATGTTGTGGATATTTGGGTAAACATCCAGCCTTATCCTTAACTCGTTCAAGTCCACTATTTTTCCGGTTCCGGTTTTCATAGTTAGCTTTATGCTGGGCGGCTGATATACAGGTAGCTACCCAGGATTTAAGTACTTAGGGGTATTGATGACGCCTGACGCTGCGCTAGCTTGGGCAATAAACATCAAGCCACTGTTGGACAGTCTGCAGATGGAGACCAATATGTGGGCTGCTCTCCCATTGTCCCTCCTGGGGCGGTCCACCATCTTCAAGATGGTGCCTATCCCCTGTCTTTTACAACTGTAGAGCTACCCTTATGCCCTACCTCAATCCTTTTTTTCTTGCCTTCACTCCTTACTTAGAGGCTTCTTGCGGAATTACAAGACCCCCCACATAGCACATACTAAATGCTTCAAGGCCACCTGTGACGGTGGTATTACAGCTGCAGATTTGGAAAGGTACTATAGGGCCTCTCACCTTGTAATCGTCAATGAATGGTGGTCGGAGCTCAGGGAGACCCAGCCTATGCTACTGAAAAGTGAGTTCTTGGAGATTTGATCATACTCCAGGTCCTATATGGTGGGGTGCTCCCGCCGGCTCTCCCCTGGTGACTAGGATGGTGATCTTGACCAGGCGGCTGACCTTAAAAGCCTTGGTTTGGGACAAGAAATTGACGGGCCAGACACCCTTGTGGGCAGACACCATGCTTCTACAAGTGGCACGGCTGCTGGGTTTTTGCAGTTGGGATAATATTGGGATCTCCTCGTTGGGGGACGTACTTCAAGGGGCGACATGTAAATCCTATCAAACCTTGCCAGAGGAATATACCCTCCATCCTAGTCAGTTTTTCTGCTATCTGCAGCTGTGACACCCTCCTGCCTTATCTTCCTGACTTGGACAAACTTACTGACTTTCATCCGCTAGAGGCTAAACTGCTACATGGCAAACTGGGTGATCACAAGGTATTCCAGGACTATCGTTCCTCGATACAGCACATGCTAGATTTGTTCGGGGAGCTGCTCTCTGCCTGGGAGCAGGAACTGGGGTCTTCTCTGATGACTGGATGGAGGCCTGCCCCTCCCCAAAGGGTGTGATGATCTCTCGACTCCATCTTATTCAGTTAAACTATTTACATAGGACCTATCTCACTCACTACAGGCTCTACCACATGGGGGTGATTACCTCATCCCTGTGCCTATGGTGCTTGCATGTAACTGATGACTTGGAGCAGATTTCATATGGCACAACACTTCTTTGGATGGTATCACACTAGCAAAGAGAGATGTGGCGCTCCATTGGAAAGGGGACTCCCCGCCATCTGTTGCTGCGTGTAAGTGCAAGGATTGGTGCTAGGTTAGGGAATGTCCGGTTTATGCAGCTAGGGGATGCCCTCAGAAGCACGGCAGGGTTTGGGGTTACTGGGCGGCATATAGAGGCATACAGCTTGAGGGTGACCACTCTCTTATCTTGGACATCGAGGGCAAGATCAGGTCACACACGGGGTCGAGGCGCAGATCTAACAAATTTTGCATGATTCTGTTAATATTTATGGGGTGGGGTTGGGTACAGGTAGGTCTGGCACAAGGGACACAGGACTGTTGTTGTTTCAATTTGGTCTTTATTTCTGTCATGGCATATTGTAAAATCTAATAAAAGTGTTATTTAAAAAAGGAAAGGACTACAGGGACCATGATGCATCAGGAAGATAGTGCAGAAGCCTGGACTGGACTATTAAGATGATCTGGCACTGCAAGGTGTAGAAGTGTATAGATTCCCATTCAGGGGTAAAGGCAGGACCACATAGGACCCTTGTGAGAGCCACTTACTTACTGCAGATGCTTCTTTGCTACCTTGAGTTTCCAGTGTGCGTTTCATAACAGTATGTGAACATGCAGTACCCTCCAACCCGTCTAAACGCTTGGGGAAACTCAAAGGTGGCAAGCAGAATGTATGTGCTGTCACATTACATTTTAGGAAAAAATGAGAGCACTTTAAATTGATTCTAAACCATTTCAAAAAGGCAGAAATCTTGGTTTACATAATGGGTTTCAACTTTTTAGAACATTCAACTAACAGCCCCAAATTGTTTACCACATCTCTGTAATTTCTGGTGCAGGTTATGATGACAGGTAATAACACTGGCAACAAAGTTTTGCAAAGTTTCTTTAACGAACCTAGTTGGTGCAACCCCCCCCCCCCCCCACCCCAATGTGTTTTAAACTCACAGCACTCAAGGACATAGGACTCTTAATTATTATTTTTTGTTTGCCATTTCAGCTCATTAAAATCACTCTGAAATCTCTTCTCTTATACGACAGACATTTTCAAATGTATCTAGGTGTTCAACTTTTACATTACTCAGGGGGTAACACGCCCAGTATTGAAAAGCATTAATTTCGTTAGGGTTTATAAATGTGAACATTAGGGATAGCTTAAATACTGGCCTGCTATCTTGGTGATTGTGAAATGTAAGCTGTATTTTCTGCATATGAATTAAACATTAAATGAAAGTAGGAAGACAAGATGATTTAATCATTGTTCCTGTGTTGCTTAACTATGTTAACAAACGAACTGTACTTTTCTTTTGCAGAACTACTTGCCCGTGCCTGTGCTGCCTGTGACAAGTACATCGGAAAGATGAAGCATGATGACATAGACTTGAATGAGGACTCTACTCCATGTCTTACTGAGATGGAATGGAATGACTTGCTTAAGCAGTACTATGCCCTCGTTCAGTAAGATTAATTTTATGCATCTGAATCAAGACACATTTTCATTTGTAGTGAAATATGCTCTTTTACGATACAAATAGAAAGAAGTGTATTTAATTGTATTATTTCTTTTCATTGTTATAAAATTTATTGAAACTTCTACTTCTGGTTTCTACCTATAGCTATGTAGTTTATTTATCCCCCATCTCCTCTATCACGACTCTGCACACTAAGTTGGTGCCAATGCATGTTCCAACCCACTGATTTCTTATAGCATGAATTCCCACTCCTGCTAGGCAAGTAATAAAAAAGTGATCAGGATGTAAGCAATACTTTGAAACACTGAAACAAAAAGGTCCTGGGAGGCAGACAAAATGTCTGTATTGTACACCAGTAAACAAAAGTCTATTTCATGTGTTAACAACCAAAATCATAAACCACCTGCCCCTTAATGTTCTGTACCATGAATACTTATGAAACCTTAATGCATGTTTCTGCCTCTCTCATGTTATAGCCATACATGCTGCCATGTTTTCGACTCCAACTTCCTACATTAACTGCAGACATAATCAATTTTTTATGACACAATGATGCCAAAAGTTGGCTTTTTCTTCAAACATAGCCAGCTATGTCCCATGGTCTGATATATAAATAGTTTGGGATCAGTTTGGGGAAATGGCGCATACTGAAATACAGAGTTTTTAATGCATTATATATTTCGAAAGTTGTAAAAAGTAATTGTAATGATCCCCAAATTTACTTCGCATATCTCACCCTTAGAGCCGCTGTGTGTTATATTATGTTATGTTAAAGGCTCTTATATAGCGTGACGACTCACTCCCGAAGGAGTATCTCCGTGCTTTCTATTGACACCAAAAATTAAAACAACCATGTTTTTAGGAGTTTTTTAAGCGTAGAGTGTCCAGGACAGGTGCGGATATGAAGGGGAAGCTTGTTCCAGTAAACTGGGGCGAGGTAAGAAAAAGATTGACCCCGAAATGTGACCTGTGGGAAACCACAGCACTTTCCTATCTGTCTGTCATTTCTTTCAGCGCCTGCAGCCTCCTCCTTTTTGTGATATAAATGTGCTCACTCTCTTTCAGATTTTAGAACAATGTCACCTGCACACCAGTTTGTGTGTATGCAGATTTATGGCATGCGAGTGTATTAACAAATACTGATTCCTCTTTGTCTCTTTTCGTTCTGGTCTTTTTATTTTCCGTTTCTTCTGACAATTATACATAAATGACAGCTGCACAAGTTTCATTTGCCTGGATTTTTCTGGCAGTAAGTATCCAATGAACGCACCTGTCTGAGAATATTTATCGCATGAGTGACACATAAGGACACTAACCAATCAAATTGGAAGCATATCACCGACAGGTCTAACAGAGCGCACTTTTAAATACTTGAGTTCAGGATGTGCACTGTTTGGTTTAATAGACTATAATGTTGCTCCATCTATAATAGGAATCTAGGCCACGTTTAGGGTTTACATGACTATTGACTTCCCTCTTAGTTCACTAATGGCATTGCCGTTGAAGCCATGAACATTTGTAAAAGCTATCACTTTTAATAAATGTCTGTCAGTGCAGTGATATAAAGCTATGTGCTAAGGTGAAACTCTTCTGTGTGTTAAAGAAATATACGTTTTTGAATTTTGAAGAGATTGCGTTATATTTCTACATAATGTTTGTTGCACAACATTCATGCCAAAGCTTTTCATGTCTTGGCTCATGCATGGACTCTTAGAGCCAAGGCTTGGTTCTGGTTCGGCTTGCGTTAATAACTTGCCTGCACACCCTCATCTATTTTCTACTTGGACGTAGTAAATCAGGCCGTCAGTCACTTGATAAAATTATTTGTAATGATTTGTAAAAGCCGAGGACTAGAAACTAGCAGAGACAAAGAAAAGTGCATGCTGTCAAAATACATTTAAAATGAGGGATCCCAGGGCAGGGACTCCAGGCTGTTGTGTTCTATTTAATTGTAGTCATGAATTCCCAAAGAGAGTTACCAGACCCACGTGGGAACGTGCAGGGGTGTACCTTAAACAGGAGTATTTGACACCCTTCAAACCCTTTCTGTTTGAGACCTATACAATGGCAAAGAACATATTTGCTTTGCAATGTGAAAACATTTTTCTTGCCAATGATGTAGGCATAGTAGTACACAAAATCCATGATCTTCCAGGCGATACCCTCTAACATGGAATCCATTCTAACCTGATATATACATGATATAACATAATTTCTTCCTGTCGTATATAGAACGTGGTTTGTGGGGACTCATTTTTAGGTTTCACCTGCATAATGCTTGCTGTTGTGTTTGATATAAATCTTAAAAGTGGCTTACATTCCGCCCTTCCTTTTCATTCGTGTGCTTGCCACTTTTCCTCTGTTTCTATTGCTTGTAGCATACCATTTACTGTTGAACTCCATGTCTTCTTCCAATCTGTGCCCCGAGGCCAAAGTGCTCTTTTCCATCCGCTTGAACTTTTTTTTTAACTTTAATTACGAGTAAACACACTGCATTTTTCCACCTACTTCTTGGTGACTGTGCTTCTTACAGAATTTAAATTTAACATTTTGTTTATGTGGTGCGAGTTATTCGCATAGTTTTATTTTTGTAGGCACGGGAAGATTAAGAGATTTGCTTACAGGATGTTGAGTTGATGCCTAGACTCGAACCTGTTTTCCAGCTCTGGCCGCAACACCACATCCTCTCCTCTCTCCCAGAGCCTTTCTTTCTTCAGCTGTCTGAATGGAGGGCACTTTAAGCAAATCAAGTGGAGACGTAGCAAGGATGTCATATGCCCTAAATACACTCCGTTCGACTGCATCATAGTACGCCCATTCATTTCAGTGGATTTGTAAATTACCAAACCACTTGCCTAAGTAAACATTATTTTATTTTTAATTACTCTAAGGTGTTTATAGCATCTGTCCCCAAGACAAGACTTCTACAATGGCTACAGCTGTGCGACTTTTAGAACTTGAAAACAACTTGGAGTTTTGTCGTCATGTGAATTTGAGAAAATGAGTTTACAGCTTTGTCCCCTTTCAAAATGCACTTTGTGTGAGCAACATCAATCAGCAAGAGCTTTTTCATCTTACTTTCCCCATTGTCTTTGCTTTCTCATCGTTGGTGCTTGCACTACTCTCACCCCGACCCCTTCATGTCACCCGCTTCCCCTCCTTCCTAGACAGAACTCAACCCTTTTGGCAGATTTGCCACTCGCAGGATCTTGCTGCGGGTGCCAAGGAAGGTTGCTTTACACCTTTATTATGCAATGCTCCTTCGAACAAAATCACACCTCTTTCAAACTGTTTACCCAGTCCACCGGAGCTGTTACCTGTAACCTAGAGATACCACTACAAAACTCCACAAACAGCCTGTCATCATTTTAAAAAACACAATTTACAGCCTGTAGAAAATAGTTTGATTTACTTGGTTTTCTGTGCTTTGTTGTGCGAGGGAGGGGTAATTGTTATGAGTTTATAATGAGTTAAATTCTCATGCTTGCAGTTTAGTAAAATGTACTTTGTGCCATACCTGAGCACCAGTTACATTATACATTTATTTTTTGTAGTCACAGGGAGATTAAATGATTTGCCCAGAATCAGAGGATTTTGAGCCAACGCAGAGACTTGAACCGTGCTCCCTTGGTCCTAAGTCAGCCTACACATCCTCTTCTCTTTCGTGTATTTTCTGGGACAGATCCAAGAGCACAGAATTCCCTCCAGAAGCTCACTTAGCCTCTTGACTTGTATTGTTGGTTTGCATTTCCTAACACGCACTCCTTACGAGTGCATCTGCAGGCTGTCTCTCTCCTCCCTGTTTCTTGCAGCCTCCTCCCGGGTCACACCTCGTTGCTACCCCCCTCGTTTTATTTATTTCTGTTTCCACAGATACAGCTCCATTCTTTTTACATCATTCTCCCCCATCCAGTAAATTAATCTCTAGGTCTTTTAAATCATTTCCCTTCAGACTACAGGGATGAACATGAAGTCCTCTGTGCAGGAGCACACAAGGGACCCCCGTGGCATGACTCAGCATTTATTGCTGCAAATATCTTTCCAGTCAGAGCAAGGAGCAGCCAGCGACACACAGGGCAGTCTCACCTAATATCAGTCCTCGTCTCATCTGCATTCACACTAAGGAGCCAGGTGCTGACATGAGCTGACGATTGATTGAGGAAAACGGTAATCACTGTCCTCTGTAACATGGAGAACCACTGGGTCTGGTAAATGCTGTGTAACATCAGACAAGCCAAGGGGATGCATATATGTATTTTTTCTGGATTGTGCAATACAACCAGGCTTATGATTTTAAGTTTTTTTTGTTTCATTTCTATTGTACTAATTGTTTCTGTGTAGTGCCAGAACAGCCAGACTGGGGCTTCAGAGCACTCAAAGGACAGCCGTTAACATTTTGAAATGTAAATCGCCAAACGCATAGCTATTAACACGTAGTGCTGTAAATGGGTCCTCTATTGGGTTGTGTGGCGATATTCTGGCAAAGTTTGAAGGGGGGCACTAGAGAGCCCTAAGCAAGATGGCCGCACATTAGTGCAGCTCCGCCGGCCAGGCGAACAATATCCGTTTAATATCCTCTAATCCGACATCCCCAGCCTCAAAAATAAGACTCGAGCGTGCAGTGGTGCTTACTGCAACAGAACTGCCCGGAGAAATCTGCGAGCGAGGTGGTGCAGCTGCGAACAAGCGGAGTGTGCTAAAGGGCTGTGTCGGGCCTGGGACTCCGTATTGAAGGCCGATCGACGCGCTGGACGGTGAGCGAGACGTAATTAAGCAGCCTGGGCTTCAGATCTGTGGCCGCGTAGCACTGGTGAAGGCTGCGTTCTGCGCTGGGGAGTCACGGCTCATAAGCTGTCCCACCTGCAGTGAGGAGCGCCGGATGAGAGTGCCGGGACGAGACCGCCGGTGCTGTGCTGCCTGGGCCTACCTGGCGGAGCACGGCCTTTGCGGGTGGGTCGACCACGAGCAAAAGGTGCACACCGGTGCTGCAGCTGCGGTGGGAACTGACGCTGCTGGTGAGCCTGAGAGCAACAGCGACGCAATCAGAGGATTTACATCGGTGCATGCAGGGCGGATAAAAGGCAAGATACTCAGTGATGGTGTCATTTTGTTGATCTGTGAGGAGGCCTGAAATGATACGGCGCGAGACGGCGGTTGAAACTACTGCCGACTCCCGCCGACCACCATGCGCTGCTGAGGGGCTCCCTGGGCTAATAGGAGGCAGGGGACGATTACGTTACCGATTTCCTCCCCAGCTTCAATAAGGCTGCTGATGGCACAGGAGGATCGAAGTCTTGAAAATGCTGCTGGTATGTGCTAAGCTGGGGGAGCGCTCGATACGTGGCTAAAGACAGCCGACAGAGGAAGCTGGGACCTTGCTGTGTGCTGCGGGCAGGTCCCGGGACCGCAATTGTGCTTAGAACTTGGAACATATGGCCCCCATTCACGTTCTTGCGTTGGCAGAAGCAGCTGGGTTGTTGTGCTGATCTGAGCTGCAAGTGAACAGTCATAGGCCCCTGTCTGGCTCACAAAAGACACTACCTTGGATCGTGAGGGCGGTCCGGCTAATAAAATGGGCAAGCCTGATAAGGGACAGCTTCGGCTTACCTTTGAGGCAAAAAAATCACAGAAAACAACGCAGGGCCACCAGGACGACCAGGAGCAAAACCCTGCCGAACTGGGATCCACGCAGCTTCCGGCGACGATACAGGCCATGCAGCAGAGCCTTCTCTCCATAGACAGCAAGATGGACACCCTAAACCAGCGCATGGACTCCATGGCATCCAAACTGGTCAAACAAGCCTCCAGAATTGCGGAAGCGGAACAGAGACTGTCCAATATGGAGGACGATGTGCAAGCCACGACAAGCAAATGCACTGAAATGGAAAAGCTCCTCAATATTATTCAAGCTAAAAATTAAGACTTGGAAGCGCGCTCCTGGCGCAGCAATGTGCGTATTGCTGGCATACTGGAGACCACGAACACCTGTAAGATGGAGCTGTATGTGGAGCAGATGCTCACTGATTTGTTTGGCCGGGAGGGTTTTTCGTCGATGCTGGTGGTTGAGCGCGCCCATAGATCTCTGGGAGCGAGACCTCCTGCAGGCGCATCCCCCTGGCCGGTAATAGCAAAACTTCTCAACTGCCGAGATCGGGATGCGATCCTCCGCCAGGCCTGGGAGAAAGCAGATCTAAATTCCAAGTCACCTTCTATCCGGATTTTACGGCCACAGTGCAAGCGGCAAGGAGAGTGTACCAAGCAGTCAAGAAACAGCTGCAGAAGGCAAACATCACTTATCCCATGTTGTACCCGGCCAGGCTGCGGGTTGAATATGATGGAAAGCACAAAATCTTCAATTCCCCTAAAGCGGCGGAGGAATTCTTGAAAAAAACTGTGAAAATGAAACGTGCTCATCGCTCGCAAGAGGCGGAGGACTCGGACTGACTATGAGTGTTGGTCGACAACAAGGGTCTGAGGTAATTCACGTGGGCACGCTGCTGGCTCCTACATGCAATCCGTGGGGCTGACTGGGATCTGCCTCGCTTGGCCACCTCCGGTAAGGAGGCTGTTCAGGCTCCTGACGACCCTCCAGTGGGTGATCCCCGTTTTCTTTCTCGCTTGAACTGTCAAGTATGGTTCTTTGGTTGGGTGAGTGGGACCTAGGGTACTATGTCTTCAGCATGTTTGGAATGCTGCTGTGGGTGGGATGGGGCTCGGGGGCAGGGGGGCTCGTAGGACTGTTTCATATGGCTTGCTATTGTCATGGTCTCACCTTTCTTGTAGATGCTCGCATCTGGTTGCCGTTTCTGTGCCTGACTTATTAGGTGGCTGGTGTAGCAAATGTAGATAGTGTGTCGCTATCATGTGTGACATGGAATGTTCGCGGGTTGAATTCCCCCAAGAAAATTAGACAAGTACTGGCCCAACTCGATAGACACCATATCAAGGTAGCTCTCTTTCAGGAAACGCACCTGACTAGGCACACTGAGGTCAGAGTGGGCGCATAATGGGCGGGGTACCGGTTGGCCTCTTCGTACTCATCGTATGCAAGGGGTGTGCTTATTCGCATCAAGAAAGGAACCCTGTTCACTCTGATCAAATCAGTGATAGACGATGGTGGTAGGTACGCCATAGTCCATGGCAAGCTACATGGGGCGCCCCTCACTTTAGCGAACGTATATGGGCCCAACACGGATAAACACAACTTTTTCGTGAGCTTACTGAATGTGGGCAGAATCAGAAATAATATGGGGAGGCGACCTCAACACACATTTAGATCCCTCCAAGGATAAATCAAGTCTACAGAGGGGGCACTCTCCAAAAGCTGCTCACATTATTAGGGAGGGGATGGAAGAGCTGGGGCTCATGGACACGTGGAGGATCCGGAATGCCGACACACTGGAAGGCACATGCACATCCACAGCTCACGGAAACTGGTCGAGACTTCATTACTGGTTACTTAGCAGGGGTGCCAATGCATGGGTGTCAGACATAGATAAGCTAACCAGAACTTTGTCAGACCACAACCCGGTCAAGCTCACTCTGCACATCCCGGTCAGCGTTCCCCGTCAGTTCACATGGTGATTTAGGGCCGAGGCGTTGCTTGACCCGACTTACAAGGCTAAGATCAGGGACGCTATTCAACAATACTTCAGTTTTGATAAGGGGTCGGTCAATGAAGCTGCCACACTCTGGGAGGCCTTTAAACCCACAATCAGAGGGACTTGCATCAGCACTAATGCGGGCATACTAAGGGATATCAGGGGTCAGCTCTCGAGGGTGGAGACTGCTCTAAAACAGCTCGAAAGGGAACAGGAAGCCTCTCCGTGTTCTGACACGCTGGCAAAAATTAAAGAATTAGTGCTAGAATATAATGAACTGGCGGCAGATGAGGTGAGATACCTGTCAAAGAGACATGTGGCACGGGCATATGGGGGAAGGTGGTAGGCCAGGTCACACCCTTGCAGTTAGAGTAAAGACGAGGCATGACCACCACACTATAACTCAGATCACTGACCACTCGGGTAAGGATCACTTCACACCACATGCAATCACAGCACAATTCCAGAAGTTTTACGCAGATCTATACACCTCAAAGGGCGGTGCTGATCTGGACGAGTTGAACGAATACCTAGCGGATATTGCTCTTGCCTGGCTGTCAGACGGCCAACGGGAACACTTATCCCAATCAATAGAGGCATTGGAAATTCGAGACACGATTCAGGCTCTCCCAAACAGGAAGGCGCTGGGACCTAACAGACTCACAAGCGAATTTTACAAAGAATTTGCGGACGAGTTAGTGCCTCATTTGCTGGCCATGTATGAGGAGGCCTATGATAAAGTAGTCTGCCGCCCATGCTCAGAGAAGCCCTGATTATTGCTCTTTTAAAGAAAGACAAAGTGCCATCCAGGTGTGAATCATATCGGCCATTGTCACTCATCAACATAGATGCTAAGATTTTGGCAAAGATACTCGCCATTAGAATCCAGCCCCTGCTGTCGAATATGGTCCTACCAGACCAATCTGGTTTTATACCGGAAAGATCTATCTCGCATAACCTGCGCACAATTTTTGCCTTGTATCACGTATTAAACCCCGACCTGCAAGCGGTGGCAGTCCTGCTATATGCGGCCAAGGCATTCAATTCCATTGAGTGGAGTTATATGTTTCAGATATTGCAAAAAATAGGACTCCCTGTGTTCTACTGTAGATGGGTGCGGTTGTTATACACTGACTCAACAGCGCGTGTAAGTATAGAGGGTCTGACATAGGATCCTATACAGATCTGCAGGGGGACAAGGCAGAGGTGCCCTATATCGCCGCTCCTATTTTCAGTACTGCTGGAACCTTTGGTCTGCATCATCAGGCAGCGGCATAGAGACTCAGCGCTGCGCTTTGCGCTGCGGCCTGTCAGCATCTCGTTATACGCTTATGATATGGTATTGTTCGTCAGGGAACCTCAGAGGTACCTTGCGCCCATACTACGGGAATACATTCTATTCGGGCGCTTCTCGGGACTTAGTATAAACTGGACCAAATCGATTGTAGTGCCTTTAACCGAGAACACTGCCCTGCATGCCCTGGAGTTTCCCCGTGAGTGGGCTGTCGACCCCGTGAAGTATTTAGGCATATGGATTCATCACGACCCAGACATAGTGGTGAGAGAAAACTATGGCACAGCATATAGCAAGCTAGAACACCAGGTGGCAAGGTGGATCGGGCTGCCGCTAGCGGACAGAATTGCTCTAATTAAGACGATTGTGCTTCCACGCTTTTTGTACCTCTTTAGCAATATACCAATCAAAATGCCCAATCACTTATATTGGACTACAAAAAAGGAGGTTTTATCGTACCAGATTTGTATTTGTGTTATCTCTGTGCTCAAGCACAATAAGCGCATTACTGGTATAATCCTCATGCTTTTATTCCACATGTAGCGGTGGAAGATGGAGATGCGCGCCCAATTCCTCTACGCAGTATCCTGTTGCACTCCAAATGAGGAACACCTAAAATTGAAATCAATACCATTGACTGCACAATTTCAGCTTGGCAGGCCATAGGCCGCTCAGCAGCGAAACTTCCACTGTATGCCCCCATGCTCCCCCTTGCGCATCATGCAGCACTATCGGTAACTCAGGAAGCGGGGGCTATGCACTCTCTTAGGCAAGCAGGTATAGATAAAATGCAAGATTTGTTTCCGAATGGCACTTTCCTCATGCCAGAAGAGCAGCAATACATACAAAATAAGACGCCACTGTTCATGTTCACATACCTCAGACTTCCGGCGGCTGTACAGGCACTTTACCATCCCTTCCCAGATGATCCACCGACACTGCAAGCACTACAGACACTACTTGTAAGTCCAACGAGACATAAGCTAATCACTAAGTTATACAAAGCGGTTAGAGATGAAAGTCTTCCAGCCACTGATAGAAGCCTAGCCTGCTGGAATGAAAAAATCCAGCCCCAGATCACGCAGAAAGAATGGGATTACAGTTGCCAGCTTACTAACGCCCTGACGCCGAATGGCAACCTTCGCATCATTGATTTCAAATATTTACACCAAGTTTACTATTCACCAGTCAGGCTGCAGAAATATGGTCTAAGGGAATCTGATGAATGCAAGAGGTGCGGGGTACAGGGATTGTCGGCGGGTATACGAGTTCTGGGTTGAGGTGGTATCTCGGCTACAAATTGTGACCGACGTTACATTGCAGTGTTGCCCAAAAGCATGTCTATTGTGTATAACGCCCCATCTTAAAGGTACAACTGGGAAGTTTATAAAAAGTGCGTTGCTTCTTGCAAAGAAGGAGGGTGGTGATGAGTTGGGAGAGCAGGGCAGCCCCCCCTGCCCGAGCCTTGGGTAAAGGACTTAGTGTACTGTAAGGAGAACCTGGAACTGTATGCAGAGGAGCTACCAACGACGTCAAGGCCCAAGGATATTTGGGAACCACTCTTTTGGGCTATTTGAGACTGAGGGAACAACCTTTGACAGATGGGGAAAATGTCTGAGCATCATTCCATGCAGGTCGATTACATAATGTAACTGTAATGATCACTGTGCCAGCTGTTGGGGGGCGAACCGGAATTGTAATTTCAGCAAGCCATATGCTGTTTGTTGTTGTTATTTGTATGACGGCAAAATAAATAAATTTAAAAAAAAGTTTGAAATCTACTGCGTGCACTAGGAGAATTTACAAAGTATTAAGATCGATATCTGTCGGATGCAAAAGGCCCATTTTTCATTAAATCTGCATGTGATGTAACAGCAGAGAAGCCTGATGCCACTCTTGGGTAGTTGACAAAGAACATGGAAGAGATGGTGCACTGAATCATTTGAAAACCATGGCCTCTGCTCCCCCTTCTTCCAAGATGGAAATCAACACTTTTGGCAGATTTGCTTTCAGCAGCGGCAGGATTTTGCTGAAAGTGCCAAGGAAGGCTGCTTTACACCTTTATTAGGCAGCGCTCCTTTGAATTAAATCACACCTCTTTCAAACTGTTTACTGTTTACCCAGTCCACCTGAACTGCTACACGGTGCAAAAAAAGAGATACTGCTGCAAAACTCCACAAACAGCCTGTCATTGTTTAAAACACAATTTACAGCCTGCAGCGAGTAGTTTGATTTCACCATGTTTTCTGTGGTGTGTCGTGTGAGGAAGGGATAATTGTTATGCTTTTATAATTAGTTAAATTCTCATCATTGCAGTTTAGTAAAATGTTCGTTGCACTTTACATGAGCACCAGTTTCATTACACATTCATTTTTTGTAGGCGCGGGGGAGATTAAATGTTTTGCCCAGAATCACAGGATGTTGAGCCGACATGAGACTTGAACCGTGCTCCCTAAGTGTCAAGTCAGCAGCTCTGGCTGCTACACCACATCCTCTTCTCATTTCTTTAGTGTGCTTTCTGAGACAGAGTCAAGAACCCAGAATTTCCTCTAAAAGCTCACCTAGCACTTAGCCTCTTCACTTGTGTTACTTGTTTGTGTTTCCTAACATGCACTCCTTAAGAGCCGTCTCTCTCCTCCCCATGTCTTGTAGCCTCCTCCCGGGTCACACTTCATTGCTTCCCTCCTCGTTTTATTTATTTCTGTTTCCACAGATACAGCCCCCATATTTTTTTACATCATTCACCCTATCCAATAAACTAATCTTTGTGTCTTTTAAATTGTTTCTCTTCTGACTACAGGGATAAACTTTAGGGGGCTGATTGCGATGTCGGGCTGAAAGCCTCCTCCCGATATTCAGAATCTCCTAGACCATGTCGGAACCCTTCAGACCGACTCGGTCGGATTCCAATCCAACTGACCGATTACGACGTTCGTGGTCGGATTGTAAACTCTACGGTTTTTCCGAATCGGTTCCAACCGTCTCTGATAATTTGTGTCGGTCCGACCCGCACTGTACAGCTCTACGGACTGCGTTTCCGACCGAGTGATTACGATGTCGGTTTCCAACAGCCTTTCGGAGTCAGCCTGTCCAACACAAAAAGGCTGTCTTAAAGTGACTTTTGGGGCCCCTAGCAGGGCTCCCTACATCCTGAGGCCTCGTTGGGGGCCAAGGGGGTACCTAAAGGACCCCCCTGTAAAACCCTGCACTGTGTCGCAGGCACCATGGGATGCCTGGAACAGGGTGCAGAGTTTTCCACACACCCCTGATTTCCCCATAGGAGCCTGTGCTGTCGGGTAGAACATGGGTTCACATAGGAGTCAATGGGAATGCGACCGAACAGTGTTCAGTCACATTGTAATCGGTCGGGCGGAACCGCCGACCGCGATTCGGTCAGTCCTGATTCCGAGTCGGTGTCGGGAGGAGGAAACTCCGACAGACATCGTAATAAGGCCCTGAGTCCTCAGTGCAGAGGCACACAAGGGACCCCTGCATTCATCGCTGTGAGATGTCTTTCCAGTCAGAGCAAGACGCAGCCAGGGACACGCAGCACAGTCTCACCAAATCTCAGTCCCCGGCCTCATCTGCATTCACACTGTACTTATCGTTCACATGTTCTTTTTTCTCATTTTCCTCCATCATTTACCTAATCTCCTCGCTTTATAATACCACCAGTAACAGCACAATATATTGCACAATATATTGCCTTTCTCAATATACAAGTCCTAACACTTTAACAGAGTTTCAGTAACTTATATAGCACAACTACTCAACAAGCTACAACTTACAAGAAAAACCAGCTTATTATCAATCTCATAGGCGAAACCTTTTGCATTTACCAATGCTTGTAACAAGATGTATTGGCACCTTATGTGGCACTTGGTCTCCACAAATTGAGCAAAATATTTGCATTGAGAACGTCAACAACCAATATTAAATGTGTAGGTTTTTCTATCTACTGTTAGTCAGCAACTTTGTGGACCACATGCACATCTCAATAGAAGACATTGGGTTATGGAAGAATTCCAAGGGTTTCCATGGCCACAAAATGTTGAAAGGTACATGGCAACCTATAGTTATTCCTCTTTACCCAAATAACTTTGTGATGCTGAGCATCATTCAAAAAACTGGGTGAGAAAATGAGTTAAATTTGATTGGGGCTCCAATCACATAGTACTCACTTGCACAGCCAAATCACATGCAAATAGTAAATTATCCAAAAAGTGCCTGTCCCATCTTCTCATAATCTGGGAGAACAGTGCAATGTGAATGGATGCATGAACTTCACTGACCCATAATAAAGTTGCAGGGTTTTGAAAGATTGTCAAGGAATGTACAGTGATGGTAAATAAAATGCCTTTCTTAATGTTTTCAGTGACGGTGCTAATCTTGATGCTTTGGACTGTCATGTTGCGCAGTGCCGGGAGATTCTAACGAGAATTGAATCTGCCAATCCACAGCTGGCAATAGATGGAATACGGAATGTCTGGATTATTAAACCCGGGGCAAAATCACGGGGTCGAGGTAAGATTCTTATTCTTTTTTGTTTTTGAAATTTCTTCCGTGAGTCAAAAGCAATGGATGCAAAAGTCCTGAGAAACTATTTTTTAATAGTTAATTTTATTGATATTCTGAAGACATCCTATTGACCCGTACCCTATACTTCCTTTTCAGGTATTGCACAGAAGTCCATTAGTAGAGTTCACCCTGTGCATGTTTGGGCTCTAGCTGACTTCCTGCTTCTGGCTGTATCGCTTTTAGCTAGGAGGCGACTAAATCCTATCATAATCTATATAGTGCGATCCGTCCTATTCCCATCACTCCCAGAAGGTTCATTTTGGGAGAGATATATATAAGGAGTGAACCAGCACCAAGTCACTGTTTAGGTTATGTTCTGTTAGTATTTATGGATCACTGGGCAGTTCCAAATTAACTGGAACCAATTCCCAATATCGGCCTGCACCTTTTACGTGCACAAGAATCAATGATGCCTATTTTCTGTAATCTGTTTGGGGGGGGGCTTGGCAGTAATATTTGATTAGTGCCAGATTAGGATTTCAATCCTGGTCTGGTGGGCGGTGCTGTGGTGGTGTGACGGATGCTGCTGTTAGGCTAATAGTAGAGCCTAACATGCAGACCTCTGCCGTCAGAGCACCGACTGCACCTTCCTGCACAGTGTGGTATACATGCCATACACTCCAGGAACTGGTGGTGCAAATCCAGGGGGACACTACATGTGCCCCCCCTCATTCATCCCCAGGCCCAGGAGTAGCAGGGGGCCCACATTCACCCCCAGGCCGAGGAGTTAGAGGGGGCCCTATTAGGTCCCTCTTCGTTGCCTCTCCACCACCCTTTTCATGGCGGGCTCACCACCATGAATGGGGCAATGGAAAGCCAACTTGTAATATGCTTGGTGGTGCCGCAGTGGCACCACCAGCATATTGCAGATTCCTGACCGCTGCGTGACCGCCGCGGGATCTGGGATCTCCAGCGGATGCAGCGGTCCTGTGGCGGTCCGATCGCCACACTTGTAATACTGTGGGCAGGCCCTATGGACTCCCGTACTGGTAATAAGGCCCTATGCATTCAAACATTAACACAATATGCAATGCAAGCACCTAAATGCCAAGAAGGAATGGTGTGTGTGTCTGTCAACAAGCACATTTGATGCTGATTTTTTTTTTTAAAGGCAATTCTCACCGATTTAGAATGGAAAATTCCATAGCGCGAGACTCTTCCTAGGGAGGAAACAGCCATTTGCAATATAATTTGTTTCATTTTTTCTTCCACTGGCAGACGATGTGTATAAAATGTCAATGCACCAACTGGTAAATATGCCCAAAATGCAGTTATTTTTTTTATTTATAATGGATAAACCTTAATTATTTTATTTATAATGGATAAACCGTATAAGCAGGTTAAAGACTAATCTTTTTCCATGTGGAGCTAATGAAAGGCTATCAGCATAAGGGTTTAATAAAACCACCTACGATTACAGTGTATGGATGATAAGTCATCCACTATGTCTCACAACAGCTTCCTACATGCCACTTCTCTGCGCTCAGCAGTTTTGTGTTGTTATTATGGCTTATAGACTGTTGTGACAGAAACACATCATCAGACCTCCTCTATATGAAATATTTACCCTGCCTGCTGCAGCAGTCTGGCACTCACGTTTTTAGGTCTAGTGTTTGAGGCAGCTTTATTTGTCTTTCCAGGCTATTGTTTTTTTCCCAAAAGAGTAAACATAATATACATAGAGGGGGTTTTTGCCAGTGGGCTTCATCCATTGGTCTGCTAAATTGTCATTCACATGTTGCTTCTGCACACCACAGCAGAAAGCACAAGGGAATTGATTAGCCCACATTACCAACTAGTTTACCTGCTCTTTGAGTGACAGCATCAAGCCTGGTCAAATTGTTCACATCTGCAAAAAAATAGTTCCTTTCATTTCAGTTGCAAAGCTGGTTCAAAGTGTGTTTTAAAATGTTCTTTATTTTTATATTAACTTTAAATACTGGCTATTTATTTTGCCCACAACTCGGGTGTCCTTCTGCTCCTTTTTAAAGTTGCTGTTGTAAAGTGATACTGTAACTACCTCTGGTTTGAGTGCTTAGTTAGGTGCTGATTTATTATTTTCTTCTTCAAAAATAATATTATAATGCCTAGCACAACTAATAGGCTAGTGTCAGAACCCCTTTCAGAGGGCCACGGGGCAACCAGGGGTTACTGGGCCCAAATGTGGTGGTTGAGGCCTTTTACTCCCGATGTCCTGGGGCCTGACCTACTATTTATCCTGCTAATCTGGGCCAAGCACCCCTTCTGCACTTGACTCTCAGTGGTAGTTGTGGTCAAT
Organism: Calotriton arnoldi; assembly: GCA_963921515.1. Classification (NCBI taxonomy): domain Eukaryota; kingdom Metazoa; phylum Chordata; class Amphibia; order Caudata; family Salamandridae; genus Calotriton; species Calotriton arnoldi. The sequence continues at coordinate 267,636 of CAWUFW010008535.1, forward strand.
TAGGCAAGACTCAGGGAGGATGTAGATACAGGTCAGTGAACACAACTCATAACTCAAAGTGCAAATAGTCCGAACAATAAATCAATGCCCAGCCAAATACTTGCTTTTATAAGAAAGTACTATTTTATTTCTAACTTGACACATGCAAATAATTTCAACATTCAGAAGCAACAACACAATCCCCCTTGAGGTCCGGGCCCTACTAGTAGTCGGGTTAAGCCCTGTCCTATCCTCCTTCGTGTAATGTGTTCAGGGTTATTCCCCATTCATTGGTGGCCACATCAGGGAATGCAAACTATTAGGCCGTACTCAAGCATTCTTCCTTTGACTCTTTAGGAATTTAGTCAAAAGTGCCTATGTGGGCAACAGCACCATTAAGCCTATCCATGTTGCAGCTCCCGTAATGTAGACTCCCTCTCCTGGGCAATGCTGCCAGAGGTCTCTCAGTTGTCGGAGCAGCACCCTGCTTGCAAAGACAAGATGAGTTGACTTTGCTCAACAGGGGTGGGTGGTGCAGGGGGTAGCAATCCTGTCTACAGCTCCAAACTGGAGCCAGGGACGATGCAATGTCACCCACACCATCTCTGGTAGTCCTCGATAGTGAGACAGGGGCAGTTCCCTCGCCGTGCTGATCCAACCGACGGATCATAGCCTCAGTTTCTCATTCAGGCGGCAGCCTGAATCCTTTTGCGACATTGGTACCGGCAGCCCCTCCTGGCATGCAGGGTTGCAGCCGTACATGGTTATGCGGGCGCAGGCTCATCGAGCAAAAGCGCCCTGGCCCAGACAGTCACACGTCTCAACACTCCTTAAAGTTGTGACTTTCCTGGTGGCCCCCTCTAGCATACAGGGCACTGCAGTGTGGCAATACAGACGTATCAAGACCAGCACAGCACTCAACACATGGCTCAGTCTAAGGCAGCCCTCTCCTGGTATATGGGGGTGGTGTCACAGAAAACAACCCTGCACACGGGTGACGGCCTGATCGATGCACAGCCGAATCCTCACACCTCGCACAGGGAGTCCTCATGGTAGGGCTCCCCAGTGGACCTTGCTGCCTCCAGCACTCTTCTCTTCCTCACATGGCACACTGGTCTTGGCAAGCAGGCAGACACTCGTGCTACAGGGCAGGTGGTCTTGGTTTCCCTGGGTAATGTCCCCTCACCCAGCAGGGAGACAAGCAGAGCTTGGCCTCTAGTTCTGGTCACAGGTCGAAGTCTTACAGAGTTTCCCCTTTTCACACAGCCAGTCTTGCTGCTTGGCAGATGAAAAATGTTTGGGGAATCAACCTCCCCTTCTCATAGTCCTTTTCAATTCACTGACTGTGATTTAGGGTCTGGGTCTTTGAGGTTTTATGATGGGGTTCTGCTTGTTTTGAAGTGGGCACTTCTCCTTTTCCTCTTTCTTCATGAACGATGTCCATCACAGCAGGCAGGATTCCGAAGCTGATTGTCCACAACACAATTCATGGGAGTGACCAGAGCTCACACCTGGATGTCAGCCATAGTGCTATGTGCATCAAAATGTTAATCCCAGACCCCAGCTCTACTCTTTATGATTTTCTTATCAGCCTCAACTCCCTGCCTGAAATGTTCCCAGGCCCTTTCTCTGTGATACATCCCTGAATCAAAGAGCAGTGTTTTTAAGTGTAAAGGCAGTCTCTTCCTTTTCCCTCCAGTGTGTTCCCACCCAGCTAACAGAAATGCAGGAGTACGCAAATCTGCCTGGGGGGATTCCTGTCCTCCTCATGCTTTCACCAGGTAGGACTGGGCTTCTTCAAAATGACATCCAGGTTCTTCCATACGATGTACCAGTACATTCACAGCACATTTTGGGGCCAGGACTGTTACCTCTTATGGATTTTACTCTTACATGTACACATGCATTCAGTACACTCACTCAGTCTGCTCGCACTGTTCAACATTGAAAGCTTTTCAATCTTTAACCCCTTCGCTGCTAGGCCTTTTCCCCTCCTGTGCTAAGCCTTTTTTTGGCTATTTGGGGTAGTTTGCGCTTATGCCCCTGTAACTTTTTGACCACATAAGGTATCCATGCCAAATTTGCGTCCTTTTTTTCCAACATCATGGGGATTTTAAAGGTACCCAGGGTTTGTGGATTCCCCTGGAGGGGACCCAGAAATTAGCCAAAATACAGCTAAATTTTGGGTTTTTTGGGAAAAATGCGAAAAAAGGGCTACAGATGAAAGCATCTGGTTTTTTCCCTGCAAATGGCATCAAAAAAGGGGTTGTGGTGCTGAAATCACCATCTTCCCAGCTGTCAGAGACAAGCAGACTTTTGCTGGAAAACCAAAATTGTGTACACAGTTTTGGCATTTTTCGGGGACATAGCCTATTTTTGCTATTTTTTGTGCTTTCAACCTCCTTCCAGTTAATGGTAGAAATGGGTATGAAAGCAATAATGGATCCTGGAAAGCCATACATTTCTGAAAAGTAGACAAAATTCTGAATTCAGCAAGGGGTCATTTGTGTAGATCCTTCAAGTTTTCTTTATAGAAACAAACAGTTAAATATAGGAAAAATTGAAAATTAGTTGAAAAAAACAGCCATTTGTGTCAACGTTTTCACCTGTAACTTCTTCTAATTATGACAGCTATTTGAAAGCAATATACCATTACATTCGCTGGACCTTTCTGGTTGTGGTGATATATAGGACTTGTAGGTTCACCAAGAACCCGACGAACCCAGAGCCAATAACTGAGCAGCGTCTTGCAATGGTTTTTTATTATGTCCCGGGTATATAGCAATTATTCTGGGAAATTTTATACATGGAAAAATCGGTATGAAAGACACCTATGTATTTCTGAAATGGGAACAAAATATAGAGTTTAGAAACAGTAGATATTTGCACATTTCCGAAATTGGGAGTACCCATACTAGCATGAGAATTATAGGTCATTTTTCAAAATGACTTCTTTTTACACATTGTCTTTCATTTGGAAGGCAGATATGCATCGAAAGTCAATAGATAATAACAGTTGCTCTACAATCTTGTGTTACCCTAAGTCTCCCGATAAAAATGGTACCTCACTTGTGTGGGTAGGCCTAGTGCCCGCGACAGGAAACGGCCCAAAACGCAACGTGGACACACCACATTTTCACAGTGAAAAATGACCCTTTTTTTGCAAAGTGCCTAGCTGTAGTTTTTGAACCCTAGCTCTGCCGGCACCTAGGGAAACCTAGCAAACCTATACATTTTTGAAAACTAGACACCCAGGGGAATCTAGGATGGGGTGACTTGACTGGCTCTCACCTGGTTCTGTTACCCAGAATCCCTTGCAAACCTAAACAATTGTCGAAAAAAACAAATTTTCCTCACTTTTCTGTGGTGGAAAGTTCTGGAATCTGCGTGGATCCACAAAATTCCACCCACCCCGCGTTCCCCAAAGTCTTTCGAGAAAAACGGTACCCCACTTGTGTGGGTAGGCCTAGTGCCCGCGACAGGAAACAGCGCAAAGCGCAACGTGGACACACCACATTTTCACAGTGAAAAATGACCCTTTTTTGCAAAGTGCCTAGCTGTAGTTTTTGAACCCTAGCTCTGCCGGCACCTAGGGAAACCTAGCAAACCTATACATTTTTGAAAACTAGACACCCAGGGGAATCCAGGATGGGGTGACTTGACTGGCTCTCACCAGGTTCTGGTACCCAGAATCCCTTGCAAACCTAAAAAATTGTCAAAAAACCCACATTTTCCTCACTTTTCTGTGGTGGAAAGTTCTGGAATCTACATGGATCCACAAAATTCCACCCACCCCGCGTTCCCCAAAGTCTTCCGAGAAAAATGGTACCTCACTTGTGTGGGTAGGCCTAGTGCCCGCGACAGGAAACAGCGCAAAACGCAACGTGGACACACCACATTTTCACAGTGAAAAATGACCCTTTTTTTGCAAAGTGCCTAGCTGTAGTTTTTGAACCCTAGCTCTGCCGGCACCTAGGGAAACCTAGCAAACCTATACATTTTTGAAAACTAGACACCCAGGGTAATCCAAGATGGGGTGACTTGACTGGCTCTCACCAGGTTCTGGTACCCAGAATCCCTTGCAAACCTGAAAAAATTGTCAAACAAACCACATTTTCCTCACTTTTCTGTGGTGGAAAGTTCTGGAATCTGCGTGGATCCACAAAATTCCACCCACCCCGCGTTCCCCAAAGTCTTCCGAGAAAAATGGTACCTCACTTGTGTGGGTAGGCCTAGTGCCCGCGACAGGAAACAGCGCAAAACGCAACGTGGACACACCACATTTTCACAGTGAAAAATGACCCTTTTTGCAAAGTGCCTAGCTGTAGTTTTTGAACCCTAGCTCTGCCGGCACCTAGGGAAACCTAGCAAACCTATACATTTTTGAAAACTAGACACCCAGGGGAATCTAGGATGGGGAGACTTGACTGGCTCTCACCAGGTTCTGGTACCCAGAATCCCTTGCAAACCTAAAAAATTGTCAAAAAACCCACATTGTCCTCACTTTTCTGTGGTAGAAAGTTATGGAATCTGCGTGGATCCACAAAATTCCACCCACCCCGCATTCCCCAAAGTCTTCCGAGAAAAATGGAACCTCACTTGTGTGGGTAGGCCTAGTGCCCGCGACAGGAAACAGCGCAAAACGCAATGTGGACACACCACATTTTCACAGTGAAAAATGACCCTTTTTTTGCAAAGTGCCTAGCTGTAGTTTTTGAACCCTAGCTCTGCCGGCACCTAGGGAAACATAGCAAACCTATACATTTTTGAAAACTAGACACCCAGGGGAATTCAGGATGGGGTGACTTGACTGGCTCTCACCAGGTTCTGGTACCCAGAATCCCTTGCAAACCTAAAAATTGTCAAAAACCCACATTTTCCTCACTTTTCTGTGGTGGAAAGTTCTGGAATCTACATGGATCCACAAAATTCCACCCACCCGCGTTCCCCCAAAGTCTTCCGAGAAAAATGGTACCTCACTTGTGTGGGTAGGCCTAGTGCCCGCGACAGGAAACAGCGCAAAACGCAACGTGGACACACCACATTTTCACAGTGAAAAATTACCCTTTTTTTGCAAAGTGCCTAGCTGTAGTTTTTGAACCCTAGCTCTGCCGGCACCTAGGAAACCTAGCAAACCTAGACATTTTTGAAAACTAGACACCCAGGGAATCCAGGATGGGGTGACTTGACTGGCTCTCACCAGGTTCTGGTACCCAGAATCCCTTGCAAACCTAAAATATTGTAAAAAAAAACACATTTTCCTCACTTTTCTGTGGTGGAAAGTTATGGAATCTGCGTGGATCCACAAAATTCCACCCACCCCGCGTTCCCCAAAGTCTTCCGAGAAAAATGGTACCTCACTTGTGTGGGTAGGCCTAGTGCCCGCGACAGGAAACAGCGCAAAACGCAACGTGGACACACCACATTTTCACAGTGAAAAATGACCCTTTTTTTGCAAAGTGCCTAGCTGTAGTTTTTTAACCCTAGCTCTGCCGGCACCTAGGGAAACCTAGCAAACCTATACATTTTTGAAAACTAGACACCGAGGGGAATCCAAGATGGGGTGACTTGACTGGCTCTCACCAGGTTCTGGTACCCAGAATCCCTTGCAAACCTGAAATAATTGTCAAAAAAACCACATTTTCCTCACTTTTCTGTGGTGGAAAGTTCTGGAATCTGCGTGGATCCACAAAATTCCACCCACCCCGCATTCCCCAAAGTCTTCCGAGAACAATGGTACCTCACTTGTGTGGGTAGGCCTAGTGCCCGCGACAGGAAACAGCGCAAAACGCAACGTGGACACACCACATTTTCACAGTGAAAAATGACCCTTTTTTGCAAAGTGCCTAGCTGTAGTTTTTGAACCCTAGCTCTGCCGGCACCTATGGAAACCTAGCAAACCTATACATTTTTGAAAACTAGACACCCAGGGGAATCCAGAATGGGGTGACTTGACTGGCTCTCACCAGGTTCTGGTACCCAGAATCCCTTGCAAACCTAACAAATTGTCAAAAAACCCACATTTTCCTCACTTTTCTGTGGTAGAAAGTTATGGAATCTGCGTGGATCCACAAAATTCCACCCACCCCGCATTCCCCAAAGTCTTCCGAGAAAAATGAAACCTCACTTGTGTGGGTAGGCCTAGTGCCCGCGACAGGAAACAGCGCAAAATGCAATGTGGACACACCACATTTTCACAGTGAAAAATTACCCTTTTTTTGCAAAGTGCCTAGCTGTAGTTTTTGAACCCTAGCTCTGCCGGCACCTAGGGAAACATAGCAAACCTATACATTTTTGAAAACTAGACACCCAGGGGAATTCAGGATGGGGTGACTTGACTGGCTCTCACCAGGTTCTGTTACCCAGAATCCCTTGCAAACCTAAATAATTGTAAAAAAAACCACATTTTCCTCACTTTTCTGTGGTGGAAAGTTCTGGAATCTGCGTGGATCCACAAAATTCCACACACCCCGCGTTCCCCAAAGTCTTCCGAGAAAAATGGTACCTCACTTGTGGGGGTAGGCCTAGTGCCCGCGACAGGAAACAGCGCAAAACGCAACGTGGACACACCACATTTTCACAGTGAAAAATTACCCTTTTTTTGCAAAGTGCCTAGCTGTAGTTTTTGAACCCTAGCTCTGCCGGCACCAAGGGAAGCCTACCAAACCCACACATTTCTGGAAAGTAGACACCCGGGGGATTCCAGTGAGGTATGGCTTGCGTGGATCCCCCAACGTTTTCTTACCCAGAATCCCCTGCAAACCTGAAATGTTGCTGAAAAAATCACTTTTTCACACATTTGTGTGTGGGAAAGTTGTGGCATCACCGGGCTGACACAAATTTCCTACCACCCAGCATTCCCCCAGGTCTCCCGATAAAAATGGTGCCTCACTCTGGTGGGAGGCCCAAGTACCCGCGACAGGCAAGGGCCCAAAACGTATTGAGGCGACATCAAAATTGCCTATCACAAAACGACCTGGTTTTGCAAGCGGGGTCCCATGACTTTTTGGCCCGGGGCTCGGCGGCCACGTAGGAAAACCTACCAAACCCACACATTTCTGAAAACTAGACAACCGGGGGATTCCAGGGAGGTATGGCTTGCATGGATCCCCAACGTTTTCTTACCCAGAATCCCTTGCAAACCTGAACTTTTGCTGAAAAAAGCACTTTTTTCACACATTTGTGTGTGGGAAAGTTGTGGCATCACCGGGCTGACACAAATTTCCTACCACCCAGCGTTCCCCCAGGTCTCCCGATAAAAATGGTGCCTCACTTGGGTGGGAGGCCCAAGTACCCGCGACAGGCAAGGGCCCAAAACGTATTGAGGCGACATCAAAATTGCCCATCACAAAACGACCTGGTTTTGCAAGGGGGGTCCCATGACTTTTTGGCCCGGGGCTCGGCGGCCACCTAGGGAAACCTAAAAAACCCACACAGTTCTGAAAACTAGACACCCGGGGGATTCCAGGGAGGTATGGCTTGCGTGGATCCCCCAACGTTTTCTTACCCAGAATCCCTTCAAACCTGAAATTTTGCTGGACAATTCACTTTTTTTCACACATTTGTGTGTGGGAAAGTTGTGGCATCACAGGGCTGACACAAATTTCCTACCACCCAGCGTTCCCCCAGGTCTCCCGATAAAAATGGTGCCTCACTCGGGTGGGAGGCCCAAGTACCCGCGACAGGCAAGGGCCCAAAACGTATTGAGGCGACATCAAAATTGCCCATCACAAAACAACCTGGTTTTGCAAGGGAGTCCTATGACTTTTGGCCCGGGGTTCGGCGGCCACCTAGGAAACCTACCAAACCCACACATTTCTGAAAAGTAGACACCCGGGATTCCAGGGAGGTATGGCTTGCGTGGATCCCCCAACGTTTTCTTACCCAGAATCCCTGCAAACCTGAAATTTTGCTGAAAAAATCACTTTTTCACACATTTGTGTGTGGGAAAGTTGTGGCATCACCGGGCTGACACAAATTTCCTACCACCGAGCGTTCCCAGGTCTCCCTATAAAAATGGTGCCTCACTCGGGTGGGAGGCCCAAGTACCCGTGACAGGCAAGGGCCCAAAACATTTTGTGATAGGCAATTTTGATGTCGCCTCAATACGTTTTGGGCCCTTGCCTATCGCGGGTTCTTGGGCCTCCCACCCGAGTGAGGCACCATTTTTATCAGGAGACCTGGGCAAACGCTGGGTGGTAGGAAATTTGTGTCAGCCCGGTGATGCCACAACTTTCCCACATACAAATGTGTAAAAAAAGTGATCTTTTCAGCACAATTTCAGGTTTGCAGGGAATTCTGGGTAAGAAAACGTTGGGGGATCCACGCAAGCCATACCTCCCTGGAATCCCCCGGGTGCCTAATTTCAGAAATGTGTGGGTTTGGTAGGTTTCCTAGGTGGCCGCCGAGCCCGGGCCAAAAGTCATGGGACTCCCTTGCAAAACCAGGTCGTTTTGTGATAGGCAATTTTGATGTCGCCTCAATACGTTTTGGGCCCTTGCCTGTCACGGGTACTTGGGCCTCCCACCCGAGTGAGGCACCATTTGTATCGGGATACCTGGGCGAACGCTGGATGGTAGGAAATTTGTGTCAGCCCGGTGATGCCACAACTTTCCCACACACAAATGTGTGAAATAAATGATTTTTTCAGCAAAATTTCAGGTTTGCAGGGGATTCAGAGTAAGAAAACGTTGGGGGATCCACGCAAGCCATACCTCGCTGAAATCCCCCAGGTGTCTACTTTTCAGAAATGTGTGGATTTGGTAGGTTTCCTTGGTGGCCGCCGAGCACGGGCCAAAACCAGGTGACCCCTTGCAAAACCAGGTTGTTTTGTGATAGGCAATTTTGATGTCGCCTCAATACGTTTTGGCCTTTGCCTGTCGCGGGTACTTGTGCCTCCCACACGAGTGAGGCACCATTTTTATCGAGAGACCTGGGGGAACGCTGGGTGGTAGGAAATTTGTGTCAGCCCAGTGATGCCACAACTTTCCCACACAAAAATGTGTGGGAAAAGTGATTTTTTCCAGCTAAATTTGAGGTTTGCAGGGGATTTGGGGTAAGAAAACGTTGGGGGATCCACGCAAGCCATACCTCCCTGGAATCCCCCGGGTGTCTAGTTTTCAGAAATGTTTGGGTTTGGTAGGTTTCCCTAGATGGCCGCCGACCCGGGGCCAAAAACCCAGGTAACCCCCGTGCAAAACCAGGTTGGTTTGTGATAGGTAATTTTGATGTCGCCTCACTAGGTTTTGGGCCCTTGCCTGTCGCGGGTACTTGACCCACCCACACAAGTGAGGTACCATTTTTCTCTGAAGACTTTGGGGAATGCGGGGTGAGTGGAATTTTGTGGATCCACACAGATTCCAGAACTTTCCACCACAGAAATGTGAGGAAAATGTGTTTTTTAATACACATTTTGAGGTTTGCAAGGGATTCTGGCTAACAGAGCCTGGTGAGAGCCAGTCAAGTCACCCCATCCTAGATTCCCCTGGGTGTCTAGTGTTAAAAAATGTACAGGTTTGCTAGGTTTCCCTATGTGCCGGCTGCGCTAGGGCCCAAAATCCACAGGTAGGCATATTGCTCAAAACAAATCCGTGCCTAGTCGGCTTTCTGCCGCCCTGGGGAGATATCGGGGGTGGGGTTGCTCCGATATGCCCCCAAGGGGGCAGAAACACTGTGGCTATTTTTTGGGGGTAGGGGCATTGGTATGCCCATTCTGGGCAGCCCCACCCCCACACATAAAAAGCCAGCGTAATCGTTGGCGTCTAATGGGCTTTTTGCCCCCCCGGGGGGGGGGCAGATTGGGGGCTACTGCCCCATCTTTCCCCCAGGGGGGGCAGAAAGGCTGTAATTGTTGGGGGTGGGGGCATTGGCATGCCCGTTTTGGGCAGCCCCCACCCTAATTAAAATTTGCCCCAAAAAATCCCTGGCGTCTAGTGGGCTTTTTGCCCCCCCCCCCGGCGGGGCAGATTGGGGGCTAATGCACCCACCCCCGGGGGCAGAAAGGCTGTAATGGTGGCGGGGAGGGGGCATTGGCGTGCCCATTTCGGGCAGCCCCCACCCTAAAAAAAATGCACCCCGGGGGGCATATTGGGGGCTACTGCCCCATCTGCCCCCCATGGGTGTCAGGAAGGCTGTAATTTTTGCGGGGGAGGGGGTGGGTGCATGGGCATGCCCGTTTTGGGCAGCCCCCACCCTAATTCAAATTTGCCCCCAAAAAATCCCTGGTGACTAGTGGGCTTTTTGCTGCCCCCCAGGGGGGGCAGAAAGCCTACTAGACGCCAGGGATTTTTTTGACAAAATTATAATTAGGGTGGGGGTTGCCAAAAATGGGCATGCCAATGCCCCCACCCTAATAAAAATTTGCCCCAAAAAATCCCTGGCGTCTAGTGGGCTTTTCCCCCCCCCCGGGGTGGGGAAGATTGGGGGCTACTGCCCCATCTGCCCCCCAGGGGGGGCTGAAAGTCTGTAATAGTGGCGGGGGGTGGGGGCATTGGCGTGCCCGTTTCGGGCAGCCCCCACCCTAAAATAAATGGTGCAAAAAAAAATCGCTGGCGTTTAGTGGGCTTTCTGCCCCCCCGGGGGGGCAGAAAGGCTGTAATGGTGGCGGGGGGGTGGCATTGGCGTGCCCATTTCGGGCAGCCCCCACTCTAAAAAAAATGCACCCAAAAAAAAATCCCTGGCGTTTAGTGGGCTTTCTGCCCCCCCCGGGGGGGCAGAAAGGCTGTAATGGTGGCGGGGGGGGCATTGGCGTGCCCATTTCGGGCAGCCCCCACCCTAAAAAAAATGCACCAAAAAAAATCCCTGGCGTTTAGTGGGCTTTCTGCCCCTTCAGGGGGGCAGAAAGGCTGTAATGGTGGCGGGGGGGCATTGACGTGCCCATTTCGGGCAGCCCCCACCCTAAAATAATGCACCAAAAAAAATCCCTGGTGTTTAGTGGGCTTTCTGCCCCCCCAGGGGGGCAGATTGGGGGCTACTGCCCCCCAGGGGGGGCAGAAAGACTGAATTGTGCCCATTTCTTTATGGGGGAGCGAAGGCCCTTGCCCAAGGGGCTGCTCCCCCTCCCTGGTGTCTAGTGGGTGGATCCCTGCTTGGGGATCGCCCTCCTGGGGCGATCCCCAAGCAGGGATCCACTGGGGAGGGGTACCACTGGAAAGGGAGATTCTCCCTTTCCAATGATACCTCTCCCGTCTTTCTACGTGCCCGGGGGCTGAGATAGCCCCTGAGCACATAGAAAGTGAAACTGAAATGAGCCTAAAGGCTCATTTCAGTTTTGTTTCTGTGCAATGACGACAGCGCGACGTGCGCGCTGATCGTCATGGCACAGAAACCAGGGAGGAGGCCTCGGGAGCTGGGAAGCTCTTCCCCAGCTCCCAAGGTCACAGGGAGAAATAGAAATCCCTCTGCTGCCTGCAGCAGAGGGATTTCGTGCCCCTGGCCTCATGACGGAATAAACTCTGGGCATTTTCCCACATCAGGAGGCAGTTCATGCAAGCCCAGTTGGGGCTTATAATCAAGTTGGATTCCCCGCTGCACCGGATGCACAGAGGGTCGGGGCTTAGTGGACTGCAAGCCCCATATGCCCTGGGCATTTTCCCGCATCAGGAGGTTGGTCCTGCAAGTCCAGTTGGCCAAGGGTGGGCTCGCCCAGGCCCGTCAGAGCCAGAAGCAGGCTGGGCTAGGCCACATGTCTTGGTTTTGCTTCTTTTAAGGCACTGTTTTGATTATTCCTTCCTTGTGTCTGGGCCTGTTTCGTCAGTATTTCTGAGTTCTACTCTGCTTGTCTGCGACTACTTTGGTGGCCAATTCACTTCCACTCCTCCAGCTAAGTGTGCCTCAATTGATAGAATGTTGGAGAGGGTTATGGGGGTTATTAGCAGCGAGATCGCCTTGACAGAGAGACATCTCTCTTTGAACTTGGGTTCAGCTCCAGTATCCTCTGTATCTAGGCTGTGACGGATATACCCTTGGACAAGGTGTCTGCCTGACTTTGTGTCAGTACTCCTGCAGTCAAAGCAATTGGTGCTTTATACCTCCTCGCTGAGGCAGGGGATCACAACAGCAGTTTGAATCTTCAATCTCCAGTGAGCAAGATGGGGAAACCGGGAACTCACAACAGACACAGAGCGGCACCCGGCTCAATTAACCAGGCCTGCCAAACCACAGCAACAATCTTAGCTCCTCATGTCCCAATTCCACCCTCAACCTTCACGCTCCCCTTTCCCCCTCCGTAGTAGAGGTTTTAGGGGAATCTCAAATTGAGCATGTTGTGGAGGACTACTGTATCAGATTTAAAGGGAGGCTACAGGCAGATCTTTCCCCTCTCTTGGATAGACTCAAATCAGTTGAGGTGCAAATGACTATTTTTCCTCAGTTGCTACCCCAACTGGCCACTACAACTAAAGCCACCAATGTGAAACCTCGTTTCTCATCTAAATCCCCCCCCCTATAGCCCCTCTGCACCTGGACCATCTGAGGGTCTATTACTGATCCGAATTATGCCTATCACATCATAATGCTTTCATCAAGGTTACAGGCCATATGTGTTGCCTTAGAGGATCAACAGACTGAGCCTATGGGGAAATTGCCCATCTGCCAGGCCGCATAGTGCTGGGAAAACACCTAATTTTGTACAACAGGAGGAGGAGTTGGAGACGCTGAGGAAAACGCCAGCACTTGAATACCCTCTCCTTCGAAGAACTACAGGATTTCTGCTTATTGAATATAAAAAGGTCTATGCAAACACAGCCCTCTAGTGACACGAGGACATGGATATGGGATGCAATCCCAAAAATATGTATAAGCTTCCGCCTTACAACGATTAGATGCACCACTGACCCCTCATCATACAAGCGTCTGGGCATCCATAACAACAGTCACTGACCTACAGTCCAAGTCCTGAGGAAAACCCTAGAACTATTAGGGGTTTGAAACGCGTTGACAGACATCTGGGCAAAGACGTATGAACTCTTTTGAGGCACTGGATGGGAATCTGTTTAAAGAAATTTTGTCCCCAATGAGCAGATGACCCTCTTAAAAAACTGTGTAGCCCTTTGCCCTTAACACAGGCAGGACCAATGGAACCACCAATGGTCCGCCTGTGATCTATATATCAAATATGGGCTGGTTCTTTGCAGGACATGTATAGGACACTGATAACTGTACTGGCGTTCACGTTAGCTTACATGTATAACATTTATGTGTATTTGTTGTAATGTTGAATCTGTTATGTTGTTAATTTTGTTATACTAAATAAGGTGTTCTCCATCTTATGACATCGATGAATGTTCTTAACTCACATATGTAAAAACAAGTTACAAATGATGTGAAATAAATCACATGAACTCAGAATTGCTGCCTAGGTTCATATATGAGTAATTTGGAATAATCTGTCCGGTCACTGTTTTGTTGTACAATAATGGTGTGGTCAAGGCCGGATAGTGTTAGGACCCAAGCCTTTTCTGTTTTCCCTGGGAAAACACCTAATGACATTGATCCGAATATAAATCAGGTCACTGTCAATCTCCCTCCAGCTGCCTGCCCCTATATGGTGATTCTAGAGGGAGTTCCTCCATTAAGCATTGATGAAGGGGAAACTTATATGGAACTACAAAATAAGGTCCTGGATTGGCTTGCATGACACAAAGGTTTTCCCTTTTCCTTGGCAAACGACATTCTGCTGACTCGCAGGGTGGGCTGGATCGGGCAGAGTCCACCAGACTCCACTTGGTGAGAAACCTATTGTTTGGGCCTCAGAGTTAAATTGGCAACAAGAGTAAAATTAATCTGGTGCCACAAGGATATTTTTACAAACCCAGCTCCCTTCACCCACAGTCAGTTAATCATAGAGTGCCCAGGACTGTTGATTGTGGCAGGAGCATCCAGGTGTTTACTTCATATGTACCTCAGCTTCTGTAATTGACTGACCCCCCCACAAAGATGTTACACCTTGTGGGGGTTATCAGTTTTTAATACCTGTTGCAAATCGATATGAAGCTCTCTCTAGTGTGGATTGACCTTCTAATGATGCCAAGAAATTTCTCCCAACTGATAATTCCGGAAGGGAAGTGACCTTTATGAAGGACCCTATGTCTAAAATCACCAACTATCCCTATTTCTTTTTGAGTTGGAATATTGCTGGTCCCAAGGACAAGCTCACAAACCCGACTTGACTCAATTTTGTCACCAGATATGATTTTATTGCCCTACAGGAAACTTTGGACACTATCTCTTCTTCTTGTGAAGGTGTCGCTTGCTACTCCTGCCCTGCTACCCCGTCTATATGTGGCAGGGCAAAGGGTGGCCTTTCTGTGTGGGTTATTCTGAACCTAAGAGTGGATGTCGCTATCATTGACTCAGGAAACTTGGCCTTCATGGTTCTGCTCATCAAGGACATTTCAAGTCCCTTTTATTTTTATTTGATTTGCTAAATTTTTAAAATAATGATTTTTTAAATTCCTTTTACTCAACTGTTCTCAATTCTATGGGATCTTAAGCCGCAAGATGCTGGGTTCTCATCTCACCCCCATTTTATGCTCTGTGAGGCCTTTAACACCAAACTGTTCAACACCTATATGGAGCATGAATTGGAGCAATCTATGTCCTTTAGGGGTCAGAAAGGCAGCAGAGGAATAGAGTTAAACCAGTTTTTGATGATCTTCTAGATGTTGTCGATATGTTTGGGGGGCATGGGCCTTCTTTGGTAACTTATAGAGGATCTGGGAGGGCATTGATTATTGATTATACATTTGTTTTCAGAAAATTCTTATCTAGGTTTTTACAGGGTGCTATCATTGAGACATGGTGGGGGAACCATAATGGTCTATCAGCAGGAGGCCTTTTCCCAGTGCTAAGGACAGAGCCTCAGTATACCAGCGAAGGTCTCAAGCTAGTATGACATCTTAAGGAACCTGGTGTTACTCTTGGCTTACTATTGAAGGTCTATCTTAAGGTTTTCCTAGACTGCTTGTCTGAAATGAATGAGAGGGAATTGATAGATCCATTTGAAGAGCTATGCTTATGGATTAGGAACCATTTGTTGAAGCCAAGTTGACGTACATTAGAGGGTCTACAGTGGTTTGATAGGCACTGCTCTGCAGCAAATCCCAGGTTTAGAACCGCACTCAAATCCAAATCAAAAGATCCCGTAGAGGTTAGGGTAGTTAGGACGATTTATAAGTTTACCTTGGAGGATAGGAGGGATGCGCTGAATAAAAGGGACTGGGAGCGCCTAAAATATGCAGTGCTTTCAAACAATAGCAAACTGTTCTGGGATGTTGTTAAAATGTTTAGACAAAGGGATGCCCTGGTTAATCCACACTTGCAGTGTAATATAGTGGGCCCTAAATGAGTCTCACACTCTAGTGCAATTTATTACTCAGAACTAGAGTAGAGTTTGGCAGAAACTCTTTGGGGCAAGCGGGTTAATTCACCTATATTGTGTGTTACCCTGCCAAAGGTAGAGGAAGCCTTCAGGCAAAGCTCAGGTGGCAAGATCCTAGGGCCTGATGGGGTCCCGATGGACCTGAGCAAATGCAATGTGAACCTGTGGGGACCATTGATCATGCATGTATTTAACAGCTTGTCTGGCAGTAAGATCCCTCGCTCATGGGCCCTTTCCACCTTAGTCTCTATATTTAAGAGAGGCAATTGTATGTTGCTAAAATGTTACCGCCCCATCTCCCTCATCAATAGCTCTGTTAAAATAATTGGGAGGGTGATCTTCAATCACTTATAATCTTGAGCAAATTCAAATAATATCTTGTATCCCCAACAATCTGGTTTCCTTCCAGGGCTGGGTAAAGTGGATCAGTGCTTAAACTTGCATCTGATAGTGGAGAGTGCACCATTATTAAGCGCAGGCCACTATACCTGGCCTTCATGGGTCTGTCGACTGTATTTGATTGAGTACACAGAACCAAAATATGGCTATTGCTTCTAGATTTAGGGTTTGAAGTGGCTTTGGTGAATTATTTAAATAATCTCCATGAGAAAAGTTGCGAGGGTCCACAGGGGAAATGTCCAAAACCTTTCAGATTGCAAGAGGAGTGCGCTAAGGCTGCATCTTGGCCCTCTGTTGTACATTTTTATATTAATAGTCTGAGCCCATTTTTGATTAACGCTGTTAAAGACACTCCGAGGGTAGCAAACCTGTCTGTACCTCCTTTATTATATGCAGAATACATTGTACTATTGTCACAGACCCTGAAGGCTCTCCGTTTATTAGTGGAGTCGTTTGTGACTTGCATGAGAAAATTGGATCTCCGCACCAATTTCGGGAAGTCACATATCATGATGTGCATCCCAGACAGAAAAGATATTTCCAAATTGGAAGTCAGTGGTCAATCCCTGGACAGTGTGTCCAACTTTAGCTATTTGGGGATTGTTTTCTTTAATTCTTCGGGCTCCTCGTAGCTGCAGATGAGTAGCTCCCAGGGCAGCTTGGGCATTCTTCTATCTACTGCAATCTTTGGGAAGGGGGAGCATTGTTCCCCATTTGAACATATACAAGTCTCAGTGTGTTTTTGCAGATTTGTGTGGTGCTGAGGTATGGGGTTACCACAATGCTGCCACTTTAAAAACAGAGCAAAATCGTATCTGCAGGTTGCTCCTACACCTCCCCGTCACCAGTTCCCATTTTTGTATTCACTCTGAGTTAAATGTTGAGTACATATTGGAAAAAGCCAAATTAGCCCCACTTATGTTCTGGGTAAGCATTTGAATGAACCCAGTGGCTAGTTTGAACAGAGACATAATATTTTAGACTGCCTTAAGTTAAAAAAAGGTCTATCTTTCCCTTGGTTGGGCTATGTTTCCCAAAACTCTGAATGAACTGAGCCTGCTTGATATAGTTAAGGCACTTACCAATTTAACTAAGAATGACAAGTTGAAAGTTAGGGCTAGCTTTCTTGAGTATTGTCAATCACAAGGAGTAAGGGCCTTATTACGAGTTTGGCGGTCCATGAACTGCCGTACCCGTAGTTGTGGTCCGCTTGCCGTGATCTTGGTGGTCAGTCCACTGTATTATGAGATTGTCGGATTACCTTTGCAAAGACCACAGTCGAACTGCCAGCACACTGCTGACCACCAGGGTTGCGGTCAGGGAAAAACAGCTGCCATAGGGCGATGCTGAGGAGTCTTACTGCTGTCCGTATTCCGAGTTGGCTTTCCAACGAGCTAACCGTGGCAGTCGGATCACTATTTTGAGGTCATCGAAGGACTTGGGGTGCATACTCACCCCTTTCATGTTCCTCCAGGCAGAGTTGGATGTGGATCCCTTTCTCCAGGTCCCCCTTTTACAGCAGCATCTTCACCCCGAGGAATATGATCCTGTTTGCGGCGATCTACAGGTAAGTCCTTTTTGTACCATATACGCATTGCCTGGACGTCCCGCATATGGGCTGGAGCCTGGCAATGGGTAGGTGGTATTTTTCCAAATGTATCATGCATATGTGTGCATTCGACAAAAAAGCAGTCAAAATGCTCACAGGTACCGATCTATATGGAAAACCATTCCCCACCACTGCAGCCACACCGCGGGCACTGCTGTCAACTTGCAATATGGCGGTTGGAAGACCACCGGCACTGCAGTCGTCTAGAGGCCACGGTGTTCAGGCGGTCGGACCGTCAATCTCGTAATCAGGCCCTGAGTCTCAAACTCACTCAGTGCTCCGTTAGAGACTACTACACCTATCTGGCTCCCAGCAATTTTGTTATGGATTTAACTTTAGCCAGTACTCACTGGGAGAGATATCTTCTTATTTGTTTTAGGGTGGGTATGGTGTGGTGCTTTCTGTGTTTTGCACAGCCATATGGTACTCAGGGCAGTTTAGCAAAGGCTTGCCCCTGTGATTGATTGTTGCAGCAAACGTTATTGCATTTTATGTTTTTTGCAAATTTGAAAGATTCTTTATTATCTTTTTTTAAAAGCCAATTTTAAAGTTCTTACAGATTCGTAAGTGCAGTGTAGCATTACTCTATTTCCAGCTATTAGGTAGCATTGATGTCTGCCATAGAGCCTGCTCATTTCTTAAAGCAGTGATGTGGAGCAGAAAATGGATGGTTAAATTTTTGTAAATGATGTTGTAGACACTTTTTATGTTAATCTTTACTTACCGAAGCTTGAACTGGCGAGGTTGAGGATCCTTCTATGCATTTTTATCTTGGTACCATGTTTTTAGAATTCTAGATCTCGGGAGTACTGAAGAATAGTCCTCATTTGTTACATGTTTTTAAGCTGTCTGGGGTGCACATGGCACCCAAGTGATCGCAGTGCTTATTGCATTGTAAAGAGATTGTTATGTATGTTGCCTCACTGTATGCACTTTATAGCTCATTAAACTTTAGATTGTCTTATGCTGCTATTTTGGATGTACTCATTTTATTGAACAATGTATTTTATGATTCTTTTATGGTCTTTTTTTGTGCTGAATAAAGTATGCAATTGATAGATTTAAAAAAAATTAAAACTAATTTGAGTATTTAAGGTAAATATTAAAATTATTTTTAGTTAATAAAAATATTGGAAAATTAAACATGTACATTTTAAATAGTATAGTGTAAATATGTATTAAAAATGTATTTAATTATTTGTTTTAAATTATAAAATTGATAAAGATATTTATATAAAATTAAGTGCATTATGTTTGTTTTGCTTATTTATTTTAATTTTAATAGGTTGTGTTAAAAAATAGTTTTTTTAAAATGTAAATTATTTTTACACTTATGAACACTTTTAATGTGTAAAATTTGAAGCAAAAGTTTAAGTATGATGTATTTCTTCAAAATTATATTTGTATTTATATTTTATATGTATTTTGTTTTTTACAAATAAAAAATATTTTTATTGTAATAAGAAATTTCATTTTTATATATAAATCAAGTAATGAATTGGGAAAATGCATTATAAATATTTTGATGTGTAATTAAAACTAATAAAACATTAAAGAATATATTAATAATTTGCTATGTGATGTGAATAAATATTAGGAATTTTACAATTTTCTTTATGCATATTTCTAAGTTTAATATTTCTATTTAAATTTCGTTTAATTGCTTATTAATATGCATAATTTGAAACTGTTTCATTTAGTAGAAAAATATTCAATATGTTATTGGTTCATGTCGGATATATATATATGAATATATATATATATATTCATATATATATATATATATATATATATTATCTACTGGCGGTCGCCAGTAGATAGTTATAGTTAGGACCTATTTTCCATAGGAAATTCGCAACATTCTATTTCCAATACCTTTGGCGCCGGTTGACGAATCTTCGCGAAATTTTCAAAACTTATGGCCCGCTCCGGGCTGCTCCTATCCTGAAAGTGTCGGGGTGATTCGGCAAGCGGGGGCCGAGAAAAAAGGGGGGGTCCCAAAACATGTTTTCCCCATGCAATTTTCCATAGGAACCTTTAGTCGCAGCTACAGCCCGAACTGCTGAACGGAATTACACCAAATTTGGCAAAAAGGTAGCCCTTGGTTCAGAGTCGTGCCTTTTGGTTAAATGGTGTAAATCCGTTCAGTAGTTCCTGAGAAAATCAAAAGTAAAATCACATATATATCTATGGCCGCGGAGGATCCGCGCACCCTGAGCGCACCCTCCCGATCACGAGCTGTATGCTAATTGGCTGTCAACACTCCAAACCAGAAAGTGTTGGCAGCCATCTTGTTCCTCGGTAGAACCGAGGCACAAGAAACAAGTGCGCAAAACGCAAAAGGGGGCAGGGTAGAAACACCCTGACCCCTAGGCCTGCTTAGGGGGTCCCACAAGGACCCCCAGGGCCAAAAAAATATAATTTTTTTAAAAATCGGCGGGATGCGCTTAGGATGCGCGGATCCCGCCGTGAAAAAAACGAAGCACGGGCTCCGCGCTACGTTTTATTTGGCCCCGGGTGGGCCAAGTCCCGGGGGCATGCGGGGTTTATAAAAATAATGAGTGGGGGCCTCTAAGGCCCCCAAGCCCCGGGGACCGCCACCCCCGGGGCTTTCAATTAAAAATGGTGCGGGAGGGCACTCGGCCTCCCACAGCCCCGGGGACCGCCACCCCCAGGGCTTCTTTTTTAAATTAAAATTACCTGTGTGGGGGCTCGAGCCCCCACACGCCCCAGGGACCGCCACCTCCCGGGGCACTAAGAATTTGAATGTGGGGGTCCGTTTCAGACCCCGAGCCCTGGGGACCACCACCTCCCCGGGGCTTTGCACATGTTGGGAGGGGGCGCGCGGCCCCCTCCTGGAGCCCTTGATGGCCCTGGGGACCACCACCCCCCAGGGCCGGCTCCTGCAGTGTCCCGGGTGCTCACCCCGGGACACTGTAGTTTGCTATGGCAGGGCGGAGCCTCGCGGCTCCCGTCCTGTCATAGCAAACTGCTTTGGTTTTTGGAAGCGAGAGCAGGAAACCTCTTCCAAAAACCAAGACGATTGCTTTTCCACACGGGGAGCTACATCTTAGCAGCTCCCCATGTGGAAAAGCAATGCCGGCTCCCGAGGGACGCGGGGAGCCGACGGGACCATGGGGGGATTGGGGACCCCCCCACGGTCCCCAACGGAGAGGGCTAGTCCTGGGGGATGGGGTCCTCGGGGCTACAAGTGGCCCGGGTGGGGGGCCACGTGGCCCCCCTCCCCAAAATGGAAATAAAAAAACAAAGGCCGGCCCCGGGGGATGGGGTCCCCGGGGCCATAAGTGGCCTGAGGAGGGGGGCAACGCAGCCCCCCTCCAAAAGATTTTTAAAAAAATAAGGCCAAGCCCCGGGGATGGGGTCCCCGGGGCCGATTAAGGCCTCGGGAGGGGGCCACGCGGCCCCCTTCCAAATTTTTGGGATTTAAAAAAACAAAATTAGGGGGCAGGCCCTGGGGGATGGGGTCCCCAGGGCAAATAAATTACAAAGAAGGGGGCCAAACAGCCCCCTTCTTAAAAAAAAAAAAGACCGGCATCGCGCCGGAGGCCACGCCCCCTCCTTGCAGCACTCGCGTTTGCAGATGGGGAACGAATTCCCCTTGAATACTGGGGTTCCTGGGGCCAACTAGCCCACCAGGAACCTCCAGTATACGCCAGGGGCTGCGTTGCAGAGAGGTGTTCTGAGGCCACGCCCCTTTTTACACCTCTCTGCAACGCAGCTCTGTGGCACTTAATGGAGGTAGCTGGTGGACTAGTTGCACCCCAGGGACCCTCAGGATTCAAGGGGAGTTACTCCCCCGACTTAAAACGCGCCACGGGGCACGTTTGCACAGTGGTGAAGGGAGGGGGCGGGGCCTGAGGTGACATGTGTGCAAACATGACCTGTGGCGTGTTTTAAGTTGGGGGATTAAGTCCCCTGGAATTCTGAGGGTCCCTGGGGTCCAACTAGCCCACCAGGTACCTCCAGTAAGCGCCACAGAGCTTCGTTGCAGAGAGGTGTAAAAAGGGGCGTGGCCTCGGACCCCCTCTCTGCAGCGCAGGGCTGTGGCGCTTACTGGAAGTACCTGGTGGGCTAGTTGGGCCCCAGGGACCCTCAGGATTCAAGGTGACCTAATCCCGCAAATTAAAACGCGCCACGGGGCGCGTTTGCACAGTGGTGAAGGGAGGGGGCGGGGCCTGAGGTGACATGTGTGCAAACACGCCCTGTGGCGTGTTTTAAGTTGGGGGATTAAGTTCCCTTGAATCCTGAGGGTCCCTGGGGTCCAACTAGCCCACCAGGTACCTCCAGTAAGCGCCACAGAGCTGCGTTGCAGAGAGGTGTAAAAAGGGGCGTGGCCTCGGACCACCTCTCTGCAACGCAGGCCTGTGGTGCTTACTGGAAGTACCTGGTGGGCTAGTTGGGCCCCAGGGACTCTCAGGATTCAAGGTGACCTAATCCCCCAACTTAAAACACGCCACGGGCGCGTTTGCACAGTGGTGAAGGGAGGGAGGGGGGGCCTCAGGTGACATGTGTGCAAACGCGCCCTGTAGCGTGTTTTAAGAGGTAGTTTTAATCCCCCTGCCCTATTATGTACTAGGGACTTACAGAGGAGGTCATGCTAATCACAGGGGTACCCCAACGCATAGTGTTCCCTAGTGTATGTAGGTGTTTTCACTGTATTCTAAGTGTCTTTTAGCATAGCACTGGCTCTGGTTAGTCAGAGTCAGTTACCACCAGTACCCGTCTGAAAAGTTGTGGGCACAGGATGATTTTGCAACAAGGCCTCTTTCTGCTCCTCTGTTGGTTCTTTCTGCACATCTTTTGCTTCTTCCTGCACTTTTCTTCGTCTTTGTGGACTTCTGTTGCTTCTTTCTGCATTTCTTTTGCTTCTTTCTGTGTGTTTTTTCTTCTTTCTTCACATGTCCTACCTCTGTAGGCATAGTTAGAAACTAGCATTTAAAAACCTTTGAAATTCACTTAAAAAACCATAGGTTTCAGGCACGTTATAGTTAGAAATTAGCATTTAAAAAACGTTTGAAATTCACTGAAAAAACCATAGGTTTTAGGGAAAGTTATAGTTAGTTGGACATTGCACTCGTACAAAACCCGTGAAATTCCCCCGTTATAGTTAGTTCAGCTAACTATAACTCGCGCCCCCGCAATGCACTGCTGATGACGTCACATATCACATCACTCATGACATGGTCAGTGACATCACTGATGACATCACTGATGACATCTCAAATGACATCACTGATGACATCACTGATGACATCATCCATGTGATAATTTCATGCATCTTCTCACACCCTAATATAACTTTTGATACACCCACTCTAAATTACAGACTGCCATTCTCAAAACCATACACACTCCAGCACCAATAACTACATACCCACTCACTGATTCTTAGGTCTACACACACATCCAGTCACTCATACTTACGGTCACTCAGTACAGGACTATCATATGCACTCATACTCCTATATAGACACTTAAACACCGCCACTCATCCATAGAGGTACTCACACACCTAGTCAGTCATGCAAATAATTAATCACACTGCCATTTACTCACCTATACAGTTATACACACACCAGCTCACTTACTCATACAAATACTAGCACATTCTTACGCTCTTATACAATCACTGATACAAGCACACACTCATCCATACAGCCACTCTCACAATCACTCACTCTCACATATAGTCATTTATATACTCCAACACTCACATATACTACCTTTCACATATGTAGTTACTTACACATATACCACTAAGATATACATTCACTAACTAACACACCCATACACACACTCACCCACCCATACAGTCCATCACAGATGCACTCTTGAAACCATGCACCCAGTGAATCACCCACTCACACATCTATGCACAGAGTCACACACACCCCACCCACAGAAACACTCAGGCACCCATACAGATACTCAGACAACCAATCAATAACTCATATAGACACTTATGTAGTTATTCACAAACCCATACAGTCACTTACACACCAACAGACAGACGGATACAGAGATTCACACAGTTTAGTCACTAACCCATGCATTCAGTAAGATACGTTTAATCACTCACTTATGGAGTCAGTCACGCACCTACTAAATCATCCATTCAGACACTTATACACCCACTCATTCTTCAATACGCCTTTACCTATATATATTAAACATATTTAAACTTTACAGAAACACACAGTCACTGGATGATGTCATCAGTGATGTCATTTGAGATGTCATCAGTGATGTCACTGACCATGTCATGAGTGATGTAATATGTGACGTCATCAGCAGTGCATTGCGGGGCGCGAGTTATAGTTAGCTGAACTAACTATAACGGGGGAATTTCACGGGTTTTGTACGAGTGCAATGTCCAACTAACTATAACTTTCCCTAAAACCTATGGTTTTTTCAGTGATATATATATAGTTATGTGTTAGATGTAATATTAGTATTTATTTGATTACTAAATATATATTATATTTTACTATGGAGTATGTATTTTGTGTGTGACTCTTTTAATTTCTACCACCATCTCCTATTTGGTTGTGATTAGAGTAGGAGTAGTAAATGTTAACTCTTCAGTGTCCAACACCTTCCCAAAAATGGTTTAGATTGGAGTTGGAATAGTAAATGTAACCACTTTAGTGTCCAGCACCTTCCCCAAAATGGTTTAGATAGGAGTGGGAATAGTAAATGTGGCCTGTTTAGTGTCCAACACCTTGCCCAAAATAGGCTATGTTGTACTAGGAATAGGTAATGTGGCACCTTTAGTGTTTAACACCATCCACAAAATGGTTTTGATTGGAGTAGGAATAGTAAATGTTACCCTTTCAGTTCCAATACCTTTGTTAAAATGGTTTTGTATTTCTCCGGTTGGGGGCCGAGGGGGCACCTATGGTGCCCCCCTTTAAATCTCTGTACCATGTGGCAGGTACTGTGAGGTGCCTGCCACACGTTGCAGGGATTTCACAAACCCCCATTTCTCTATGGGAGCTTGTGCTGTGGGCAGAACCCGCCCACAGCACAACCTCCCATAGAGAAATGGGACTTTGTGACCGCACCATGTGCGGTCGCATCCTAATGTAGTGATCGGAACTGCTGACCTACGGTCGCGAGGTTCCTACACCGAAATGGTGTCAGGCTGACTCACGTCCGCCCAACATCGTAATTAGGGCCTAAGTACTATTTAAGTAGTTCTTCTGCGTCGGAAATGCTATCTTTTGTGAATTATGACAGGTTCATGTGATTGATATTTGTTACAATATTTATTATATGTGACAATAATTGCTATGATACATTTCATTTGTTAATTGATGTTTGTGATGGGTGAGATTCATGTGTTTAGTATCATTAATATACATAATATTTTTATTCCATCAGTCTTATTTGAAATTATAGTTTTATTTTGGTTGACGTTAAAAGTAATATGTATATTACTAATTTAAAAATAATTTTGTTCTTTTGGATGATTATTTATTTTATAATAGCGTTTGGCTATTGTTTCTAAATAATGTATATATGTTTGTTGTTTATAAAGAGTTTTACTTTACAGGGTAGCATGTCATACATTCTAGTGGTTTCTTTGCTAATTTTTGGTTTAATTTGGGTTACTGATTGTTCGATTCGTAGTTATTGGTAGCTTTGTTCTTTTTGTAGAACTTCTATAAATGTATAGAGTGTAGGTTAGGTTCTGCCTAGTGTGGATTGGAAGGCATTGTGCCATCCTTCCACTTTGTTGTTTGTTACGGCTTCCTGTGCAATGGTCCTGACATAGACATTCCACCATGGTATTTGGAATTTGAGTTGGTGCCTATGTTCAAAAGCGATGCAGTCTGCCAATCAAAATGTCTTCAAAATAATTTTGGGGGCTTAGTTTGTGTTTGTTTTGTTGATTGAAAGGACGTTCTATACGTAAATTGTAGTGGTTAGCTACATCTGTGACAGGGACATAGGCTAATGCATTCATTTTTTTAATTTCAAAGGGAAATTGACTGTTTGTAGCATATTCTACACTTAGGGCCTGATTACAATATCAAAGGTCTGTACGCTGGACCGCCGATGCCGACGCCGGGAGAACCCCGCTATGCCTGCGGTGTTCAGACCGCTGCATTACAAGTGGACCGCCGTACCGGTGGTCTAAGGTTGGCGGTCCCATGGCGGTGGCATGGCTCGGCGTTTCAGACAGGCTGCAGCTGATGCTGCCGCGGTGCAGTCCCTACTGCACGTCCGTGTGTGCCGTGCAACATATTGTGCATGACAGTGCATGGAGAGGGAGGCATAACATGTGCCCGTTTGCACTACACCCCTGGGCGAAATCACCCAGGAGCCCTGTTTGGGGCCCATTCCTTCCCTTTATACCATCCTTTTCATTGCATGGTTCCCACCATGAAAAGGCTGCAGAAAAGGGAAGTCTTTATCCTGACGGCAGTGCCTGTCTTGCCACTGCTGCCATTCAGCACCTCCTTCAACTCCGCAGCACCATCTGGATCATCAATCCTGGCAGTGTCTGAAGTGTTGTGTCGGGCTGGTGGCAGTCCGACTGCCAAACTTGTAATCAGGCTGTCGGACTGCCTAAGCTGTGGTGATTGGTCCGCCACCACGGGTATGGCGATCTCAAGACCGCTGTACTCGTAATCAGTACCTAAGTGCAGATTGTTGGAGATGTCTCCATATTGTTTGATTGAAATGGTAGCAGCAGCCCTGTATGGCTGTGTGTGGTTAAAGTTTTAAAGTGATTTGAATCATGGCTTGTTCAAAATCAATTATTATTTTATGTGTACAGTAGTTGTTTGTTTTAATTTTAATGTGGTTTAATAGTTTGTAATAAGTGCTACTTTGTGTTACCTGAGTCCAAAACCCCTTTAATAACAGAAGACAAGAGGCTTTTTGCAAAGCAGAAACAGCTTGTTTAATTAAACATTGTGTCCGGGAGAATAGTTACAGGCACAAGTTCTGAGGACTGTCTCCAGTTTACAATCAGTGTGTGTCCTTCTTTTATACCAAACATAGCAGGTTCTAAAAGTTTCCGGCATACCATATATGGTGAGGAATGTTGGTTGCTGCCTTTGTAAATTTATTGTCAGCCTGGGACGACTCCTGGTGGCCAACATCACTGGGAACAGCCCCGCCACCCACCGACCACGTACGCAACCTAGGGGTCATCCTCGACCCCACCCTCTCCATGACTAAGCAGGTCAACGCCGTTTCCTCATCCTGCTTCAACATCCTCCGAATGCTCCGCAGGATCTTCAAGTGGATCCCCACCGAAACAAGAAAAACAGTCACCCAGGCCCTCGTCACCAGCAGGCTGGACTACGGAAACGCCCTCTACGCAGGAACGACGGCTAAGCTCCTGAGACGGCTGCAACGCATCCAGAATGCCTCTGCACGTCTTATCCTCGACATCCCCCGACGCAGCCACATCACACCCCACCTGAGAGACCTGCACTGGCTCCCTGTCAACAAGAGGATAACCTTCAAGCTCCTCACCCACGCACACAAAGCACTCCACAACTCCGGACCAGCCTACCTCAACAGACGACTCAGCTTCTACACCCCCACCCACCAGCTCCGCTCGACCAGCCTCGCCCTCGCCACAGTCCCCCGCATCCGGAAAACGACCGCCGGCGGCAGATCCTTCTCCCACCTCGCCGCCAAGACCTGGAACACCCTCCCCACCAACCTCCGACAGACCCAAGACCTACTGGCCTTCTGAAGACTCCTCAAGACCTGGCTCTTCGATCAGTAGCAGCACCACCTCCCTCTTCCCCCAGCGCCTTGAGACCCTCGCGGGTATGTAGTGCGCTTTATAAGTGACATGATTGATTGATTGATTGAATGGTTACCAGAGGTGGGTCTCAACCTCGTGTGGGCACAATGTGGCCTGCGGATAACGTGTCCAGATGTCTGGTATGGGGAGTGCGTGATCACTGCATGTGCTAAGTCCTGATTGGCTATGTCGTGTAGTTCCTACAAATCTATATAAGATCTGCGCATTTAGACAACATAAACTAAGGGATTGGTGCCAAGACTGATTCCAGACACCCCCGAGGATATGTTAGTCTGTAGACCTGCTAGCTCACAGTGCCACTATGAGCACCTCTTACCAAGGAGCGAATAGGTTCTGGCAACTATCGAACATGACAACCCTGACCCCTTAGGGATCGTGGAAACAGTACAGTACCTTTTGCCTAGTCAGTCGTGCTCACTCTGTCTCAGAGAGATATACGGAATAAACGGTGGGGACGTTTTTAATAAGCATTTTTTTGAACCAGTGTCATTCTAGTATAAAATATGTGTACTGCAACAACCATTAGACAGAAACAGTTATATACGATTATGAGCACCAGCAGAGTAAAGAACAGGTAGAATTTGTCCATAGTGCTAAAACAATGAATGTATGCAGGCATAGAGATACATGACAGTAATAATGCGTACTCCTATGATGCAACCCTAACTAGATGTACCTAAATGTACCTAGCATGTATGTATACGTGGTGTATAGCCAAGAATCCACTTAGGATAGAGCCAACCCCATTACCTGATGTGGGAGAGCGAAGGACCCCATCTTGGTCTCGAGATGGACACCCCGCAAGGGATGTCAGACCACTGCATGCTGGAGTGTCTGCGTGCAGGGACCTCAGCATCTCGCGTCAGTGTGTCAGCATGGAAGTCTTTCTCTCCTCTGGTTTGCCCAGCGAAGATGTAGTGCTTATATACCCGAAAGGTACCCTTAGGGGTTCTACCCAGAAGTATACTATGGGCATGTCAGGCAAGGATGACGATAGAGGTGACCCTTATACAGAGTTATTATGCAGAAGATGGTAATCCTGCTGTGATAGTGAGAACCCTCATGCATAATAAATGAGGCCAGTTTTCGGAGAAAACCACACAACATTTATGCAGCACCTAACTAGGCAAAAGGTCAGCACCAAACCTGTTATGTAGAACAAAGGAAGGACGAATATAGGTAAAAAGTCTTGTAATTACCTTGGCCTATATTGGCATACATTGGGGTTCATAACAGCTATGTGTTCCTAACTCTTGTGGCATCTGACTTTTTATGTTGTTTTAGGAGCGCTTGTACCCCCTCTGGTCATGTGCGCTTTATTGGGGCAATCTCTTTCTTGACCCTTGTAATGTCGCTGTGCTTATCCATGGGATTGATCAAGAGTTTCCTGCCTGAGCATTTGCCTGACAGCTACGCACCCTCCCACCTGTGACCTATCAATCAGCAATCCCGGGCCTTGGTCTCAGGGCCTGCTTGACTACAATTTGTGAGTTGAGGTTGATGTGGAGTTCATAACGGGCGATTCTGTTCATCAGGACGAGATTTCAGTTTCATCAATGAATGCATTGATTTCCATATTAACATTCCACCCTCTAGTTGATTCTTCAACTACACTACCTAACTCATGCATTTTGACAGCTCCTTTATTTGGGGCCTGTTGTTCCTTATACCCATTTTTTACAACAACTACCTTCCTATTTTACCTGCATTCTTCCCAGTTTGAGGACTGCGTTTTTACAGCAGGTGATCCCAAATTGAATTACCCCACATACCAATAGCAACATAATGATTACTGGCAACAGTGATTTACATAAACCGTATATCCATTGTGGGAGCCAGGAGAACCAATTCAAAAACCACTCCTGCTCAGGGGCACCTCCCTCTTTGCGCATGTTTCTTTGTAGATTTTGCAGTGCTCGAATGGCAAGCATCAATGTCCCAATGTCCGTGTCATTCTCTGGGATGAACTTACAGAAAGCTGCTCCAATCTTGGTACAGACGCCTCCCTCCATTTCAGTCATTAAGTCCAGTACATATTGGTGCTGCATTACCATGAGGCAGATTGCAGGCATTTCTTTTTTGATAGAATTGAGGCCGAGCTCATTGCTGTTCATCAGTTTGAGCATCTCCCACCGGGTTATTTGTAACCAGCAGGCATTAGCTTTTGTGTGCATGGTAAAGAAGGGTATCAACCCCCTACCCCCAGATGTGCTTCCAGGAACATTCTAAATTTGTCTGGAGTGTCTTTGAATTGTGCCCAGCCAAAATAGTCTGCAGCTCTCCTTTCACGAGCTTGGTGCAGCAAAGTTTATTTTTCCTTAACAGGTGTTGGTACAAGTCTGATAGCTCTTCTCCAGCAATGACCAGGGTCGGGTGTGCATGGTAACCAGGGAGCACAGTCCCCTCCATCTGGGAACAAGTTGAGTGTAGGCATACTCACCGCACTGCCGGTAGTAGTCCATCAGCGTGGAGGTGCCCTATTGCATATCTGGAATATATAATATCACTCTGCAGTTAGCATTCACGCCCATTGGAAGTGTTCTTTTTCCCCTTAAACATAAGGAATACAGTGTTAGTTTGTATCCACCCACCTCGGTGTCTCATATTTCCTGACATGGGATGGTCATACTTTCATTCAATCCTCCCCCATGTGACCCATTCCCCTTTTTATCCCCGAGCTGGATGGCCCTACATAGAAATTCCATGTTGGGAGACCAGTTGTTGTTT
This sequence comes from Calotriton arnoldi, assembly GCA_963921515.1. Classification (NCBI taxonomy): domain Eukaryota; kingdom Metazoa; phylum Chordata; class Amphibia; order Caudata; family Salamandridae; genus Calotriton; species Calotriton arnoldi. The sequence continues at coordinate 297,543 of CAWUFW010008535.1, forward strand.
CAGAAGATCGCCCCGGTTACACTAAGAGCCCCTCTCGGTCCACAGATAGTCGCTGGAGCAGACATGTGTTTGTGCACTGAGTTGGGAGTTTTGCCACCACCAAAATTCTTTTCTCAGGGACATCTTGGGTAAGGGTGGCTGTAGCAGGCGTAGTGCCTCTACGCGTATTTCAACGGAGTTTGAAAAAAACTCTGTGGAAATACGCTCCCTCCCCCCTCCCAAATTAATAAAAAATTAAAAAAGAAGACACTTACCTGCGTGGCTGCCTCCTCCTCTGCTAGGCCGCTCTCCTTCCTGCTCCTCGCGTCCTTCTTCAATGAAAATACACTAAGGTAAGTGCCTTCTTTTTTAATTTTTTATTAATTAGGTAGGGGGGGAGGGGCTGGCTAACTCCACTCCACCACGGAGGGGAGTTTTTGCCTAAACTCCACGTTTGGAACGGAGCACGGAGTAGGCAAAAATCCGCAAACTCCGTTGGCGGAGTGGAGTTAACCGCCCGGGGTTTATCTTGGGGCCATGTGTGCTCTTCCCCTAAGTGGCCCTTCCTACGCATCCTGTCCATATCAGTTTGGATATCAGTGGGTTCAGTTAGGATGTATAGGGCTGTTGGGTTGGTGTCATATTGGGTTATGTTTACAACTGCCCTGTGTGGTTCTATCTTGTTGGGTCAGATCTTGGCCCTTATTTTACATAGGCAGAGGTGCATAAGGCATTTTGCTTTCTCTGTGGCTACTTCTCGGGACAAGTAAAGCCTGCCTACTGCATGTGGGATTAATGAACAGACATAAGATGACCTGGCTGATACTTGGGAGCTGACTGTGGTCATGTGCTGGTACTATGTGTTATGCAAAAGGGCACTGTGCAGTACATGTGGGATGCTGGTGTTCAGTTTGGTGTAGTTGTAGGTAAGGTATGAGAGATCCCTAGGTATGCGTGATAGTTCCTTTTTTAGTAAACTTCTTTTGACTTTGCAGTTCCTCTGTAGTACTCAAGTGTCGAATTATCCATAGTAGGCAGATCGTACATAACCATATAAATATACATAATGTTTGTTGCGACACTGAAGTACTAGGTATGGGGTTGCTACTTCGCTGCTCTACCTGCGTGCTGGTCACTGGTTGCTGTTTGGGGACCCTCTTGCCACTCAACAAGCCCTGGTGGGACTGGAGTCCCAGGGTTCTCTCCCTCTGCACCAATAAGCTCCAGAGGAACACTCTGGAGACCACGAGTCCCAGCATTCCTGATTCCCGCACAGGTGCCGCAAGTCAGGAGGAGGAGCTCGCTCCGCGCTTATAGCGCTGTTTCTACACCCGCGGCGCGGGGCGCGCGCGGGCGGCGCCCGGGCCAAGGGCGGGCCCGTCCTTGCCCGTCATCGCCAGGAAGAGTCAGGGCAGGGCCACCACTCTAACATCGACCATAGGATCTGGACATTTGCAAGGTACTGTTGTATGTGCCTATGGGGTGTTGTAATTGAAGGTACCTGATTGTATCCCCAATGGATAGGGGGTAACGGTGACATAGTGTCCATTAGAACCTAGCACACAAGTCACGACCACTTGAGCGATTGTAAGATTGTCTTCTTAGGATTGATATGGGGAAGAGGAAGGCAATGGAAGCCACAGGGGGGTGTTGTAGGGAAGGTCAAAAAGTTAAGAAAATCACTTAAAAATCCCTCACATAGCAAAAATGGTTGTGTCATGACCCGCATTGATAATATTATTTCTGACTGCGAGCAAATCTTAACCAGCCCTATTGGTAGAGAAAATGGATCACTTGATGATTACCCAACAATAGTCCCTAATCCATCACAGGCTCAAAAAACCATTCCAGATATATTTAAAAGAAACAAACATAAAGAGCCTCCCATATTGACCACACCATCAAGAGAAGTAACCGATTCCTCACTTCTACAGGTAACCCCAGTATCGATGATTGAAACACTACAGCCCAATTTGGTGTTCGAGGTAGAGTGTAGTAATAGGTTTGAACCATTGACTAACCTTGCAGAGAATTGTATGTCAACACAGATAGTGAATCCAAGTCATCATGAAGGGCTGCCGGGGACACCCAATTTAGAACCAGTGAGCACGTCAGGTGCTTGTGCTTGTGGTAGTGACCTTATGGGTAATGTTGGGGTTTTATCTAAAATTCTTGTTGACCTTGTTAGCACTCTGAAAGGGTTGGTAGATAAGCTAATAGATATCCTGCTAAAAACAACTCGAGTGAACGATCCTGAAAGGAGCAGGCAGGTACAAGAGCGACCACTTTGCCAACAAAATAGCGCTGCTAGTATGATCTCTAATGCCACTAAAAGTGACAATTGTATTGTACAAGAGGACACATTAATTCAACAAGGGGTAAGGTCCCGATTAGAAAATGTCAACATAACTCGTGGTCCCATCCTACCTGTGGCCATGCAGAGCAAACAGCAGCAACAAAATAGTAGGAGGGGAGATAATTTAGCCACCCCTGACCAAAACAGGCTTTGGGATTTTAATCCCCCTTAAACAGGGATAAGGGTGTCTTAATTTCCCCCATGATAGATAAGCGTAAGGCCCAAATTTATCTTATTAATACACCCAAGCTTGGATTTAACTCACCTATGGAAGATGAAAACTCACTGATTAATAAAGTCATTCATTGGCTTCGTTACATAAGGAAGTGTAGATCGGTGATAAGGGAAGACATAATTTCAGCACATAGATGTGATATACACAATGCAAAAACAGATTATATCTGTCTGCAGTTAACATCCATGGAGTTAGTAGATAATATGATAGCATTTGATCTACGAACACTGAATCCACTTACGTCTAATATTAGGTTAAAATACAATCCTCCCTCTACAATTACTAACAAAGATCCTCACGTGGAGGCCCGGGGAGGTGCTGAGGGCTCGATCCTGGATAAGGTCGATTGATGCCAAATAATAGTTCCCCCACATTCGATGGTGATGTTGGACGGGCAAATGGGTAGAGAACAAAGTACCTCGCCACATCCACAGGGACCGGGGACACATCTAGCTAAATACATCGCAAATAGTGCCCCACCAAAGCCAAGTTTAACCATAGCATCTTGGAATATAGCTGGGCTTCAATCTAAGCTGGCATCTGCTGACTGGTCATCGTTTGTGGAGGGATCTGACATCTGGGCCTTCCAGGAAACCTGGTCCCAGAGACCTATTTTTTACCCAGGCTACTTAACTTTTACAAAACCAGCAATTGTCGGGCAAAAAGGGAGACCATCGGGGGGGCTTATAATATGGGTTAGGCAAAATAAAGTATCCAGGACTGAAGAGCTACCAATGGATAGTCCTGATATACAAGCAATCCTAATACGCTCCGTCTATGATCTAGATCTAATAGTGGTTAATGTATATGCGAGAGGGGTGGCTGGGGGGACATGTTCTAATACGATTTCCTTACTGGATTCTTTTATTGGAACCCACAAGGGGAATAATAATATGATAATTGTGGGGGATTTTAATTGTACCTTTGAACCCCTGGATTATGAAGATGGTGCGCTTAGTTGTGATGAAGATTCCACTTGGGGTATCCCATCACTAACATTACCTCCGGTAACCAAGTGGACAGAAGCTGTTTTGCAGCTAAAAAGCCTCTGCCTGGAGCAGGGTTTTAGGGCCGCAAATGGAAGGACCATGTCTGATAGGAAGGGAGCACACACCTTTGATAACGGGGCAAGAAGTAGCCGTATAGACTACATCCTTATTGACCTGGAGTTATGGCCCCGACTTCTTGATATGATGGTCCATCAGAGAGCGGAAAGTGATCATAATCCCCTATTATTATCGTTAAAAATGAAGGGACCAGTAATATTGGAAGAGCCATTGGAGATAGCAACAGCAGATGTACTTATGACAAACGATATGCGAAGGGTAAAATGGGCAACGTTATTGGAGAAAGAAGGCATCTTAAATCGTATAAAGATATCAGTGGAAGAGACACTAACTGTTTTTAATACCATAGATACCAAGGTTGATAATACAGCAGTGATAATGCAGGCACATGATGAGCTCTTTGTTAAGCTCAAATGCTTCTTCACAAAAACAACCAAAGTGGGTAGCATATATGTCGCCAAATCCGCCAAGTGGTATAATCAGTCCTGCAGTGATGCCTATAAATGTCTGGTTTATGCCATACGAAATAAACCATCTGGTGAGATTAAAAGCGCACGGACTGCCTACAAAAAAGCCCAACAAATAGCTAAAAAGGATTTTGATGAAAATAGGTGGGCAGGACTCTTAGAAGCTTGTAATGGAAAAAATATGTATACATTTTGGCAGGCCGTAAAGTGGGGTAATGGTGAAACTAGGCAAACCCCGGATAATAATGTAGCACCCGAACAGTGGGTCTCTTACTTTCAGGCACAATTTGCATCCAATTTAGATAGCCCTATCAACTACCCCCCAATAACAACAAATACCACTCTGATTTTTGAGTTGGGGGAGGTGGAAAGTGCACTGAATATGATTCCAACGGGTAGAGCCCCAGGCCCAGACTGCATTCCCGGTGATTTATTCAGGTATGATAAAGAAAATTGGCTTAAGTACATTCATACAATAGCTAATGCCGTTGCGAGAGGAGCTCCAATTCCTGAGTCCTGGCGTGGGGCTGAAATAATCCCAATATATAAGAAAGGGGATCGCAGCAGTCCAAGTAATTATAGGCCGATAAGCCTAATAGACACATTGCAGAAGATCATGGCTAGGCTGTTATTGAACCGAATTAAAATTTGGGTAGAAGAAAATGAGATATTGTCATCTTTACAAGCCGGCTTTCGCCCCCATGTTAGCACTATTGATCAAGTCTTCAGGTTTGTGACTATTTATTGGAGCACAGTAATTATAGCAGGCGGAACCCTGTACGCTGCGTTTGTAGATTTAAAATCTGCATTTGACCTTATACCCCGGAGAAAGCTGTGGGAATCACTTAGGGAATTAGGGATGCCGTTGGATCTACTTGCCCTAATTGTAAAATTACATGAGTCAAATTACGCTCAGGTTCGTTGGGGATCTCAGGGGAAAGTAACGGATAGGTTCCCAGTAACTAAAGGGGTTCGACAAGGGTGTGTCATGGCTCCAACTCTTTTTTCCTTATTTATTGACAGAGTTGTTAAATATTTTTTAACTTACCCAACGGATGCACCAATGCTTGCAGGGCAGAAGGTGCCCCTTTTAATGTTTGCAGATGACACCCTAATTTTATCTAAGACACAATCAGGACTTCAAAGAGCACTAGATAGATTTATGACTTTCTGTAGTGACCACGAATTGGTAGTCAATGTTGATAAAACAAAATTTATGGTCCTACACAAATATAAGAATGTGAAAGGGAGAGTAATGATGAACAACATTCCATTGGAACAAACTGACACTTTCACATATTTGGGGGTTACCCTGGGCAAGAGACTAAACTGGAAGCCCCAAATAGATTTATTAACTATCCGGCATGCTCAACTTGCAGGAGCACTGATAAAAGAGTTCCGTCTTTCACAAACAAAACCAGTAGGCCCCGCAATAATGATTTATGATGCGAAGATTAGGGCCTCAATCCTATATGGCAGCGAACTCTGGGGTTTTGAAAATATAACTTCTCTGACACTAACTCAAAACAAATTTTTGAGAACTATAACAGGCCTTCCACAGTCCACTTCACTCATACCCCTCCTTTTAGATCTGGGATGTACAGCGCTAAAAGAGATAGCTCATTTCAGGCCAATATCGTACTGGAGAAGACTATGGACTACTCCGGAGCTGTCACATTATGCAAAGGCACTTACATATGTAAGATCAGCTGATGTGACACGTAAAATCAAATGGCTACAAATAATCAAACATACTTTAGGTGATATGGGCCTTAGTTATTTGTGGGAGGATCCAGCAGGAAGTCAATTTCCTTCAAAAAAAGAATATAAAGCCGCTTACTGGAAGATGGTAAACCACAAACTTCTAACAGTCCCTCAGAATACATCACTATCTAGTATCTTTCTGGAACATAAGTGTGACAGTAGGTTTGAGGCTTATTGGAATTATGTCCTAAAACCACAAGACAGGAAACTGTTTCACCAATTTAGGGTAGGTTCTCTCCCGATTAAAACATTCACATCAAAATGGCAGAATACATCTGATATGAAATGTCCCTCCTGTTTGATGATGGAGGAGTCTATCATGCACATTTTATTTGTATGCCAAGCGTATAGAGAACCTAGGAAAAAATGGTTAAAACCGGTATGTTGTAATCTTGGTACTAGATTAAGTAAAACGGCTCTGCGAATTCTAAAGACAAATCTGAATGAAGATGTGGTAATTGCACTAGCAAAGTATTTAAGCTGGATATGGAATATACGAAGGATTAACCTGAAGAACCAATCTGCCTGTAACGATGACTCCATTGTTTTATAATCTGTTCAATAGTTCAGTTAAGTGCATAAGGACACATGAGCTGCTTTGATCTGAACTACTTATATATTACAAACAATCGAAACTGAATAGCTGCTATAATTATGAAAATATGAATTCTTTTTATATGTATACTGTATATATTTTATCATTTTACGATTATCTTATATGGGTATTTTAATATATATACGGCTACAATGTTTTGTATGTATGTTAATGTGTCTTTTATGATTGAAAAATATCGAAATAAAGACGAAAATGAAATGAAATGACTAGGTATGGGCCTCCAGGGAGTCGTCTGCACTCCTCCAGTGGCTGTGTTCCTTCTGACCAGTTCATGAAAGTTTGCAGTTTTTAGTTCTAGGGTGATATCGCCATGAAAAAGGCTCAACTGAACATTGCAACAGCACACCAACGCACTTTTCCCCCTCATCTTTTAAGGCACTGGGTGTTAAGCAGACCCCTCGCTGAGGGCCTGTGGCTTTTTACTCCTTCCATTTGCTCAAGTTCAGTGATGTTCCTTTTTCCTTGGGTCATGGGGTTAAGGACAAGTGGGCTTTGGTGCACTTCATTGTCCTTGCAGCTACCTGTTTTAGAATAAAAACGTTGCTTACTATTAATTCAGCTTAGTTACATATGATCCGTTCTCACTGGGTCTGGAGAACCTGTATTTTACCACAGGGGTGTGATCCCATCAACCAACTAGTCACGATCTGGTGAGGTATTGCAAGGTGACCCTGGTGGATACATATTTCAGTGATTAGGGTAATAATGGTGATTACTGTAAACCTTATTAATGAGACAGATCTTATTTTTATAAGCCATTGAGCCCCCCCCCCCTTTATTCTACTAAGGTGTTGTGAGAAATCAGGGCCTGTTTGCAGTGTCCCCCCACTTTTTGGCCCCATTTTGACTACTAGGTGCTGGAAGGCAAGGGGAAATGGTGGAAGTGACAATGCAGAAGAAGATGCTAAGATGTTCAGAGGTGGTGGGTTTGCTCCAAGGTTTCTCAAGGGAATAGTTCCCATGTATGTAGAAGGGGACGACATAGACAAATGGCTGGCTGCATTTGAAAGGGCCCTTAAGATGAGAAGGGTCCACTCTAAGTATTGGGGTTCACTCCTGTGGGAGTTGATTCCAGTAGCTGGGAGGGATTGGCTGCTGACCCTACAGGGGAATGAGGCAAAATCCTGTCCACACACAGGAAGTGTCTAGTTTAGAAATTTGGTCTGACTCCAGAACAGTACAGGTAAAGTTCAAGGACACCCAGAAGCCAGAAGGTAAACACACAGTCAGGGGTGGACTTTGCGGACATCTCAGTGAACGCACTAGTGGGCTGGATAGAAAATAACATAGAAAGTACTTATGAGGGATTGTATAATTTAATTCTTTAGGGGCACATCCTGACTCATTGTGTACAAGAGAAGTTATGCCAGTACCTAGTTTACTCAAAGCTGTCTAATCCCAGGGAAGTAGCAGAGACAGCTCATGAATGGATGAGAACCCGGGTTTTCAATCAGCACCAGGGGGGAGACTCCAAGAAGGGGGTGGTTAGGCCCACAAAACCCTAACGAGGGGTGTGGTAACTCCACCACGGAGACTCCCTCAGTGCCATAGAACTCTAAAAAGGAGGAGGTTAGATCCCACCCAATACTGAGAAGCAGAGGCAGGGGGACCCAAGGCTGAAGAAGTACTTGGATAACAGGGTGTATTTTGACTGCCAGCAGTCAGGCCACCTCAGAGGTGACTCCGTCTGTTCCAAGAAGATGGTTAGCACTGGGCTGTCCAGTGTAGCCAAAGAGGAGGACTCCTCAGATGAGGAGGTCGTCCTAGCATATTGTTGGTAGACAGGTCCAAATGGTAAGCTGGTGATCCCTGAGGGTTTGAGTAGGGTCTTCCAGTCCATTCAGGTGAATGGGATACCTGCATTGGCCTGCAAGACATGTGTCAGTCACACTATACTCAGCGAAAGGTTGGTGTCCCTGGACATGCATTTGCCAGAAGAGACAAGAAGAGTAAGGGTAGCCCCAGGTGAGGTCTCAACCAAATCTGTAGCCATAGTGCCCCGGGAGTGTACTCTTAGCTGGTATAAGGTGGTAGTCAGTGCAGACCTTCCCTTAAATTGTCTCCTGGGCAATGACCTCCCAGAGGTTGGTTTGATCCCAAGTGGGGTGGTCGCCCAGGGCGCCCGCCAACCCAAAGTTCCTGGGGAACCAGTCCCTACAGATAGGAAACTGGGGTCCCAAAAGAAAGGGAAAAAGAAGAGGAAGGTTAAGCCACTCTTAAGTAGAGTTCAAGTGAGCCAAGGGTCTTCTGCCCCAGTAAGGGAGAAACCCAGAGTTAACACTGGTGAGGCTTCACCTGACCGCAAGGAAGTTCTGAGCAGTCAGGCAGCTGTCAAACAGCAAGGTGCCGCCCCTGCACTGACAGAAGGGAGAGTGGAAGAAGGGTGTCTGCCACAGCATGTGGTTGCCTCCCACTCTAAACAGCAAGAGAGGTTCCAAGAACATACAGTTACCCCTACAGCAGCTCAGCCACCTGTCAGTGGAGAGCTTAGGGTGTAGTCCTGGATTCTGAAAGCTGTCAGTAGCGTCTGCTGGGTGCTGTCCCCCATGGCAGCACTGTCCTTGGCATGGGAGGCCCTCTCACCCTGTTGGTAATGGTGGGGTTGGGATTGGGTAACCTCAGTGGGTAAGCTATGTCTCACCCTAGCAAAGTTAGGGATAGAGGAGGTGGGCACCTCACTACCCAAGCTAAAAAGGGAGGAAGAAAATAAAACAGCTGTGATGAGGTTTCATTTTAAAATGGGTCCTGCTACTGTAGAGATGGGTCAGCTTCCCAGAGGAAGTGACCTTGGCAGGAGGGTGTAAGGCAGAGTATGCCCTGCAGTGGTATATCCTTATTTCTACAATTTCTTCCTCGCCTAACAGACCAGGGAAACTCTCCCAGGGTTGGGCTGAGTCTCCTGGGTTCTTGGCTGGGGGTTGTGTGAGAACTCAAGACCTTATTGCAGTGTCTTTTTGCCCCCATGTTCACTACTAGGTGCTGGTTTTCGGACTCTGATTGTGCCCCGGGTTCCGCTAATCAGGCCCAGTGCTTGTGCTCTGATTAAAAGTACATGGAAATTAGGTATAATTACAATTGGTACTGACAGACCCCTAGAAGTCCCTAGTACATAATATGGCAAGGGGGATTCAAACTACCTATAAGTCCCTGGTATATAATAGAGCAGGGAGGTTTAGAGGCCCAGTAAATTTCCTTCACTGGAGAGTGCACTGCCGTGTTGCCTGCTGTCATTCTAAAGGCAGCCCTGCTTTGCAGACTGTCTTTAAAAGTAAACTTTATGCAAATTCGACTTTGGAATTAAAGGTACTTTCAAAGTAATAATCTGCCTTATTTTTACCTATAAGTCACCCATATGGTCTCCCCTAGGTGTCCCAGGGGTAGGGTGCCATATAATTATAAGCAGGGTCATTATAAAAGATGTTTTATATGTCCTGGTGAGGGGAAAACTGCCAATTTTATTCCCCCCCATTGTAGATAATTAGCTCCATGGGCTAACATTGGAATATTTTATTTAAGTATAAATATTGACAAGACCGAGCTAAAAATGTAATTCAAGGACTTAAAATGATAGTTATGATAAATCCAACAACTTGCCACTGTTCGATTTATAATAAAAATCACAGAGAATAGGTTATCACACTTTCTTTTCTGTAATCCAAATTCCAGCCTTCAAGCTGCTCCCTTCTTATTCACTACCCTCTTCCAGGATGAGCCAAGCTGTCTTAATGAAGTGTGAAGTGACCTGCTAGAGACAAAGGATTACTGTGGGTGAAATGCAGCTGCAGAAGCAGAAGGCAGGATGAGGAAGGAGTACCCAACTTGGTCTTCAAAGGGAGAATGACACTTTAGGGCAGCACAGGCTCACCCCGCATCCTGCCCCTCCCCCAGCCACACAATAGCCCCTGTAATTAGATTATGGAGAGGGCTAAAAGGGGAGTGTGAGGGAATCTTAGCCATGCCAGTGGATTGGCGTAGCCTGATCTAACCTCCAAGGAGAGACTTTTTCCATTTTGGATTTTGGAAGAATGGTGCTTTCTGTGACAAGAGTATGCCATACTTTTTAGGAAGTGGTCATTCACCTGGGTGGCACCCTGCATCCCATTGGTCAGGGGTGCCCCCCTGCTTGACTCCCAGGACCACTGCATAAATATTAGAGAGTAGCCAAGCAACTCAGATCTGCTGCCAGAAACTACAAAGAGAAGAAGGACTGCCCTGCTGGAATCCTGATCTGCACCCCAAAGGTCTGCACTCTGAAGGACTGCACCTGCTGCAGATTCTGGGACTACGGCACTAAGGACTTTGCCTGGCTTCAAGAAGGATTAGGGAGTAAACTACCTGCAAGCTATAGGTTGACAGAGTCCACCTAGAAGTACCCATCCTGGAGTGCGTCTAGGGGGCATTTAAGGATTTAGCCAGGTGCATTGTGTTAATTGTAGTACCAACATACCAAGGATCATCTCATAGATTCTAGACTCCTTTATTGGTGTTGTGGACACTTTGACCACTCTAGGAGATCTTCTGGAAGAAGATCAAGACGTTTGGTGAAGTTTGGGAACTTTTTTGTAAAAAGCTCCATAAGGTGACTGACTCAACATCGAGAGTGAAGCCGGCGACCTTCAACCATGACCCAACCTGGATTTGAGGTGCATCCTGCTGAAAGCAACAGAGCTCCAGACTTCCAGGATTTCACGGGGCCTCTCAGAAAACCAAGCTGACTACGTGAATCCGGCCTGAAGAGAATATGCTCGAAGTCAAGAGAAAAAGCTCCAGAAGAACGACTAAGTGCGAAGGTAAAACTTTGACCGATGCCTCCTGCTTAGTGTATCCAACAAGAGCTTCATCGCAGTTGGCCTCAAACTTTGACTTTATCCCGATCAAGCATGAGCAGATTTCCCAGTTTGGTGCTACAGATTTTTATGCACCAGAAAGTGTTTCTTCTTTAAAAATTCATATTTGATTTTTGTCATTTTGTTGTCTATTTGTTCATAAAAATATATAATCAATTTTTATAAATTGGTGTTGGATTTTTATTGTGTGTTGTGTCTTACATATTTAATGTATTGGTGTTTTTAAATGCTTTACACACTTGTCACCTAAGTTAAGCTTGCCTGCTCGTTGTCAGCTACCAAGAATTGAGCAAAGGATTAATTTATTGAGACCCTAACAGAACCTTTCATTATGTTTGTGGCCTTATTACTAATTGTAAGTCACTACTAATAAAGCACTTTCCAGCAGGAGTTAGAGCAAGAGCACATGACAGTGGGCTCTTTACATGAGGGAAGCGGGGCCAGGTCCAGGGCACAGCGCTGGGAAGAATCAGAAGTAGATGAAAGGCTACTGGAGCCACACTGTCCTGTCGACAAAGGAGATGGGCTGACCAAGAAATAAGGGAACAAGGCAGCCTGGTACTTACCCACCTGTGTATACACACGAGGGAAGCAGCGACTATGATATGTGCTGTTCTGCATGGGTGCACGACAAAAATAAACTAACACTGAGGGAGATAGCCAAAAAGGAAGGCAAGACTTTTGTGTACCTATTTTGCGACCTATTAGCAGATTGGACTGAGGATTGGACTGAGGAGAGGGACCAATATGACAGGTTTTGGTCGAGGGAAGGATCATTTGAGCCAGAGGACATGGCAGTAGCGGAGGATTGCATCAGGCGTAAAGGGGGAAACTCGAGTTGTAACTTCCTCTACATGTCGCAATTCCTCACAAGATGGGAGCGCTATTTTGAGGAGAAACCTAGAATGAGAATGTGCACGTTACTGCAGAAGGGCGTGGCGAGTATTACATATGTGCCATGGGCCAAGATGAACAAAGAGGGGTTGAGAACAAAGTTGCAGTCATTGCTGGATGGGGCAGGGAAATGGATTACATGCTTCGAGAAAAACACCGCAGGTATCAACCTAGTGATAGGTGACATTAGGAGCCTGCTAAGCAGCCTAATTGGGGAGCAGACATACACGGTGGTCAGCCAAGCTCACATTCCAGCAATCATGCTAACAAATACCCAGCATGATGGACCACTTTTAATATGCACAGGCACCGGATATCGAGCGCTCTGAGAGAACTATTCCCTGACCGCCCAGATGTAGGAGGGCTAATGGCAGGAATCATGAAGCCAGAGGAAAGCATAAACGATTTCTTAAATGGAATGAGGGAAAGATGGGGACAGGAAACCGGACAGCCGTGGGCCAACACGTGCCCACAAGTCACATTTTTCTATAATATTCTGAAGAAAGGGTTACCCACTGAGATACAGAGCAGCTGGATAGCGTAGTTGGTTTAGATACCAAATCCTGGCAGGAAATACAAGCTCATATACTCCACTATCATAAGAAAAATCAAGAAAGGATAGAGAGAAGTAGGAGCAGAACCAAAAAGACACAGCAAAAATGAATGCAGCATAAGTTGAAAAAGACTGCCCTTGGGGAGCAGCGATGGACGCAGCCATGCAGGTTTCACCCGTCACAATGGGGGCTCTAACGCAAAACTTTAGAAAGTTCCAAACAGGTAATCCAGGAACACAAACAGGTTATGGTAGTAGAGGCCAGTGAGGATGGCCGCAACCAGACATTAGAGAGCGCTTCTATTGCAGTTGACGGAGTCACCTGGTAGAGGCATGCCAGATAAAGTGCTACCATGAGCAGCAGAAGAAGCAGAGGTTAGAGAATAAGTGCCAGCCGCCACAAAACCCCACACAACAGGATATGTTTAATGCCCCTCCTCAGTACCAAGCACAGGGTAACCGGAACATATCATACACTCCGTAACAGGTAGGTCTGCTGTTCACCACACAACCGCAGCAGGGATCAAGTAATTGGGCGAGCATGTGGCAGCAGCAACTGCAGATAAGGAACCCAGCAAAACTGGGTTCAGGGCCACAACCCCGGCAAGGAGGGGTGATAGCGTGGGGAGGTAGTGCCTTCACGCAATCACAGAGCCAAAAGTCGCAGTAAAATGGACTTCCTAGTACATGAAGACAGATAATAATAATCCCAGCAACTTAACCCCCAGTAGTTCACCTCTGATGATAAAGACAACCACCATCCCCTACCCACTCCCTCTAAAAATTGTACCAGATCAGAGAGGACTAACAGACAGCATTGGGGGTCCACAAAGTTTACTTGCGTCTAGGAATTCAGAGCTGCTGGGGGCTGTGTCGATCGTGCGTCCACACTAACAACATAGTCATCCTATGGGAGCGCAGAATAATCAGGTTGCCTAAGGTGCCTACAGAAACCAAAGCCCCAATTTGGTGCTGATCCCCCAGGGCGGGTTTCACTGGCCACACCTCAAAGCAGGCAGTCTGATGAGGGGGTGGAACAGAAACCAGTTTAAAAAGCAGACACCCAGGTCCCGCAGTCAAAGCCTAATGGGACGTATTCCAATCACCAAGCATGAAATACCCCATTTTTTGGCATCATGTCCAAGCTTAACGTTTCTTCATGGCGTGTAGTTCCGATAGCACCCCCAAATGCTCTAGAAGCCTCTGAACCAATGGAGGCCTCCCTTTCTGTTTTAAACGAAGCCATCATCCGTGACGGGAATAATGTTGTTCTTGCGCCTGGGATGTTAAGACTCTAACACTCCACAGCACCCACACCCGAGAGTCAAATTAGCCAAAAAGAAGATTCCAGATAAAAAGGTGGGGTCGGGATCAGCCAAACGTAGGTCTCTGATTCCACAAGGGAGGGCCACGTGGTTTGGGGCACATTGCTACAGTCCCATCTATCATCCATGTTTGACAATGACTTAGTTTCAGTAAGTTATCTGTTGTAGAAAATATTAAGCATTTTAGATTTGATTAGATTATCATGTAAGAGGAAGGGTTCCACATGTGTGGTTGTTAAGCATTCAAGTATTTGGATATCATGGTATCTTCTAGGGGCAGGAGGGGTATTGCTGATGGCTTTTTTAGTTCACATAGTTATAGGTGGGCATAGCTGGTAGTTGGCCTGTGATGTTTTCGGGGACTTTAGGGAGTATATCATTTAGGATTTTAGTTGTGAGCTAGTTCTTGCTTCTCTTATATCTTGCAATTCATGTTTTCTATTTCTGTCACATTTGAGGTTTGTTTTGTGTTCCCTAACATTAATGACAACATAATCTTTTGCAGTTGGCCTCCCATAGCAAGCATTAGAGTAATATTTAGTATACATTTCCAATTGACAGCTTCCATCATTGTACTTTCTTGGTTTTAAGTGTAGCTCATGTGAGATAATAATTGTTTCCTTTGTGTGATGTAACGTATCTTGCTCTTTCAGTCATTATATCTAAAAATAGTGTAATAGTATAAATTATTGCAATTTTAAAATATATAATATGTTTGTTATTACTTACAACATTAAGCATCACTTTTTCTGTTCTTTACTTACATCTATGTTCTTGCTAGATATTGCACACTTTCTTTGCAGGTTTTCCATTGGGGATGTTGTAATGTAGAACAGGTGGTTTCCTTTCTGTTGGTTTAAAAAAAAAAAAAGTGCATTACTTTAATTTTTAATGTTTGTTTGTTGGTAGGTAGCGGGGTTGAGTTAGTTAGGCTTGATTTGTTTAACTGTTTTAGTGGGAGTTCCTGTTTTGTAATAATTTTAATTTACTTACTTGTGGTATGTCTTTTTCCAGGTATGTGACTAGTTTAATTTTTCAGCTGATTAGTAGTTTCTCGATGCTGTAGTAATTTCTTCATAGTAACTGAACGTAAAGAAATAGAAGTAGTAGATTGCTTTCTTAATTATTTGTTATATTACATTTTTTACTTTATTTAAACTTATGTTGGAGCATAAATATATAATTTACTTACTTTGCAAAGTAGTTGTATATATATCTTCACTTTTGTTTTCAGGTTCTGGTTTGAAAATGTCACAGAGTCTCCTCTTCTTGCAGCTTTTGCAGGTTTTTTTTGTGTTAACTAACATTAATTACAACATAATCTTTTGCTGTTGGCCTCCCATAGCAAGCATTAGAGTAATATTTAGTATACATTTCCAATTGACAGCTTCCATCATTGTACTTTCTTGGTTGTAAGTGTAGCTCATGTGAGATAATAATTGTTTCCTTTGTGTGATGTAACGTATGTTGCTCTTTCAGTCATTATATCTAAAAATAGTGTAATAGTATACATTATTGCAATTTTAAAATATATAATATGTTTGTTATTCACTTACAACATTAAGCATCACTTTTTCTGTTCTTTACTTACATCTATGTTCTTGCTAGATATTGCACACTTTCTTTGCAGGTTTTCCATTGGGGATGTTGTAATGTAGAACAGGTGGTTTCCTTTCTGTTGGTTTAAAAAAAAAGTGCATTACTTTAATTTTTAATGTTTGTTTGTTGGTAGGTAGCGCGGTTGAGTTAGTTAGGCTTGATTTTTTTAACTGTTTTATTGTGAGTTCCTGTTTTGTAATAATTTTAATTTACTTACTTGTGGTATGTCTTTTTCCAGCTATGTGAGTAGTTTCATTTTTCAGCAGATTAGTAGTTTCTCGATGCTGTAGTAATTTCTTCATAGTAACTGAACGTAAAGAAATAGAAGTAGTAGATTGCTTTCTTAATTATTTGTTATTTTACATTTTTTACTTTATTTAAATTTATGTTTGAGCATAAATATATAATTTACTTACTTTGAAAAGTAGTTGTATATATATCTTCACTTCTGTTTTCAGGTTCTGGTTTGAAAATGTCATAGAGTCTCCTCTTCTTGCAGCTTTTGTAGTTTTTCGAGTAGTAAGATGGTAAAATATGTGTGCCATTTATATTATTAGTTTAACTGGTTAGGTTTGTTTATGGTTCACTTTTATTGGTTAGTTTTATTTAAGTTTGAATTTTTCCCAGTTATGCCCTTTATGGTGAACGCTAATTAATGTTTGTTTCATAAAGTTTGATATGCAGTTAGTTAATTTGGCTTATATATGTATATAAGCCTGTAGGTAGTTATAGTTAGGACCTAGTTTCCATAGGAAAAGCTTTTTTTTCATTTGCCAATACCTTTGGCATCGTTTGATGAATCCTCGCGAAAATTTCGAAACTAGTTTGCCACTCAATTTAGCAGCTATCTTGAAAGTTTTTGGGGTGATCCTTTAAGTGGGGGCCGAGGAAAAGGGGGCTCCCAAAACGTGTTTTCCCCATGCCAGGTCCCATGGGAACTTTAGACACGGCTACAGCCCGAACTGTGGACCCTCGGTCTAGGTCCACTCTCTCCCCGCAGCTCCGCTGTGCCGTCTCATGCCTCCAGACCCCGACCTCCTCCTTGGGAGGTTCGAGGCTGCTGCCCGCTCCTGCGCCTGCTGCCCGCTCCAACTGGGACCAGACTGCCTGCAACCACCGTAACCTTTCTCAGCCGTTTTTTTTCTTAATTTTTTTTCCTGTTGTGCCACTGTTATTGTGCCCATCTGTGTCTTGCTCTAATTCCACCACTGTTTTTATTTTCTCGTGCCTGCCTGTTCCTTTCGCCGCTGCTGCCCCTGCCCCCCGGAATTCCCCCCCGGAATTCCCCCGCTCCCGCCTCTCCTCCCTCCCACCTCCCCTACTTAATGGCGGCCGCTGCACGGTCACGCCACTGGTGCGCCGAAGGCGCGCCAAAGGCAAGCCCGTCTGCGCCCGACCGCGGCCAGCGCCAGGAACCCTGGACCTCCCACTACTCATCGCTACGACACCACCACCCTCCTCGCACTCAACCCTGGAAGACTTGGAGAATGCCAACAGGCCTCGCCGAACACGAACCACGGCCAGTTCTCCTGCCTCCACTGCCGCCAGACCCTCACTGTCACCCCGGCCTCCAACACCGCCGACGCCAACACCGGCGACACCCTAAAATGCATCCTCCTCAACGTACGCTCCGTACACAAACACGCCATGGAAATCTGTAACCTACTCGACTCTCTCTCGCCCGACATCGCCTTCTTCACAGAGACCTGGACCAACGCATCCTCCGCCCCCGACATCAGCACCGCCATCCCAAACGGATACAAGATCCAGAGGAAAGACCGCCCCAACCACCCAGGAAGGGGCCTCGCCATCGCCCACAAGAGCACCCTCTGCCTCACCACCTCCAGCGAAACCTTCCCCTCCGCCGAACACCTGCACTTCCAGATCCAGACCACCCCCAAAGCCACACTCCAAGGAACCCTCGTCTACAGACCCCCGGCCCCCGAACACCCTTTGCCACCACCATCACCGACTTCATTGCACCCCACACCATCGCCTCAACAAACTACATACTCATTGGAGACCTGAACTTCCACCTCGACAACCCCAGCGACCCCAACTCCACTATCCTTCGTGACAACCTCGCCAGCATCGGACTTAAACAACTCGTCAACACACCAACCCACAGAGCAGGACACACCCTCGACCCCATCTTCGTGGCAGGAAACAGCGTCCAATTCAGCCACACAACGCAGCCACCATGGACTGACCACCACTGCGTACACTTCGCCATCAACAAACCCAAGGCACCTAAACCAGCCCCATGCCCACCACGAAGGAACTGGAGCAAGGTAACCGACGAGCAACTTAACTCCACCCTCACCCGAGACAACCACACCTGGGCACCCAACGCAAACGACGCAGCCAGAGAACTCCACACCTGGATCTCCAACTGCGCAGACGAGCTCGCCCGCTACGCAACCCCGACAGACAACGCCCCAGGAAAGCCGCCTGGTTCACCACCGCTCTCCAAGAAGCCAGATGCACCTGCAGACGCCTGGAGAAGAACTGGAGAAACACCAAGACAACCAAAAACCACACCACCTACAAGGACGCCATGACGGAGTACCACAACCAGATCAGAGCCACCAAGAGGAACTTCATCCACAACAAAATCCTGGCCAACTCCACCAACTCCAAGGAACTTTTCAGTGTCATTCAAGAATTCACCAACCCATGCAGCGAAGCCACAGACATCACCCCATCCCAAGACCTCTGCGACAAGCTTGGAACCTATTTCCACCTCAAGATCAAAAACCTCTACGACAACTTCATTGACCATCCACCAGGCGCCACAGACAGCCCCCGCCCCCCAGAAACACCAGCCAGCCCACCATCTCCAACTGGACACCGATCACGGCCGAAGACACCGCCTCGACCCTGAAAAGCATCCACTCGGGGGCCCCCACCGACCCCTGCCCCCCTCACATCTACCACAGAGCCGCGGCCGCCATCGCACCCGAACTACAACGCACCATCAACACCACCTTCAAAACAGGCACCTTCCCAGATGACTGGAAGCGCGCAGAAGTCAGTCCCCTGCTCAAGAAGCCCACAGCTGACCCCACCGACCTCAAGAACTATCGTCCCATCTTGCTCCTCCCCTTTGCAGCCAAAGTTGCAGAGAAAACAGTCAACAGGAAACTGACATGATTCATTGAAGAGAACACCGTTCTCGACCCGTCCCAATCCGGATTCCGAAGCAACCACAGCACAGAGACCACCCTACTCGCCGCCACAGCCGACATCCGCACCCTCCTGGACCAAGGCCACTCTGCAGCCGTCATCCTACTCGACCTTTCAGCGGCCTTCGACACCGTCTCCCACCGCACACTAGTCGCCAGACTACACGATGCAGGCATACAAGGAACAGCCCTGGACTGGATCCGATCATTCCTCACCGGAAGAAGCCAAAGGATCAGACTCCCACCCTTCCTCTCCGACCCCACGAAAATCACCTGCGGAGTCCCACAGGGTTCATCACTGAGCCCCACCCTCTTCAACATCTACATGGCCCCCCTCGCAGCCATCGTCCGACAACACGGCCTCAACATCGTATCCTACGCCGACGACACCCAGCTCATCCTATCCCTCACCAAAGACCCCACCACTGCCAAACTCAACTTCCAGAAAGGAATGCAAGACGTCGCAGTCTGGATGACCAACAGCTGCCTGAAGCTCAACGCCGAGAAGACAGAAGTCCTCGTCCTCGGTACCACCCCTTCTGCATGGGACAGCACCTGGTGGCTGACCGCCCTCGGAAGCCCACCTACCCACTCAGACCACGCCAAGAACCTCGGCATCGTACTCGACTCATCACTCACCATGAACCGACAGGTCAACGCCGTCACCTCCAGCTGCTTCAACACCCTCCACATCCTCCACAAGACCTTCAAGTGGATCCCCCCTGAGTCAAGGAAGACAGTCACCCACGCACTCATCACCAGGAGACTGGACTATGGAAACGCACTCTACGCCGGCATCAACAAGTCCCTACTCCGCAAACTCCAGACAATACAGAACACCGCCGCCAGACTAGTCCTCTGCATCCCCCGACACGAACACATCAGCCAACACCTACGAAGTCTCCACTGGCTCCCCGTGGAGAAAAGAGTCACTTTCAAAATCCTCACTCATGCCTACAAATGCCTACACAACAACGGACCCAAATACCTCAACGACAGAATCAACTTCCACGTACCCAAAAGAAACCTCTGATCTTCCAACCTCGCACTGGCTGAAACCCCGCGCATCCACAGAGCCAGAGCAGGCGGAAGATCCTTCTCTCACATTGCAGCCAAGACCTGGAACGAGCTACCGGCAGACATCAAAAGCGCCACCTCCCTGAACACCTTCAAGAAGACCCTCAAGACCTGGTTCTTCGGCTAAACAGATCTGCGGACCCCCCCCCCCCTCAGCGCCTTGAAACCCTCACGGGTGAGTAGCGCGCTTACAATTCCCTGATTGATTGATTGATTGAATTACACCAAATTTGTCAGCAAGGTAGATGTTGGTCCAGGTAAGTGCTTATTTGTGATTTGGTGTAAATCCGTTCAGTAGTTGCTGAGTAATTTAAAGAAATTTTCAATTGTATATATAGGCACATGGAGTATCCGCAAACCCCTCCCGATCTCATGCTGAGATTTGATTGGCTGCCAACATTTAAATACCAGGAAATGTTGGCAGCCATCTTTGGATTTTGGACTACTAAAAAAAACGTAAAAAAAGGAAAGTGGGGCAGGGTAGGAATACCCTGACCCCCGCAGGGCCAACAAAGCATTATTTTCGTTTAATACCCAGCAGGAGCTGCATTGGATCCGTGACTCCCGCAGACAATTTACAAAAAAAGAAGCACAGGCTCCCACACTGTAGTAATTGGCTCCTGGGTGGGCCAGGTCCCGGAGTATTTTGTAAATAAAGGAGGGGGCGCACAGGCCCCTCTCCTGGGGCTTATCAATGCCCTGGGGACCACCACCTCCCCAGGGCTTATTTATTATTAAGTGGGGGGTCCTCATGGACCCAGGGCCCTGGGGACCACCAAATCCCCGGGGCTTATGCATTGTTATGGAAGAGCCTCTCGAACCCCCCCTGGCCCCAGTGACCACCATCTCCCGGGGCCAAGTCATTTTTTTAAAAATGGGAGAGGGGCCACATGGCCCCCCTCCCGGGACATTCTTGGCCCCAGGATTCTCCACCTCCCCTGGGCAAGCCCTACAAAAATAAAGGAGGTGGGCTGCGCGGCCCCCCTCCTGGGGCCACAGATGACCCTGGGGACCGCCACTTCCCAGGGCCTGTTCCTGCTATGTCCCGGAGTGCTCACCCCAGACATAGCTGTTTGCTGTGGCTTGGCGGGAGCAAACACTCCGCTTCCAGCAAGTGAGAGCATTGAAAATGCTCTTGTTTGCTGGAAGTGGAGCAGAATTGCTTTCAGACACAGGGAGCTGCCTTTCCAACAGCTCCCTATGTCTGAAAGCAATGCTGGCTCCTACAGGAGGCAGGGAGCCGACAGTGTTGCAGGGGCATTCAGGCTCCCCCCGCGGTCCCAGTGGAGACTTGGTACCCTGAGGGCACCCAGAACAAATGAGCAGGCCCTGGGGGATGGGGTCCCCGGGGCCAAACTCGGCCCAGGGAGGGTAGCCGCCCAGCCCCTCTCCACTATCTCTAAATGGCCAGGCCCCGGGTGATGGGGTCCCTGGGGCCAAAATCAGCCCAGGGATTGTGGCCCCCCCCCCCTCCCCTAGTACTTTTGAAAATTTGTAAAAAAAGAGCAGGCCCCAGGGGGGCCTGTAGGCCTCACTCGAGGGTCCTGTTCACTACTACTGATCACTTCTCAGTATGCTGCCACCACGGCACTCATGCTGCTTAACTGCTGGTGAAGGCAATAGCCTTCCACCATTATGAGGGTAGCGCTTTTGGGCCACCATTCCAGTTCAACAAGACCACAATTTATGAGACCGACCTATGTCATGGCGGACACACATGACCCGTGTTCGGCTATGGCAAAAAAGTCAGCTTCAGTGATCCAGACTACAGTACAGTTGGGCACTCAGGGCAGGGGTACATGTCTTAACCACGACTTTTCCCATCCCAGCAGCTAGGTAATTAAAAACATCACTAGTAAAACACTTGCTTCATTGAATGTTTTTAATTAAAGTGTTTTTACAGCAAGGACGGAGCGGCCAAGTTGAGGTTTTGCCATATTTTCTTATGTTCATTTAGTCAGCTAAAATACTGTTTGCACTTCTTGATTGTGCAAAGGTCATTGCAAGATTATCCAGTACCATTACAGAATCATCCAGAAAAAATACACTGTAGCTGCCAATCTTGAAATTTATGCAATCTCGCCCCTGGAATTTTTCAGTTACCTTGTGACTGCTTGTATTGTATTATTCTCTGACAAACTGAAGCTCATTGTTTCTCCAGGCACCATGATCACAATCACATCTTGTGGACCTGCACGCCACTGAGGACGAGGGCAGCATCAGATTTTATATATGTAGATTTATTTTATTTTTATTTGAAAAGTTTTATATGGCACGAACAAGACCCTCGTGGGTATCAGAGCACTTTACAAATGTTAGAAAGGATATAGTTATGCACTTGTTCATGTAAAAAAATTAGAACAATTAGAGCCGTACAAGATACAGTAACACCCCAGATGAGGGTGGTGGCCTTTCAATGTTATGTGCAATAAATCAGACAAAACAATACCAAGTTAGGAAGTGGTAAAATTGATGTCATAATGTGGAGCAGTACAGACTAATATATTATAATCAACAAAAGAGTGTACTTTCATGAAAAAAGAAGAGCGAATGCACAGAAACCTGCTGGGTTCTTTAGAAAAGCCCTCACTCACCAACCTAGTTGGTGACATGCTTCATCATTGGGCCCCACCGGGAACAGCCGAATGCCATCCCGGTGTGCTGCGACGCCAGAATTACTGCGGAGCTGGAAAACATTTTTGTGATAAGATGGGAACTGTGAAGTGAGTTAAAAATGTCTAAATTGTGTCAAAAAAATCTTTATTAAATTGCCAATCAGACATGGTTAAAAATACAATGTGTGGACAAAATACTGAATAAATTGTTCAGTCATGTCCATTAGATTCTGGTCAACATGTTTCTGCCTATGTGTGCGTTATTATCCAGGCATTCGTCAGGACCGAGTTTATTACCAGCGCGGTCCGGTATAACGAGGGTCAGCACAGGTTCCAAGCGGGTGCCTGGCAACGAAGGCGGTGTGCCATTTTGCCACCACCCCCCTCCCGAGACCCAGGGTGTAAGCAGCTGTTACACCATATAATAAACTCGGTTCCTCACAAACACGAGGTACTTCTGACTATTACAGTCGATTTTTTTTACATACATACCCTCAGGTTAGGGTGGGCTTTTAGTAAGTCCATACCGCCGGGGTTCACTTCATCACACTTTCGGTCCGATTTTTTTGACACAATTTAGACATTTTTAACTCACTTCACAGTTCCCATCTTATCACAATTTTTTTTTCCAGCTCCGCAGTAATTCTGGCGTCGCAGCACACCGGGATGGCATTCGGCTGTTCCCGGTGGGGCCCAATGATGAAGCATGTCACCAACTAGGTTGGTGAGTGAGGGCTTTTCTAAAGAACCCAGCAGGTTTCTGTGCATTCGCTCTTCTTTTTTCATGAAAGTACACTCTTTTGTTGATTATAATATGTTGTTTTGGGGGACTAAGAGTGTTCCTTTGTACTAATTCCCTCTCTCTCTTGGTGATTCTACATACGCAGTACAGACTAAGGCATCACTCCAGCTGAGTGAGGTACCATCTCAGTGTAGTGATAGCTAGGATCAGTCCATCAGCACCCCAAATGAGAGTGGTGCCAAATCAGTGTTGACACACACAGATCAAAAGAACAATAGCAAGGCAAGCTAGCAGTAATCATGAGTCATGGGTGATGAGTCATAGACTGCTCGTAAAGGGAGTTACTAGGGTCTAGGGCAGAAATTTGTTCATGAGTAATAGTTTAACTCCTTTCTTGAAGGATATAATAGATGGGTTCAGCCTTAATTCCAGTGGGAGGGAGCATTTGAAGGCTGTTAGATGCTTCATCCATTCCTTAATGATGGGAGACTGATTGGGTTGGGCTATTTGGAGGAATTCAGTTTTGAGTGTGTTAGGTTTGAGGTAGTTGCTTGTTAACCAGTTTTGGGTGTTTTGTAGAGTTTATTTGAGGGATCTGATGTCATCGGGCAGGAGACTTTCAGGTAGAGTTGGATATCATCGGCGTACATGTGATAGTGGATGTTGGATGAACTTAGCACTTCCGTTAGTGGCTCCTTGAGTAATGTTAAAGAAAGTGGGTGAGAGGGAGGATCCCTTAGGAACCCCTAATATGACCGAAGCTGTCTTAGACAGTGACTGATTTACTTTGACTTTTTGTGTCCAGTAGATCTAGTCGGTAGTCATGCTTAAACGTATCAAATGCGGAAGATAGGTCAAGAAAGATTAAGAGGCATGATTCATTTTTATCCAATAATTTCAGCGCATCATCCATTATGTGTGTAAGGGCCGATTCAGTGCTATGTCCTGGGTGGAAACCTTATTGGAATCGCTCAAGAAGACGAAATCGTTCAATGTGATTACATAATTGGACATGTGCACATTTTCCAAGGAGCCTCGCCAGCGTTGGAGATGGGGCGAAAGTTATTTAGGTCAGTTTGGTCTGCCGTTGTTTTTTAGGATTGGGGTGACCTGCCCAGACTTTAGGCAATAAGGGATTGTACCCTGACGTAGGAAGGCATTTATGATCTTCGTCCAGAGTTGGAGTAACAACACTTTGAGCTCATTGAAGAAGTTGGGGGTAAGAGGGTCATTGAAGTGGTTTCAGGGTTTCAAATCTGATAGAATTTGGATTTCTCAAATGTATTGAAGGAATTCCATGTAGCGTTGTTTTTGAGGATGTTGCACGGAAAGTCTGATGGCACCACAATCATGGTGGTGGGCAGGTTGCGCTGATGTAAAAGAGGACCTTGCCCAACAGCGATCTAATGTGTTCAGTCTTCTCAAGGAAGAAGGAGGCAAAATCTTAGCAATTTAGTAGTGGATTGAATCTGGCTGGGGAAGAGTTGGGTGGGTCATATGATTGCAGTTTGACAAGCTCAAATAGTTTTTGGGCCGATTTCTGGCTTGGTCAAGTTGGTTTCTGAAGAAATTTAATTTTGAATTTCTGATGCTTTTGTAATATGTATTCCTCAGTAAGCTCAAAAGTTTGGCCAGTCTCAAGTTACGTCTTTCTGAATTGAGGCTACCATTGTACCATGGTTTAGAGCTTTTGATGGATAACCTATTCAGCTCTAGGGGTGCTAGCGAAACATGAATAGTTTCCATGGAGCTAGTGTAGTGTTTTGTAAGATCTTGAACATCTGACATGTCTCCAGGAGTTGATAGGATTTTATTACTGAAGGATGTCAATTCCATAATGTTGATATTTCCTGTGCTTCTTTTCCATATCTTGTGTTTTGTTATTTGATGGGGGCTTATTCTCAGAGGTTCAGAGATGACAAAAATAATGCTGAAGTGGTCAGACCTGTCACAGGGGAGGATTATTCCAGGAGGATAGTGCTAGACTTCGCAATGACAAGATCTAGGGTCTCTCCCTCGTTATGTGTGGGGCTGTTACATATTTGTGTCAGATTGAGGTCAGCAAAAAAGGTTTTAATACTTTTAACTACTGGGTCATTCAAATCATTCCAGTGGAGGTTGAAGTCTCCAAGGAACAATTGGGTACTGTGTTGGTCAGCATTAGTTGTGATGGTGTCCATAAATTGTTCCAAGAAAGAGAGGTTATCTCCAGGCAGTTGGGAGATCATGTGTAGTTTGCAAAGTGATCTGTTATTGCAAGCGATAGCGATGCAAAGATATTAGCTTAATGATGGAACAAGGGAATGAGACTGTTTGGCTGAGAAGCAGTTACGGTGAATGCATGCAATGCCTCCACCTTGTTGGCTCGATCTAGCTAATCTAGTGTTGTCGTAGCTAGGAGTGACAAGTATGTCAAGGATAGGTTCAGAAGAAGCATTTAGCCACATTTTGGTCAGGATTAAGAGGTCCAGGTCCTGTGCAAGGATAAGGTCCGCGAGGTCAACTGCGTGCCTTACAGCTGATCTACAACTGAGTAGCATACACTTCAGATTGGCTTTGACGATGGTTGGGGCAGTCTGAGTATGGGTAACTTCCTTAAAGTTACGTTTGTTTATCGCTCTGCCATTGGGTTTTTCTTCTCTGTGTGGGTTCGCAAGGATGGATTGTTTGGTCTCAGGGTGAGATGAATTATATGATAAGAGAAGGGATTGTATGTCTTCGACAGATAGAGAATTCGAAGAGGGTGAGATCAGGTTGGTTGGGAGGTGTGTATGTGGCCAAGTGAGGTGATTGGTGGGTAGGTCATGCATGTGATTAATCGAAATCCAATTCCTAGATAGCCAGCTGCTATTAGTAGATTTGGTGGTGATGTTTATGAAGGTTTGTAAATCTGCCTTGAGGTGCTGTAAAAGTTGTGTAATCTCCTCTAGCCTGGAAGCTAGTGAGGTGTGGGAGAAGGATTTCAGGTCTTAGGGTAGGGGGAGGAGGTGAGGGGTATTGTTGCCAGTGGTAGTGTAATATTGTTGGCCAGAGGGTTCTAGCTTAGAGGGAATTGATTTGGAGGCAGAGGGAATTTTAAAGATGGGAGAGGGGGAGCTAGAGAGCAGGGTAAGATGGGGTGCTAGAGGCTTTTTGCTGAGTGGGATCAGGCATCCTGAGTGTCACTGGTTGAGGCATGTAAGGGGTCAGAGGTGTAGTCAGGGGGAGTTAATCATTTCTGTGGCTATGTGACTCCGGAGTAACTGCTCTGGGTATAGGATGTTTATGAGGTTTGATGTGGTGATTGATAGAGGGGACTTGGACCCCCCTGGAGTTGTGAGATAATTCATGTTGCACATCGGGTTAGGTGAAACCTATGAGTTTGTGGATATATTACTAGCAGCAGCTTTTGTGATGCACAGGAACATTTCTTCAAATATTTCCAGATTACGATGCGATGATTGGATGAGGATTGTCCCATTGTTGTAAATGGAAATGGTTGCTTCTGCTCTGTATACCTCTGAGGGAGCTACTGAAAGTCTTAAGCCATGAGGAGTTTTCCTGGACGAAGAGATCAGGAACAGAGAGAGAAAGGCTTTCCTCCACGGTGCTTGTCTTTTTATAAACAGGATGAGGTCACTTATAATAATACTTTTCGTCATAAAGAAATAGGGGTCAAAAAGGAGAGTTTCTGGATGGGCTTTGAGGAGTCTGTGTTTAAAGTTCTTAGAAGCCTTTTTTGTTAGATTCGGGGGGGGGGGTAAATAATTTTATAAGCACATCTTCCTGATTGTTGCAGTTTGGTCTCAATAATTATCTGTGGATCCATGTCCAAAACTAGGTGCACCGACCTGGTGTGTTAGGTAGGAACGGGATGAGAAGTCAGGTGTGAATGAAGAAAAGGGACTAGATCACGTGTCGGGAATGTGCGTGGGATAAGGGTAGGGAGAAGTTCTAATGAATGTTGTAACCTGGTAGAAACCAGATTATAAAACAAGAGGTTTTGGAATCTAAAGGGGGTGAAATGTTGTTAGGTGCAAGCAGGTAGAGGTTCGGTGAGGTGTGCAGGTGCTTTGTTCCAGTGATAGTGACACAAATAAAGACTGTGGCTGAATAGCTGCTCTGGGACGTCAGTATCTACCTTTCATTATGATGTGTAAGTGAGTTAAGATTAAACCTATCCTATCTATGCACATGAATGAAGGATTGACTAAGCAGAGACTTCAGAGAATAAAATGACTACAAATGGGTAGATCACACAGGGTGAGCCGATATTAAGGAGAGTCCTAGGCATAGATCACTGTCATAGAAGAATTTGTATTGGGTATAGCAGAAAGTTAATACTTGCCAGTGGGAGCAAGTACACCTACAAGATGGCCACCATGGAATGTGATGATTCAATTGGTCCATCCTCCATGAGATGCTTATATAAGTGCACTGAACCTGGGCACTTGATGCCTTATCTTATTCCCCTTCTTCCCCCTCTCCCTTTCTGGGGCAATTAATGTTTATATCTCTTACCACTTCTTTTTTCCTAATCCCACTGCTTATGTGATACTCTGAGTACTTAGAAAGGAAGTCATGAAGAGTCTGGTACAGTCTCCTCCAGACACGCATCCCATATTAAAAGTTATTTTAAAACAATTCCCTTGAAAAACCCTTGGGTTTAGTGCAACTAGCACTTCCTGGTAATGCCAAGCAAAAGACCAATATCACAAAAGAAGCCCCACCGCTCCATAAGTATTGCAGTAAGGAAGTAAGAATTGGATTAAAGATTACCAGTAAGTAATCTAAACATTGCCTCCCCATCTCCTTCCATATTCCATTCCTTACTTGATGAGGATTTATCTAAGCAATTATGGCTTCATTTGAATCATCCAATATGAACAAAAGATGTACTGAAAGTCCAAAATAATGCAACCCACATTTTTAAAGAGTAGCCTTCATGTCAATTTCAGAATAACTTATCACATCCAATCTGGAGTGAAAATTTGAATGTAGAGGGGGAAGCCATAGCAGCAAACCTGTAAATACATAAAATGAAAGCATCATCAAAACCCACCAGACGTCTGCCATCCTGCCTGTATATTGACCCTGAATGCCAACGGGAAGAGTCAATTCAGTGTGAGTGTTTGCCAAGCTATATCAGAGTTCATGCAATGGCCAAGGATGGAAGGGAAGACTTAAAAACACTCCAGGTAATACCAAAGTTAAAAATCAATTTATCATACAGATGGAACTACTTTAACAGCCTAGGTAGCAATGTAAAACTCAAACCACATCCCGAGGAGAAAGATGATTCCATGTATTTAGAAAGATTAGCAAAAATAGAGAAGGGAGGAAACCTCCAGAAGGTATGGCAGAATTAGACAGCTCTGGACCCAACCGTGACTCTCATGATCAGTAAAGCTTTCATAGTAGGGAGGCTTGCACTAAACCAAGCTTAGATCACTTAAACATATGGGAAAATTAGAAGAAACATTCTTTCAAGGAGAGAATGTAATATGAATGTTTTCCAAGGGCTATAACAAATGTAAGAAATTGGGTTATGTATTGATGGGGGTGACAACCCTACTCAAGCAACACCCATGATCCTTGTCAGGGTGAACCACAAAAGTCACTAAATTAACTTGTCCATAACCCTCTGGTAGCTTGGCACAAAAACAATCAGGTTTAACTTATAGGCAAAGTGTAAAGTATTTATGCAGCACTCAACCAGTAATAAAGTGAGAACATAACACAAGAATAATGACAAACCAATTTAGTACAATAGAGAAAACGTTAATGAATACAATTACACCAAAGTGAATTAAATCCAATCAGTAGAAGTGGAGTTATGAATTTTGAAAGTTGTCAAGTAAAAATAGCACCAAGAAGCAAAAAGTGCTCACTATTGGTGTCTGATTGCGCTCGACTGGGACAAAGTCACAAGTTCAGGCCAACTGCAACAGAGTGGAGGCAGGGAATAGGACCCAGTTTGGCCCACTGAGAAATGTACCATATGTACTTGGTGAGAGGTCTCTGCGGCATTGCTTTGCGTTCTCCAGCATAGGTTCTAATAAAGCTGTGTGGCAAGGCTTTGCAGGGATTTATGGCGCTAGTTGTCTGTTCCTTTGAAGCTTTCAGCTGTGCAGCGAGGCTTTGCAGGGCTTTGTGTTACTCAGTGTCAGTTACAGTGAAGCTTTCAGCTGTGTGGCGAGGCTTTGTGGTGCTTCACGTAGCACAGCATTGGTTTCAATGAAGCTTGCAGTGGTGGACTTGGAATCATGTCCAAAGCTTACATTCACTTAATTGCTCAGAAAGTCATACTGTTGAAATTAGTCTCTGACCACTCTGCCATTACATTATATCTCACCGGATCAAGTGCGAGAACCACCACCAAAATGTGGAGATTTAATGACGAGTCGATTAGGGAAACCGCGTCCAGAGATACTATTGAAAAGACCATAGTGAATTCTTTGAAGGGTAATGTGGTCTCCAAGACCTCCCCTTCTGTACATTGGGATGCACTGAAGGCCACTGTTAGAGGGTCCCTAATTGACGTACAATCCATGATAAACAAAGGCCATAATAGATACCTAATGGAATTGGAAAAGGACAGAAAGTCACTAGAAATTGCCCATATTTCTGCCTCAGACGCCCAAACCCTCTCTACTCAACAGTAAAAAGTATGCATACAATAGAATCCTGAGTGACAGGGCTGGAGTCTGGATCAATAAATATAAAAGAAAGCCTACAGCTGTGTGAGGCTAACAAAGCTGGTAATATTTTAGCGTCTTATTTAGAACATAAACAGAACCTCAAAGGCATTCATTCCCTCAAAGATAAAAATGTCACCCACACAAACCCCCAAAAATGTTAGCTGTTCTCAGAGACTTTTACCAGTCCCTATACAACAATGACCGCATTGCCTTCGCAGTGTACTGCGAAGAGTGCTTAAAAACATTCCACTTCCCGATATCACTAATCAGGAGAAGTTAGACCTCAGCTCTCCAATTACAGTCGAGGGGCTAGGCTACACAGCTACCTTTTATAAAACATTTGCCCCTATACTTAAAACAACCCTATTGGCCCTTTACCACCATTTTGCAGACTCTGGTGTCATATCTGGCACATCCAGTGAGGCCACTATAGTGGTAATTCCAAAAGAAGGCAAGGACCCGACGCAGGTGAAGGAATTTAGACCAATCTTCTTAATTAATCTTGATAGAAAAATCTATGCCAAGATACTGTGTAAGAGATTCGAACCACTACTGCCCCGATTAATTGACGGAACACAAGTAAGTTTTATGAAGAATAGGCTATTGAACGAAAACACCCGCCTCTTATGTCACATCATCGAGAGAGCCAAGCCTGCGTCCATCGAAACAGTCTCGGTTAACCTAGATGCTGAAAAAGCATTCAATAGGGTCTCTTGGACATTTCTTCGGGAATTCCTCTTGAGATATAATTTAAGTGAGACCTTTACAAAAATGGTTATGGCTCTTTATAGTGGTCCCTCTGCTAAAGTGAGATACAGCGGTCTACTATCCCCTGCCTTTAAACTAGAAAGAGGTACAAGGCACGGTTGTCCCCTTTCCCCTTCTCTATTTATCCTGAGCCTCGAACCTTTACTACACAAGATTAGAACTAATCCTTCCTTCGCTTTCGAAGTTAGCGGCCTATGCCAACGATATCATAATTACGACTGAAAAATACATCCCAATCTATCCCCCCTTACTAGAGACAATAGACGAATATGCACAGGTAGCAAGCTATAAACTTACTAAGGAGAAGTCTGAAATCTTGAACCTAAACAATTTCTGCACCAACGATCTCTTCAAAAATACAGGGCTGTCCTGGCAGCCTCATTTTATAAAATATCTGGGCCTTCAGTTTAATTCAGATTTATTAAAATCACTCATCTATAATGAAGATATAACTCTGAGGAAAATAGACACCTTATTAGAGGGTTGGAGCCCCTAAATTCCTCACTTGGTGGGGTTGTATTGAGACCATCAAGATGATGGTCTTTCCGATAATCAACTACCTCACAAATGTTACCTCTAGTACTATCTGAAGAATTTCACCAGAAACTTGATAGGCTGCTAAATAAGTTTAGTTGACAAATGAAACGCCCTAGAATCTCCATCAAGAAACCATGCTTGCCTGTACACCTGGTTGGTGTTAATCTAGCAGACTACAAATATTACCAATTCACCTTTCTTTCAGAGAACCACAACAAAACTAGTCTGGGATGAAGGGAGTAGGTCTAGTCTTCCTTCTCGCAGGGCAGGCCTCAACCAGCATGGCAGTCCGCTGGGGAACAAGGCAGGCCTTAAGCAGCCAGGCAGCCTTCTGAGGAACAAGGCAGGCCTCAATTAGTAGGGTAGTACTCTGCTGAACAAGGCAGTTTTTGGTCCATAATGTCCACAGGTCCAGGAGTGTACTGAAGAATAGGTCTGGGGGTCCAATATTTATACATGGTGCCAGCCTTTGAAGTAGGAGAAACGTCTAGACTTCATCCTTCAACCAGTTCTGGGAATGTCCTTTCTTCCTTTCACTGGCCAGGCTCCAAGGGGTCTGGGGTGACAATAGGCTGGTTTCAAGTACTTTGTGAGTGTTCTGGAAGCAAACCCCTCTGAAATGTAAGTAGGGCAGGGTACAGCTCCACCCCTCCCATCCTGGCAGGATTGCCTAACTTGCCAACTACTAGTCCCCGTTTGTCTGGGAGGTATAGTCAAAGACAAACTGCCAACTACACCCGGTCATGTGGCCCAGGACACAGGCTGCAGGCTGTCTTACTGTCTGGGAGGAATAGTCAAAGACAAACTGCCAACAGACCCGGTCATGTGGCCCAGGACACAGGCTGCAGGCACCACATGTGGTATTTTTAGAATTGTTACTTAAATTTCGACTTTGCCATTAAAGAGGAATTTAAATTGCAATTATTTTGAGACCAAACATGATATGTCTACCTGTTCCCATACAAAGGTTAGCACAAATTAAATGTAATAAGGTAACACTATTTATTCCTGTGGGAGAGGGAGGCTTCACAGTAGTGAAAAATGAATTTAGGAGTTTTTCACTAACAGTTGATGTAAAACCTACAAACACATGCCCTGCCTTTTGAATACAATGCACCCTGCCCTATGGGCTGTTTAGGGCCTACCTTAGGGGTAATGTGTATGTATCACAAAGTGAGGTTTAGGCATGGCAAAAGGTTTATTTTGGCAGGTCGAATTTGCAGTTTAAAACTGCACACAGGCTGCTGTGGCAGGCCTGAGATGTTTTAAAGGGATACTTAAGTGGGTGGTACAATAAGTATACCAGGCCTACTAGTAGCATTTAATTTACAGACCCTGGGTACATGTAGTACTGCTTTACTAGTGATTTATATGTATATTAAATGTGCCCATTGGGTGTAAGCCAATTTTTCCATGTTTAAAGAAGTGAGCACAAGCACTTTCGCAGTGGAGCAGTGGTAGAGTGCCCAGAGCCTGACGCCAACAATTTTTTTTTTCAGCAAACAGGAAGGGAGAAGGCAAAAAGTTTGGTCTAACAACAAAGAACCCTGAAAGGAGGGAAAAAAACAAAAGCTGGGTACAAGGGTCACACACTTATCAATACTTGGGACGTAGCAAGAAAACATCCTTGTAGGAGACTTACAGCAATAACCCCAGTACAAGAAAGACCACCCTGAGAAAATGCTTGAATAGTATCCCATTGTAATGAACATCAAAATTACCATTTAAAAACTTGAGAGCTAACTCAGGTGCACACTGAAGGGGAGCTAAAACTCAAAGAAGGTATCAGTGTCAGAAGTAGACCCTAGGATGATCATAATCTCTCCTTGCGGAAGGTCTAAAAGCTAATATCAAAATGTATTCTCTAAACTTCACACCAAGTACCTCAGATACTGCGAAGAGG
Organism: Calotriton arnoldi; assembly: GCA_963921515.1. Taxonomy (NCBI): domain Eukaryota; kingdom Metazoa; phylum Chordata; class Amphibia; order Caudata; family Salamandridae; genus Calotriton; species Calotriton arnoldi. The sequence goes on from CAWUFW010008535.1 coordinate 330,752, forward strand.
CTTCATCCAGAAGAGGTCACCGAAGAGGGGTTGGGACAACTGGTAAAGCCCAGTCCCTATAACTTTGCGGTTAGAGTCAATCGAAAAGGCAATAAAAGAGATAGTTCCATCAAGAAATATGCCATCTCGCGAGGGTGGGGTGAGGGAGAACCCCCACGGGCAGTTGCAAAATCCTGTAGTAGGTGACCGTAGTGATACGGCAAACATCAGTACAAACCCTCCGACAGTGATTCAGCAAACCAATGGTGTGACTTCTGTATCTGCCTGTCCCCCCCCGGTATTATCAGTGGCTCAAGGCCCAGGAGTAGTGTCAGTGTCTCACCCCCTCTTGGTTAGAAGGGGCTTGGAACACAAGACCTCAGCTATAAGGGTAGGGGAGGGCCCTAACCTCTCACAAAATTTAGAAGAGGGGTGGAGGCTAGATCTCCCCCCAGCCGCATGCCCCTACGTAGTCATATTAGCAAATACTCCAACTTTAAAATATGACCAAACAGAAACTACTACCAAACTAATCCACAAAGCTCGGCACTGGATTTACAAAACTACAAATGGATGGGCAGAGGGTTTCTGTAATATCCTAATGGCCCTCAGAGTCTCTTGGCTGGGGAAGCAACTCAAATCTATTCAAGGGGACTGCGTGGTAGTAACTTTGATATCACCGGTTATGGCTGAAAAGCTATTAAAACTATTACTCAATAACCCTTCAGCAACGACACAAATATTTGCACTACCTCTCGGCTTTTTTTATAAACCATTGATGAATCAGCAGGGAATAGATGGTAATAGGGCTCATGATTTTCCTTTTTCCAGAGCGGAGACTCAATCTCACTTGCAGTACTGGGAAATACTGCCCCTTTATTACCAACTGCAAATCGCTTTGTGGCATTGACGGACCTGTATGCCTGTGATTGACTGTGTACCAGGGAGGAACCCCAGATGTTGTTCCATACGATTCTCGGGAGAGCCAAGCTGAGGAAGTCCCTCCTTCAAAGGACATGGATACTTTTACAGCCATCACATGGAACATTGCAGGCCTGGGGCAGAAATTGATGGACCCAGATTGGTTATAATATATCTCCACTTTTGATCTAGTATGTCTGCAAGAGACCTGGGCAGTGGGTCCTGTTAATATAGATGGCTATAGGTCATACTGTACCCCTGCAATCCCCTCACCAAAAGACTTGGAGATTATGAACCCCCGGTCGGAATCCACCGGCTTCCTGCTTGAAACCTTTCGCTCTACCCTATATAGCTCATCAATTGATTTTATAATAGCCTCTGCTATATTGGGAGGAGCGTTTAGTATCTGGAATGTTGAATTTCTTTGTTATAGTGATCATGCGGCTGTATCTTGAGTTATGAAATGGTTAGGTATTCATGGCCCTAACTTCTCACACATAAAACCCAGTATAGCTAAGAAGACTGGGCTAACTCTTAAATGGAAGGGCATTGACAAGGCTGTTCTCATTCCCCAGGTCGTATCTAGCAGAATGAAGGAAATAGTAATATGTTTAGATCCAAAATAGGACCCCCAGTCTATTATTGAGGCCACTGAGGCTATTTTGCTAGAGGTGAAAAAGAGCCTTTCAAAGAGTGGTGGGTCACATAAAACCATAGGACCGAAATGGTTTGATCATAACTGCACTAAAGCACTTTCCCATCTACATCGATTACTCAAGTGTGTGCCAAGAAATACTGCCCTTGTGAAACAGGCCTGGCTAAGTTATTCTATGGCCAGGACGAATAGATTAAAGATATTAAAAGAAGAAGCTTGGGAAAAATTACTGAAAGCCTCGGTTACAAGCAATGCAAGGGATTTCTGGTCAACGATTAATGCACCATTTCTAAATCCGAATTCTGATCCTAATTTGGACACACATGTGGATGAGGACTCATGGGTGGAACATTTTTGTAAACTTTTTAATGGTTTGCGAGAGGGTACCGGAGTGGCTGACGAGGAGCCTGCCCCCCCATCTAATATTGCCCTCACTTTTAATCACATGGAGATAGATGCAGCCTTGGCACAATCCTCTAGTAATAAGGCACCGGGTATAGATGGCACCCCAATAGATTTTTTCACAGATCGCCCTGATCTGTGGGGACCACTGTTCCCAATAAGGTGCGCGCGCACCTCTCTTCCTGTGAGCGCGCACTCCCGTGTGTGGAGCGCGCACACAGGACATCCCGAAAGAGAATTCGCGCTGCCGCTTTAAAAAGCGAGCAGCGCGAAAAGCACTTCCTTTATGAGGTTTTGCCAGCAGGAGTGCAGGTAAGGCTGGCTTGGGGCACTTGCTGTATGTTTTAGGCGCGGCGCTGTGCGGGGAAGACTGTGGGCTTTTGTTTAAGTATTCATGTTAATCACAGCCCCTTTCACGAGCTGTGATTAACATGAATAATTAAACAAAAGCCCACAGTCTTCCCCGCACCGCGCTTTACTAACAAAAGAGTAGAGCAAGTTTAAAAACACAGCGTGTAAGTACACGCTGTGTTTTTAAACTTGCTCTACTCTTTGTTAGTAAGCGCGGTGCGGGAAGACTGTGGGCTTTTGTTTAAGTATTCATGTTAATTACAGCTCGTGAAGGGGCTGTGATTAACAATACTTAAACAAAAGCCCACAGACTTCCCCGCACCGCGCTTTACCAGTGCTTAATTTGTAAAATAATAAGCGCCGGGGCCCAAAAGTACTCAGAAATCGGCCGCCTTCCCTATTCTGCCTTTCTATTTCCTGATCCTTTTTTTTTTGTATGTCTTTTAATTGGCATTTAAGATATATACGAAGAATATATTCAACATAGCTACAGTATCATGACAAGCACATTTCCTAATATAATACATTTGATTAGTATTTGGCATATTACTTCAGAAGTCTTCCTACAAAGCCAAAATCAGAATAGAGCATAGTATCACATAACGTATTTAGTTGTATGTAGACAATTATTCCTAAGGGATACACTGCAGCCATTACATAGTCTCTTGTCATGCATTTATAAACATTAGGGAGTGGTTGGGTCCTTACACATTGTAGTAGGTTTGAATTATAAATGGGACCACTAACTTCAGTTTCAACTCGTAGTTATATATTCAACCATTACACAGAAAATAAAAATAAGCCATGGAAAAAGAAAACCATGTAATTCAAACACACATCTACAACTAATACAAAACTACCAGGGATCTGTATTCTGTGAAAGTAATCGCAGATTAGGAATCTACACTGTTATTTGAGAGGAGGGGGGGGGCGCCCCAGGCGGGGAAGAGGGGGAAAGAGAAGTGGGAGCAGCAAGGTATGTGTGAGTGGTTCTCACTCTCTGTCAGAGTCGATCTATCTCCTGATCTTGGTCAAAGTATGAAATGTAAAAAAATAAGTCCCGGTGCCAAGAAATGAATGCTGGTGGAAAACACCTGCAACCACGGGCTCAAATAAAGCACTTCTTCAGCCTTTCCTGTGTATGTGGCTGCATAGACATGGGTGTTTAGCTCAGTGTGACTCCTGTAGGGAACTGTTCAGGTATGGGGCTGCGTGCTTTGTAATGTAGAACCCTGCGCTCCCGGGCACAGACCGTAGGCATCCCTTCTGTGCTGTGCTAGAGTAGTGTGCCTGCATAGACAAGGCTTTATAGCTCAGGGGAGCGCCTGTTCCTGTGGAGAGCTGTCTGGGTAGGGGCTGCTTACTACATAGTGTAGAACCCTGTGCTTCCCGATACAGACTGCAGGGCACCTCTCCCGTGTGCCCAGGTGAAGAGTGTACACAGATATCCTACTGTGCTAGACTGTCTCTTCTCCGGCTGCCCTGTGTACATGGCTGCACAGACAGCGAGGCTCCAGTCCCTGTGCAGAAAGCTGTATGAGCAAGGATAAAGACATTGTGGACTGTGTCTACAGAAGGTGTTGTCTGTGAGGGGGTACGGTCTATAAGTGAGGCTCAATTCATCCTGAAATGGATTACATGAGGTTAATTGTACGGCCAGGCCTGTGGTCACAGTGAATGACATGAACATGACTGAATTAGAAGTCACGTGAGCTACAGTGAAATAAAGAGGCACTATTTCTGAGCCCTTATTACGAAGTCAATGTTTCATATAGAGCGATATGCACATTTATACAGTTAATGAAATAAGGTCTAGCTGCTATAAAATAATATACACGATCACTACCATTTTAAACACATCAAATCTCGTGTCTGGGTTCCGTGTCTGTAAATCTGCCCGACGGCCTGTACTACCTATGTGATGTACTGAGGGACTGCATCTCCTGCAGGCATTAGACAGAGGACCTTTATTTAAGGGGTCGTATTTACGGAAGAATGCACGTATGGTGTAAATGTGCGTGTTTTCTAGAGTTTATTGGATGTTTCTGTAAGTGGAGGAGTCCGTGTTTCTATAGGTCTATTGTTGAGCCCCGCCTACATTTAAAGGTTAAGCTTTTAAATCTGCTTGTTCTGCATCTGCAGAAGCGCCCAACCTGTGACCCCCTCCCTCTTCATTGCCAGAAGCTCTCATCTACGTGCAGAATTAATATAACACACAGCTGTACTTTCTGTGCAACTTGTGCAGGCGAAGAAAATGTATCTGGAAAGATTGGTGCACATAAGAAATAAGTGCCGGTGCTAAGCACCGGAAACCACCGGCACTAATTAAGCACTGCGCTTTACTAACAAAAGGTCAGAAAAGCAACCAATCGTTTTTTTAATGAACAAGAATGTATTTTGCTCAGTGCAGAAAGATTTGGAACACCGTTTTTAATTGTAAAAACACATTTTTTAAACACATCACTTTATATGAAAGTTGGCATTTATGAATAAAAAACACCAAACGTGCTGTTTTTGACTGATAGTTTTATTTTGTCAAATATTTTAATTTTTGGTTCGTTTTTGTAGTATTATTGGCACTCATCTGGGTAATGTTGGCCCAAAAGATTGATTTTCTTTGTCCAAACAAATGCTAACTAAAACCAGTTTAATCTTGTAGTAGCAACTGTCCAGGAGCGAGAAAGGAAACAACAGTGAGGAAAGAGAGAGGGGTAGGGAAAAAAAAGGAAAGGAGTGATAGGGAAGGACAGGGCCTCTAGGAGAGGTGAAAGGGAGGTAAAGGCTAATGGACAGGAGAGTTAGAAGGGCAAAATGGAGGGAGAGATAAATGGAATAAGGGGAGAGGGATGAGACAAGGCGATGATAGAAACAAAGATCACATGTGTGATTGAAGGATCAGGGAAAACTAGAGAAAAGGAAGGAAAAGTAGGAAAAGAGAAACAAGTAAGGAGACGAGAGGTGAGGACAGAAGAAGAGAAAAGCAAAAAGAAGAGGATGAGGGGAGCAATGGGAGGAGACAGAGACAAAAGGAGAAGCAAGACACATGAAAGAGAAAAGGAGAGAAAAAGGGTTGGATTAGAAGGAGGCATAGAGTCTTTTGGGGGTCCACTGCCATTGATGTAGTATCTTCAAATAACTATCTTTCAGACGGGCCTCCCTTAACCCTCAATCATGTTCTTCTAATGGCTCCTCTGAATCCCCCTCAAAGAATTGTGTCTGTAATTGCACTTCCCTCCAATTATGAAGTGCATTTGAGGTGGCTTGCAAGAAGATCTTAGCAATTAGAGTTGCATATAAGCCAGAATCCGTCCCACCATATTCCTTCCAGGTGAGTAGATATTGAAGAATTGGGGACTGTGGTATGTAGATAGGTCATGGACCCAGTTTTCCACGTATTGGGTGCACCAGTAGAGCATGTCTCCACTGTTGGGTATGTGGGATATTATGAGATTGCACTAAGTCCTGGAAGGGTCTAACTAAAGTATGTCAGTTATCCCTGTCAGCTTGCAGGCTCTCCCCATCGCCCATCTAATTACTTCTCCCCCAATTTCATTCTGACCATTCCGTTATAATGGCATTTTCAGCTGAAGAACTGCATGTACTTCAGGCAGTCTATGGACCCTCAGCCGTTAGAGTTTTGTGCTTTTCTAAACCTGAAGTGTACTTGCCTGTGTAACCAATTCATGTCATGGCGTGCGTATCCAAATTGCAAATCTGCCTTAAGCCCCTTAACGTGGGTTGTATGTGTGGAAATGCACCGTCTTTTCAGTTTTTTAAAGCAAAAGTTTGGAGTGATATTTGGCGCTGCACACACGCGCGGTCTGGTTCCTGGCGCACACCGCCATGGCTGCAGCGCACAGAGACCCTACACTGCTGCACACAGAGGAAAACAATTAGAGGGAACATTGGTGGGGACCCCTGCTTACCAACATATTCAATGCCATAGCCAAAGAGGGACAGCCTACATCCTGGCATAAAGCAGTTCTAATTCCAATTCACAAAAAAGGGGATAAACTAGACCCCAGAAACTCCCTCCTTGATAGCATGGCTAAACTCATGGGAAGAGTGCTATTAAATAGATTGGAGACATGGGCTCTGGCAACCAATATTCTGATCCTGTCACAATATGGCTTTAGAAAAGGTAGAGGCACCCAAGATCAGTGTCTGAACCTGAGTCTACTTACAGCGAAGTACACGCACGCTAAGCAAGGCAATTTATATCTGGCCTTCATGGATCTTAGCGCAGCTTTTGACTGTGTATCCCATTCCCATTTATGGAGGATCATGAGGGAATTGGGGGTAGACCACGAAATAATTACCTTCATAAGACAATTGTATTCGATGAGCGAAGCATGTGTAAGGTATGGCAAACAGGGTGAGTGCACTAGATGGTTCCCAATTACTAGAGGTATTCGCAAGGGTGCCTTCTCGCACCTTTTTTGTTTGCGCTCTATACTAATGGGGTGGAGTCTCGACTGCTTGAATCAGCCACTAATGTACCCAGAGTAAATAAGAGTGCATTCCAATTTTATTGTATGCAGATGATGCAGTTTTAATTGTGCGCACGGGGAAGTCGCTCCAGAAACTGGTAAATAAATATGTAGAATTTATGAAAAGTTTGGATCTTCACACAAACGAATCTAAGTCATTTGTTTTAATTACAGGAAAAAAGCTGAACCTCCCCCACCTTTTTTATCTCTAATCGTAAAGTGGTGCAGACAGAGTTATTTTCCTATCTAGGGGTGACTTTTGACTATCGAGCATCCTGGATGAATATGGTGGCGAATCGCGGGATCATGCTTGAAAAGAGTACAAACGCCATTCGCTCCTTTTAAAAAAAGTGGGAACAAGAAATCCAGATATTTTTTAAGGAAGGTCTATGGGGCCAAATCGAGTGCAGTAGCTGCATACGGTGCGGTAGTGTGGGGTCATGTTAATGTAGAGGGGTTACAAATAATAGAGGACAGTTTCTGGAAATCAATGATGACCCTTCCTATTAGCTGCTCCAATTTTAAATTACATCAAGAGCTAAACATCCCCATTATAACTGATCAGATTAAAGCAGCTCCTAATCTCCTTTGGCATTCAATATACTGTGCCACTTACCCAACAAATAATAATGGATTGTTTAGCCCTAGAAAATACAGAGAATATTAAATGGTTGAAGTACGTGAAAAAAACCTTACATACTCTAGATCTAGGGAGCCTTTTCGAATTACCTGGAAGCTGTGTATCTGTTTCGAAAAAGTTTTAAAACCTGTTTTTTAGCCTTTGCCAATGATTTGAGAATGAATGCAAATCATAACAAACCAACTATAAGGGAATACATGGAGAGCCCACTGCAGGATGAGGGGTTATCCTCCTATCTGGAGTTTGTAACATTCCCTCAGCACAGATTTATTCTGTTAAGATTTTGCCTTAAATATATCCTGTGTATGCTGGGCCACCCTGCTGGTATTCTAGTAATGATCTTCCTTGCTGCCCTTATGATGATCTCTTGCGTCAAACTGATTCGCACATTTTCTTCTTTTGTAACTTTTATTGTAATCATCGCAAAAGGTTTTTAACTCCTCTTTTACGTAAGCTTAATTTTAGACAATGTCGCCCGGCCTTATACTTTTTACGAATGCCGCCTGACCCTCTAACCTGTTTTAGTGTCGCTTCCTTTTTATGTGCATCTTTGAGTACTAGGAAAATGATCATTTGCTGACATGAATTGTTTGTTTTTATCTGCGATGTATTTCTGAACTTTTATGATTAATTTTGTATTAATCAAATAAAGTAATTTTGATTGATTGATTGATTGGTAAAGCCCACTTTTTGCATGCTACCACTTGCCAAGCAACGAGAGCCAAGCCCTCCTGATCCAAAATTGTAGACTTCTATTCCTAGTGCATCCTCCCTTACAATCCTTGGGAAGAGGGAAAGGAGTAAGAGCAAACAGCAGACCAGCTATAATGGGCATCCGGCATCAAGACTTTCTGCAAATGAATACAGGAATATAACTGAGGAAATAGAGCATTGGATCTAAGTGAAGAAAGGCAGATCACTGAATACGTCAAACCAATTGCAAAAATTTTAGGAGGGGAGAGATTGGCCCATTGAGATATGTTTGCTGTGGCTGTGCACATGGCCATTGTCTGCCCCTTTAAGTTTTTTTGTAAGAATCAGAAGAGCTGTCTAGACAGAAGTCAAATCTTTCTAAACTAATATGGACTATAACAAGCAACATCCCTAAATTACCACAGAAACTAATGCCTCCCAGCCAATACTGTTGGTATACTGGTCACCAGCAACGAACAGTAAGGGAAAGAGATCTCAACTGACATATTGGTGAGTAATTTGACTTCATATTATTTCTGGAATGGGAACTGTTTCTTAATGCTGTATACCACAGCAGGATCTAACGAACCAAAAGACCCAGATATTGCCTTAGCCTGTAGTAGCACTAACACAATAACTGCCTAAATTCATGATAATATGAATACAGAAGTTGCATCAGGGAAAACAGGCAAAGAAAGTCAAAATATGCACCTGCAGCTGGATCCAATTCCTGGCTGAGTCATAATCCTGCTGTGATAGAAGGGACAGAGGTGATTGTAGATTAGTCACCTGGTTGTAGATTAGTCACTTTTCCAGGTGGGAGTAAAACAACGCCAATGGGTATCTGAAACCAAGTCCAAAACACTATCATTCCTAGCAAGGGCAGGAATGGAATCTGTGAATGTTCATCAGAAAAACTTGAGATTATGTAATAAACACAAGAATTGATAACAGGTTGAATGAGAGAACACAAAACTTTCAGTGTCCTTCTCCAACACAATACCACTTGAAATCTAGTGGGATGGCATCCTTGAAAGGTGGAGCTTCAGACCTGTGTCACATCCTAGACCCCTGACTCCTCAATAGAACAGAAATCAGAGCTGTGTTTACGACAAAAACCTTGAAGGTCTCCTTCAAAGCAAATAAGTTCTACTGTGTCATAGGTCAAGAGGTCTGAAAGATCATGAAATCAGCAGAAAGAGTTGAGTAGTGGATGGCATACCCTATCCTGAGTGTGACCAAAGATCTGGCATCTGGTATAAACTAGTGCTACACCTGAAGAAAAAACAGAAAACCCCAGACTGCTTATCTAAAGGACTCTTAAAAGCTAGGAAATAGCATGTACAGGAATTCTAGAGAGGGCTGGGTTGCTTAAGAAAATGCCCTCTATACTCAACCCAAAGGTGAGCTGTATTAGAAGCTGGCTCAGGCCTATGGTAGAGGACTTTATCATGAAAATTGTGTTTTGTTAAGATTTAGATTTAGATTGAAGAGGCTAGGATTAAGGATCTGCAAACAGCTATTTCAAATGCATTACCAAACAAAAAGAGATCAAGGAAAGGCATCCATAGGAGGCAATTCTTCTATGCCCTGTCAACCCATGGCTAACTTCAACGTAATTAGTGGCCCATGCTTCATGCAGCCATTGTTGATCTAAGGTGAAACCCAAACTGGCGTCTCCATAGTAGCTAGAAGATGGGAACAAACGTCTTCCACCAGCATTATTACATCACATGCTAGTGAATTCTCACAAAAATTTAAAGAAGTATATATCTCAGCTCTCAGCAATAGACTTTACCTAGCATTTCACTCCTGAGTGTAGACTTTGCTCCTTGTTAGTCAGAAAAAACATTGTCAATACCGACCACCAGTCTGAATAATTGCATTTGCAAACAATTGATCTAAAACCAAATACTGTGGGAACCCTCATATCCCTGAGGACAAAGATGATGATACTGAAACAGACGTTCTACCCAAGTGTGTATAATATTATGAGTGGAGATCACACACACGCAAATTACAGGGGAGTGTGTACAAAGTAGGATTCTGGAATTGTTAAACCGATCCCTCTTAAAACTGGTTATTCTTAATCCGGAGGCTCAAAATGTGAGACACCAACTCATAAACACACATTCTGAACATATTTGCTTCGTTGGACAGAGGACATACTAAGTTCAGAGGAAAGGTTGCACCAGATTTTTTTGTATTATGCACTACTTCACTGCACTGCATTACTTATCCTTGAACACCATGAGACTCTGCACCACTGGCACTTTATAAAGAAAAAGTGGGCCCGTGCACTGCCCCAGTTTCACCTGCTGCACTGGAAGAACACCCAAAGAATAGGATAAAGGAAAAAGAAAAAATCCTGAAAAGTAGTCTCAGCAGCAATTCCAACCGTGTGAATCTGTTTCCACTACTGAGGCCACACTTTGGGAATCCAGACTTCATGTGATTTTGAGCCTGCAGCAGGGCCAGCTTTGTAGGCATCAAATAAAAGTAGGATATGGTAAAGGCGCAAGCACCACAGCCAGAATTTAAGAATAAGAAAGGAAAGACAGATATGAGCCCTGTTGTTTCTGGCTACAGGAATGACACTACAAGAGGAGCTGATTTTTCAATGCTTTATTTTGTATGGACGTGTGGCAGCAACATGTATGAACCTCTGCTGTGCCATAACTGAACTTTCTCCTTTCCCCGGAACTCCTCCCTTTTCTTCTCTCGCCTCTGGCCGGCTGTGACGTCATAGCATTGGAGATACCGTCAGGGTCATAGAGAACCCAACTCTGCACCTCCCCCCATTGAGACATGGCCCCCAAGTGTTCTTACTGAGTCCAGTTGTCTTCAATAAGCCATCAAAGTCTGGTCATAACATGGCCTGACCGCTTGGTCACCACTGGAGGAGTCGATTCATTACCCTTCGGATCACTCAAGAAATCTGCCAATGCCTTTAGACTCAGTGTCACTACTGAGGGGTTGCCATCGTCCTGATTGGAGATTGTGATCTTAAGCTCTGATGCATTCCAGGTTATGGACTTTCTGGGGTGAGATGCTATGACCATGTTCCCTTTGACTGCAGTGACTTGAGGCGCCTTGGTGTTAAATGGGTTATCTGTTTTCTTCTGTTGTCTCTGCTTGACTACTACCCAGTCACCCTCTTCAGGGAGGGTTTCCTGTGCTCTGTGCTTGGCGTCAGCTTGAGCTTTCATTTTCCTCTTCTTTTCTCGGTCAGTGGCCTTGATGTTGTTAGGCCCCCATGATGCCGTTCATGAGTCCACTGTGGCAGGTTGTTGTGAACAGATCTGCCAAGCATGGGTGTGGCAGGACTCTCTCCAGTCATTCAGTGGGGGTAGTCTGATAAGCCCGCAGAACTTGACAGAGAGCTTCCTCAAGCAAAGTCCCTCTTCGGTGGCTCTCTGCACTGTCCGCTTGAGGGTCCCCATTCTCCCTATTAGGGTTACTATTCTCTCCCACATACCCTCCAATTTTTCTGACATCTCCAGAGGCAGTGGTCGGGTGGCTGGCGATAGACCGATGCACAGATGGCATTTCCGTAGGTTCGTCTTTACCATGGCATCCAACCCAGGGAACCACCATCTGTCTCGGAGTGTCTTTTGTTGGCAACTATCTTTCGGGTGTCCTTTGTGGACTAGGTCAATGGCTTGTTAGCGGAGGTTTTTAGGGATTACAATATGTGACCTTCTCAGGACAATCCCCTCTCGAGTGACGGCCAGCTCTTCCGTGACAATGTAGAAAGTCTTGATCTCCTCAACGTCATCACGCCACTCTTTGCTGTGCTTCCACTTATTTTGAGCAATGAGGTGTATGGCGAGAGCTAGGTTACCGTCATCCTTTGTAGCCTCTGCTCTTTGAGGAATTGAGGGTGCTGGGGTCACGCTCTTGCTGACCGTGAACTGGAGCTAGTCCTCAGCAATGGATGAGTGTCTTTTTGGTTACTGCTGTGGCTGTCTGGAGAAGTAATCGGCTGGATTGTGCTCCTTGCCTGGTTTATGGACGATGACATAGTAATATTCTTGGAGGTATATTCCCCACCATCGATCCTAGGGAGCCTTTTGGCTCTGGGGTTCCCAAAGATGGTTAGAAGGGCCTGTTGACAAGTTATGATGGTGAACCTTTTGCCATATAAGAAGAAATGGAAGTGTTCACAGGCCCACACTACTGCAAGATTCTCCTTCTCAGGTTGAGAGTATGCTTTTTCACTGTCAGAGGGACTTCTGCTGGCATAGTTGATGATATGACACTGGGCCTCCGGTGTTCCAGAGTGTTGTGCAAGAATAGCAACGAGACCCACCGGTTTGGCCTCAATACTAACTTCCGTAGATAGCTTGGGGTCAAAGTAAGTCATAACAGTGGCCTTGGCGAGAGCAGCCTTCTTTTGTTGGAAACTGTGCTCATAACATAAGACCACTGGAAGGCCACCTTCTGTTTTGTGAGGTGATGAAATGGGACACTAATGATGGCATGTGCCAAATACATCTGGCATAATATCTAGCCATGCCTAAAAAGGAGCGGAGTATGATAACATCACTTGGCGGGCTAGCAGTAGTGAGGGCAGTGACTTTTTCCAGCTCAGGCATCATACTTTTGTCTGAAAACAGGTGTCCAGGAATTTCAAATTGGCTGTGTGGAACTCACATTTGCATGTATTGAGGGTAAGACCAGCTCACAGAGCAGATGAGAGACTTTGTTCAGTGCAGCATCATGCGCCTTCGGTGGGGGGGCAAAAGCGAGAAGGCTGTTGCTGTAGTTTAATGCATTAGTTGCAGGCTGGATGATCTTACAAATGACTTCCTGGAAGATTTCAGCAGCTGACGAGATCTCTTGTAACTAAAAAGGCTCAGGTGAGTGGAAATATGATATATCAGCACTGTTCCTCTAATTTGATCTAATGGTGGCCTTTATTAAGTTCTACTTTGGAGAGAAGCTTCACCCCATTGAGTTGGATGATCAAGTCCGCGATGTGTGGATGGGATGGTGTTCTCGTTCTATCACCTTGTTCGGCTGTGGCATATCAACACATATGCAGAAATATCTTTGTCTGTCCTTTTTTGGGACAACAATGATGGGAGACACCCACGGGGTGGGGCCTTTAGATAGTTCAATGATGTCAAGACTGAGTAGATTCTTGATTTCTGTTTCCACCTCTTCTTAGGGGTGGAATGCAACTTTCCTGTGCCTCTGTGCCACTGGGTGAGCACTTTCATCAATGTGAAGGTGGACACAGGCATCTTTCAGTTTTCAGAGGCCACCAAAGAGAGTTGGGAACAATGGATAATGTCTGGGTCTGTCTCAAGATGGAAGTTGATAAAGATCAGACCCACTGCAGCTGCCATGGTGAAACTGAGAAGGCAGGCATGCCTTACCTTGTAGCACATTCATCAATCAGCAGATTTATAAAGTGCAGCTAATCACCCAAGAGTATATCCAGGCACTGAGAGATGTGCTGTTTCAGGTAGAATCAGTTAAACAGCCAGGACTTGAGTGCCTTCCGATATTCTAGAAGAGAGGTGGAAGTCCAAAAGTGCAGTGGGATGTTGTTTCAGGTTTTTGCCACAAGGTAGGAGAAAGAACGTCCTCCACAGTTGCTTCGGCGAATGTGGGGGGTGTGAGTGAGGGAGAGGGAAGTGGAATGCAGGCGTCTGGAGGGCTGGTTGATGTATGCTGGCCCTTGGTTGTGCAGGGCCTTGTATGTGAGGATCATCAACTTGAATTGGCATCTCTTCTGATTTGGGATTCAGTGTAGTTTTCTAAGGTGAGAGGTGTTGTGGGTCCATTTGGGGAGGTCTAGGATCAGTCTTGCTGTGGAGTTCTGCATGGTTTGGAGCCTCTTCAAGAGGTGAATGATGATTCCTGCATAGAGTGTGTTGCCATAGTCTAGTTGGCTTGTGACTATTGCCTGAGTGACGGTCCGTCTGGTATTGATGGGGAGCTATTTGAAGATCTTTCGAAGCATGCGCTGTGTGTGAAAGCTGGTGGAGGAGTCTGCGCTGATCTGGGATTCCATGGTTAGTTTGCTGTTGAGGATTATGCCAAGGTTTCTAGCATGGTCGGTGGATTTGAGTGAGGGTCCTACCTCTAAGGGGTCCCCAGGAGTCATTCCAAGGGGTGGTGTTGTGGCCAAAGATCATTGTTTTGTCTGTATTGAGTTCGAGGCAGTTGTTTTTCATCCAGTTAACGACACTCGTCATTCACCTCTGAAAGTTGGCTCTTGTGGTTGTAGGGTCTTCTGAGAGCAAGAGGATGAACTGGGTGTCGTCTGCTTAGGATCTGACGATGTTGGCCAGAGGGGATCATGTAAGTGTTGTACAGTGTGAGGTTGAGGGATGGGCCTTGAGGGATGCCGTAGATGACATCCTTAGATTCTTCCTTTGCGGAAAGAGGCGATCCACTTAAGGGGGTATCCTTGAATTCCGATGTGATGTAGCCTCTTGATCAGGGTGTGGTGGGAAACTGTGTTGAAAGCTGCTGAGAGGTCAAGGAGGATCAGAGCTTTCATTTCTCCCTGGTCGAGGAGGGCTCTGATGTCAGCGATGGCTGCGATCAACGCGGTTTTGGTGCTGTGGTTGGTGCGCAATCTGGATTGGGTGATGTCTAGAAGAAGGTCCTTCTCCAGGTGCTCCATGAGTTGGCGGTTGATGGCCATTTCCAGGACTTTGGCGTGTAAGGGGAGCAGGGGGATAGGATGGTAGTTTTTGAGGTTACTGGGGTCAGGGTAAGGTTTTTTAGGAGAGGCTTGACTTTTGATTGTTTCTGTTCTTCAGGGAAGGTGGCCCTGGCGAGCGAGGCGTGGAAGAGGTTGGTGAGCTCGCTGCTGATCCTGTTGCTTCCGAGGTTGAAAATGTGGTGTTGTGGGGGCTCCTGAGTGGGCTGAGTTCATGATGGTGGTGGTGTCCGCAGGGGTGAGCTGGTCCCAAGTGGTGAGTCGGTGGTCTTGGTTGAGTTCTGTGAGTGTGTGGTGGTGGAGATAGTAGGAAGGCTTTGGATCGAAGTTCTTGTAGATGGTGGAGATCTTGTTGTGGAAAAAGTTGGTCAGAGTGTCGCAAAGTTTTTGGGAGAAGGTGATATTGTTTTCGGTGGCTGAGGGGCTTGAGAATTCTCTGACACTGTTGAAGAGTTCTTTGCTGTGGTTGCTGCTAGCTTTGATGTGGTCCGCAAGGGCATTCTTTTTCGTCGCTCTCAGTAGCCGGTGGTAGTGGTTGAGGGCTGTCTTGAAAACGGTCCTGTTTTCTTTCTGGTGCACCATTTAATCTCCAGTTGCTTGCAGTAGATTTTGATTGTCCTTAGTTCTTTGGTGTATCATCTGCCTGTTTGGTGGATCGCTTGTGTCTGCTGGGCTTGATGGGAGCAACGTTATCAGCGCAGTTGGTGAACCAGGGTGTGAAGGTTTTGACAGCCTGGTCCAGGTTAGATGCAGTGTCAATGTGGGAATTGTTGAGAGTGTTGGTCCATTGGCTCTCTGACACTTTGCTCCAGCTGCGGTCGGGGTGCAGGGAGGCTCGGCGGCGACAGGGGGGCTGATGATGGTGAAGTGGACGAGGGCATGGTCAGTGCAGGTGAGTTTGGTGACGTGGCTATACTTGACTCTGTTGCTGGATGTGAAGATGTGGTCAAGATTGTGACCTCTAATGTGTGTGGGGCTGGAAATGAGTTAGATGAGTCCAAGGTTATTCATTCTGTCAAGTTGGTGGTGTTGGTGTTGTTGAGGTCGCCGAGGTGGACGTTTAGGTCTCCAAGAAAGATGCGGGACACGGACACCAATCCCTGGACGCGTGACACCCTAGGCTCAGGATCAACCGAGCAGTGACATGGGAGAGGAAGTCATTCCCAGGACACATGTGCGCCAAGGGGGGGGAGGCCCAGCTGCTTATCCCCTTAGGCACTACGGGGACAGGCCAGTGTGCCTAGTACAGCTTAGATGAGATGGCAGCACATTTCCCCTACATACTCCGACCCAGGCGTGACGATTTGACGGTGGTTTTCTTTTTCGTTTTATTGTTTGATTGTTGGATTATAAACTGTATCATGTTTTGCCTCGACCTTTCCTTCCCAATTGGACAATTAGGTACAGACATTCATGAGGAATGCCATTTGGGCGCATGGACAAAATGACAGCATCAAGGCAAGACAGGGCAAATACTTTGTCACCCAAATGGACATAAAAGTGCGATTCTTCTGATAACTAAATCGGATGTCATGCATAACAAATACACTCTTTTGTCATTTACCTGTTGTACAGAACTGATATTGGTCACAGTTTACAATGTTTCAAGAGTATGCATAGCAATATTTATCGCATTTGCACTGGTTGCCTGATCCCTACCTCATATATGTTTATTGTTACCTGTGTATTTGACAATATGCAAATAAAGATATTAAAAAAAAAGAGGGGGGATGAAGTCGGGAATGGTACTGCAGAAGCTGGGGCATGGTCCTTGTGGTCTTTAGGAGATGGTGCCCCTGGTGGTTGATTTGGCTTCAGTTTGGAGTTTAAAGTTGAGGTGTTCCATTGACAAAGTGGCATTGTCTGTGGTGGTGCAGTGGATATTTTCTTTGTTTATGATGGCGATCCCTCTTCCGTGTTTGTTGGTGCAGTCCTGGTGCGCAATTATGTATCTGTTGGGAGTTGCTGAGGCTACATCAGGAGCAGATGCGGGGTGAGCCAGGTCTCTGTGATGAAGATGACATTGGGGTGAGGGTGGTGATGAGGTCCCAGATTTTGGTGGTGTGTTTGCAGAGTGAGCGTGTGTTGAGGAGGAGGCAGTTGAGTTGTTCCAAAGCAGGTGTGTTGCATTGGTTTGTAGGCATGGTGGGCTTGTCGTGAGGGTGGGTGCTCCGGTGCTAAAGGAGATGGGGCACTGTAGACAGGCAAAAGCTCCTACCGTAGATTGGGGAGATGTACGGCAGCAGTTGATGTTGCGGTATCTGGAGTCCAGAGCTAGAAGTTTGGTGGCGGTGTAGCTGCAGGGAGTTGGAGAGCCAGGGTTCCTTGCGCTGGGTGTGGTTGAGGTGCAGATGGGCTTGCCTTAGGCATGCCAGCTAAGTGCCAGCTGTTTGCATCCAATGCGCGGCTGCCTCCATTAAGTAGGACCTGGGAGGAGCACTGGGTGGCGGAGGGCGGGGCTGGTGGGAGACAAAAATGGCAGAAGCATGAAAATGAGCAGGAGGGCAAAAGAGTGAGAAACGAGCGAAAGGGCAAAGAGAGAAAAACGATCCTGGGGCAAAGAGAGGTAACAAGCAGGACGCAAAGCTAAAAAAAATTATCAGGGGGCAAAGTGAAGTGAGGCTCATAGCCGAAAAAGCAGAAGCGGGTAAAAAAATTAGCACAAGGCAAGAAGACCTACTGTACGGTGTCCGACAGTGGGGGGAGCTAGAGCTGGGTCCTGCTCCTGGATGGGAGCTGTGATGGAGTTCATGCCATGTGATGTGATAAGGTTCAATTGATGGAGCCACAGCTGTTAAGAGTTTTGGATGCAGCCCAGGTGTAGACTGTGAGGGTTTTGGGACTGGGTCAAATCTGATGAAATGGTTCAAAGACATCACGTTGATTGATGGCCCACTTTCAATTATAAAGGGTATGGACTGACCTTTCAGGTCCAGGTGAACAACTGGGCAATTGCCAGTGGCCTTCAGCAGGTGTACATGATAGATGATCTCAGTTTCTGCAGAGTTCTAGACTTGTGGCAGTATGCAGACAGAGGACCCTGGGAACAGAAGCTCGGCAGTCTGGGATGTAGAAATGGGCAGCAGTGCTTCGCTCCATGTACGTGAGAGACGCTGTGAACTTCCCTAAGCAGCATATTGGTGTGTCTTCTCCCAAGATCGATTCTCCTTCGAGCCTCAACCAAGTGTATGCAACTGTGGAGGGAGGCTAGGTCTCGCCGACTGATAACCTTGACAGAGGCACCACTGTTGATGATGAAGTTCATGGGGCACCTGTTAAGTGAGAGGGCGACAGTGGGTCGCGGGCTGACGGATCTGCACTTCGACATCATCATGAGGTATCCATTTTCTTCGCTATCACTGGCTGGTGATGTGGTGGATTGAGAGGATGGCAAGGTAGGTGGCTGGCCTCTGATTGTTGTGAGAACAGTCCGCAAGTGATGGGGGGATCTGTTGCTTGATTTGGGACAGTGTCGCTTATCACTAATTGGTTTGTCTTTGTGTCTGCTGCAATCAGAGCATTAATGCTTCATTTGGGCACAGCAGACAGATTTGAAGTAATTTTCTTTCCCACAACTCTTGTACACATGTCAGAGGGCTGGGAACTTTTCATCCTAAAGGGTAAGTCAACCCACAAATGTAGCATGATCTTGGGGTTTCTGGAAGCCATGTCAGCCGCTTGTTTGTCAACACATTCTTTCACGTGGTCTGTGGCAAGCATCTTGGCCAGAGAGTGAGTTTCTCTAAGCATTCGTCTTCACAAAGCTTCAGATTGACAGCCATCAATGATCCTGAGGAGCATGGGCTCCTTGATGAAAAAGTCTGAGAAAAGACAGTGTTTCATTAAGGTTTTTAGGCACTCTACAAAGTCGTCCATTGACTCTCCTGGTTGCTGACGAGCTTTTCCGAATGTGTACCATTCATAGTCCACATTGGTGGCAGAATCAAATTTTTGGGCAAGTTTGTCTTTTATCTTTTGATATGTGTTGGCTTCTTCTTTGGGGATTTTCTTGAGGGCTTCTTTGACGCCATCTCCTGCAAGGTTTTTGAGGTAGCGAATCACTTTGGTGCCATCAGATTCGTCTAAGGCTTCAATGAAATTGTCACTTTTTTTTTATACAATCAGCTCACCGCGCCCCAATGTTGTGCTCCACTGACGTGTCGAAGGGAGGCAGAGACTTCAGAAAGCTGCAGCATCATATGCAGGCAGTTTTTCAGTGGGTGTAGTAGCATATGACAATGCGCGCACCTTGAGCTTACAGCATAGAGGAAGTGAGTAAAAGAGTGACTGTGCATGCACCAGAAGCAGCAGTTAGCAGTGGATTGATGGTGCAAAGCAGTAATCAGCCAGGGGTGTCACAGTTCAGGATGGCTGCCAGGCAGAGACAGGCCTAATGTAAGAGCAGATTGATAGGCCTCCCCAATCGAAGATAACCACCAACCAGGGAACATAGCTTGGAGTGCTTGGGGCAGCCCAGGTAAGGCTGTGTGCTGAGCAGGGTGAGCGTCAGTGGGTGCTGTGTGCGGATGAGGCTCTGCAAGGACCCTGGCAGTTGTGAGGATGCCAGGTAAGCAAATGCGGCCGCAGGGATTCACTGCGGGAGCTGGCCGGCGTTGGAGCAGGAGGCACTTGCTCACCGGAGTCAGCCAATTGCGCTCGCTGGAAAACGATTGGGTTGGATATGGCGCTGCCCTGTTGGGCACTCACCTGCTCATCCCCAGTTGTTGTGTCTGGCTAGAGAAATGACATACGTCATGAGAAGCTGATTTTACAATGCTTTATTTTGCACAAGCGAGGGCTCCAATATGCATGAACCTCCGCTGTGCCATAACTGAACTTTCTCCTTGTACCGGAACTCCTCCCGTTTCTGACATCACAGCCTTGGTTGGAGGCACTGTCAGGGTCCTAGAGAACCCGACTTTACAAGTCCCAGCATCACCATCCCTGCACCCTGTTTATAGTGAGAAGAAAAAGTGCCAGCCCCGCCGGAGAAAGGGAAACCAGTCTGAGGACAGGCACTATAGTAAACAGGAATTGCTATTGGCACCAATCCCCTTTCATGTCCTATGCCGGAGTTGGCCATATTAAGGGATTATGGTAAAATTCCCTTTTCAATAGATATATTTTAAATGTTGTGCCTATCTGGAGGAGGCAGGGCCTCCCAAGAATTGCAATTACGAAGATGAGGAGGTAATGGATGTTCCACTGAATTATGTATACTGATATTGTAAATTGACTGCACTCAGTGATTTACTTATTTCACCTGCTATTGCTAATGTACCATTAAGTAAATAAGTGAAGGAAGCTGGTACAACAAGCATATAGATCAGCAAACAAAGAATCCATGCAGGCAGTGCAAGGACGATCAACACGATCAGTGTCAGCTTTATGGACAGAAGAGCCTCTTTGTCAGAAATATGCAGGGCGGCCACGTGGTCAATGCCCCACTTCTTTGTTAATTATTGTAGGTTGTTCTATTTCAGTCTCATGAAAATAATTTTGGTTCAGTTGTATTAAATACAGCACAGACGTAATTGTATGTTAAATGTAACTTGTTTTCTGTAAGCATTTTACTTGGTGTCCACGCAACTTGTTTCTACTTCAAATATCCTCAAATATGTCAGGACTGGGACGAGGAGGATGGATGATGGGTAATGAAATAATACTCACCTGTGATCTCAATTACTCTGAATGATAGTCGTCCTTATCTCAGTATAATTTCCCTACTGCCCTTTCTAATTTTTTTCCCTCCTATGAGCTTATGTTTACTTGATTCAAATAGAAGGTGGGAGAGGGGATGGGAGGATTATGGCTATTGTGATGTGCAATATTACAAAGGGGACTGGCATCCTTTATTTTTTTTACTTTAACTTGTAAAAAATCCTGTCGGAGGTGGAGCTCCTCCAATATGTTAGGACAGGGATGAGGAGGACTGTAATTAAGAGTAATAGAGATTACCTGAAAGTAATTATTTCATCAGATGTTCTCACTTCATATGGATTTTATTTCTCATCATGAATAGACCTTACTGGAATCATCACTTCGTGCGGCAGTATTATTTTGTGCATCTGGGCTTTGAGCAGGCTAACTTTGGATTATATTCAGAAAGATGCCCTCCGTAAATTGTTTATTACCACTTGGAGTTCCTATACATACCCTGTATCTAGTACTCAGTAATATGTACCGTAGAAATATTTATAAGTATTTTAAATGTTACATGGTAATCTGTAGGAGGAACAGTGCAAGGCCAGCCTGTATAGCTGACCATGCTAACACTCTTTCAATGTTGTGCACTTCTCTTTTAGACATAGTGTGCATGGACAAAGTGGAAGACATTCTCCGCCTGCTACAGTCAGATCCGTGTGGACGAAGGGACCACAAGTGGATTGTGCAAAAATATATTGAGAGACCATTGCTGATTTACAATACAAAGTTTGACATTAGGCAGTGGTTTCTCGTCACTGACTGGAACCCTTTGACAGTCTGGTTCTATAAGGACTGCTACCTGAGGTTCTCAACACAGCATTACACCTTAGACAACTTAGAGAGGTAAGGAATGATAGTTATTTAATGAAAGTATTTGATAAATATAGAACTCAATATGTTTTCCTTTTGCTAAGATACACATTTCATGTTAGTCATATTTTCTCATATATATTTAATTTGTCACGCAGCTGCGTCCACCTTTGTAATAACTCCATCCAAAAGCATTTTAAGAACTGCTCAGAGCGGGATCCTCTTTTGCCAAGGTACAACATGTGGGGAAGTTCGAAGTTCAAAGAATATTTACACAACAGAGGATTTGGTGGCATGTGGGACAGTGTTATCTACCCATCTATGAAAAATGCCATCACGTATACTATGAGGATGGCGCAAGATACTGTTGAACAACGGAAGAATAACTTTGAGCTTTACGGAGCAGATTTCATCCTTGGAGAAGACTTCAAGCCCTGGCTCATAGAAATCAACTCTAGTCCAACCTTGTTCCCTTCTACTCCAATTACAGCACACCTGTGTGCTCAGGTGCAGGAGGATCTCATCAAGGTTGTCATTGACAGGCAGACTGACAAGGGCTGCAGTACTGGGAAATTTGAACTTCTCTGGAAACAGGTTAGTGTGTATTCAAATTGTTTCTGAGATGCTTATCTGACCCTTCTAAATGAGTTGTGAGATGTGTAAGTCACTTCATTACTTATGTCTATTGTTAAATTACTCATGTAAGGAAGCATACAACTATTGGTACAGGCTAATGTATTATATGTGCATCTGAGACTTGTCTAGACCAGGGTGGTTTAAAATTTATTGATCCACAAGGGGAGGCTCCAGGAACGATTTTCTGAATTAGGGCTAGATGGCTCGGTCAGGTAACACTTGCCACTGACATTTGCTTTGATCTATGTGAAAAGCTAGAATTCAAATGAGAAACTTAATGTTGTAGTTGCTTGTAGAGAGAGGGAGAGAGAGTTCTGATTCGCAGTTAGAATACTACGTTTGTAATTGAAGTTTGTAGTTAGTATTTGTGCAATGAGAATCTAAAGTTTGTTCTCTTTTGCAAGCATTCTTGATGAAATTAATTAGGTCAGGTCAACCAAACCCATTGCTCATTATAACACATTGGAATACTGGAGTTCCTCTGAAGTGATCACTCAACCTTCTTTTGTCTGTCAACAGTGAAGGCTTTCTGTGTAAAGAAACAGAGAAGCACTGCATACTTCTCAACATATTGCAGTAGGGTAGTGTTCACAAATTATGTCATGACGTGAATAACTTAATTCTTTAAAGAATAAGAACATTCTTATAGCATATGTCCACTTGGGTTTGGGCTCATCACTTTACACTTTGGAGTTTCCCAGGGATCTCTTCTGTCACCATACGGTTCATTCTATATGTGGACAGACTGGAAGAAGTGTGGGCATGTTCTGCCATTTCTTTCCAAAACTATGCTTCTGCCTCTTGTGTATATATTGATTATCACATATTTGGTTTGCTAAAATAGTGATTACATATTCATTAAAATATAGTGAAACTGGGTGCTCTCAAGTTTCCACATAATAAACCAATCCAAGATGTTGCTTTAGTATTTGTATCGCCTACATCTGAGGTGGTCTTAAACTTAAAGAAGTGTGTGCGGATGGGGGAGATAATTATCCAGAGGGAACACCAAAGTAATTCTAGCTTTTCAGAAAAATGACAATTTTCTTCAATATTGGGTACTAACACTAAAAACACTTTCCTACTTTACCTTCCGTAGCAAACTGAACATGTATTCTTAGTAAATGCCAGTAGGAGCACGTCTTCTTTATCAGCTAGGCTAGCCACAATGTCACATAAAACATGTTTGCTCCTTCGAGTTGTCCAAAACATCACCCACTGTGCTCCTTCCTAGAGCCCAAAGAGTGATACATTAGTCAAAATTACTTCTTCAGAATGAAGGTACACATTTGATGCCTAGGCCTGATTTTTTAATAAACATTTTTTATGTTTAATAGTTTTATTTTGATTGTACAGTGCTTGACAGGTCTTTGTATATTAGCTTGTGCTTTGCAAAACTTCAAATTAAGGACACTGATTCATGGGAATAAACCTGCCCTTGTTAATACGTGTTCATAATAGAAACTCTACACCGAATTGGATAATATAATGATACTTAGGGCACAATATTCATGTCTGACAATATTTCTGTATGCAATATTCTGATATGCATCTCTCCCACACTTCCCCTTCCTTCAAAACATTAATTCCACATTTGGGGGTCCCGAGAATGATGTAAAATAGATATTAATACAATCTACTCTCGCCTGTTCACCTGTACTACCATTTTAAAAAGGCTTTGTCCTGCATCTGCCACTTCCTCAGCCAATGGCTGTGTTGATGCTCCTTTCTGGGCTATGGAAAAATGCTAAGTATATTAACAGAGTGATTTATTTTATGTCAAACCACCAACACCCCAGCTTTACAATGTTTACTTGTTTTCTGCGAGATACGAACGGAAGATCGTCATTTCTCAGAGAATGTCTGTTCAGGAAAAAGAAAAGTAAACTGAAATCCTTTCTGGACCTCAAACATTTCAATACATTGCTTCATAAAAAGTTAAGAAAAGGAGTTCTTTAGTGCAAACTTCCCTACTCTAAGATCAGAATTTTTGAAGTTGTGCTCTTGATCCTAGAATTATTGCATTGTTCCCAAAATTCCATTGTTTTAATTGTGCCTGTTCTCTTTTTCTTTCTTTAGTTTCTGAGGATCTGTCTTCTAAACTGTTCTGCAAATTTACTTTTCTGCCTTCCTTCAGTTTCACAAAATGCTATTCTAAATAAACCAATATTATATCTGCAGCCCAGTGCCTATGTTCCCAACAAGCCTGTTCACTTGACCATATGGTTTAATTCTGGGACACATCACTTCATCTTACTATGCATTAGTGTCGATGGTTGCATCATTGTGAGCCCATACAAAGTGCTAGATCAATGACTGGTTACATTTGACAGCTAGGGGAACTCTGTAAGATCGAGTCATTGCGAAAATGGTACTGGCCCATTATTCAGTGCTTTTTACGCCTGTAAGTTTGGTACACTTGTGCAAAAGTTGGTTTTGCACTCATAAAAGGATTTACTCACCATGGGCTGGATGCAGGTGGGAAGTGGTAGTTCCAGGGTTGGAATGCCTTGTGAATTTGTGCACACCCACAAACTTACCTGTTTAATGCTTTTTACCAACTTCTCTCTAACCCATACCAAGTCTATAAAATCTCATAAATGTACTCTTGAAAAGGACTGGAGTATAATTTTCCATGGTGCAAAGGTACTCTCCCTCCCCTTTCCAAAAAAGAAGGGGTGTTATGAAAGGATTTCCCCCCAGGAGAGAAAATGAAAAAAAAGTTTAACCAGTGAATTTGCGCTTGCTTTGCCATAGCATATATAGTTGCTCCTGCAAATATAGAATTCCCAAAGTTTGCTAGGAATATGGTTTCCAGTCCTCTGTAAACTCTTTTGAATTCATTAAAGTTGTGAATCCGCGCAAATGGAAGTTCAAAAACTGAGGGTACACTTTTGTAACGCTCTTTAACAATGTGGGGGGGGAGGATGTGGCTTAATTGCCAGAGCTGTCGATTTTGGTACTGAAGAACTAGGTTCGAGTCTCTGCGTTGGCTCAACATCTTGTGATTCTAGGCAAATCGCTTAATCTCTCCAGTCGAAATAAAACGAATGTCCTTGTGTAATGTAACTAGTGCTCGAATGCCTGTGGTTTGAGTTTGTGCTATATAAAACTGCCCCCAGGAGCAGCCGGGACCACGGGAGAACACCACAGGTTCATTGCTGGTCTGCGTCTTGACGAAAGTGTAACTACAGATGAGACTCCTCCCGAGCCCCGTACTTCTGCCTACCGCTACACCATAGTGTTTTTTATCAGTGTCCGTAAGTATACTGACACCTACGCATATCACCACACACCTTAGCGCATGTGTTGGATACTATATTCACGTGGCGTGATTTTTTTGCCACTCACACCACCCACCTGGTCCTGAAGAAAGCCCCTCCATTGTGTTTCAGTGGGCTGAAACATGTTGACCTTTACTTGACAACTAGGAGCAATTGTCTCCATTGGTTGCCACACTTGTTTTTAAACAATACCCTGGGCGGTCATTAATAAACTTATCTGACAAGGACTCCCAGAGGTATTTTTTAACTCACACTTATCACATTACACACAACACCTGCTCCGCTGTAATCAGGCGTCGGAGCACAACCGGGGGGCATTCGGCCACCCGGTTGGGACCCCAATGATGAAGCATGACACCAACTAGGTTGGTGTGTGAGGGGTCTTTTAAGAAACCCCAATGGGTCTCAGAGACAGTTTACCCACAATAGTGAGGTCGTAAATACTCTTCAGTGGGTTCGTCCACATTGTTTAACTTAATATTGAATTGGGGACAAGGACGCACCCCTGCAATTCCCTTGCTCTCTCCTTGTTTCATACTATATAAAACTGCCCCCAAAAAATTAAATAAATTATTAACATCTTTCCCATTATACATAGCCACAAATTGTTAACATTTGGAAACGTGTAAACATTTGTTTATGCAACAACAGTAAGTAATGAAAGCTGAGCTTCTATCCCACTGTGTTTCCATGGAGCGTTCGTCCATTAATGAATTCTCGCAGAAGACACTCAAAAATAGCTCAGAAGCTTCTTGTGACCTTAGAGCAGCTGGGCTTTCGCGCATTAAATGGCAGATTTCCAGGAGATCGCCCTCAGGTAGCAACATTCCACAATGCAGTAGAAAGCACAACAATAGAATATACTTTTGTCTCCCGTTACATGTTTTCAAAAGTAGAGGATTATCATATTGGAACCTTAGACTACAGCGATCACCTGCCACAAGAAATCACGATAGAAGTGTCATGGACAACTCAACTACAGCTAGCAAATGTACACTGCTCAGAGTACACAACCAACGAGAAAAGAGTAAAATGCAAAATAGATGACCAAGAAGGCCTCTTCGCTCTTGCGAAGCAACTACTCGGAGAAGTCCAAGCTGCAGAGCTTGATATAATAGAAAGCTGGGAGACATTCACAAAAAATCTAAAACAGCTTAAAGTATCCATAAACAGCGCTCTACGGAAATTAAAGAAAGGCGGCCCAGACACCTTACGGCCTTGCATGAACTGAGGCAATTAAAAGCAACTCACAGGAAACTAATCTGGTGCCTCAAAAAACAAGCAGAAGAGTCTCTCTGGGCAAAACTTCTGCATGATATTAAAACTAACAACAGCTCGCGATTTTGGCAGAGGATCAATACTCTGGCTAATCCGCTGAGCCAAGGTATTAACTCACATGTGACAGAAGAGGTTTGGACAATTTTTCTTCAATCCCACTTCGGTAGAGGCCTAGGAACCCAAACTTGCACAAACATCCCCCGTTTGAATTGGAAGCATCATCACCCCAAACCGACTCACTCGCTACATCGGAACAACTTTTCACAATCACGAATAACCAAATCTGCAAAAGAATTTCTAAGGGCAGGCGAGAGGGAGCTCCGGGCCCAAATGGGATCCCGCCAATATTGTTCAAACATGATCCAGAACACTGGGCCAAAGCACTGAAACCGATCTGTGAATCAATCGTGCAAACATCAATGATACTATCATCACGAAGGGGCTCAATTATGTCACTTATTTATAAAAAAGGCAATAGGAACGACCCAAAAAGCTACCGGCTGGTAGCCCTATTGGATAATGAAGCTAAATACTATGCAGGATTAATATTACTAGAAATAAAGTCTTGGGCTACAGAAACTGCGGCAATACCACTAAATCAAACAGGCTTCTGCAACAACATGGGAACCTCTACCAACATCTTGACCCTCTCATTAATAATAGATGCCTCACTTGCACTAAAACAGCCCCTGTACTTGTGCTTAATTGATTATAGCTCAGCGTTCGATCATATAAATAGAAACTTACTGTGGCAAAAACTAAAAAGGCTGAACATCCCATCTTTACTTTTAAAACAGCTAATCCTCCTACACAGCAACACCTGGGTGCAAGTAAAACTGGGCACTGGAGATCACCTAACAAAGAAGATCCCCACGACCTGCGGTCTGAAACATGGCTGCTTGTTAGCCCCAATACTTTTTAATCGCTGAACGAAAGCAACTTGCACGCCCCGAAGCTTTGTGGCTTGCATCTATCAAATCTATTCTATGCGGATGACCTTGTGCTCATTAGCCGGACACCCATTGGCCTACAGCGCTTGCTCGACATTACATCCCGATATTCAGAGGTTAATAAACTTAGCATTAATCAAGAAAAAACAAAAGTCATGAGCGTGAACACTCGCAAAACAAAGTCATACCACCACTGGCACCTGGCAACAAGCAAGCTGGAAGCTGTACAAGAGTATAAATACCTCGGAGTTATCATCGATAACAAAGGGAACTTCGCCGCTCAATGCAAAGCCATAAAAAAAGGGGGATAATGACAGTCGTGGCACTAAGAAACTTAAAAAATAAGATCTCTGGCTCAAGCTTCTCCCCACTAACCAGGGTGATCCAGGTGAAACTCATACCATCTATAACCTATGGAAGTGAAGCCATGAGAGGGAGAGATGCTGAATCATTGGACGGCACCACAGCAAAAGCATTGCGAATGATTTATGGGCTAACAAGATACACATCCCCCGCACAATTGAGATTAGAGTTCGGGATACAGAGACAAGAGCTGGCCCGTAAAGGAGCATATATCAAAAAGCTGGTATAAAATCAAGGGGGGAGCCAGAAACACTAAACGCCTACTTATGGAAAGAACTGCAAGCTAAAGAGGCATGTCAAGCCAGACGTTATCTGGAAAGCTCACTCGACCAACTAGGCCTACGACATCTCTGGGAGACATTGGGGACCTACACAAGTTTAAAAAAAAAAATAGTTAACAAAACTGTTCAAAAAGAATCCCTCATACAAGACAAAGCTACGTTGTCAGAGTGAGCACACGGCTGGTTCACCATACAGCAAAGCCTCACCCCAAACATACCTCCACACCGGCTTTTCTCAAACCACCAAAGAGAAGTTCCTGAGACTCCACCTAGGTATATTACCATCTGCGCACCACCTGCCACCGTGGCTACGCCCGCCGAAGCCTGCAACCTGTTGTCTCTGCGGGGCAGGGGAGGAGGATATTCTGCACATCCTAACCATCTGTAGGGAACTACTATGGGAGCGCCGGACCCTACTCAGACCACTCTTCAATAAGAAAAACATACAGACCTGCAGACAAGCAGTGCTGGCAAGCTTCTCCGGCGAGGACGTCCAATTGAACTGCCGCTTGGTAAAATTTCTAACCACTGTGGACACAAGAATTAAAAGACAAACAAGTCAACAAATGGTTGCTTAAACGACATGATCAAACAGTCCTAAAAGTGATCTCGCACGGAACGGGCAATCATAAAAAACGCAGTAGCTGAGCTTTAACAGCAACTGTCGATCTATAGCTGCACTAGAAGGCCCCTGGAAGCACCAAGGCGGTGCCCACAATAGAACCATGCACACTTCGGATTCTCCGAATTGAATGACCTCAAAAGCGATCTTGGGCGGACGAGGTCGCTAATAACATTGCAACTGATGATCAACGGGTTTTAATTACACTGGAAATTCCTCTATCTGCGATTTTTGCACACAGAGCTTGCACTTTATTCTATTTGGCACATAGAACCTGCACTTTACCTTCCCCTCGGCCAGGGATTTGGACCCGATCAAGCCATAAACCAAAAAAACGACTTCAAACTCTGGGTCTCAATTGCGCTGGAAACCCTTCCATCTGCGATCCTGGAACACAGAACTTGCACTTTATTCCCATCCGGATCTGCGACTTTGCACACAGAACTGGCATCTGATCTCCCTCCAGTCAGGGACTTGGAACCATTATACACTAGTGATGTTACTCTGAACATTTTAATCAACCTCTTTTTGAATTTATATGTGAACTAAAGCGCACGTAGAATCGGATAATCCGATTCCCTGCCTATTTACCTATGTTTTTTTTTATTAATGTAAATTGTTGCAATGATTTTAACTAATTACACAAATAAAGGATTATCTTATCTTATCATAAATGAACTGTATATACCATTTTATACATTTACATTTTATACATATGAGTACATAATTATAAATTACTGTGGTACTGAAAACAAGCTGCCAAAAGGTTTGAGCTGTAGAGCGTTAGGCCTCCCTATCTAATGTACAAAATAACCATGAAAACTTGTAGTTCTTTTTCCCCCCAAACAATAGACCCTAAGTGCTGGGCAATAGGAATTCCACACCCGTGCACCCCCATCAACAGCCAGCCAAACATCCGACCTGTTAGAAACAGGTGGTGGAACTTGTGAAACGAATTTCACATGGCCTATGGAGGAGCAAGAAGGGCAGTGGGCTCACAACTCTCTGCTCCCTCAGCTCGGGGGCTCTCCACGGATTCCTCCCTGGCCTGTATCTCTTGCGCTGCGGGCCAAAAGGCATCCTAGAGAATTCCCTAGCCAAGGAGATGACGGACGGCTCCCTTCACCCTAAAGTTCCTGAGGGGCTGCAGTAATCCTTAATAGTGCATTTTCTAGTTATTTTTCACCAGTCCCGCACGCACGAACTATCACGGAAGGCATCACCTCCCATTTCAGGTGGACTTTGTGTCTTCATTATAACTCTGGATTAGTATTTCACGATGAACTATCTTCTTGAGTTGTAAGTGTTCTCTAGCATCTGGACCCCAGTTATCTAAGCACTTATACCACTGAAAGAAAGTGCTGATTAATGTAACATCACGTGCAGCAGAGTTCTTTTCCCATCATACCAGGGCCTACGTTCACAGCTAGTAGGCCTCCAATGAGCTGCAGTAAATAACTCACACCACTCGCAATCACAGTGTGAGCCGGAAGGTTACGAGCGGCCCCGGCCCGTTTATTTAAGCCCTCTGGCCACACCTGGCCAGAGAGTGATACATTGTGTGGGTTCTCTTCCGGGCCAGGTTCCGGGCCCCACCTCCGCAGGACTCGGCTCGTTATATCCCTCCCCAAGTTAGTGTTCAAACTAAATAATGGAATTAACAAATAAAGTCTCTAAATCTTCGATTGGGAGGTGGATGTGGTCTCAGGTTGTACCTCAGCTGGCTGGACCGCTGGCTCATGGGTTGACCTTGTGGTGATGGTGTGATCGCGTCAGTGCTCAGGGTGGTAGTCACAGCCAATGGTTGAGAGGAATCTGATGTACTCTGATCTCCTGTGGAAAGGGATGACGTTTCACCAACAGGTTCTCCTTCATTTCCAGTACAGCTGGGCTCACATTCTTCTCGGCCAGGTTGTGGCACTTTCTTGAACCAAGAGACATTCCTTGTTATTACGTCTGTACCCCTTCGGGCAGTGACGGCGGGTTCCGTTCGCTTTTAGAACCGTCCACAGCCCTGGTTCATAGGCTGTCCTGAACTTTCCTCCACTGCGTCTGTTCCGAACCAATACAGAGTTCCCTGGTACGATGATGCGATTCTTGGCTCCCTGTCGGCGACTGGCGTGGTCATTATTCCTCTTCCGACTAGCCTGGGTGTTATATGGTTCATACGGCTCTGGGGATCAAGCCTCGGCCACAGGGATGGTGTCTCTCCGGTACTCAGCTAGCATTAGGGACCAGGGGGATCTCTGAGTCGTGCAGTGCGGGGTGCTGCGGTATTCTCGCAGGAATCGTTGCAATGCTGTTTCAGGGTCAGCTTGTTCAGCCACTGCAATTCGTAAGATTTTGTTTAATGTCCACATAAAGCGCTCGGCTTCACAGTTGGCTTGTGGCCATTGTGGAGTGATTCGATGATGGTGCACTCCTAGTAATGTGAGCAGCTCTCTGAACTCTCCTCCTTGAAATGGGGGCCTGTTGTCGGTCTTCAGTTCGTGGGGTAGGCCGAAGAGTGCAAATGTCCTTTCTAAAACAGGCTGTAGGTGTGCGAAGGCCGTGGACGCGATCACTTCCACTATAGGATACTTCGAATAACTGTCGATGAGCACGGCTGTTACTCTTCCATCAGGAATACTCCTGAAGTCGAGGCTGACCCGTGACCAGGGTGTGGTGGCCGGTGCTTCGGTTATCACAGGAGTTGGGGATTCCTGGCTGTTAGTCAGCTGGCAGGGTCGACAGTTTCTGACCATGGTGTCTATGGCTGCCTCTAGCCCAGGGAACCACACCTTCTCTCTCATGTGTGTTTTCATGCGCATTGCTCCTTGGTGCCCTTCATGGGCGAGGGCTGTTGCTCTTTCTTGGAGGCTCGCTGGAATCACAATTCGGGATCCTCTCAGCACCAGGCCTTATGCTGCAGCACTTAGCTCATCTCGCCATAGTTTCCCTAGGCGTTCTCTCTCCTGCTCGTCCCATTAGCCGGTGTCACGCAGGAAATCTTCCCAGGAACCTTTCTGCAGTGAGGTCATCACTTTGTTTAGAACTGGGTCTCCGGCGGTGGCCGCTTTGATCTCTTCAATGGTGAGGGCATGGGGACATGCCCATTGTGAGATCATGTCGACATACTCTTCTGTCGTTATATCTTGATATATCTTATAGATCTTATAGATTATATCTTCTTGCCCCGGACTGGGTGGGTGATATACCAGTTCCATCTGGTAGTATTGCATTTGTATCGCCCACCGTTCAATCCTCGGTGGGGGATAAGGAGCTGTACCTTTGAATAATGGGATTAGTGGCTGGTGGTCGGTCACGACTCGGAATGGGTGACCGCTGATGTACAAATGGAAATGGTTGCAGGCCCATTTAATTGCTAGCGCTTCCCTTTCAATTTGGGAGTAGTGTGCTTCGGTCGGGGTAAGTGCTTTACTCGCAAAAGCAAGGGACGCCCATTTGCCTGGTTTGGTTTCCTGAGTTAGAAGCGCTCCGAGGCCTACAGGGCTGGCATCCACTAAGAGTTCAGCCATTCTGGTGGCGTCGAAATACGCCATGGTGGTCTTACTTAGTAACGCTTCTTTTACTTTCTGAAATGCTACGTCTTTTTCATTGCCCCATTCCCATGCAGCATCTTTCTTCGTGAGGGCTTGCAACGGCTCTGCTATCGTAGCGAGGTTGTGTATAAACCGCCCGCAGTAAGTGGCCATTCCGAGGAAGCTTCGTACTTTCGATGCTGTGGTCGGGGCCAGTGCTTGCTGGATGGCATGAGATTTCTGGGGGTCAACACAGACACCGTCCTGGCTGAGGACATAACCAAAGAATTCAATTGTGTTCTAGAAAAACAAGCATTTGTCCTTGTGGAGGGTTACTCCATAGTCGGAGAGTCACTGCAACGTGGCTCGGAGATGGCGGTGGTGTTCTTCAGTGGTTGCAGAATGTATTAAAAAGTCATCACTGACGTTCAATACTCCTTGGAGACCCGACAGCATCTCTCGCACCGCATTTTGGAATATTTCGCCTGCGGACGAGATCCCAAAATGTAGCCTTTTTTTTAGCACTGCAGTCCTATGTGGGTCGAGAAGGTCGTGATATACCGGCTCTCCTCGGCCAGCTTCAGCTTGTGATAGCCTGCGTTAAGGTCTAATTTGGAGAACCATCGGGATCCATTGAGGTCCGCTATTATGTTGTCAACTGTTGGTGTAATGTGCCTTTCTCTTTTGATCGCCTGGTTGGGCAAACGCATATCGATGCACAGTATTATCTTCCTGGGTTGCTTTGGCTTCTCGGTATCACCATGGGCGAGATCCACGGGGTCGGCCCGGTTACTTTTTCAATCACTCCCTGTTGTTCCAGACTGTGAAGTTCCTGCTCGACTAGCGGTCGTAGGTGGAACGGTATGCGTCTGTGACGCAGTGCCACAGGCTTCACAGCCCTGTCTATGTGCAGCTTGACGGGCAACCTCTTCATGCTTCCCAGTCCTCTGAACAGGTGGGGGAACAGCTCCAGGATCTCCTCTGTTTGCAAAGCTTTGACAGCCCGGGCGAACGTGACGAGGCCTAGGTCTTCAGCGGTGTGGCTTCCTACTAGCGTGTCGGCTTCTCTATCCACTAGGTGGAATGTTGTGGTGATCTCTTGACCTTCTGATCTTACTGGTACAATTATTTTGCCTTTCAGGGATAGGGGCATTTGGCTTCCATAGGTGAGGATCTTGACATCTGACGGAGTCAGCAGGGGTTTTGGCTGGAGCTGTCTGTACTGTTGACTCCCCATGACGTTCATGGATGCCCCTGTATCGATCAGTGCAGTGACTCGTTATCCGGCGACATCTATGACACACGTGGGTTGTGGGCGTCTCCTCTGTTTTAGGTCGCTGGCAAATGAGATAAAGTAGCATTCGCCTTCCTCTTCTGTTGACGAGTCTTCCAGGTGATGCCGTTGCCACGACAGGATTCTCGCTGTTTTCACATTCTTGGGTGCTTCAAGTGCCAGTTGTCTTACTGCCTTCAAGGGTGGTCTCCTTCCGCGTGCTCCTCGGTTTCTCTGACCACCTCTGCACGCGACAGCGAAATGGTTAGGGGTGCCACATTTTGAGCATGTCCGCCCTTGAGCTGGGCATTCTTCCTGCGGGAGTTCCTCCCTTCCGCAGTATCCGGATCGTGACCCTGCTGAGCTCTTTGCTGGCCATCGTCCTCGGTTTCCTTTACTCGGAGTACGGGGTGCATCAGCACGTTCTGTTTTGATAGTTGCCGATTTGTCTGGTTGTTGGGTGATGGCCATGTCCATTTCTGTTGCGCTTGCATCCGACAAGTCGTGTGATCTTGCCATAATGAGGATTTCTTCTAGCGATATCCCGGGCTGGCGGAGAATGAGGATTCAAAGGGCCTTGTTGTGACATCCTTGTATGACCTGTGCTCTCACTTCCTTATTCTGATCGTCGGCTGTACATTTGCTGGCTAGCTCCCTTAGGCGTGCATGAAATGTGTCCATGGACTCTCCTTCCCTTTGTCGTGCTTGGCGCAGTTTTAATCTCTCGTAGTCGGGATTGAACTGAGGGTCGAAGTGTGCATTGAGAGTCCCGATGGCAGCGTCGTAATCGTTTGCAGCTCCGGTGTTTGGTAGATGCCCAAATAATTTGTATATTTACTCTCCCGCAAAATGCAGCAGTAGGGATCTCTTAACGGTATAGTCAGTCTCCCGCGTCGCGGTGAAATAGTTGTCTAGGCGGCTAATCCACACTTTCCACCTTGGAGACGCGGTGGGTGGGTCTATCAGTTTGCTGATTGGTGGCAAAGCGTTAATCTGGGTGTACTGTGTGGTAGGTTGGATGTGCTGGTGGCCTGCCTGCAGCCCTGGATGTAGTTGTTATGGTTGTGGGGCTGACTGTGCTGCTGCGTCAGTTATTCTGTCCTCTTTTCTCTTTGTGACTTGTATTACTTATTTATTTTATTTTCTTCTCACTTTGGTCTGGTCCCTCGTGGGTGCTCCTGTCCAGTTCTTGTCTCCTATGTGGAAAGTGTCTGTGTTTTTTTTCCAGTTGCAACTTTCTACTTGCATATTCCTTCTATGCTTTTGTCTTATGTGCCTCTGTCGTGTAGTTCCTATAGTACCCCTGCAGGACCTGCGCGTTTGGATAACATAAACTGTGGGCTTGGTGGCAGATTAACTCTGTGCACCCCCACCGAGAAATGTTAGCCTGGTTTGCATTAGCTAGCTCGCAGTGCTACTAGTGTCTCCTCTTATCGGGGAGAGATTAGTTTCTGGCAACCTTAGAACATGACAACCCTGATTCCCTCAGAATCGTGGAAACAATGTACTACCTTTCGCTCAGTCACTCGTGCTTACTTATTCAGTTTGTCTCAGAGAGTTACACAGAATAAACAGTTGGGCGTTCCAATAAGTATTTATTGAACAGTTGTTATTCTAGTGTAAAATATATGTGCTGCAGCAACCAGCAGACAATAGCAGAGATATATTATCAGCAGTACGATAAAATCAAAGGGATAGAACAGTTCTACCATATTGCAATAATCATGAATACATACATGAATATAAAAGCATTATGAAAAGTGCGCGTACTCCTACGATGCCTAACTAGATGTACCTGAGTGTACCTAGCATATGTGTAGGTCTAAAGCCTAAGAGCCAAGAATCCCTCTAGGATTTAGTTGAACCCCCATACCTGAATAGAGTGTGGGACACCGTCTTGGTCTCGAGTTGGACACCCCGCAAGGGCTGTGTTAGACCGCTGTCAGCTGGAGCGACTGCATGCAGGAGTCTCAGCGTCTCTGGTCAGTGTGTCAGCATGGAAGTCTCGGTTCCCCCTGTCTTACCGGGGCAAGATGTGGTGTATTTATACCCTAAAGAGTCTCGGTCCTCAGTATGGTTTGTATTGGACATGAGGAAGATGTCAGGGGTGAACTTTGTACATACATATTATGCAAGTGGTGTATTCCTAGAGAGCCATGCATAATTGAGTACAGTGTGGGGCTGTGTTTGGGAAAAACTCTGCTGTATTCAAAACCACAGGATAGATAACGTTCAGCCCTCAGAGCTCGTTGTGTACTAGCTGGGACCAATGTAGGTGAAAGATCATGCCTATATAAGGAATCATGACTATAATAGGACATGTACGGTTATGACCGTAATAGGGCATATGCAGCTATGACCATAATAGGGCAAGTACGAATATGACCATAGTAGGGCAAATACGAATATGTCCATTTTAGGGCATGTATGAACTGGTCTACATTAGGGCCTCTATGCGGGATATAACACCCACTCCTCTTCCGAATTGGATAAAAATGACCATACTTAAAATCTGGACAATTTAAAAATATTTTTAAAAGCAAGTAAAAACATGTTTCTAAAAAATCGTTTAAAAATGAGGTTTTAAAAAAAAAATGTTAAAATTCAGCTATTTCTAGTTGCTACTTGAAAAAAGTCAATATTGTCTCTCTATAAAAGTTGTATTACCATAAGCAGGAGAAGGCCATGCTTTTCTCAAGCGAAAGTGTCAATGTAAGAAAATGTTCCAAATTTAGATCGTTTGTTTTGAAACGAGCAAAGAAGCCGAATTCTTTCCCAGGACACGATGAGCCAATTCAAGATTAAGCGTCCTGGCTGGGAAGCACAACATTATCGGTGTTAGCAGCTGCAGACGACAAATCCAACGCCTCACAGAGAACGTCAATCGCACACAGATGGAATGTAGCACTGCCAACAGTCGGTGCTGCGGCAGCTTGTGCGGCAGTTGTTACCTGGGTGCCTGTGTAGGAGTCACCTAACCCAGCAGGAGCAAAGGGCACCTGTGGATTCTCCAGGAATGCATTCATCAGAATTGGAAGCCGCTGGGGACAACGCAGAGCATGGACCTTTATGGGGTCCAGCATTGCATCCGTGTCCGGAGGCGCATCCGATGGAAACGTTAGACAGAGATCCAACGTGCATTCTTCTCCGCAGAACAGGCATCGAAGAATAGGTAAGATGCAGTCTACCCAGACTGGTCTAAACGATAGAAACCAGGAGGCATTGAGTTCTCATAGGCAAGAAATGCCCAGAAGTTGTACCATGCGTTCACGGTATTTCCGCTCCAGGAGCGTGTTCGCCATTCCCTCGGGAATTGGGCCGTCCATTGCGTAGCAGTAATATTATAATCAGGATTCCTGCAATGAGGAACAAGATGAGCGGGAATCCTCCAAATACGCTTCCCAATACAGAGTGTATAAAATTTTGGATTACTCCGAGGACTGTCTGAAAGGTGCTTAACAGTCCTGACCCTATGGTCTTAAATAGGTGTACAATACCGCTCGTATCAGACATGTTGAAGATACGACTAACCATTTCTGCGAAATGAATGGGGCAGTTTGTATGTATGAGAGCGTGTATCTCGGTCGAGGTCCTTGCAACTTGAAGTTCATAGGTTTCTCGAGCGGAGGTTAAGGGCACGGGTTGCTGTAAAAGCATGGCTTTCAATCTGCTCAGAGTATCAAATTGTATGAAAGAAACATTCAGCGAAGGCCATAGCGGCACCTCCCTGACTGTATTCAGTGGCGGAAACAATACTTGCATACAGCAAGTAACCCTGGAGTTAACAGTGACCAGATAGGCGACGCCCGGAAGCATCCCACAGCAACTTTGATCATTTAGCATTAAGTAAC
Source organism: Calotriton arnoldi (assembly GCA_963921515.1). Classification (NCBI taxonomy): domain Eukaryota; kingdom Metazoa; phylum Chordata; class Amphibia; order Caudata; family Salamandridae; genus Calotriton; species Calotriton arnoldi. Next base: position 368,140 of record CAWUFW010008535.1, read on the forward strand.
TCCCATTCGAGAGCAGCAGGAAAACCGGTGTGATCATGGCCGCTGGGGTCCCTGACATGTGACAAGATAGGTTCGCTACTGAGCCACTGCAGGCTCCGTGTAGAGAAATATCCTGACACATGAGAGAACCGCTTAAAGCGTTCTTGCAGTTTGTACCGCTCAGATACACTTCTCGATCCCTATTCCGGCATTGATATCTATATGGTAACTCCCAAGATTCCTTAATGTATCCCTTACCCATTTTTAGGTCTCACCTATGCAGCGCGCATGCGCTGCATAGGCAAAAAGACCTTTTGGAATCGCTTCGGCTTTTCAGCCAAAAACGTGCACGCGTTCCATTGCCTTCAATGGCAACGCGTGCACGTTTGGCGATTCACTTGCGGGAGCGAGCGGCGCCATATGGTAGCAATTATCGCTCCTGGCGCCGCTTGCTCCCGCAAGTGAAACGCTTTCACTTTTTTTTCTTTTTGTGCGCGCGCACACAACTCGCGGCCGCACGTCTTGCTTGTTGCGCGGCCAATGCTTGTTTGGCAAAGGCGGCGCTTACTATTGGTTTGTTTTGTCTCCCTCCTGCGTGACATGAGGCTACAGTGCCATGTGTTGACTAGAATGTGTTTTGTACAAGTACGGTAGCCACATAGGATACAAACCCCTGATTGTACACAGCTTCTCCAGTCGGGGCAAGAGGTAAAGCCTCAGTTGTCACAAATTATGTTGAGGTCACCAAAAAGTGTGCAATAGTAAACCTTCCACTTCACCAGAAACCGAATGCTACAAAGAACGCATCCTTGCTGTTTTTGATTTCGAGGTGTAAATGTGTACACATTTGCTGCTCATTTACTACACATAAACCATTGTCTTAAGTTTTTTGGGCTTTCCCCGTACAGGAGTGGACAAACCATGTATCAGCCCAACTGCATGCCAGGGAAGAAGCAGTCTGTTTCAGTCGTGGATGTCAGCAGGGCACAAGAAATAGATGGACTCTGCAGCTAAGGGGTTTTATTATTTGCTGCTTACATGGCAAAGTGGTTCTCGTTTAAATGACAGCTTTTGGATTTTAATGATTGGTAAATAAGTATAGGGTTTTGACAACAACAACTTCTTTGGTTTTCACTCACTGGACATTATAGTGGCACTGCAAAATTACACTGACACTATTAGGTAGCATAGTGGTAACTTAGCAGCAGACTGGATAGTGTTTGCTCTACAACAACGGCACACATATTGGCAGAATGTTTTTTTTTAACCCATTCAATTGAACCAGTACCGTAGGTGTACCTGAATTTTAGATGCAACAAATCCACCCTCTTACTATTGTGTATATAATTAATAATTTAACATTATAATTAATTGGCCTATCGTAGTTAAATATATCTTTCAACAAAATTGAATTACCCCCACACAAAGCATAGTTGCATAAATTCCTGAATCCTTTTTCTAAATGGCAAAGGTTACTCGGCATTTCTAAATTTCATAAATTATCTTGTGTTCTGTTCAACGTTGTCTAACACATCCAAATACACCAGGGGTGTTCTTTTTCAACTCGTGCTTCAGAAAGGTACATGTCCACATAAGCCAAAACACTTGGAACATTGGGGATACGTTTACCTGTTTGAGGGGAGCCAACCCTGATTCGATGGTGTCCCTTTGCAAGAGTCATCATTTGTCATACAGCTCACTTTGCATAATCCAACTGGATAATGTAATTTGGGATACGATTGACAGCAACAAAGTGAAGAACCATTTTTAAAATTGCGTTCTTCCCTGATTTTCCCCGTTCGTAAAGAACATTTAACACTTGTGTTGAATGTATAAGCATTGCTAATAATTCCACAGAAGCACGTTACTACTATCTCCTGCACAATTAGATCTGCGATGGGAGACGTGTATCTCTATAGAATTCATGAAGCGCCTCATTTTTGGAAGACCTTTTTAGTGTGATCTAAGAATTTTAGAAATTGATGTACATTGTGTAACTTTAACACTGTTGCAAATACTATAGGTGCTCTTCAAATCTTTAGTCGTTCTTTAGCAGCTATAGCAAGACCTGCATATGTACACACCTCTTGCTTTTTTGCTAGTGAGCAGCTGTTTTTCATGGTCCCTAATTTTTGTACATCAGCAGTGTCTCAAACAAGTGTGTGTTCCACAATTCTCTTACTCTCCCATATATCCCCAGATCAATGTCAAATCGCTTCCAAAGGAAATCAGTTTTTCTCACTCTTGGTATGCTATCACTATTCTCCTCATCCTTTTGTTCTTAATTTCACCCCCTATTCCTTCCCATCTTCTCGTGCTTTTCCATTTCCCTTCCTTTTCATGCTCTTATTTTCTCTTTCACTAGTGTCTCGCTCTCCCCTGCCATCCTCCGCTTGTCTTATGTTTCCTAGTAGCTAATTTCTGTCAGTGCTTGTCATAAGATGAGCGGATACTGGATATTCATGTGATGTGGTGATGTTGGGACCTATAGTCAGAGGCTGAGCAGTGAAGACTCACGAGTGAACTGAACACAGCACCCTAAGCATAACATCAAAGCTAAATTTGACTCGCCTGTAGCCATTCGAGTCAAAACAAAAGCAAGACACTTTTCAGAGCTGTCAAACATTGCATTAAAGCAGTGTGTTGCTTCCCACATTCAGTACAACAATCCACTGACATTAACGAATATTTAATTAGCAAAATCACTAGAATAAGGCACACCAGAGGTGCCACCAGCAACCCTATAGCCTCTCCCAATCCCACCTTACTGCACACCGCAGTAATTGTAGGTTCCTTTCCATTCTCCAGAAAAATGGGCTGAATCCCTGCCCTCCTCAAGACAATCACCTTCTGTCCATATAAGCCCTAAGATTCCACTTTTATTTCAATTTCATTGAAAAATCATTGACTAAACCGTCTCCATCCAGCCTCAACAAAACTTTAATGGGCACAATCTCCAGGCATTTAAGGCTGCCGTCAGGTGGCTTGTGGACAGTGTTCTTAGTTTAATAGCATCCTCTGCCTCATCATGTTCTGACCGGTGTGTATCTTGCATTACCATTGATGACCAGTCAACTAGATACTCAATGCCTACACTGAGATTAGCATGAAAAGCCTCGCCACCTTTCCTGACACAGCAGTATATCCTAGTGGGCTCTCAAAGATCTTTGCCCCTTCCAGTCATTTTCTGCATGTGATGGGTCTCGATGTTTACCCCCACCCCCATCTATTCACTCTGCATAACCCCATCAGGTGTACTGTATAACAAGATGTCACTTGCCAATGACCCTAATCGCCTCAAAACCTGCCAGCACACGATCCAAACATGGATGCCTGCCATCAGTAAAAAACAAATTCTGACAAGTCAACAATTTTTGGTGGTACCACATCCAGTCACATTGATGTTTGGGTCCAGAGTCTGAATCTTAATAGTTTCTCTTCTTCTACACATGGGTGGGATCAAGCAGTTACTGCCTGCCAGTAGCTTCTGAGCCCTTGTTCAAACTTCCATAAACTGTACCATTGTACTGCTGTCTGACTGCCTATGTATCTACTCAGTCATTCTACGTGCTGTAGTAACTAACCAATGAGTATATGAATAGGTTATGCTTAACCTTAAGCACTTAGCTTGTTGAAATCGTGCTCCATAGTCTGCCAGGCCCTCCATACAATTAAATTAACCTGCTCTGCAAGCAAAATCCACATTGGTAGAGGGCCCTGCACCATACAAAGCAGCTTCCATTGTAAATCAAAGAAACCTTTGCAGAAATGCATAGTAAAATAGACATTCTTTTCCCAGTTCTTCTGTGCTGATCCTTGCGTTCCCCCCAACCTGACCTTTCTCTTTCCCCATGGTATGTGAATGTCAATTAAGAACAAGCATTGGCATAGCCAAAAGGTCTCGCCTTTGGGACCTTAAGTGTTTAGCCATGCAGCATATTATCTTGGGTGCTGTGCCTCCCTCACCAAAGACAAATGTAGTTTAAATGTAAATCGGCGCCAGACATTTTAATGCTTTACCACACATTGAGCATGTATTCCACATGGTTAATAAGGGAAGCTTTAGAACGTAACTTATTGAGTATAACATGAAGCCACATAAACCATGCTTAGCCCTTTACAACTTGCAAGTATCAAGGTATGAATGCAGTCCTGTCACTGCTTTACACAGCCATCCTCACACAATCACAAAAAACAACCACAAAACCACAGTTGATATGTTCATAGTGTTTAACAGCAGCCAATGCAACACTGCTTTTTACAGTGCACCCTCCAATGCAGCGCTTGTCACATATATCGTAAATAGAGGTCAAGTACTTTACATCTAGGTAATGTCAAATAACATCTTCTTTTTATGCAGAAAGGCCCCACAACTTGTGAGTCTTTCTTGAAAGTTGTACAAAACTTTTTTTCAAAGGTAGCACTGACCCATTTAACACGCAAGAGTGTACATATTTCCATCAGTGAAGTGCAGAGCAGGTGGCAAAAGTTCTTTGCAACAGAACAAAATCCAGAGAAAGCAAATGCCTCCCCGAGCACTTCATATAGTCATTTTGATTGCACAGGTAGCCGAGGCAGCTTTCAGACAGGATTTTGAATCACAAACAAAAAAAGCTTCGTTTTTTAAAAAAAAATGCAGATTTATATAGCGCGAACTCGACCCGAAGGTATTGGAGCGCTTTACATGAGCACCGGTTACGTTACACCATTGGGGTGTGTATATCAACTTCTATTTTTTATAACGCAGGGTGTGGAGTTCCAAATACACGCGTTAATGTGAAGTATTTTATTGTTTGTCACACTGTAATAAAGACACGTCGTTATATTGACTAAGCTGTGTGTCATTTTCGTGTGTAATTGTGATGCTGCGCGAAAGAAGTCTCACTGACAGATGTTATCATTCAGTACATACTGTAACGTTGTGTGTGGCGTTGTGTTAAAGCAGAGTGCAGACCCCTTCTTCTGTGCAATGACGCCTCAGGGTGCTGCCTTTGGAGAACTGCAGCCCTCAGACTCGAAGAGAGGGGAGAAGATAATTAAACCTATCACTGCGCACAATGCTTCCCCTTCTCGAACCCTGAGGAGTCGGACTGACCTTTAACTCCATCTGGCTAATGCAGGTCAGGGCTGGTCACTTTCTGGTTTAGAGATGCCCCTGCCGCTTTAGGGCCGCTTCGCTGCAGCCTTCGTGAGGGAAGGGCACACCCCTATAAAGTTTGCTGTACGGACACATCCTCGTAACAACGGAGGCCACTTAAAACAAGCATTTGCAATGCAATAGGTCTCGCATTTACGCGAGTTTCAGCTATTGACATTGCAAATAACAATGCCTTTTACTTTTTGTTTTAACAACATAAATAAAAGGCATTCATTTACAAAGCCAATAGCTTAAACTCGAGTAAATGCGAGACCTATTGCATTGCAAATGCTTGTTTCATATCTGCCTGCCTGCCTTTGCTCAAGGCAATATTGAAACTGAAACGTAGTGACCGGTAGAGTGATTTGGCCATGGATTAACCATTCAGTTGATGGTGATTCGGCTACAGTGAATGGTAACCTTTCCAGTTTCTCAATACGCAGCATTGTGTATTTGGCTCCCCTTTGTGCCATTTCTGTCTGTCTATCAGTTAGATTGTATTCTGAAAACAGAGACGTGGTGTTTATAAAATGCCAGGGCAAATAGCCTGCACGCAAAGATTGTAGCGTCCAGCTCAACATCATAATAGAACGTAGTTGAGATTGCCCGTGCTGTAACAAGGCCAAATCTTGTTCTAGTATGTCGATCGCCGAAGACACAATGTTGCCTAAGGAGTAAATCCTGGAGGTCAAAGTTGTTAACCCATTATCCACTAAAGCTAATGCCTTCTCTAAGTTAATACGGTCTATTTCCCGTATCCTCTCTGCGGCCTCTTGTTGGGATATTTTCCAGTTTTCATTATAGTAGGCATAAAGGCCAGCGTAGACGAAACGTTTCTGACGTTGTTTCCTGGGTCCCAGTAGAAATTCTCTAAGATCCATGTCAGGTGTGAGTAAGGTCAAGTGGTGCTTCACTTCTGTGAGTGTTGAGGTCTCTAGCCAATCAAGGCACAACTTCCCAACACTATAGGATGTCACTACCCGGAGTGATGTCTCTGTACATAGCGTGGATCTGGCCTATGGATACTAAACCCTTCGGTTGTATTCATAAATCTCTGCTGACATTTGTTTGTGTCAATGGGCCAAACCAGCCATTCTGTCCAATCAGGATCTGATCTGTTGTACTGGAAAATGTCATCTTATTTCACCCCATGTGTAGTTGAATTCTGCCCCCCACCCATCTGTGATGGTATTGGAAACCCCGGTGAGTTCATTTCCTTGCCTTTGGCTAATCCAAGACAGGATGTATGTTGCACAGTTTCATTCAGAAATAATATCTGCTGCGGAATGAGGCATGCTCTAAAAAGTGCTTCTATTCCCTGGACTTGCCAGTCCCTAGAACCCCAGATCGATTTTGAATCTATTGTGTCTTTCCATAGATCGAAACCCTGTTTTGACAACTGGTTCAGAAAGGATGCAGAGTAAATATGTTTGGTGTTTGTTAACATAATTTTCTGAGCTGAAATTTTCGCCACTTTATAATAAAATGACTTTGGGTCGGATGTGTTAAACCCTGAGAAATATGTGAATTTCTGTGCAAAAGCTTGCGAACTACCTTTAGGAGGTGTTGGGCAGTGTTCCCACTGGTGGTATTCAAATACATTTCTAGGTGTTATAGACTTGTGTAAGAAATGATGACCATATTGCTGGTAACAGTACAATGTATCATAGTCTGAAGTACCTTCTAACGTTTCATTGTTCGGAAATGCAGCAGTTTTTTCTAAATCAGACATTAAATTGTTCACAGTATCAATCATCAGAAAATGTACTGGAGGTAATGATATCACTTAAAGAAATTTTAAATACATGTTTAAGCTTTAAAAGTTCAGTCGGACTGAATACATCATAATCAATCTTGTCCCATACTATACCGTCCGGTATAGGAACTGCTGTGATGTTCACTGAAGACAAGTCTCTTGGTTCACGATGTGAAGACTGGTGTGGTTTTAAAATCAAATTGACTCTTTGGGCTGTAGAGCTCTGCTGGAGGTATCGTCCATTAATAAGCATACTAAAAGTTATTATTAAACCTACCCAGAAAATAAAAAATAAAATCCCAGTGATATACCATAGTTCAATCCAAGGTGACACCAGGTAAGTCTTTCTAAAAAGTTCAAAAAGTCATTGAGTTTCTGTTTGAGTGATTTTTGGCTGGTGTCGTTTCCGGCTCGCTTGGGTCCAGTGAAAATGTATCAAAGTTCATGAAATAGCCAGAAGCAGTTCGATCAATTGTTGGAATTGCATCGGGATTTGTTGAAATCGGATTTTGCTCTTGACGAGACATGTTGACGTAGATGTCTGTATTAGGTCAGATTGCAACTTGGTTGTTAAGTTGAATTCTTCTTGAAGATGTACTTCTTGTTGAAGTGGAACGAGTTCCATAGCATTGTTGCTTAGTCCTTCATTCCGTACAGGTGGCTGTTCAAACGTGATGAGTCTTTCTGTTTGAACTTCTTGGATTGTAGCAAGAGGAGGGCGTCTGCTACTGTGGAGTCCACGAGGCCTACTGTTTAGAATCGGCCATATAGTGTGGTTTGATTAAGTCAATTGAGACAAATCTTTTCTCCTTTTTTCTGGCAAGAGGCGGCATAAGTACAGTTCTTGTGCCTTGGATTGCTAGGACCGGTATAGGCTTTCTGTATGATGGCCCAAATTCTTTTTTGTCAGCAATCTTCTCTCGGACCAGATCCCCGATTTTTGGGATCCAGATAGGTCTTGCCGTTACTGCCTTGACTTCCTCAGTGGCGGTCTGTTTCTGGAGCACGTTACTTTGTTGTGTTCTGGATTAATTTAGATCCTGTAAAACAGCCAAACGATCATGGATATCAAATGGTTTTTGATCCGCCACTGTGCCTTCACAATCAAGATCAGGTACCCACATTCTTGTCCCAAATAGGACCTCGTAAGGAGTGACACCCCTTAGAGAGCTTCTTGGCTGGTTATTAATCGCTCGCTGTACCCCTTAAAGGTGATCGACCCATCTAACGCCCTTGCCTAATACCCTAGCTGTTAAAGATTGCTTTAAGTCTCAGTTTTTCCTCTCCACAACAGAATTTCCCTCGGGATGGTACGGAGAGGAGTACCGCAATGCTACGCCCATTCCTTCCATGGCCTCTTTGTAAGCCCGAGAGCTAAACGCCGGACCACGGTCAGAATGTAACATGCCAACTGCGTATGTGCCGATAAAGACTCGCAAATCTTTTATAACAGTTCGAGCGTCAGCCGAGCGCTGAGGCCAAACCCATAGGAATCTAGAGCAGGAATCCATTGCAGCCATGATATATTTCTTGGACCCATCAGATTGTAGGGGTCCGCAGTGGTCCAAATATACACATGCGAGAGGTTTGTCTGATTTTAATAATGGTGTCTGCGCTGGGCGTGTTACGGTGGAGCCTTTCATCTGCTGGCAGATGTCGCATTTCAAGACATAGTCTTTAGTCTGCTTTGTTAACCCTGGCCACCAGTAGCGCTGTTTCAATAAAGAAATAGTCGCTGTAAGGCCTGTATGCGCAGAACCCAAACCCTCGTGTGCAGCTAGAATTAAACCTAACCTACGATCCATATTTGGTATTACTCTATCCCCCACTCCAGGAATCTGAGAATATGGAATGTTTTATGCATCTAACTTGTAGGAGTACTTGAGTGGAAATTTTTTTGGTACTGCTGTGCTGCCTTTGCGCGAAACATTGACAGCTACCATTATCTCGCCGTCTATTCTCGTTCTTGAACGAGTGATTGCAGCTACGGAAGCTGTGCGAACAGCCCCCTTTGCGGCTTCATCAGCCAATGAATTCCCTTCAACGTGAACGCCATCACGCTGATGACTCAGTGTATGTATCACATGAGCCCTTGGTAGTTCGTTTCTCAACTCCACTACCTGTTCCCATAGCATTTTATGCTTAATTTTGCCACCTTTTGCATCTTTGAATCCGTTTTGTTCCCAATGATGTAGATATTCATTGTACGACTGTACACAGTAAAAGGAATCATACACAATTAGTGTGGGGAATTCGTGATCCGTATTTATAAGTGCCAGTATAAGTGCTTTGAGTTCTGCCAACTGAGCCGTGCAGTCTCCTAGAGATTGCGTTTTAGTACAGCTTGGATGGAACTTGCCATCACGCATGCGACCTTTAACGATTGCACACGCTGCGCTGTAAGCTTGCTTGCTTCCTGTGGCTGGTTGAGCAGATCCGTCAGTGTAAATAATATATTCATAGTGATCGAGAGGCAAAATTTCATTTGGTAGAGGATATTCTTGTTCGTATTGCAGGAATGCTTGTGTTTTTAAACTTGGATCAAATCTGTATTCAACATCCGTTGCAGTAAGAGAATTAGCCCATTGTATCCATCTTGGATGTAAGGCTTTAGCATTTGGAATGCTAGCTTCTGTAACAGCTTCTAAAGCTGGTACTGGGGTCATGACAATTATGCGCTTTCCCTGAGCCAGAGCTCTTTCTCTTGCTACAGCGGTCTGCACTGCTGTCAGGATTTTTTCTGTTGAAGTGAAACGCATCTCTGCGTTTGTGTACAGGTGTGATTTGTATGCGATTGGTACCGTTTCGCCTTCATTAAAAGTCAAATAAGTGTACCCGCATTGACCCGCTATTACTCGGATCACCAAATTGTGTGCGTTTACGCGTGTCGGTAAATGTTTAGAAGCTATCATGTCTTCCTGTAGGGAACGCAGGATATTTGTATGTTCCTGTGTCCATTGTTTGACTGAAAAATCAGGTTTTATTAAATCGTAGAAAGGTTTTACTCTTTCTGCGTAATCCAAAATGTATGTTCGACCAAAATTTAGGAATCCCAGAATTGATTGTAAATTCTTTAATGATTTTGGAGGTTGGAGCAGCGCGCACTTTCTAAAAAGTTAGCTGCTAGGCTTTTTCCCTCACTTGACAACTCATATCCTAAAAATAGGACACTGAGGTGGGCAATCTTTGATTTTTTAAAGTTAAATTTATAGCCCTCAGCGGCGAATCCCATAATAATGGTGCTCACCCTGGTCAAGTGCCTTGGTAAGTCATCGTCCGTCAGATAAATATCATCCACATAGGACAATGCTTCTTCATCCAAATTTTGGAGTAACTCTGTTACCCTTGCTGAAAACAACCCCGGGCTATTCTTATACCCTTGGGGAGTCGGCAAAATTACCGTTGGGACTCCTAACGCACTGAATGCGGTCAGATACCTGCTTTCAGGTGCTATATTTTGGCAGAAAAATCCATTTGAGATATCAAGTGTTGTTTTGTATTTTTGTCGCACAATGTTATTCATTAATGTGGTACTGTGTGCATTTTGAACTGCAAATGTCTTTGTGCAAGTGTTTAAATGTCTGTAATCTAAAACTAGATGATATGTATTGTCAGGTTTGGCTACGGGGAACAAAGGATTGTTCATAGGTGAAGTGCAATTTTCTATCACCCCCTTGTACTCTAGTTGATCTAGGATCTCCCTGCCTTGTCTTTTAGCTTCCTGCTTTATAGGGTATTGCCTTTGAATTCCCTTCAACGTGAACGCCATCACGCTGATGACTCAGTGTATGTATCACATGAGCCCTTGGTAGTTCGTTTCTCAACTCCACTACCTGTTCCCATAGCATTTTATGCTTAATTTTGCCACCTTTTGCATCTTTGAACCCGTTTTGTTCCCAATGATGTAGATATTCATTGTACGACTGTACACAGTAAAAGGAATCATACACAATTAGTGTGGGGAATTCGTGATCCGTATTTATAAGTGCCAGTATAAGTGCTTTGAGTTCTGCCAACTGAGCCGTGCAGTCTCCTAGAGATTGCGTTTTAGTACAGCTTGGATGGAACTTGCCATCACGCATGCGACCTTTAACGATTGCACACGCTGCGCTGTAAGCTTGCTTGCTTCCTGTGGCTGGTTGAGCAGATCCGTCAGTGTAAATAATATATTCATAGTGATCGAGAGGCAAAATTTCATTTGGTAGAGGATATTCTTGTTCGTATTGCAGGAATGCTTGTGTTTTTAAACTTGGATCAAATCTGTATTCAACATCCGTTGCAGTAAGAGAATTAGCCCATTGTATCCATCTTGGATGTAAGGCTTTAGCATTTGGAATGCTAGCTTCTGTAACAGCTTCTAAAGCTGGTACTGGGGTCATGACAATTATGCGCTTTCCCTGAGCCAGAGCTCTTTCTCTTGCTACAGCGGTCTGCACTGCTGTCAGGATTTTTCTGTTGAAGTGAAACGCATCTCTGCGTTTGTGTACAGGTGTGATTTGTATGCGATTGGTACCGTTTCGCCTTCATTAAAAGTCAAATAAGTGTACCCGCATTGACCCGCTATTACTCGGATCACCAAATTGTGTGCGTTTACGCGTGTCGGTAAATGTTTAGAAGCTATCATGTCTTCCTGTAGGGAACGCAGGATATTTGTATGTTCCTGTGTCCATTGTTTGACTGAAAAATCAGGTTTTATTAAATCGTAGAAAGGTTTTACTCTTTCTGCGTAATCCAAAATGTATGTTCGACCAAAATTTAGGAATCCCAGAATTGATTGTAAATTCTTTAATGATTTTGGAGGTTGGAGCAGCGCGCACTTTTCTAAAAAGTTAGCTGCTAGGCTTTTTCCCTCACTTGACAACTCATATCCTAAAAATAGGACACTGAGGTGGGCAATCTTTGATTTTTAAAGTTAAATTTATAGCCCTCAGCGGCGAATCCCATAATAATGGTGCTCACCCTGGTCAAGTGCCTTGGTAAGTCATCGTCCGTCAGATAAATATCATCCACATAGGACAATGCTTCTTCATCCAAATTTTGGAGTAACTCTGTTACCCTTGCTGAAAACAACCCCGGGCTATTCTTATACCCTTGGGGGAGTCGGCAAAATTGCCGTTGGGACCCTAACGCACTGAATGCGGTCAGATACCTGCTTTCAGGTGCTATATTTTGGCAGAAAAATCCATTTGAGATATCAAGTGTTGTTTTGTATTTTTGTCGCACAATGTTATTCATTAATGTGGTACTGTGTGCATTTTGAACTGCAAATGTCTTTGTGCAAGTGTTTAAATGTCTGTAATCTAAAACTAGATGATATGTATTGTCAGGTTTGGCTACGGGGAACAAAGGATTGTTCATAGGTGAAGTGCAATTTTCTATCACCCCCTTGTACTCTAGTTGATCTAGGATCTCCCTGACTTGTCTTTTAGCTTCCTGCTTTATAGGGTATTGCCTTTGAGCTTTTGGGGAAACTTTTAACGGGATCACGTGGTGGGTTGAATCCTCATCCCAACCAGCATGATTTTTGTACAATGCTGGAGCTAGTGCAACTGCCCACTCCTGCGCATATGCATGTTTAAGATGTATGGGAACAAGGTCGGAAAATGCAGGAAAAATGAGCTTTTCTCCCTTTGGGCACTCCATGACGAATGCTGGCGGCCAGTCTTGCTCTGCTAATAGGATGTCATAACCAGATGACAAATTCTCCCAAAATAGACCTTTAACTTTCCTGGGCTTGTCCCCCTCCATCCGGAGTGTTATCTCATGTAACTTATGTGGGACACTTACCAGAGTATCAGGTGTTTCCACCGTGATATACTCACTCAACTCCGCTGTCACCAGAAATTCCTTCAGGTTCTGGCGAGCTATCGTTACTTCTGCCACGCTGTCTAGCATCGTCAGAGCCCATTCCCCGTTCAGAAGCTGTGTCCTCAGAATTCTGGGCATGTCTGATCTTGAGACCTGCTACCTTCTTCTTTTTGAACTGAGGTTTTTGTTTTTGTTTATCTTCTTTTTTAGGTGCGTAGTCCGCAGCGCGTTGCGTGTCTCTGGACTTTGTACGCTCCTCTTGTCTGTGTTCTGACCGTCCTTCCCTCTCGGAGTTTCTTGACGAACCCTGAAAGGAACGAGAGGAACGTGTATCAGTATCCTGATACCTGTCAGGTTTTTTAATATTATCCCTATTCATGAGGTTATACCTCCTTTGAGAGGGCTCCTGTTGAGGAGACCTACCTCTGGATTGAGATCTGCTGTCTTTAGACTTTTGTTGTTTTTATTTTCCCACTTCTTTTTAGAAGAAGTAGGTGTCTGCTTTGTAGTGTCCTTTTCAGGACTGCCCACCAGTTGTGGTTTTAATGCTTTCCCACCTAGACTGTCTCTGCCTAGTTCTGCATATGCAGTTTCAATTATTTTGGGTAGTTCGTGTTGTTGATCTACTGGACTGAACTCCCTTAGTCGTTGGCGGATTGCCACTGAAGCTGCTTCCCCCTTAATGTTAGCTAGTATTATGGCTGAGACCTGTTCAAAGTTGTTTAGCAACTTCATCCCTAAGGTAAGGGCAGACTCTGCTCCGTACGCATTTTGTATCTGTCTCAATACATCTGGCACTACTGCTAAGGACGGGATACCATGTGTTCTGGTATATATGGCAGCAAAGACTGAACACCAAGAGGTGCAGTCCTCTTGTTCGCGTTTTGCGGGCATTTTGCCCATTACTGCGTGTAATGTTTGTGGAGTAATTTTATTTCCTGTACCCTGAGCTGGAGTACTATTTGCTGCACCTGGTGCAGGTTGGATTGTTAAAGTCCTCATGACGAATTGTGTCAGGTTTCTGTAGATTTTAATTAAATCTCTGTGTTGTGCTAGTAGGTCTGGCTGTGGCATTGTTCCAATGTCAGGGTGCGGTGTGTAAGCCGCTAGTATTGGCCATGTGGCCCCGTCTCCTCCGAGCGGGCCTAATCTTACTCTTTGTCGTACGTGGGGTAGGGCGCCTTTAAACCAGTAAAAATGTTCCTGGTAAGTGAGCGGAACCTCTATGTCCTCGTACAGAGCATATTCCGCTGGTGCATCTCCTTCTATATAGTAGTGAAATGTATTTGTAATTGCATTTGCTGCTGGGAATGTAACCCATGAATAGAACACCTCTGTTTTGTTTGATTCGTGTGCCTCAATCACGAACACTATTTTGCCACCCCTAGGTGTCAGACCATTTTCTAATAGTCTTATGGTGACTGTCCTTCTGAAGTTTGTTGCAATTTGCACTGCATCCTCAGGATCTTCTCCTCCTGTTAAGAAATTCAGATCAACTCTCTCATCCCCTGAACCAGTCATGTTTAGAGAAAGAAGTGTTTAAAGGGAACTAAGATGAGGTGTTATGCACAATTTAGGAACTAAATGTCCTTTAAGCTTGATTAACCAACAGCCAATAAATAGTATTCTCGTACTATTCAGCTGTGGTGGAGTTTGTGCCCACCCACTCCAGACGTCTCTGGGGTTTTGTGAGTAGGTTCTCTGAGAATAGCACGACTGAACTACTCAGATTCTACTGTTAAATAAGTACCAAATCAACGTTGGGCGCCATGTCGTGTAGTTCCTATAGTACCCATGCAGGACCTGCGCGTTTGGATAACATAAACTGTGGGCTTGGTGATAGACTGGCTCTGTGCACCCCCACCGCGTATGTTAGCCTGATTTGCATTAGCTAGTTCACAGTGCCACTAGAATCTCCTCTTATCGGGGAGAGATTAGTTTCTGGCAACCTTAGATCATGACAACCCAAATTCCTCAGAATCGTGGAAACAATGTACTACTTTTCGCTCAGTCACGCGTGGTTACTTATTCGGTTTGTCTCAGAGAGTTACACAGAATAAACCGTCTGGGCGTTTCAATAAGTATTTATTGAACAGTTGTTATTCTAGTGTAAAATATATGTGCTGCAGAAACCAGCAGACAATAGCAGAGATATATTATCAGCCGTACGATAAAAGCAAAGGGATAGAACAGTTCTACCATATTGCAATAATCATGAATACATACATGAATATAAAAAGCATTATGAAAAGTGCGCGTACTCCTACGATGCCTAACTAGATGTACCTGAGTGTACCTAGCTTAGCATATGTGTAGGTCTAAAGCCTAAGAGCCAAGAATCCCTCTAGGATTTAGTCGAACCCGCATACCTGAATAGAGAGAGTGTGGGACACCGTCCTGGTCTCGAGTTGGACACCCCGCAAGGGCTGTGTTAGACCGCTGTCAGCTGGAGCGACTGCATGCAGGAGCCTCAGCGTCTCTGGTCAGTGTGTCAGCATGGAAGTCTCGGTTCCCTCTGTCTTACCGGAGCAAGATGTGGTGTTTTTATACCCTAAAGAGTCTCGGTCCTCAGTATGGTTTGTATTGGACATGAGGAAGACGTCAGGGGTGAACTTTGTACATACATATTATGCAAGTGGTGTATTCCTAGAAAGCCATGCATAATTGATGAGTACAGTGTGGGCCTGTGTTTGGGAAAAACCCTGCTGTATTCAAAACCACAGGATAGATAACGTTCAGCCCTCAGACCTCATTGTGTACTAGCTGGGACCAATGTAGGTGAAAGATCATGCCTATATAAGGAATCATGACTATAATAGGACATGTATGGTTATGACCGTAATAGGGCATATGCAGCTATGACCATAATAGGGCAAGTACGAATATGACTATATTAGGGCAAATACGAGTATGTCCATTTTAGGGCATGTATGAACTGGTCTACATTAGGGCCTCTATGCGGGATATAACACCTCAGTGGACCTAGGCGTTTGGCTTTCTGTGGAGGCTGTGCAGGGCAATGTCAGGTTGCAGCAGGTAAACCTTCTGGTTCCACCGCGTGTGCGATCTCGTGGCAGGAGGCTACATCCAGAGATGAGGCGTTGGGAGAGTCCTGTGCCAGTGTGCAGACAGGCGCGTGCTCGGGCGCTGCTCCGGGCGGGGTTGTAGCATCCTCTTCGGCTCGCAGAGCCTTGCAGCCAGCAGGGGGCGAAACGCGCATGTGCGCGCGCACGGAGAGCAGCGTGTGTGTGTCGCTGTACCTGTTGGAGCCCACTGGCTCAGACAACATGCTTTTTGGGTGCCAGGACATCTGCAGGCCACGCGGTACAGCAGGCTGCGTGTGAGGGTGTGCGGCCGTCAGCAGGGGTCTGCGGCAGCGGCGAAGCACTCCGGCACTGTGTAGCAGGTAGGAGCGCCGGTTGTTCAGTTTTATGTTCTTTCTCTCTTCTCTCCAGCTCCGGGCTACAGGGTGAACGTCGCAGGGTTCAGATAGGATGGACGGGGTGCTCAGCAGCAACCACCCTCGTCCCCAGTGTAGCTGGGCCTACGTTCACAGCTAGTAGGCCTTCAATGAGCTCCAGTAAATAACTCACACCACTCGCAATCACAGTGTGAGCCGGAAGGTCATGAGCGACCCCGGCCCATTTATTTAAGCCCTCTGGCCACGCCTGGCCAGAGAGTGATACAATGTGTGGATTCTCTTCCGGGCCAGGTTCCGGGCCCCGCCTGTGCGGGACTCGGGTCATTACAACTAGTGCATATGCCAACCTTTTATGCTATGTAAATTATTGTAAAGTTAGGGCACTGTTAATATGCTATAGGCATTTAAAAAAACGAGCCTCCTTTCAGTAACCATTGTACTGAAATGTTTGAAAACCTCCATAGCAAACGTCCAAAATAATATATTTGATATTCAATTAAAATGAGGTATTAATGGCTACATGGGTTTATAATGGAAGTGAATACAACACTATTTGTCAAGATGTCCATTAACATTGTGTTCACAATAGTTTTAGCAATGTGTTACTTTACATAGAATATTTAGATTTTTTAAATATGGTTGTTCTCGGCTGAATATACGTTGTTGAATGTGTATGGACATACCACATGTGGTAATTGTCTGACATTTATGAGCTATTCCAAGAGATATAAATGCAAACATATTTTTCTTAGGATTCTCTTTATTTTCTTTACCCAAAAACCAAACACACATTTATTAATTTTGTAGAAATATTTAAGTCTTCTGCTGAGACCAAAAATGTTAATTGTCTAATGTTGTTCTTTGTTGATATTCACAGCCCATTGTTGAATTACCAACGTCTAATGGCATTAGCCTTCTAATAGAAGGATCTGAAATTAAAAGGCCGAGAACACAGCCCATTGTCATACCTACCATGAAGTTTACCGGGCATTTATCAGGTCCTGTGCAGCAGAGGGCTAAATACAACCTGCCTGCTCAAGAAGAGCAAATAACAGGTCTAAGTAAAAGTCTAAAATGTAAATCCAGTCTGTATACGAAAAAGGAAAGATTACTACCTTGCAGTTCGTCTGCACCTGCCAAATGTGCACCAGTGAACAGTCCAAAATCAAAAGGTACACCTTTGCAATCCATGCTTAAGATTGATAAGTCTGGCCTGCCCTCATTCAAGACATATCAAATCCTGAACATTCCAAAGGTGAAACAGAAGATCCCGGTAACTCCTTGTGTGGCTAAGTCCGAAGCGGATACTGCTTCTCAGAATTCAAATTCAATTGACTGGACAGTGCTTCAGCCCTCGAATATTTCAGGTAAGTGCCAAATGTAAAATATTTTGGAATGATATTATATTATTGTGCTGCAACATTTAACCAGAACCGCATACCCCTGCCGGGGTTATTTGTATAGAATCCATCGGCCATTTGTATGGCCTTATAGTGCTTTTCAAGACTTGATATCCTTTACGCACGAGGCTGGAACTTCTCAGTGGCTGTAGCTGTGGTAATTTGCTGTCACCTTGTTAGGTGAGCGAACATCTGTCTGTATAGTGTGTGGGGTAATGCCGCTTTGCATTGATTCAGTGGGATGATTAAAATATGTCTGATGCTGAAGTGGATCATTGCCGTGTATACTGTGTATTGGAATGTGTGCCTTAGGACTTTGCTGGAATTTATTTAATTCCATGGTGAAAGTGGCTCTGCTCTTTGATAACATTGCTATCAGACCGAGTAGCTTTGGTGCAGATATCTGTAAATGTTGACTTGGTATAGCTAGTGTTCTTTTGTTTCATAGATATGGTTGTGTGAAAGACGGGTTGTGCTATTCAGTGAACCTTCAGAGGCGAGGTTCCGTAAAAATCTTAAGACTTGGGTCTTTAGGCAGAGTTAGTAGAACTCGTTGGTCCTTAACCGTTTCTGACTCTATCTGACAACGACTTGGTGCCACTGTCTAGCGCGGGGACACTCTTCGGAGTAACCAGGCGCTCTACAAATCTCTTAATAATAATAATAATTGTGGCTAACTATCTCGGAGTAGTGTCATCTGGTGCACTACTGAGTGTAGTGTTGTCTGACTAGGGTGTTATTTTGGCTCTGAGAGATGATTGTGTTAGAAAAGAGTTGTGCTAATAGATGGAAATACTCTGGCAATAGACTTGGGTGTGGTAGTTTAGTTATGTAGTTATATTTATCTCGACTTCTTTACCACAAACCGAGTACTTTACATTAGAGGTGATACAGCACGTCAAGCAAGATTAGGAGAATAGTGGTTGATGCAGCATTGCAGATGAGGAAGGAAGGAGGCGCAGCGAGTGGAGGTTTCATGGTTCTGTAGGTAATGTGATACCAGTGGAGAGAAGGTGGCTGTGATGATGGCGAAATGGGCCGTAGATTAGACAATTTTGAAGCAAGTTGTATGTGGGGCTCTCATCTAGTATGTTCTGCAACAAAATGTTACACTGCAGAGTGGTACTGCTTGAAGTGTAGAGATTTGAGTTTTTTAAATTGGAGGAGGCATGGTGCTTTGTGGAATTTGACTTGGATGGAGTTCCACATCAGTGCAGTTTGTGAGGCATTCCTCAGCCAACAAAATTGTTGTTGACCAAGACCCTCAGGAAGAGCTGGGTATCATCCGCTGACTGATGGATGCTGATGTTTTTGTCAGCCAAGAAGATTCCTAGGGGTCTATGTATATGTTGAAAATTACAGGTTTGGACATTGAGCCTTCTGAGGATGGGCTCAGGCTTGGTGTAATACATATGAATCAGCTGAGCCCTGTTTTTCAAGCATTACGGAAACCACTGCAAGGCTATGCCTTTGAAACCCTTTGGCGATGCAAGTCTGGAGTCAAGCAAGATGAGAAATGGGGTGTCACTGTTGTCTGTGATCTAAAGAGCATCATCCAGGGCCGGACTGGGAATGCAAACCAGCCCTGGCAATTACGTCCAATCACCCCATGATGGAGGTGTGGGGGGGCCGCTGCTGGTGGGAAACACTGCTGCTGCTTTTGTTAACATAACATAATGAGTATTTGTAAAGCGCACGTTCACCCGTAGGCATCTTGGCGCTGAATAACAGATGTTTATTGTTACCCAACTCAATGGTACTCATTTTATCGACCTCAGATGGATGAAAGGCTGAGTAACCCGCTGGGATTTGAACCTGTAACCATGAGGTTGAACACAGGCCCCTGCAATGGACGCATTAGTCCACTGAGCCACCAGACCCGGCTTAAAGGGGGTGATATTGCAGCACTGCTGCAAAATCGGCCCCCAGTGACAAAAACGACCCTCACGGGGATGTATGACGAATTCACGCATGGTTTTTCAACGCATGCCTTTACAATGTGGGCAATACAACGAGTGCTTCGTTACCATGTGTTTCATTACAACCAGGGCCGGACTGACCATAGCGGGCACCGGGCGTTTCCCCGGTGGGCCGCTAGGGTGGGGGCCGGTTTTGGGCCCCTGGGGGCCGTTTTTGTTACCAGGGGTTGACAATATCGGCCCCCTGTAACAAATTCGGCCGAAACCGGCCCTCGCAAACAGCTCGGCTGCACCCCCCCCCTGCCCCCCGGGGGGGGGGGGCGGCTGAGCAGTTTGCCAGGGCCGGTTTCAGTTCCCAGTCCAGCCCTGATTACAACGCAAGTCGTTACAGCGACTTGCCTTAGGGAAGCGCTGGGCTTTGGAATTGTATATATTACTATTCCAACTCCAACAGTAGGGAAGGTGTTGGATTTATAATCCAACAATGCGTTCCCTAAAGCAAGTTGTTGTAACGACTTGCGTTGTAATGGAACGCATGGTAACTGCATTCGTTGTAGTGCCTGCATTGTAATGACACTGCGTAGTTCTGTCTGCGTTGTAAACGCTGTCCCCCCCATGGTCCAAAACCGGTCCCGGCCTTCTGGCCCCCCGGGAAAACACCCGGTGCTTGCTACGGCCAGTACCGCCCTGGCATCATCAAGCAGTTGGAGAGATGCGCTCTCAATGAGACAGTTTGGATTGAGCCAGATTGCTGGTCCCACAGCAGTGTGTTTCCATGGATTTTTATGAGGCTAGATTGTGATGTCGTTCTCTAATATCTTCTCCAGAAATGGTAGGTGTGTAATTTGGCAGTAGTCTATAACGTGGTTAGGATACAGGTATGCTTCTTAAGGAGCGGTAGGCAGAGACTTTAAAAAACCATGGACTGTGCCTTGCGTAAAGACGCTTTGATGATTTTCAGTAGTAGTTTCAGTGCTTCTCCAGATATTTCCTTAACAGTTGAATGAATGACTGAATGAATGGAGGGATTTCTAACGCGCATGGCTACTCCGAGGAGTGCCCCAGCGCTGCAGGGAAATAGGTGTCAGAAAAAGAAAATTAGAAGAAAACTAATCAGTGTGTGAAAAGCAAGGTCTTAGGTTGTTTTCTGAATGATTGCTCATTATTCACTTGGCGTAGTTCTCCAGTCAATGTTTTCCAAGCTTGAGGGCCCAGAAAGGAAAAGGATCTGCCTCCAGATCTACCTCGTTTTACCCTCGGAACCAGATGGCCATGTGAAGAGCACAGCCATCTAAATGGAGAGTAGAATTGAATTCTAGAGGACAGATAGTCTGGGCAAGAATGGTGTAGCGCTCTGTGCATAAGGGTCAAGGTCTTAAACAAGATTTCTGACAGGAAGCCACTGCAAGTACTTCAGATGAGAAGTGATAGAGGCTCGCTTGGGTAGATGTAAGGCCAGGCAAGCAGCAGCATTCTGAACAGTTTGAAGTTTCTGCAGTAAATATTGTGGGAGTCCTACATATAGGGCATTAGCATAATCCAGTCGAGACATCACCAGAGCTAAAAGAACAGTGATCCTAACAAGCAAAGAGAGGATTCTCAAACATTTTTGGCTGTGCTCAGCAGACCAAGACATGTAACTGCCAAATTTATTTGGGTTTGTAAAGTCAGTCGTTTGTCAATCTTGACACCCAGATTCTTCACTACTTCAGTTTGGACATGAGGAGAGGGAGCCTCACCTGGCCAATGAGTTTGTAGGTCGAAAGTGAAAGTATGTTTGAAGCTAAGAATCTCAGTATTATCAGTGTTACACTTAAGTTGGTTAAAACCTAGCCACTGAAAGACTGTAGATAAACATGGTTTATTGGTGTCTTTATTGATTGGACATGAGATGATGTTTTCCAAAATATAAACTGGAGTATGCTCATCAGGGCTTCTGTAGAGAGAGTGTAGGAAGTCAGGCATTTGGGAAAGGTGCATGACAGAACCATAAAGGAAATGCCGGGCGAAGGTGTGCTCTTAGTATGTTGTCTGATCTTATCTGTATCAGTAGTGGTCGCTGGTATTCTGAAGTGGTGAGACGGGGGAAGCAAACTGGAAGAAAAAAAAATATATAGAAAAATTACACTTACCTGCTCCGACAGCCACCACCTTCCTCAACTCCTTGCCTCCCGGATGTCCAGGAACTGCTGCACACTGCGCAGGCTCCCAGCTCCAAATCCCAGCGCTGCTCACATGCTGGGAATGCTATTCCCAGCTTGTGAGCAGTGCTGGGATTGGTCTGAGTGCCTCTGTTTGGTGCTCAGACTTTGACTGGGAGCCTGTGTTGGTTTCTCCACTCAGCTGTGCAACACAGCTAAGTGTAGAACGGCTAAGTGCGCATGATGGTCTGGTCAGCCCCAGAGGGGCGGCCAACCCATGATACCCACATGGCAGTGCCCACCACTCCCACTTCCTCCCTAGTACTGCAGCTGCAGGGACAGGATGAATGGCTTGATCCTCCCTCGATCCCAGCCTGAAGTACAACAAATATAATGATAATAAAAATGTTTTATAATCATTTTATTTTTGTTGGTTGCCTCTTCTGGCTTTCACCAGGGGGGAACGACACTCCTCTGCCATAACAGAGGAGCCGCCCCTGCATAGCGATCAGTTCGATCCCAGTGAAAGGAGTGCAAATCTGCTGGGGCAGAGGAGGCCAGTGAACAGCAACACCTTATTTTCAGTGCTGTGGAAGTAGCGGCCGGTGGTGGAGTGCTGCCGAGGCGGTGACGCAGGGCGGGGTAGGGGCAGGGTGGGGGGTAGTAAACTACGGTTTCGGCCGCACTGAGGTAAGTAAACAAAAAATAAATAAAACGAATTTCATTGCGCGCGCTGCATCGCCAAATGCGATGCAGCGCGCGCAGCGAAATTCGTTTTATTTATTTTTTTGTTCACTTACCTCAGTGCGGCCGAAATCCGTAGTTTACTACCCCCCACCCTGCCCCTACCCCGCCCTGCGTCACCGCCCGGCAGCACTCCCACCACGGGCCGCTATTGTGCTGTGGTAGTGTATTTTTGCAGTATGTGTTCTCGTCAACACAGTACAAGCTCTTTCTACTAAAATATAATGTAGATGGTCTGCTCACTTGGTTTATTATTATTATTTTTTTTTGCAGAACAAGCACACACAATAAGGAGTTGTTTCTATAAAACAAAAAAACAAATGCTCTTGACATGCTGGGAGTTTTCTCCCTGCACATGTTGGTCACAAACATCAGTCTCACATTTGTGAAAGTTAGACCTATTGGCGTTGTAAATGATATTGTTTTTTACTAGAAATATAGAAGCAGAAGAGACAAGGCAGGGGAAGGACAGGGCCACAGTGTCATAAAAGGGAGGGTACAAATGGCAGCAGACAATAATGAGGTTAGGACAGTTTTGGTTAGGAGAGAGGTATGAGGCCTTTGGAAGAGCAAAAGGTTGGGTGTCTCTAGTTGAGTCAGTGACAGAGAAATTAAATGTTTCAGGAACTTACAGAACTAAACCTTCAAATATGGTAATAAGTGAACTCATAATCCTTTATTGGCAAAACTCTTCCCCCTGGTGTCAAGAACAAGAACCGGCCTAAAATCACATACTTGCCCCTTCATTTTAATGATCTTCCATAAACTTCACTGTCTATTTTTTCTGCAGTAGTGAACTGGAAATGTAGAACTTTGTATGTAAAGTTACACCAATACCCTACACCTGGCTGCACTAATAACACAGTGTGCACAAATGTAAATACATTCTGAAGTGTCCATGACAGGGCATGTTTAACCCCTTGCATGCGGCGCGAATTTTCGCCTGGTGCGGGCGATTTGAATAGTGGGCCGTCCTCCGCACACACCCACCGTGACGCATGACGGCCGGGGGCAGTCCCGAGCATGCATTGGGTTAGCATTTAAGAAACACAAACAGAATCCTTAAATAAATATACTGATGGCCCAACTCAAACTCACTGTGCGTTCAGTGGCACTGTCTAAAGGATTAAGCCTGGAAATGAGACGTTTTAGTCTTCGTCCGAAGTATGCAGACTTGAGCAAGCAGAAAGTATTTCATACTCGGAAAAAATAGAGGAAACTTAGATGTCAACTGAACCTTTAACAGGCAAGTAACTTTCAGCCATGCCCGATTTTAGATACCAGCACTAAGCAGGCTTATAACAAGAAGCACGAATAAAAATTACCAGCATGCTAGCCGTTTCTAAATTTAAAAAAACACGACAGTTATAAAGTCACTGTTGTGAAATGAGGCCATAGTACAACTATGATTAAATGAGGGTCGCCTTAGGGGACTAATGTTTATCGCTCCCAAACAAGACTATTTCCTGAAACACCAGAATTTGTTGTGTTTTATCCTTTGCCTTTAGCTCCAATTCTTACTAGTACATAAACGTTAGTGCCCCAGGCAAGTCACGGAGAGAGGTGGGCTAGTTGCAGCACCAGCAAACTGGGAAAAGCTGGGGAAGCGCAGGTACGTTGCCCGCGGTGGATAGTGGGCCTTATACACGCTGATCCCTGCAACTGCAACACAATCCCAGCTGTAAGCAGCCAGCGCTGAGGCATGCTGATCCCTGCAACACAATCCCAGCTGTGAGCAGTCCGGGCTAAGGCACGTTGATACCTGCAACACAACACCAGCTTCTGAGCAACACGCGCTGAGGCACACAAGCAGGCACGCTGTAAACAAAGAGCCTAGACAATGCACTGAACAGTCTAAAAAAGCCAACATAAAGGCACACACACGCGTAGCCGCTGAAAACATGGTTGTAGCCAATCGGAAAGGAAACAAGAAACATAAAAGCGGGCGCCGTGCTGAAACATGAAGCTCGGCGTCTGTGTACATAAAACTTATGTGCACGGGCATAATGATTAAATAAACGGCGCAACGGCACGTGGTACTAGAAATAAGCACCCACAGAGTAAAATGAGCAGGAATTTAAAGAAGTAGTCCCCAAAGGAATATATGAACACCTACGGTGTAAGGAAACTGTAGTTGGGCTGTGCTCTTGACCGAAAAATGGAAGTGATGCATCTAGAGCACCAACCAATGAGGAGGCAGCAAATAAGAGCAACTCAGGAGTGAACCACTGCCTAGCAGCAGGCGGGCTTACACTCCGTATGGTGATAACAGCAGGTCTTCCAGACAGCGCATGCGCTCTGCTTAGGCTCGACCTAAAAATATGTGTCAGAAGGCGTGGCCTAAACTGATGTTGGATTTTCACTGCAGAGTAGCCGCATTGGTCTTCACTCACTGCACTCTAACTCAAATGCTTAGTTCTAATTGATGTTAATGAAGCATGGAAAAGAAGTGCCTGCTAGTACTTGGAAAGTAGCAGGTGCTTATCCCCACATGTGCAGAAAAATGTCCATGCTGTTTCTATCTGTCTTGATGAGGATCCAGGACAATCCAAGCACATAAGTAAAACAAAAAGTATGACTCAAACTTCCCAGGGTTCTCACTATCATCTTGATAGGATATGTGCACCTTGCTGGTATCCTGCACATTTATCATTGAACTTCTGATTCATTCAGTGATGTTGCTGTGGACTTTCAATTATTCACCTTGGTTGTGCATGTGTCTGTATCCAATTATGAATCTTGTTGAATCTATGTATAATACTTTTTCTGTCCATGTCCCTCCCTGTTGGGGCGCCGTTTAATAACATGACACACTTTCTATGATTAAAAGGGACGCTGTCCTCCATTTCTTACTGGTTCCTACTCACTTGGGGGGGTCTTTGGTGGTGGGGGGAATAAATGTGCTGCCTACCATTCGCTTGAGTCTTCATGCGGTCATCAGTCTCCCCTCAGTGTGCCTTTTCAGTCTTCTCTGATCAGACTCTTCTAATAATACGCTTGTTTATCCAAGACGGGGCTTGTCTGGGATAGCCAATCTTCCATAGAGTCTGGTAAGTCTGGGTGATGTCTCCTTCTCTCATGTGTTTGCTCATCTCCTTTTCTCCGATTAGAAAGAGCTATGAAAAATGCCGAAACTCTTGTGTGCAATGCAGACCTCGTGGAACTTCTAGCTAAAGTTGTGGGTCTCTCAGAAAATCGACTGAGAACTGCAAAACTCAAATTTTATTGCTATGGAATTTGCCAGACTATTGAGCGGGTTATACCTGTATGCTCTGATGGACTGGATGTGCATTGGACAGATGAACCAGGAGAGACAAAACACACCATGGGTGTACACCCTATCACAATATCATGAGCCACATTTAGCTGTAATTAAGCTGAGAAGAGAACTGAAGTCTCTCTGAGGTTTTAGATAGACTGAAAGTTATCATAGTTTTCATCCATCCTAAAACCTACCATTATGAAATGTACCATAGTATGCCAGGAAATCGTAAATTTGATTCTGATCACCCTGGCATAAACTAATGAATACATTAGTTATATCATTTACTAGCCACATGTATGCCTCCCTCTCAAAAAAGCATTGTTCAACTGTATCCAGATAGAACTTTTTCCAAAGTTCCCAACGTTTCGAAATTTGTCAAAAACAGAACCCTGAATAGTCAGCCTAATACTGTGAAAAGGCGTTGTGCTATATTGTCATCTGTGAAATATTTCTTTCAAACAACGGGCCAATCAGTTGTTAACATCTTGAAAAGATCTCCTGTTCATATATTACCTAGCGATACAGTTGATTTTACAATTATGTTTGACTCTTTAGCTTCTAGTAATTTGATGGCTGTCTCTTTCACAGCTCCACATCAAGTCCCCTTAGAGCACAAGTGGAAAGCAAACTCGCTATAGATGGTACACTCTTAGCATCTGGAACATTGTTTAGACCAAACATATCCTCTGCTGATGAAAAATAGGTGAGCAAACTAAATTATTTTCCTCTAGTAAACTATATTATAATGTTGTATCGGGAAAAATGTGGTTGCCTACCAATAGGACACTTGTAGGAAGGCGTAATAGATTCTCAGTCTTGAAGTCTGCTTTTGCAGTGAATCATTCCAAGACAAATAAGATATAGGATGATTATACAGCAGGTACAATTCTGTCAATGTACTCAGCAGCCAGATGTTTCTGTACAATAGAATAGAATATGAGAACCCAATATGAAATTTGGGATATATTTGCCTAACAAGAAAATAAACAACTATCTCTTATTAGCCAGCTGAATTGTAGGAAAGTACAACACAATGGGTCTCAGACATGGCAGTTGGTTATGATATACACAAAATGCTGCTTTTCATCTGTACTAAATTGGATATCTCCCTCTTTACACTTATTCCAGCACCATTGTTGCACTCCATAACTAACCAGATCCAGGTTCTCTGTAAAACGAAATACTGAATTAATAGACCTTTTTGGTCTTATTTTCTATCTTTAGTAGACCAAAGGCCTGTATTTATTTCCAAATCTATTTTCTGTGCTTATCTAAATGTGTTGATCCCCAGGAGCATCCATGAAACCCCGTTCCTCTCTACAACTAGTGTGTGGTTTTTGTGCAGTATTGCCAACTATTCCCTGTGCTCTCTCATTGTAATCTTTTGTGACAGGGATTCTGACTCATTTGTGGGGTTATTTAGTGTGGCAGAATCCATCCATGTCACAAAAGATTACAATGAGAGGACACAGGAGTAGATTAGCAAATATTGTTTTTGGTAAGAATAGTTAGCTCAGAAAGCAATCTCCTGAGGCAGAAGAGAGAGTGTGTCTTGCTTCAGAGGTTCTGCGGGAGATTGCATAAAAACCCTGGAGATAGTCTCTGTGCTCTAGAAGAGGAACAAGTTTGAATACACAGCCATGCATCATCTGCTTCCAAAGTTTATGAAGTAAGATGCCCACCGCTCTGTGCCACTGTTAAGAATGGGACATTTGTGACATCACTACTTGCTTGTAAATGGCTATTACAAGTGCGTAGTGATCAAGTGTTTTATAATAGGCTGATTCTGATGTCACTGCATGCTTGTAATTAGAAAATAAACATTGGAATTGTATATGCATGATTCTCTCCCATACATTATACTAGAAATCATATCAGAAATGTGTCCTACATCGAAAGTATAGACGTACTACTGTACTACATTACCTCTCTTGTGCTTTGTGTGTATATATGTGTGTGTATATATATATATATATATATATATATATATATATGCATTTCAGCATCGGCCTTCATCAGTACAAATAAATCCATATTATGAACACAGCATGGGGTTCTTTAAAGCAACAATATCTTTCCTTATTGGTGGAGCTTCTGACAACTCTAATTGGCGGCATTTCCTTGTCAAGGGTGTGTCTCTCAGGGAACAGACGGCCTCAATGTCCACAATGCAACATTTGTTTTAATTCATTGTGTCCCAATCGGTATCTTTTGCTAGTGCCATTTATGTTTCCTTCCATCTCGCCGCCATGTGGTCGTCCCATTACTCTCTTCACTTGCTGTGTCAATTTCCTCGCCTACTGCTTATGGATTTCACGGGAACACCGCAGGTAACACTCATATGGCAGAGTACCTTGGATTTGAATAATCCATATCCTTTCGGTTTGACGTGTTCCTGCTGGCAGTGGTTCAGACGGCGAACATAAATCAATTACTCGCTTCACCCACGCCATCGAACTCACAGCGGGTGCCTGCCAACAACTACGCTTCGAATCTTCGGAGCACTCTCGGGAGTTCAGGTGAGATTTATTTCAGTAAATGCATGTCGGCATCGGCCTTCATCAGTACAAATAAATCCATATTATGAACACAGCATGGGGTTTCTTTTATTTGTACTGATGAAGGCCGATGCCGAAATGCATTTACTGAAAATAAATCTCACCTCAACTCCCGAGAGTGCTCCGAAGATTCGAAGCGTAGTTGTTGTGTAACATTGACGGACTCACCCCCCGTCCGGAGGCACCCGCTGTGAGTTCGATGGCTTGGGTGAAGCGAGTAATTGATTTATGTTCGCCGCCTGAACCACTGCCAGCAGGAACACCGTCAAACCGAAAGGATGTGGATTATTCAAATCCAAGGTACTCTGCCATATGAGTGTTACCTGCGGTGTTCCCGTGAAATCCATAAGCAGTAGGCGAGGGAAATTGACACAGCAAGTGAAGAGAGTAATGGGGCGACCACATTGGCGGCGAGATGGAAGGAAACATAAATGGCACTAGCAAAAGATACTGATTGGGACACAATGAATTAAAACAAATGTTGCATTGTGGGACATTGAGGCCATCTGTTCCTGAGAGACACACCCTTGACAAAGGAAATGCCGCCAATTAGAGTTGTCAGAAGCTCCACCAATAAGGAAAGATATTGTTGCTTTTAAAAGAAACCCCATGCTGTGTTCATAATATGGATTTATTTGTACTGATGAAGGCCGATGCCGAAATGCATTTACTGAAAATAAATCTCACCTGAACTCCCCGAGAGTGCTCCAAGATTCAAGCGTAGTTGTTGTGTAACATTGACGGACTCACCCCCCGTCCGGGAGGCACCCGCTGTGAGTTCGATGGCGTGGGTGAAGCGAGTAATTGATTTATGTTCGCCGTCTGAACCACTGCCAGCAGGAACACCGTCAAACCGAAAGGATGTGGATTATTCAAATCCAAGGTACTCTGCCATATGAGTGTTACCTGCGGTGTTCCCGTGAAATCCATAAGCAGTAGGCGACGGAAATTGACACAGCAAGTGAAGAGAGTAATGGGGCGACCACATTGGCGGCGAGATGGAAGGAAACATAAATGGCACTAGCAAAAGATACCGATTGGGACACAATGAATTAAAAACAAATGTTGCATTGTGGGACATTGAGGCCGTCTGTTCCCTGAGAGACATACCCTTGACAAAGGAAATGCCGCCAATTAGAGTTGTCAGATGCTCCACCAATAAGGAAAGATATTGTTGCTTTTAAAAGAAACCCCATGTTGTGTTCATAATATGGATTTATTTGTACTGATGAAGGCCGATGCCGAAATGCATTTACTGAAAATAAATCTCACCTGAACTCCCGAGAGTGCTCTGAAGATTCGAAGCGTAATTGTTGTGTAACATTGACGGACTCACCCCCCCGTCCGGAGGCACCCGCTGTGAGTTCGATGGCTTGGGTGAAGCGAGTAATTGATTTATGTTCGCCGCCTGAACCACTGCCAGCAGGAACACCGTCAAACCGAAAGGATGTGGATTATTCAAATCCAAGGTACTCTGCCATATGAGTGTTACCTGCGGTGTTCCCGTGAAATCCATAAGCAGTAGGCGAGGGAAATTGACACAGCAAGTGAAGAGAGTAATGGGGCGACCACATTGGCGGCGAGATGGAAGGAAACATAAATGGCACTAGCAAAAGATACCGATTGGGACACAATGAATTAAAAACAAATGTTGCATTGTGGGACATTGAGGCCGTCTGTTCCCTGAGAGACACACCCTTGACAAAGGAAATGCCGCCAATTAGAGTTGTCAGAAGCTCCACCAATAAGGAAAGATATTGTTGCTTTTAAAAGAAACCCCATGCTGTGTTCATAATATGGATTTATTTGTACTGATGAAGGCCGATGCCGAAATGCATTTACTGAAAATAAATCTCACCTGAACTCCCGAGAGTGCTCCGAAGATTCGAAGCGTAGTTGTTATGTAACATTGACGGACTCACCCCCCCGTCCGGAGGCACCCGCTGTGAGTTCGATGGCGTGGGTGAAGCGAGTAATTGATATATATATATATACATATATATATATATATTTTTATACTCACTGAAAAAAAACAAAGTTAAAGAGACTGTTTTAGTTAGGTATTCAAAATAGACCTGAGAAATCCACTGGAAAAACACCAAATGATAACGTGATGTTATAGATAGGTGACAATATCAGTTACGACATAATATGTTAAACTAAAAAAACACTGCAATTCACCAGTTATAGTTAACTGAATTCACTATAACTTGCTCCTTCAAGTAACTATAACTCACACCCCCCATGCACAGGGTTGTCATAAACAATTCAATTTCAGATGTTATCATTGATGTTAGCAATGCTGTCATTAAACATGTCATGAGTGATGTTATATGTGAGGGTATAAGCAGAGTATGACGAGGGTGCGAGCTATAGTTACTTTATGGTGTAAGTTATAGGTGATTAATTCAACTATGACTGATGAATTTCTGTGTTTTTTTTAGTTTATAATCTTATGTGATTTTGTAAGATATTTTTGAATACTTAACTATAAATGTCAATTTAACCTTCGTTTTTTTAACTTATTTTCTAGTTTTTGTTAAATGTAAGTCCCTGTCAATATATAAAAGGTGGGCCTATTGGTTTTGTCAAGGGGTGACAGCATCAATATACAAGAAAATCCCATTGGCTTTGTTAAGTAGTCAGGTCATTGTTGGTGTGTCTCTCAATAAACATTTAAATAAACCATTTGTAATCAAAACACCATTAAAGATGTGTTGGGGTCTTTCTTTTACATACCTCAAGCCACATAATGCAACCACAAGACCAACCACCAAGGGTCTCTGCATTCCGAAGCTGAAGAGCAAAAGCTTCAGGTCTGGGCATGTTTAAAAAAATCATCAACTTTTCGTGGTGTCATGTTATATAGACCTCAGGAAACATATGGTTTATTGTTGTTAGGTATTTCTGGGGAGCTGCTGCATTCTCTCACTAGCACTTCGGGCCCTGGGGGATGGGGTATCCAGGATGTACAATGACTTGCTCCCTCCCCATAAAAATGAATATGGCCCCAGCGGATGGCGTCCTCTGGGCTGCTGTATGGGTTGGGTATGGGGCCAAAATGCCACCCTTCCCATAAAAATAATTTTGGGGTCCCCAAGGTATTCAAATGGCTCATGGGGGGGGAGGCTCTGGCACACCCTAGTGGGGTTTTTATTTAAAAAAGGCGGATGCCCACCTTTTAAAAATATTTTACTTTGAGCACTGGCCAGCAGTTTTCCTGTGCACAAATTCCATAAACGTGCAATAAACTCTAGCTTTTTCCCACAATGTGTGTGTGTGTGTGTGTGTGTGCATATGTGTGTGTGTGTACCCTTTTCAGTTTACCATTTAGCCTGGGCCATTTAATTTTCAATTTTAAGTTGTTTATTCCACTTTCCTGCATTTTATTTTAAATTTTATACTGGAGGCAATCATTGATTCATTTGATGAGCGAGGGTCTTGGTGCATGCAAATCACGCAAAAAAAGAATACTTTAGCCAGAGCGACAAGGGCCACTCTGAATTTTGCTAAAAGATTATGGTCAAAACCTTTCCCTGCCCTGCTGCAAATGTATAAAAAAAAATGTATCCCCATGGCAACATATGGATGTGATGTCTGGGGTTACAAGGATGTAAAGGATATTCAGGGGGCTGAGAATAAATTCATGCGTAAGCTCCTCGTAGTCCCGCCCGCTACCCTGGCAAATATATCTTACACTAAGAGCTAGGGGTGGGTTATATTTCAGATTTGATAGCGGGTGCACCCTTGCTGTGCTGGCTGAGAATTTGGGCCTGTCCCATTACTAACCTAAATCACATTACTAACCTAAATCAACTCATAATTACTGACTGCACTGAGCTGGAGGGGGCTCTACACATTCCCTGGCTAAAATATGTAATGGAACAGACAAAATGGCTTAGCTGCCCCGACCTGTACCTGAGCCCTAAGTCGTTGGGTAAAGCAGCTGTTAGAAACATAAAACAGCAGTTCCTGGACAAACGGCAGGGGCTCAGGGAAGAGAAGGAGTTAGCAAAGCCTACTGTGAGAAGGCATGTAACACTCACCTTGAGCGAACAAATCCAACCGTATCTACTCCTTGTTAGTAATGCGTACCACCGTTTTGTGTTGATTATATTCCGTCTGCATTTGGTCCCCTGGCTATTGGCGTTTCCCCAAGGATTTATGTAACCTGGCACTTTAAAACCCTGCCCATGTGACAACTTCTCAGAGCAAGATACCCTACACTTTATCTTTTTCTGTGATTTTTATTGTCCATTGCGCTAAACGTTTATATTTCCGTTGCTCAGAGACCATCAATTTACCCAAGTTAGACCCGCATTATTGTACCTTCAAATGCTATCCTCTCCTGTGGTCTGTTTTGGGGTTGCAAGTTTCTTAACAGGGGCTATTAGACACAGGAAAAAGCTTGTTCTGTGCTCGGGGCTCTCATCATGTTAGCACATGCACTTTATGATACTCTGTCCATAGTATCTGGTTTTATCATTAGCACTTTTGCACTCTATATAATGTATCTCCTCTAAATTAAAAAACTTGAACCCTGGCCTTCTTTAATGATACATAATAATGCTCATATTTTATCTTTTTATGTGATCCTGGTTTTACAAACTGAATATACCCTGATGAAATGTATTCTTTTAACATGTCTGCTTTTATGGCTTTTAGTTGCCGAATAAAGTACCTTTTGACTTGACTTGACATGGATTCATTTAATATTTAATTTGATGTAATTGCTCACTTCCTTGGGATAATTCAGGAGGTCAGACCCCTTCACCTACTATTTGTGGTTCCCAGACTGGCTTGCTCAAGTTGGCAGGTAAGCATATTTTTAATACCCTATGGCCCTGCTTTCGTTTGCAGATCACTCACTACACCTTTTGCTTCTCTGCTCACACTGGTTAATAATTGATCTGTAGTGCTTGGAGCAAAAGTAAATTTCTTGAGATAATGTGCCAGGGTACCAGATGAACTTTTCCTGCTCAGCGTTGAATTGACTCTAGGTAAAGACCAGATAGTTAGTGATTTAGTATTGGATATCAGTTGCTGATTTTGTGTTGTTTCAAAGAGTTCTGAACATTGGTCACCCTGGTGCCTGAAACTACCTAGTAGGTTTCATGCCTATTTTAACAAACCCTACTTTCTAAGCATGACTCACCTTGGCACACACACATTGCACTGTCTGTTGATGTAGAAACCTCATGGCCTAATCTTTCTACTGAATGTTCTTTACCCAGGGGCCGATTCCGATCTCGGCCGGTAGGGCACCGAATCGGATTCGGCTTTACCGGATCCGATTCGGAGGCCTCTTTTCCGACCGATTCGTGCATGCGTCCGGGCGAGCGAGTACGATGCGAGCGTATGCGAAATCGCCGACCGACTCGTTCGCGGGTCCGAATTGCTCCGACCGACTCGCACGGACACGACTCGCACCGCGCTATGGAGACGTTCCCCGACCGAGCAAGTACGATGCGCGCCTCGAGCAGTCCGACCGACTCGCGCCGTCCGGCTCCAAAGAGCAGTCGGAGCCGGACTTCGGGGTCCGTGTCGGACCCCCCTGCACGCGTAGCCGCGCGAGTCGCACACAGGGGGGGACCCATGGGTCCCCCCTACACGTCCATGTACGTCGCGAGTCGCATCGACGCATACCCACTGTAGGGGGCGCCCTTGTTCGCGACGTGCCCATTGAGTCAATGGGAGCCCGTGTACGCGTTGTACGACCGGCTCCCATTGGCTTCAATGGGAGTCCGACCGAATCGAGTCCGATAGCATGCGTACACATCGTACTCGTTCGGTCGGGCTGCTAGAGTCCGATTCGGTCGGAAATCTCTCCGGGTCCGGCTCGGTCGGAGAGATTTCCTGCCCGAATCGGAATCGGCCCCTCAATATTCATATCCTAGACTGAGTTGCAAACCACCTGCCACAGTGTCTTTTCATCAGTGTTCACAGCATGCAATGTTTTTCCAGGAGCTTCATACTTTTGCTTTTATTACTCAGCTGCCACACTACACCACTCATTAATCTGCAGATACTGGCATCGTCATCTGCTGTTCCAAACCTTCCCAGCAGCATCATCCATTTGAGACCTCAATATATTATCTTCTTAATGCATGCAAGGCAATATAAAGTACTGTCTAATTAAATGTCTCTGCACTAAACAGAAATT
The DNA here is from genome assembly GCA_963921515.1 of Calotriton arnoldi. Lineage (NCBI taxonomy): Eukaryota > Metazoa > Chordata > Amphibia > Caudata > Salamandridae > Calotriton > Calotriton arnoldi. The sequence continues at coordinate 402,431 of CAWUFW010008535.1, forward strand.
AAGATAGCATATAATAACAGAGATGTTGATGTCTTCAGATATCATGGCCATCGGAGCTTCATCCAGCTGAGAACAAAAGACACCAGAAAATCATAATTCCCTCCAGATGGTGTCACTGACATCTGTTACATAGATATAATGTACCATGATTACCCTCATGCCCTGCACCTTTTACAGAGAAGTTACAGTACTATTTTAGGCATCATACTCAGTGTCATAGTTCATCCCTCCTTGATCTTCTTGCAGATGAGATTGTCCATCTTGTACTTATGGCTACCAGGATATCTACAATGAGTGGACTGACTTGCAGTGATTTTTCTCTGTCTTTAGATTCACACACTTTTAAACCCTCTGTTGTAATGGACAGGTCTAACCGCTGATTCCTCACCTTTAAAATATCCCCAGCTGGGTGCCAGACTGGATCCGGCAGAGTTTAACAGCCACGCTGCATTACACGAGTAGGTGGAGCTTTGCTGCTCAGCATTGAATTTGTTTCCACCCCAAAAGTGATGATGGAGCCGCATATAAGCTCCACCTGGTGCTTTTGCTTTCTTCACCTTTGTATGTGGATCTGGAGCTCTCTCCCAAACCCTTTTTTATCCGTGCTGTTTTTTTTCCGTTGAAAATACTGTTTTCCAGTGTGCAAAGGAACCATGTCTTCTCCTAAAACCACAGGGTCTAAACATTGTCGTGGTCATCACAAACAAATATCTGGTGACAGATGCTCACTAGGTGGGCCTCTGATGTCTGAGTCTGGCACACAACTCACGTCCAGTGAGGAGTGTGCTCCTATGAAACCAAAGGTGAGAGGAATGTGAAGAGAAGCTGTACGCCACAGACCACAGAAAGAAGTCTCAGAAGTCGAGGGCATGGGTCCGTTCCTGCTTCCAAGGCCATTCCCACAACAGGTCTTCTTTGTGATCAAAGTCTTCCGGTAAGCTGAAGCGGAAGCAAAGAAGGCAAACTGGTGTTTGTCCCAGTCCTGCCACTCTCAACCAGAGAAGTCCTAAGGACATCAGTCTCGCTCCCAGTCCCCTACTGCCTAGGAGCCAATATCACAGCTGATCCTGATGCACTCCTAGTTTCCAGGTAGATCTGCAATGCTGCAACAAATTGAGGCCTTTTGTGAGGCTAGGTTATGAATTTCTGGCACTCTCCCAGCTCCTTCTGGCATGCCTTCAGGCCACAAGGATCCACGGAGACCTCTTGTTGGTTTACCACGACCGGGTCTTCCCTCGGCACTGTTTGTGCCTTTCAAAAAAAGTCCACACCAATCCTTTTGACATCTACTCTAATGCCGCCAGTTTTGGAGGAAGACCAATTACCTGTAGTCGTATCTGACTCTGGGCTGAATTCATGTCGGTCCCAATTGAGTTTGCATTCTGAAGCCATACCAATGCACCCTGCCGCAGATCAAGCTGAATCAGACAGAACTATGCCTTTGCCTTACCGCACCCCATCACTCCAACAGCCTTTCAGGTCAGACTCGGATCAGAACTATCCAGCCTTTGGAGATGACAGAGGAGGTGAGGATGATTATTTTATTCAAAATTATGATGATGACAGTTTCTACATGGACTTGCAGGTGGCCAGTGGATTGCACACTTTCCCAGACACTCAGAAGTGCTCTCCCCCTGTAGCGCCAAAGAAAGAGAGTGCCTCCTTTGCTGTGGTAATGATCTTTGAATGCCAGAGCAGACTAACCCAGCCAGAGTCACCTTGTGGATCACAAATGGCAGTTACAGCCCGAGGTGCCACAGGGCCTGTTCCAGCCATTGAAAGAACCCTGGTTAGATCTTTTTGCCATAGTCAAGAATATACTATGCCAAACCTTTGCACGCTGGAGATTCCAAGAAGATTGTGTCTTGGAGATGCATTCTTGATACAGTGGAGCACAGAATGCTTTTTGGCTGTTCCATATCCTGCCCTGAGTTCTGAAGAAGATTAAGAATGACCAGGCCCTAGTCATTCTAGTGGCTCTGGATTGGGCAAGGAGAGTGTCGTACCCAGAACTTCTGGCCATGAGCATCCATCCTCTGATCAGGTTACTGCTTCAGGATAACCTCTTGTCATAGTAGCAGTCCAGGCTCCTGCACCCAAAACTGCACAATCTGCACCTCCATACGTGAAGAATGAGGGGTGCCAGTTAAGTGCATTTGATCTTCCTCCTGAAGTTGTGGATGTCATTCTGACTGCCAGGCATCCTTCTACTAAGTCTGTCTATGCCGGATGCTGGGACAGGTTTGTAGCCTGGTATGGTACCCTTAATACTGATCCATTTTAGGCTAAACTGTCAGATGTCCTTCTTTCCTTTATATCTTTAGCCCAACAAGGACTTGCATTGGGCATCTTTGAAGGTTATCGGCTGGCCCATTGAGCCTTTTTACATTTACCAGACAACTGTCCTTGTCCAAGTCATCCTTTGTAGTAATATTTCTAAAAGGTTTGACTCATTTATTTCCTCCAAAACCCTTTTTGATGGCGCAATTGGATTGTGATTTGGTCCTCACTTTCCTCCTATGCACACCATATGAACCAATGCACAGCTGTCCACTACATCTCTTAACTCTGAAGACTGTTTCTGGTCGCATTGACTTCGGCCTGCCGTGAGTGCATTCCAAGCTCTCTTGGTGCAGCTGCCATACACCACCTTGTTCCAAGATAAAGTAGTGTTGAGGACAAGGGTGGCCTTTTTACCAAAAGTCATGGCTGCTTTTTAAGTTGGGCTATCCGTTTCTGTCTCAATGTTCTTTGTTCCACCTCACCCTGTGAAAGAGGAGGAGAGACTCCATCGGGTGGACCCCAAAAAGACCTTTAAGCTTTTACATTGATCACACCAAAGACCAGTGCATGGATGATCAGCTCTTTGTGGGGTTTTCTGGTGCAAAGATGGGCAAGACAGTGCAGAAAAGGAATCTCTCAAGCTGAATTTTCCTCTGCATTAAGATCTGCTAAGCATTGGCCAAGAAGCAGCCTCTGGAGTTACTGTGGGCCCGTTCTACGGGGGCAAGGACAGTTAGAGCCTCTCATTTTTTCTCAATCTTTGGAAATAACCACTAATAGGCTCTTAGTTTCCCCCCTCCCTCACACCAGAACTGGTAGAGAAGCACCTTCTTATTACTAAGTCGGGCTTGCCACTTGAACCCTGTGCACATAAAATTGCTCATATGGTGGTGAGGGTGATAGCACGGCTCTTTCATCCATACTGAACGAAGCTATCACTTCCGGATGTTACCCTCGGCTGTGGAAGGAGGCAGTAGTGAAGCCTCTTCTCAAGAAACCTATCTTGAACCCCAACAACCTTAAAAAAAGTTATGTTATGTTATGTTATATGGGTTTGTAAAGTGCACTGTTACCCAAGGGTGTCCTGGCGCTGAGCACTGTATGCCTGGGGCAATAAATACCTGGTGACCTCCACCCCTGAGCCCAGCTGAGACTAAGCTGAAAACAACCAGGTTTTCAGACCTTTCCTGAACGAGAGGAAATCAGTACCAGTCCTTAGATATAACGGAAGACCGTTCCAGGCATTGGTGGCTCTAAGGACAAAGCTCTTCCCACCCCAGTTAGCCTTTGTCGCTCTAGGAACGACCACCCGCTTTGCTTCCATTGAAAAACATCTCAACAGCCACTTGATGGCTTATGTGGAAGAGCAGAACTGGTTGGATGTGTCACAGTGCAGATTCTGGAAAGATCACAGAACTGAAACTGCTTTGGTTGTGGCTACGGACAGTGTTAAGCAGCTTGTGGATGTGGGACAAGGAGCAGCGCTGATCCTGCTGGATCTGTCTGCTGCCTTTGACACCATGTCCCCATCTCTGGTTATTGATCGCCTACAGTGCAGGCACAGTGCTGAAACTCCTGTCCTCTTTCCTGAAGGATAGATCCTAGAGGGTTGCAGTGAATCACTGTCTATCAGACCTTTTTTCTCTGCTGTGTGGGGTGCTGCAGGTCTCATCTATAGGCCCTATGCTTTTTAACCTGTACGTGTCCCCCCTGGGCAAGATTATTTGTTCATTTGGTCTTCAGGTGGTGTCTTACGCCGATGACACAACTCATTGTGTCAATTTCAAAAGACACAGTAGATACTGCAGCTAATTCCAATTGCTTCATGAAAGCAGTACCTCCGTCGATGGGGAAGAACTACCTGAAGCTCAATGGGGAAAACGCGGAGGTATTGCTCTTTGGAGCACAAACCTCCATTTGGAATAATAATTGATGGCCTGAGACTCTGGGGACTATACCTATGCTCACAGAGAAGGCGAAGAACCTAGGGGTGATGATACAGTTAGTACAGAATGAGCTGGCCAGGCTCAACTTGGACATTTCAAAATGGGAGTCTGCGTCTAAGGTATTATATGACCTTCATTAGCTCCCTGTAAATATACTGATTATGTTCAAGTCCATCTGCTTAGTAAACAAGGCCCTCTTTCAGACCTACCCGGCAGGTATCAAAGAAATGTTTCATAATTAGAGCCCAAGGAAAGAAGGGCTCTTCTCCGAAGGGGCTGGATCGACAAGGAGGTCAGATTGTGTAGAGGCGCAGTGTTGGCCTGCTTTGACCCCGGAACACCATCCTAAATTGTGCACTGGTTAGGTTCATGGATCACGCTGCAAAAAAACTAGCGGAGGGGAACTGCTCAACGCTTCCTCGGCCTGAGACTCAGACCCCTTGCTTATCGCAATAGCTGTTGGGCAAACTCCTTCTGCAGAGCAGTCAGGCACATGGACAGTTTTTCGAAATAAAACAAAACAAAATGGTCATCAGAAGGGGAGCAGCCCATAGGTTAGCTAAATCCGTGTCTCAAACGCTATTTTAAACTAGGACCACAGTTTTTCCTTAAGGGAACACCATTATAGGATTTATGGACAGTGCACTTACAAGAGAGTTTTATAAGTTGGGATGTCGGGTGCTTTTATCTAAAGAAACCGTTTTTTTTAGTTTTTTTTTAATCAAATTTAAATATTGTAACATTTTTATTCGCTGTGCTTGCAAAGGTTTTAACAAATCATGCAATAACGTTTCTACTAGTCTAGTCAAATAATTAGAGCCCCAGGAGAATTCTTCGCTCAGCCCACCTTAATCTGGTGACAGTGTCCAGATTTCAGAAGAAGAAATGGGAAGGTAGAGCCTTCTCGTTCATGGCTGCAAGCCTTTGGAACTTGCTGCCTATCCATCTGACCAGGATTAGAGCTCAGTCCCCATTTAGAAAAGCCTTGAAGACCTGGCTTTTCATGCTATATGCTATATGCTTTTCATGCTATATGCTTTTCACAGTGCCATCTCATAGAAGGAAGACTCAACACCCAATGAAGGAAATCACAACCAGAAAGTGGAATAAATTTAATTCCGCATCCTTCACCCAAGCTCTTAGGGAGAAGAATCTCACGCTGGATAAAAATATAAATTTAGCCAATAATCAGGTGGAGACATGGATTACGGATGCTCTAGATAAGACGGCACCATGGAGCACTAGAATCCCTAAGAGACAAAAAGAAACAGCACCATGGTTCAATGATGAATTACTGAAGGCCAAAAAAAAGTGTAAAAAATTAGAACAAGCCTGGAGGAAAGACTATTGTAATAGGTCCAAAGAAGAATATAAAAAGGAACTGAAGGACTATCATTCATTAATTAAAAAAATCAGATGTGAATTTTACACGGATAAAATAGAAAGTGCTAGCAATTCCCATAAAGAAATGTTCACAATTTTGAAGTCTCTCAAAACTCATGAAGAGAGTAAGGCCATAATATCTTCCAAAGAGAGCTGTAATAAGGTGGCAGAATTTTTTGCCAATAAAGTAACTAAAATATACGAGACCTTCCCAATAGAAATACGACAAGGCACCAAGTTAGGCGGAATAAGTCATAGGAATTTTGCAGGAATAACTCTGGATGAATTTAAGATACAGGAAATTGAGGAAGTCATAGACATGGCAAAAGGAATAAAATCTGGTTCCCCTTAGACCCTGCCCGACCAGAGAGAGTAATGGAAGGGGCAGACACGATCATGCCGTATATCGCGGAACTCATTCTCTGCTCCTTCCAAACTGGTGTGGTCCCAACCAAATGGAAACAGGCCATCGTCAAACCACTCAGGAAAAAACCATCGTTAGAATATACAGTATTAGAGAATCTACGCCCAATCTCATTACTACCATTCGTGGCTAAGATCGCTGAAAAAAATCACAAATAAACAGTTGGTTGACCACATCAATACTAATGACTTATTGCATCCATCCCAGTCAGGCTTTAGAATGGCGCATTCCACAGAGTCAGCACTACTGATGGCCACAGAGACGTTGAGAAAATATGCAGATGAAGGGCAAACGGCCGCACTGATCCTGTTAGATCTCAGTGCGGCGTTTGACACTATCTCACACCAACTGCTTCTCCAAAGACTAGAGGCCTGTGGCATCAGGCGGAACGCTCTGAAGTGGATGACATCGTTTCTCTCCGAACGGAGCTTCCAAGTAGCACAACAGACGTATCTGTCTGAAAGCTTCCCTCTGCCTCAGGGGGTCCCACAGGGATCAATTCTGAGCCCCACCCTTTTTAATCTTTATGTGGGACCACTGGCAGAATGTGTGGAGAAGCATAAGGTGTCGATAGTGTCATATGCGGATGACACGCAGCTAATTGTAATGCTGTCCCAAGACAAGGATCAGGCAGCTATCCGCTTCTCCGAATGCTTAGAAGAGGTGGCGGACTGGATGTCAAACCACTGCCTCAAGCTAAATGGGAATAAGACGGAGGTGATGGTGGTAGGCAAGACGCCAACAATATGGTCATCCGCATGGTGGCCAGAATCACTGGGACAAGTCCCCACCCCGAAAACAGAGGTGAAAAACCTTGGAATCTGGTTCGATGCCAAACTGACATTTGACAATCAGATTCGGAAGGTAGCTGGGAAATGCTATGGGGCTATGAAAACCTTGAGGAAAGTCATTGACTTGCTACCATCTAATGCCAGAAAGACCATAGTACACGCAGTAATTACTTCCCAACTGGACTATGGGAATGTATTATACCTCGGCGCGTCCAAAAAAGGCCTATCCAAACTGCAGAGGGTACAAAATGCGGCGGCACGCTTGGTTCTCAGCCTTCCAAGGAGCGCTAACACGAAGAAAGCCCTGACAACCCTTCACTGGTTGCCAGTGGGAAAGAGAGTCGTGTTCAAGGCAATGTGCCATTGTCACCGCATCCTATCAAATAAGGGTCCTATATACCTTCAACCACTACTGGCTAAACACACCCCAGGGCGCAGTCTAAGATCCTTGGGGAAGGCACTGGTGACAGTTCCAAGAATATTCAGAGCACGAATGGGGGCTCGCTCCTTCAGGTACCTAGCAGCAAAAATATGGAACACTATGCCAATTGACATAAGAACTGAACCAATTTTTCGCAGACAACTGAAGACTTGGCTGTTCGCAAAAACTGTGTAAAATACAGCTCGACGGGTCTTGCAGTGGGCAGCAGTAGTTTCACTAGCTATGTCTCAGCGCGGGGACACACCGGGCTGTGTAACCATGCGCTCTACAAATGAATAAATATAAATATAATATATATGATATCTTTGTTATGTCCATTGGTTTTACTCCATGTGGGCGGTCTCACACCTCTCTGACTATAGCACCTTGACGCCCTTGGGCATTTGTTGCACTTTATAAATCCCGTTCAAATCAAGGCTGCTACCACTGTGCTGGCACGCAGAGTACCTAACCTTGAAATCTGTCAGGTTGTGACTTCGGGGTCCATACACACATTTATGATGCATTACTTCCTTTGACAGCCAGGTTGTTAGACCTGCCATCCTTGATGTGGTTTTCCCACTAACCTTTTGCCTTCGCACCTACTGTTTTGCTGACTTCGTTTGTGCTGCCTTAGGATCCTTCACTCTTTAACACTGCTAACCAGTGTTAAAGTACTTGTGCTCTTTCCTTAAAACATGGTGAAATTGGTTACAGCCAATTGACATATTTAATTTACTTGTAAGTCCCTAGTAAAGTGGCACTACATATACTCAGAGCCTGTAAATTAATGCTACTAGTGGGCATACAGCACTGATTGTGCCGCCCACTTAAGTAGCCCTGTAAACATGTCTCATGCTTCCCATTGCAGCCTGTGTGTGCAGTTCAAAACTGCCATTTCAACCTGGCAAAAGAAACCTTTTCTCAGGCCCAAACCTTCCTTTTTAATACATATGTCACCCCTAGGCTAGGCCTTGGACAGACCAGAGGGCAGGGAGCAGTGCATTTAAAAAGTTGGACATGTACTTTTGAGTTTTACATGTCCTGGAAGTGAAAAACTCTTAAATGTGTTCATCACTACTGCAAATCCTACCTCGCCCAAAGGATAACATTGGAGTTACCTTATTACATTTAATAAGTTGTAACTTCCAAATGAGAACAGGTAACCAGTTCATGTTTGATGTCTTTGAAATTGTAATGAAAAATCCTCTTTTGTGGTAAAGTCGGGTTTTAAATTACAATTTTGAAAATGACGCTTTTAGAAAGTTGGCATTTTCCTGCCATAGCCATTTAGTGCCTGCAGCCTGTCTCTGGGTCACATGACTCAGTGTAGTTGTCAGTTGGGCTTTGTATATTTCTCCTAGACAGCCACACATGGAGCTTAGGTATGCCTGGATGGGCCATCACTGGAAGGATGGGAGGGCAGGGCTGGGTGCAGCCCACTTACACTTGAATAAGCTGTGAACTCCCTCCATACAAAGGGCTGCCTACCCCCTGTAGTTTGTCTAGAGCCAGGGTGGTGGGGCAGGAATCCTGTGCACTTCAAAGGAGCACTTTTAAAAGCTTCTCCCACTTCAAAGGAGGCACCTGGTATAAATATTGGACCTCAGACACCACTCTTCAGTACACTTCTGGACCTGTAAAGACTGTGCCAGGAAGAAGGACTGCTGTGTTGCTGAAAGGACTGCCACTCTGCTGGACTATTGCCTTGCTTGCTGGACTGCTGCCTTGCCTTTACAGTGATCTTTTACTGGTATGGGTGACAATCCTTTGCTCCCTGAGGAGGAATGGGAGGCTATCCTCTGGAAGCAGATCCTAGCGAAGAGAAGGACACCCTACTGGTCCTAGAGAAGGGGGACAGGATGATACACCCCCCTATGAAGGAAACCCTTGTAAGGAAATATGGCTTTACCCCTAAAAAGTATAGGCAGAAGTTTAGGGACAGTGGAAGCTGGCCCATCTGTCCTGGATGGATTGTGTGGATTCATTTTGCAAGGCATTGGATGATTGGGTGAAGAGCAGTGAGGTGAAGGATTATCAAGCGCTGTATAACTTGATAGCAAGGGAGCACATGGTCAGTCTTTGTTTTGCAGATCTGCGCCAACACCTTATTGATAGTAAGCTCAGTGTCATCAGGGAGCTTGCTAAGGGGGCGAACCACTGGCTAAGCACTAGGGTACACAAGAAGGTATCTAGGGAGGATTGCCACAATGGTAGACAGGGTCCCTACCAAAAGAAGGAAGGAGGAGACAAACATAAAGCAAAGAGTTCTCTAAAGGTCCACAAACTAGTTCTAAGGGTCAGGACTCCCAATCCCCGCCTGAACTGAAAAAGAAATGGTTCCCTGATAATACGTCCTCAGGGAAAGCACTCCCCAAGTGCTATGAGTGCCAACAGGTTGGGCATGACAAGGGAATGCCAAGTATCCCAAGCGGGCACTGCCTCCCACTGGTGGGCAGACACCTGGGCTGGCTAGTGAGTGTAGCGCTTGCGGAGGAGATTGCTTCAGATAGTATGGGGGTAATGTAGAGGTTACCCTAGTGCCCTTCGGTAAAGGAGAGTTGGGGCAAAGGGCTCACATGCCTACCAATGCTAAGAAATATAGGCAGTGGGACACCAACAATGGGCAGAGGGTGTTGGCACTGAGAGACACTGGAGCTAGCATGACAACTGATAGATGTCATCTGGTGACCTAAGAGCATGTAGTCCCTAATGCATTTCACCAGGTTATTGTTGCTGACAACCATGAGAGTCACTATCCGGTGGCTCTGGTTCCCTTTCATTTGCGGGGGATCTCAGGTTCCTTGAGGGTAGCTGTGAGTCCATCCATACTTGTGGATTATCCGCTTGGCAATGACCTAGAGCACACTATTTGGAAGGACTTGGAGCTCAGGTCTTGAAGAATGGCACAGGTGCCTGCCAAAAAGAGAAAGGTCAAGGGGTTCTGGAAACCCGCTCCTGAAACTCTGATGGTCCGGGAGGCTGAGCCTGAGAGCAAAGCCCCGGAACCTACAGGGGAAGATATTACCACCCTGGAGAACCAATCTGAACTGACTAACTGGTGGGAGGAAGGGGGTCCCACCAGGGAGGAGTTCTGCAAGACAAAGATGGAGTGCTCTGCTCTGGAAGGCCTACGGGGACAAGCCGAGGCCCAGGCAGCTGGCGACACCTCTGGTGATCACCTGATCTATTGGGAGAATGATCTCCTGTATAGCAAGTTCCTAAGCATGGTGCAGTCTGTGTGTTGGTGACCCCCCAGTGCTACACGGCCTTCTTATTGGAGTTGGCTCATGATGTTCCCTTGGCAGATCATCTAGGGCAGAACAAGACTTTTGAAAGGCTTGTCACCCACTTTTATTGGCCCTGGATGAGAATGGCCTCGGATGCGTTCTGCAGGTCATGCCCTACCTGGAAGAACAGTGACAAGTCAGGAGGGTAGGACAACGCTCCCCTGCAACCATTCCCTGGCGTTGGTACTCCCTTTGAATAGGGGGGCATCAACATTGTTGGGCTCTGGACCCCAAGACAGCCCTTGGCAACAGGTTCATCCTAGTCTTGGTGGACCATGCCACCCGGTACCAGAGCCTGGAGCTCTGAGGACAGAGCACTGATAGAGATCTTTACCCATGTGGGGTTCCCCAAGGAGGTAGTATCTGACTGTGGTACCAACTTCCTGTCTGCATGCTTGAAATCCATGTGGAAGGAGTGTGGGGTAACCTATAAGTTCCCCACTCCCTAACATCCCCAAGCTAAGGGCTTGTTGAAAAGTTCAACAAGATCATGAAGGGCATGATCATGGGCTTATTGGAGCCCGTGAGGCAGAAGTAGGATGCCCTCTTGCCTTGCCTGTTGATTGCATGCAGGAAGATACCACAGAAGTGAGTTGGATTCAGTCTCTTTGAGCTCCTGTACAAGCACCCTGTGTGAGGGCCTCTCAGTCTGGTGAAGGAGGGTTGTGAGCAACCTCCCAGGAAGGCCCCCCAGGATGTGGTCAGCTACATGCTGGCACTCCATACCCAGATGACGCGCTTCTAGAAGATGGCCAAAGAGAATCTAGAAGCCAGCCAGAAGGTCATGAAACAATGGTATGACCAGAAGGCACTCCGGTCAAGTTTCAGCCTGGCCAAAAAGTGTGGGTGATGGAGCCTTTGGAGCTCCGGGCCCTACAAGACCACTGGTCTGGACCCTATCAGGTGAAAGAGCACAAGGGGAGGTCACCTACCTGGTGGGCCTCAAGTCTCTCAGGAACCCTTGAAGGGTTTGCATGTCAGTCGGCTCAAGCTCATTTGAGAGGTCCAAAGTAGCCATGCTCCTGGTCATATTCCTGGTCATTGATGATGGAGTGGAGGAGGAGAGTGATCCTCTCCCCGACCTCCTTTCTTCCAAAGAGCAGGATGGGTTAGTGGAGGGTGTCAGCCTCTCCCTTAGCAACAGAGGGACTGCTGCCAGTTGCTGGGGAAGTTTGCCTCTCTCTTCTCCCTTACCCCTGGACTCAATACATGGGGTACACTTGGTATTGATAGTGGGGACAGTATGCCAGTGAAGAGTAGAATCTACAGGCTATCTGACAAGGTGAGATCCAGGACTAAAGGTGGAAGTCTCCAAAATGCTGGTGCTAAGGGTCATTAAGCCCTCAGTCAATTCTTGGGCCAGTCCAGTGATGTTGGTCCCCAAGGCTGCCTCCTTCAGGCTCCACCCCAGAACTTAAGTTTTCCCATTCTTTTTATTGGCTGATTTGTATCATTCCACTGCTCACATTTAGGGAATTCTTTTTTTCTTTGTCTTTCAGCACTCTGTGCACGTTTTCTAGATCTCTCCCTCATGCAATGCTTCTCCCCCTGCAAATATACCCCCACGCTCCGTGTTGCTCCTCTTCTCTCCATTTGCTCACTCCCTTGTGTGCTGCTTTTTATTAGATACTTGCCCCCCCACATGCGTTCTTTCTTGCTCCCTTCTACCCGACCCCACCCCACCCCACTTTCCTTTTTTTAAGTTAATCCCCCACTTTCCATAGCTCACTATTGACTCTCCCTACCCACTCATTCGTTGCTCCCCTGCCCTTGTGATCATTCAAATGATTTTTTTTTTTAAATTTGAGGACCTGCCATCTCCCATTTGCTACCCAGGTCACTCCGCTTTAAGAAATGCGCTTTTGTGCAAGTGAAAATGTATTTTTTTTGTTTACTTCCCCAAGTGGAGTCTGCATCTTGGTTCACTAATAAATAAATACATAAATTAGCTACTGCATAATTCAGTAGGACGGTGCATGCATGATGATGCATGCATGCGCATGTCATCATGCATGCACGCATCTGCTAAATGATGCAACCTCTTGACTAGACCGTGTTCTGGCACTCATTATGTCTTTTTAGCACAGGTTTTGATGCTTTGAGTAAGTAATTTTATTGTTCAGTTAATTAAAACTCACAATATAAAAACATAACCAACATGTTTAAAAACCACATAAAAACAGTCCTTTTCTCAAATTATACAGTAACTTATAAATATCGGAATATACAGTCTTTTATATTGAGCTTGCTAATAATACGGTATGAGTGGGAGACCACACCCAGTTCTAAGTTCCGATGTCGATGTAGGGCTTTTAAAAGACATATCAAATTTAAAGTGCCTGTGTTTCAGGATGTAAACATGGACGCTGCAATCTGGCCAACCAATAGCATGGTCAGGTTGAAGTGTCAATTAGAAATAACCAGACTATTTTGCTATTCACTGTTCACTTTGTGGCTTGCATTTGAGTCTGTCTTCCACTGTATCAAAGAACTTTGTAAGTTGGCAGTTTAGTTGAGTTTCTGCTGGGTTGAAGCATAACTTTACTGCCTGCTTGCAGGTCCTAATGCCACTCTGTTTGAATATTGGATGGAGTGAAGTGCGTCTTATGTCCTTTAGACTAGGGCAGATACAGTCAGCGTGCACAAGGTCCTCGTTTCCTGTTCCACAAAGGCGGCAAGTCTGCTCTCCTGGTCTCCTTTTCCAAGGCGGCAGGTGTGGGAGGATTGGTAAAATGCCAAAACATAGCTTTAGGAATTTTTCTTTTATCTTCATTTTAACTCCTGTTTTCAAATAAGTTTGAGGTTTAAGAACTTTATAGTCATTAAGCACTGTCCAGACATGAGCCCCTTTAGCCAATGTTTCCTTATCTTCTGTGATAGATGCCATTCTTGTTACTTTTGTTACAACCTTTTTAAAACTCTGGTCAGCTGTAGAGGTTGTCCAAAGGTTGGTCAGTCCCAGTTTTTTTAGGGAATCAAGCAGATATTCTCTGGCGGGTGATTGTTCACGGCATGACAGTTCACTCCAAAGGTGTGAGTTTAGAGATCCTGGCTCAGCGCCTTTGATCTTATGACCAAAAAACAAGGAAGGGTTTTGGCTCCAATCAGTAAGGCTGAGCCCTATTCAAACAAAAAACATCACAATGCCAATACTGATACTCATTTCCTCATTTCTTACGGCGCATGGAATTGAATCAATATCACCTTGAACAATTAATTTCAATATGATTTAATCAAAAAATCCATTCAAATATTCACGTTTTAATCAAGTGAAAAAGATTTGATCAATTTACAATGTTTAAACACACACCAAAAAGTGAACTACCTCATTCTGACGAAACCCAAATCAATTACATATTTTAACACACTTGAACCCAGATTCCAACCTCTCTTTCAATCCCATTCAACCATGTAACATCTAGCATTCATCCAAACCACTCACATTCCAGCATACCAACACACAACCCTCTTTTCAATATTTCATATCTGTACACATCATATGAGAACAAACAAAAGCCAAACAGGAAAAAATTCAAAAATTTCAAGATCTCTAAATTTCCTCCCAAGTGCACCCCCAACAAAGTATACAATACATTTACAGGTGCACCATTGGGGCATTAAATTATTTACTTGATTGGCAACAACAGGTCTTATGACAGCTTTTTATGTATTCACCCCTCCTTTCCACTGATTGTTTCTGTAGCCCAAATTCTAAGCGTATTTGGGTGGGGGACACATAGTTTGGTAGATGAAAGATTGCTCTGTAGGTGCTGGTGATTATTTTATCCAGGGCCAGTGCATCTCTCCCTTGCATTGATTCGCTCCTGTATGTTAGCATTGGTTGTAGTTTTGCTCGAATTACCTGTAATAGAGGGTCTAGGGTTAGGTCTGGCAGGGCTTTTCTCAGAGGCTTCATTGCTAGGGAGCTCGTGGTGCCCTTCCGTCGCAGGCTCTCCAGTTGGGGTTTATACAAGCATCTGCTGTCCAATAAGACTCCAAGGTATTTATAGTTATTTACCCGGTCTAGGCAATGCCCATCCAAATACCAATTAATCTTTTTCCTCTTGTGATAATTCACTGTCTTGATTTTTGTTTTCTTTAGGGGGGGCGTGGCTTGCAGCCGATGGGATCGGGCGCGAGCTGAGGAGCTCCGACCGCCGCTTCCCCCATAAACAATTATCCTGTACTCCGGACACAGCTGGGGGCACAGATTTGCGCACCGGAGAGCCCACGACACGGACGTCGGGCGGGGGCGAGCTCTTTATCGCCCAATAAAAGCCTCAATACGACGAATTTGAGGACGGGAGGCTCGGCATCGCCGGCAACAAGATGGCGCCCACGCAGTGAGGGGAGTATGATGACCGTCATGGACCGCTGAGGAGCGGTCGGAGACCGGCAGCGGAACGCACCTCACCTACCAGGGGGTCCTGAGAGGCAAGTGAGTCGGGGGGCCGTGGAGCGCAGTGACATGTAAGGAGACCCTGCTGGGGGGGGCGCACGGGACAAGGAAAGCGGAGACAAAATGGTGCCCTCGCCATAGCGAGATCTGAATCGCTGTCACAAGCGGCTGGAGTGGGATCGGAATCTGGCGGCGGGGCACACCTAGCTTCATGGAGGATCCTGAAGCTTCGTGAATACTAGTAGGAAACCAGGGAGCTTGAGGGCAGATGTGAAGTGCCTCGACTGCCCCAGGGGGATCCTCTAAGCCCTGTGTACGAAGGCTGGCAAATTCCCGGCAGGGGAGCTGGGAAGGAGCCGGCGCACTAGAAGGCCCAGCAGAATAGAAACAAGCCGCCAGACAAGAACCTGCGAGGGAAGTTCTCCTTGTCTCACAGGGTGGCACTGGATACTGTGGAGGAGTGGAGGGGCCCTGGGAGTATGAGACACTGATTTTGTCATACAACGGCCCCAAGCTATACAACAGGGCTCCACCAGTGTGACAGAGATGGCAACCTGATACCCCACATTAAAGCATACACAGCGGCCACAACTGGAGCTAATTGGCGCAGGCCCCAACAGTGGTAAGCCTTAAGAACATTGAGGCGCCAAATACATAACCGGAACCAGAGTATAACGGCGATTTGCATTGGTGTGCAGCGACTGGGGTGCTTCATGGCAGAGAGAGCAGCGGCTGCATGCACAGGGCAGGTCCAAGCACAGTGACCTACAGGAGGGTACGACATCCCCCAGAAAGAAGATTGCAGGCACTTGAGGAGCTGCTAAAAATTGGGCAGCAAAAGAGTAAGTGGAGAAGTGCGACCAGTGATGGTGGGGTCCCCCGGACATTCCCAAAGACCATGTACCTCGACCGGAATACAAGAGGTGGGTGCCATAGCGGTCCGCTGAACCCCTTCCGCTGACAAATAATCCCCACCAGCAGCTGCCCTGCATGCAACAGACAGAGCTGACTCTAAAGGCCGCCCAGGAAGGGTGAAGTGGTTCTCGGGGAACAGATAGAGGCCCGAAGGGAATACTGAGGCCGTGGAGACGGTGGCGGCCTGGAGAGGTCTGAAAACATGCTACGAATGACAAGCAGCCGTAATAGCACGAAACAGCCACTGTGTCGCAGCACCAGCCGGAAATAGAGAAGAGAAACCGGAATCTGCCCAGGAGAATGGGGAGAACCCAGAAGAAAAGAGGCTTTAGTGTCCTCAGCACAGATGTCCCTGGGGCCCAGACTGACGAGGATGAGGAAGTGGTGGAAGCGAGCTCAGACTCTACCCCCAGGAGGCCAACATTGGCAGACATTATGCAAGCAATCACGGCCTCCAGAGAGGCCCTGGAGGGGAGAATTGATGCAATAGGCACGGATCTGAGCCTATTAAAAGATGATCATCGGAAGCTCAAGGACAGGGTGACAACCACTGAGAAGGAACTAGGGGGCCTACCAGCGCAGATGACTGCGATGCAGAAAACGCTTTCATAACTGGAAACAAAAGTCAAAGTGCTGGAAGTCCAGGCTGAGGATAGCGAGGGAAGATCCAGAAGAAATAATATTCGAGTGATCGGAGTGCCCGAAAATGCTGAGGGTGCAAATATGGTACGGTTCTTGGAAGACTGGCTTCGAGCAGAAGTAGCCCCCGAAGGGTTGTCCACCTTCTATGCTCTGGAAAGGGCCCATAGAGTTCCAGCGAGGCCGCCCAGGCCTGGTGCCCCTCCTAGACCGATAGTGGCACGCCTACTACATTTCAGAGATAGGGACCATATTCTGCAACAGACACGCCAGAAACGAGGATTAAAAATTGACAACAACGCAATTATGATCTTTCCAGACTTTACCAGGGAAGTCCAGCGCAACAGAACATCCTTCTTAGCTGTTAAAAAGAAACTCCACCAACTAAACCTGGCGTACGCAATGCTCTTCCCTGCGCGGGTCAGAGTCGCAGACCCTGCGGGACCTCGATTCTTCAACACATCCCAAGAGGCCTGGGATTGGCTGGACAACAGACGACCTCCTGAGCGGCGCGATTCTCCAACGGTCTCAACGCAACAGAGCCCTTGTAGCAATAAATCTGGGACCAGAGCCCCATCTCCCAGAGAGCTTAGCCTGGAGCAAAGAAGAGTGCTGCAGGCGGTAGCGCAGCATAGCCACAACAGCTCCAGCCCTGCGTCAAGTAAGCATGAATTGGATGCGGAAAGGTCAGAAGGATCGCCAGCTTCTAGTGACAATGATTCCTCGGAGACGGAACTGCCAAAAATCCCTCCCCAAACGGCGGATGATATCGTTTGAAGACTGGGACCGGACTTTCCAAATAATAATCCACTGGGGTGCGGTATAGCCCTCACTCGGAGGAGCAAAGAATGGACCTTACTAGTTGCAGCCTGGCAGCAAGGGACTTTTGATTGCTGGTCCGGAACGAACTCATTGGTACAGGTATCGGGGGGGGGGGTGGTGGGTTGGGGGCTTCAAAGCCAGAACTGTCGGCTGATCACCCCAGTAACCACTAGTGGATGTTAGCACATTTAGAGAACGTTTGGATGGGAATTAGTTCACCGGTACCTGTCCTGGGGAGGGGGAGTTGGGGGTTCTACTTAGTTCAGGAAATGTTATGTTGGGGCAGGCGTGTCACGAGGGAGGAGTTGCACAGGAGCAAGGTTTCCCTAATGCAATGGGACCCTCACTAGATGTAAAATGTATCTCTGGAATGTAAGGGGAATGCACTCAATGGTACGGCGTCATAAAATACATGCATATTTGGTCCATAGGGGGGTCCAGATTTCTCTACTCCAAGAGACTCACATAATGGTGAAGGAGGGGGGGGCGCTGCAGCGGCGTTGGAGAGGGCAAGTATTCTATACCAATTACTCAGCCTTTGCATGGGGGGTCCTGATCTGGGTGCGGGCGGGAGTACCCTTTCAGTGCACAAAACAAATCATAGATCCAGAGGGCAGGTATGTGATAGTCTCTGGGAGGCTTGATGGCAGAGATATAATACTGGGAAGTATTTATGCACCTAACTCGGAACAATCCACTTTTTTCTCACACCTTTCTGGGAAACTGGCCTCCATACTCACGGGATCAGTACTATTGGGGGGCGACTTTAATTGTGTAGCGGATGTTGCCCTTGACCGTTCTCATCCTCCACTCCCTGATGCGCTCACTCATAAAATAGCAGTAGCACAGCGGAATTGGCAACAGAGGTGGGGCTTAGTGGATTCTTGGAGAGCCCATCACCCCAGAACCCGGGATTACTCCTTCTTCTCAGCACTGCATGAGTTACATGTACGGCTAGATGCCATACTGTGCTCCCCTGATGTGCATCAAGGGGTACGCAGCAGTGAATACCTCACTCGGACGATATCGGACCATAATCCAGAGCTGATAAGTCTGCAATGGACGCGAGCAAGGACCAGTATACCCACTTGGCGTTTGAGGCCTGAGGCCTTGGAAGACCAGGTGTTCCATGACACGATAAATACGTCCATCGGCCAATATTTTCACGACAATGCTGGTACGGCTGCAGACCTATTAGTAGACTGGAATGCGTTTAAAACAATCATCAGAGGGCGCTGTATATCAGAAATGATGGGAACGCGGAAGGTACTCCTCCAAGACGTACAGAGAGCGGACCAGCGCCTAAGGGAAATAGAGCAAGAGAGACCGGAGAATGCTGACAGGCAGGAGGAGATCTTGGAGGCTAGGGAAGTGGTAGCAGTGCAGGTGGAACGCCTTCGCTGCTTTGACTACAAACAATACTTGACCCATGCCCAGTCAGAGAGGGATAAATCGGGGGCACTACTGGCCTGGTTGGCCAATCCAGCTAGGAGAGGTACGGTCATATTAGAGATTAGAGGGCAGGACGACGTAGTGCGATACGACCAGCGAGGCATCAATGACTTGTTCCTAGAATACTACACTGAATTATACAAGAGCAGGGTAATCCTAGTAGAAGAAGACATGAATAGTTTCATGGGGGATGTGGAATTACCAGCGCTAGACGAAGAACTCGCAGGTGCACTGGGTCGCGATGTGGAAATTAGAGAAGTGAGAGGGGCCATTAGGAATATGGCTAGAAACAAAACTCCAGGAACAGATGGCCTACCAATTGAATTTCACCTAAAATACATTGATCTCCTAGCTCCCAGGCTGGTACAGCTATATAATGCTGCAAGACAACTAGGGCACCCGCCCGTCTTGACCAGAGAGGCGATTATCATACCCCTGCTTAAACCGGGGAAACAGCCGTGGGACAGGGCGGCATACCGCCCACTCTCCATGTTCAATCTAGACTACAAAATCCTGAGTCGTATACTAGCTACCAGGTTTCTCCCGCATATGACAACACTAATCCATACGGATCAATCTGGGTTTATTCCCACCAGAAACACAGCGCTGAATGTCCGCCGCCTTCTGCGAGTGCTGGGGGCAGACTCCTATAGGAAAGACTTGGCAACGATTTTTGCGGTGGACATAAAAAAGGCGTTTGATAGCCTAGAGTGGCCGTATCTGTTCCATGTGATGCGGAAATTTGGGCTGGGAGACAAGTTTGTGGACTGGACTGCTCTCCTATACTCCGGCTCCAGTGCTAGAGTAAAAACGGGTGGACTAATATCCGAGGCCTGTAGCGTGGGGCGAGGTACGAGACAGGGATGTCCCCTCTCCCCCCTACTGTTCGCCCTGGCGATAGAGCCACTTGCCGTTAGAGCTAGAACAGGACATCACTATCAGGGCCTTATGGTTGACGGACTGACCCACCACATCGCGTTATACGCGGATGACCTTTTGATGTTTTTGGCGGATTCGGGGGAGGCGCTTTGGGGTGCGAAGGAATTACTCCAGGACCTAGCTGGGCAAAATCATGCCTATTCATGACGAACAACGGCAGAGCAGGACCACGAGAAACTGAGGAAGTGAGGTGGGAAGACAGATGCTTCACATACCTGTGCACCCAAATGTATCATGCCCAGGGGGACTTTCTGGAGGGCAACATAGGCAGAGCCATTAGAAGAACAAAAAGCAACTTTGACTTTTGGAGTGGTTTACCACTCTTGGTGGCTGGCCAAGTAGCCCTTCTTAAAATGGTGACCCTGCGGAGGTTATTATACTACTTTATAAGAAACAAAAGGATCCACCCTCAGATAGATGTATGACCGTGTTCTCCCAGACTACGCGTGTTTCCTACAGTGGTGGAAAGCACACAGCTTTGTTTAAATACTCCTCACACACCAAAAGGACCCTTGGTGTCATGCTTCATCATAGGGGTCTTCCCGCCCCGCTGCTGGACGGGGCGTTCTACGACCTACGACTACGCGGGAGCACTGTTTATGAAAAACAAGACTATGTGTAGTGTAGGAAAGTGAGTGGAAGGGTCAGGAGTGAGTGAAAGAGTGATTACGAATTAAAAAATACCTGGCTCTGTGGAAAAAAGACTTTAATATTCCTTTGAGCTGGTATTGTTAAAAGTGGGGAATAAGTTGGAGGTACATTGCTATGATGAGCAGTCTCTACTATGTCAACATGTTTCGAAGCCCTCCCCTGGCTTCTTCATCAGGACCAAAAGGATCCCTTCTACACTCAAAATATAATACAAAGAAAATGTGTATGTACATGTAGTCACTACTACGTGGTGAGCATGCCAAATAAACATGCACAATATACAATACCCCAATAGGTATACTACTTTATGGAAATCTGGAAGAAAAAACACAGCATTTAAAAGCATGACATATACATCATCCATCGTAATAGGTGGTGACCTGTAAGGAAAGTGATATATTGTGATATATTTTCCTTATCATTATCAGTGATGCTAAGCCGGTGCCGTGTCCTGCTGGCGGAAAAAGGACAATACAAAGACAAACACACACTAAACATAAATCACATACTCTATGTCAAAGGACCGGTAAATGCGAGTCCAAGGTGATAAATGTAGCCTATGGTAATTTGCATTATTCAGATACGTTTTGTGCCATGAGAGAGAAAAAATATATAATGAGGTGGAGCACGTACTTGTTCTGGGAAGAGATATTGCCCCATGAGCCTTAAAACGAGTGGGAAGGTGTGCCTATAGTCACACACTGGGAAAGAAAAAAATGAAAGGGAATGCTGCTAGTTATAATGTTCTGCCGATTATGGCATGGTCATATGGCGTCCCACAGGTTCTAAGCGGCTATGCCGTACTCACAACACCAAGGTCACTGCCTCTCCTGGATATTGCCTCCCCGCGGCTCCGTGGAACGATGGGCCTGCGGAGGGAGTATCCTTAAGTAGTGCGGTTAATTGATAGAATTGCCGCCAAAATGGTAATTGGTTAGGAAACAGTACTAGACTGCTGAAACTTCCCGGGCGTAGTTCTAATAACCCACTTCCTGTCAATGTTGTTGCCTGGCTGCGGGGCTAGAAAAAAAGTGTTTTCAGTCGGACCCGCTCTCTGTCAGTGACTAGACCGCTAACCTGGTTAGAGCGAAGGAAAAATAAACCACTTCCGGTATTCGCCGAGATAGACAAAAGACCGCACACGCTATTAAAGGGATTCGGGTGTGCATATGGAATATAAATAAATCCCAGCATTGTGCTTAAAAAATATAAAGAAATACATAAAGAGGCCACACTAAATAAGGTCCTGAAACTTTTGAAAACACACTGTCCGCTAAAGTTATTGTGCCCACATCACGTGACAGTGACAGACGCTGATGAGGCGTGGAACACAAAATTCACGTAACCATTCTGCCTCTATAATGAAAGATAAAATTAGGGAGAGATGTATGATATATGTCATATGATAGGCATATAGTGACGCAGGAAAGGGGAAGTGTAGGCCAAGGGGCTTCGAATGGTCACAAGGACAAAAACGGCCAATCTGTTCCGATGGAAAGGCAGATAGTTATTATGGTAATGACCCGTATCATCAAAAAATTGAAAAAATTGCCCATAAAGGCCCGAAAAAATTAGACAGCTATGGGCAAAATTATTCAGCAGAAAATTATATACTTAACAGGAAAGGGTGTCAGAGACTAGGGTGAGTTCAAGTAAATTGACCCCACGGTATGTTGTCGTTCAGACCCTCGATGTGTGTCCCCAAACGGAACACCCACCGTTGTTCTTTTTCAAAGAGGCCATTCTCACTGTTCACTTGTTCAATTACGGTCCATTGTAAATCGTCCAAAGTGTGCTGGGTAGTCAGATAGTGGGTCGCCATCTTGGTTGTGCTCTTTTTGCAACATACGTTGCTCCTATGTTCTCCAATGCGAGTCTTGACTGGTCTTGTCGTCATACCAATGTACTCCAGACCGCATGGGCAGGTGACCATATACACTACGTTTTTGCTGTTACAGTTTGTAAACCTCCTCTGTTCCCATTCGGTGCCATTCCTGAATTTTATGTGTCTACTCTTCTTCGTGAGGTGGCATGTACTGCAGTTGCCACAAGGGTGGTGGCCCTGCACAGGTGGAAGAAGTAGGCTCTCAGTGGTCCTTGGTGGTCCTGCTCGTGGTCTCGTGTGGACTAACATATCCTTGAAATTCCTTCCCCTCCTGTGTGCAAACATAGGTTTCGGGAGGTTGAGGCTGCAGCAATTGAGGAGTCTCCAGTGCTTGTTTACAATTTTCGATACCTGGTTAGAGTTGGTATTAAACGTGGTGACACATATCAGTGACACATAAGAGAGACCGATATGTGTCACCACGTTTAATACCAACTCTAACCAGGTATCGAAAATTGTAAACAAACACTGGAGACTCCTCAATTGCTGCAGCCTCAACCTCCCGAAACCTATGTTTGCACACAGGAGGGGAAGGAATTTGAAGGATATGTTAGTCCACACGAGACCACGAGCAAGACCACCAAGGACTACTGAGAGCCTACTTCTTCCACCTGTGCAGGGCCACCACCATTGTGGCAACTGCAGTACATGCCACCTCACGAAGAAGAGTAGACACAAAATTCAGGAATGGCACAGAGTGGGAACAGAGGAGGTTTACAAACTGTAACAGCAAAAACGTAGTGTATATGGTCACCTGCCCATGCGGTCTGGAGTACATTGGTATGACGACAAGACCAGTCAAGACTCGCATTGGAGAACATAGGATCAACATACGTTGCAAAAAGAGCACAACAAGGATGGTGACCCACTATCTGACTACCCAGCACACTATGGATGATTTACAATGGACTGTAATTGAACAAGTGAACAGTGAGAATGGCCTCTTTGAAAAAGAACAACGGTGGGTGTTCCGTTTGGGGACACACATCGAGGGTCTGAACGACGACATACTGTGGGGTCAATTTACTTGAACTCACCCTAGTCTCTGACACCCTTTCCTGTTAAGTATATAATTTTCTGCTGAATAATTTTGCCCATAGCTGTCTCATTTTTTTGGCCTTTATGGGCAATTTTTTTAATTTTTTGATGATACGGGTCATTACCATAATAACTATCTGCCTTTCCATCGGAACAGATTGGCCGTTTTTGTCCTTGGGACCATTCGAAGCCCCTTGGCCTACACTTCCCCTTTCCTGCGTCACTATATGCCTATCATATGACATATATCATACATCTCTCCCTAATTTTATCTTTCATTATAGAGGCAGAATGGTTACGTGAATTTTGTGTTCCACGCCTTATCGCGTCTGTCACTGTCACGTGATGTGGGCACAATAACTTTAGCGGACAGTGTGTTTTCACAAGTTTCAGGACCTTATTTAGTGTGGCCTCTTTATGTATTTCTTTATATTTTTTAAGCACAATGCTGGGATTTATTTATATTCCATATGCACACCCGAATCCCTTAAATAGCGTGTGCGGTCTTTTGTGTATCTCGGCGAATACCGGAAGTGGTTTATTTTTCCTTCGCTCTAACCAGGTTAGCGGTCTAGTCACTGATGGAGAGCGGGTCCGACTGAAAACACTTTTTTTCTAGCCCCGCAGCCAGGCAACAACATCGACAGGAAGTGGGTTATTAGAACTACGCCCGGGAAGTTTCAGCAGTCTAGTACTGTTTCCTAACCAATTACCATTTTGGCGGCAATTCTATCAATTAACCACACTACTTAAGGATACTCCCTCCGCAGGCCCATCGTTCCACGGAGCCGCGGGGAGGCAGTATCCAGGAGAGGCAGTGACCTTGGTATTGTGAGTATGGCATAGCCGCTTAGAACCTGTGGGACACCATATGACCATGCCACAATCGGCAGAACATTATAACTAGCAGCATTCCCTTTCATTTTTTTCTTTCCCAGTGTGTGACTATAGGCACACCTTCCCACCCGTTTTAAGGCTCATGGGGCAATATCTCTTCCCAGAACAAGTACGTGCTCTACCTCATTATATATTTTTTCTCTCTCATGGCACAAAATGTATCTGAATATTGCAAATGACCATAGGCTACATTTATCATCTTGGACTCGCATTTACCGGTCCTTTGACATAGAGTGTGTGATTTATGTTTAGTGTGTGTTTGTCCTTGTATTGTCCTTTTTCCGCCAGCAGGACACGGCACCGGCTTAGCATCACTGATAACGATAAGGAAAATATATCACAATATATCACTTTCCTTACAGGTCACCACCTATTACGATGGATGATGTATATGTAATGCTTTTAAATGCTGTGTTTTTTCTTCCAGATTTTCATAAAGTAGTATACCTATTGGGGTATTGTATATTGTGCATGTTTATTTGGCATGCTCACCACGTAGTAGTGACTACATGTACCTACACATTTTTCTTTGTATTATATTTTGAGTGTAGAAGGGATCCTTTTGGTCCTGATGAAGAAGCCAGGGGAGGGCTTCGAAACATGTTGACATAGGAGAGACTGCTCATCATAGCAATGTACCTCTAACTTATTCCCCACTTTTAACAATACCAGCTCAAATGAATATTAAAGTCTTTTTTCCACAGAGCCAGGTATTTTTTAATTCGTAATCACTCTTTCACTCACTCCTGACCCTTCCACTCACTTTCCTACACTACACATAGTCTTGTTTTTTGTAAACAGTGCTCCAGCGTAGTCGTAGGTCGTAGCACGCCCCGTCCCGGGGCGGGGCGGGAAGACCCCTATGATGAAGCATGACACCAAGGGTCCTTTTGGTGTGTGAGGGGTATTTAAACAAAGGTGTGTGCTTTCCACCACTGTAGGAAACACGCGTAGTCTGGGAGAACACGGTCATACATCTATCTGAGGGTGGATCCTTTTGTTTCTTATATATTGACTACAGGAGGGCGTATCCACCTCCATTGCTCTTTTGAGCATTACCTCTACACTCCCTCTTTTTGGTTATTTGGATATTACACTACTTTGGCACCTTGCCAATCTGGATACCGCCACGCTACTTCTCTCAACTCAGGTCAATGATAATTGGGTTTCTATGGGGAACGGGTAGACGGAGGGTGGCGCTTAACGTCCTAATGCGGCCGAGAGAGGAAGGAGCATGGTTGGTGCCTGACTTTGAGGCTTATTACCTTTCCGCACAATTACAATGGCTCACAAAATGGGTGGCGGGTCGACTGAGAGGGACGGTGGCAATGGGAGACGACTTAGTGACATTGAGGCTACTATCCCAACTTATTCTGAGGCTTCCGGTCCGGACCCCGGCCCTTCTCATGGAGCTAACTACAGCAAGGTGCTGCTGGAACAGATATTTGCGGAGGGCCAAAATGAAGAGCCCCTATGCTCCAGAAATCCCGTTACTTATGTGTGAAGCCTTACCACATGGGGGTAGTTGGCAGAGATTGGCGGGGTGGGCGGAACAAGGGTTGGCTACAATGGGAGACCTGTACGAAGAGGGCGCCATGAGCCCATTTAACGACCTGCAGGACCGATATGAATTACCTAGGGGGGGCTTCTTATTGCACTCGGCACTCACTGCGGCCATACAAAAACACTGGGGGGGTCTCACTGAACCGCCAACGTCATTGGGGTGTCAGTATGTGGTGATGGCGGCAGGCACATTTAAGGCGGTCACCTGTTTGTATAGGCCCATAACGCGGGAAGCCCTACCTCCCTTATCGAATCTGCGCCTAAAGTGGGCGGGGGACCTGGGAGAAGATATACCAGAGAAAACCTGGGGAGAACTGGTGGAGAGGGCTTGGAAGTACACCAGAAATGCCAGATTCCAATTAGTGCACTTTTACATATTACATAGAGCATACCTCACCCCGGAGAAAATTAATAGGTACTTCGCGACCCAATCGGCGGCTTGTCCGAGGTGTAATAAAGAAAATGCGGACTTCAGGCACATGTTCTGGGACTGCCCATTCCTGGGGAACTTCTGGGGGGAGGTGGTTATGGTGTTGGCTGACATCACTGACAGGGAAGTTGAGGTATCTTTTAAGTACTGCATGTTGCACTGGTTCCCGCACACATCCAAAAATAAAGTCACAAGCAAATTCCTAGACTTGGGCTTACTCCTAGCCAAAAGGGACATTACCATGCACTGAAAAGCAAAGCAAGGTCCAAGCATAGTCAGATGGAAGAAAGAACTCATTAAGTGGGCAGAGTCTGAGGGAGTAATCAGGATGCAAATAGCGAAACAAACGGGGAGCGAGAGGGCGTTGGACGCAGCAAGGGCCTGGGAAACTTTAGTTGTGTTACTTAAGACCCCAGATGATGTTGGGGAGGAGGACCCAATAGAGGACCCCCCGGTTGGAGTAAGCTAAAATGCAGACGCCTGAGCGAAAGGTTAGAGCCTCATGCCGGTGCATAACGTGCGCCCCATGACGATGCCCTTACTGTCCGAGGGATCCGGAAGAGCTAACTCAGTCCCAATGTGCAACCTAAATTGGAGTAGAAGGGAGGAGCACGCTAGTGATCGCAAGCAAGTGACACACCTGGGGGGAGGGGAGGGTGAGGGGATGTTGGGGGAAGGGTGTTTTAAATCAAGAATGAGGACACATACAGCAGCTCCAGAATCGAGCACTGATTGCCTTGTAGGTATTGGGGTGCTAAGAGAGGGGCGGGAAATTACGAGAAATGTAGTGACCATTATTCCACTTCCCTACTACTGCGTCATCTATGTAAAGCCTTGGTTAATTATGATCCTGATCCATGATGGTTATATTGTACTAATAATGCCTGGAAGTTGATGTAAAACCAAATAAAGTTTGTTTTAAAAAAAAAGATTTTTGTTTTCTTTAGATTAATATTTAGTGCGTTACGTTGTGAGAAATTGTTAGTGACATTCAGGAGGTGTTGCAGGCCAATTGGAGTACGACTTATCAACACCAGGTCGTCTGCATATACAAGGTTGGACAGCAGTGTTTTTCCCAATCTTGGGCCAATGCGATATACTCTTGTCCAGCTCCCCGGGGAGGTCAGCCATGAAGAGGTTAAAAAGCAGGGGTGCTAGAACACACCCTTGTTTTAGCCCTTTGGAGGTGTTGATTCGCCTCGAAAGGTGCGTCCCAGCTCCCAGCTTGATCTTGACCCAGGAGTCAGTGTGCCGCAATATCAACTGATTTAGGAGGGGTTTTGGTATCGCCCACTTTTCCAATTTCTGCCATAGTTTAGTGCGGTCAACATGATCGAATGCTGCGCTATAGTCTATGAAGCATAAGAATAGCGGGTACTTTGCCACTTTGGCCGCATTCATCAGCAGAGCTAGCGCCATAATGTTGGTGGTGGTTTCCAGTCCTTTGCAGAACCCAGTCTGGTTTATGGGGATGATGGAATTAGATGATGCCCAGGATGTTAGTTCTTCCAGGATCATTCCCGCATAATACTTGGCTTCTATATCAATTAGGGCGACGAATCGGTAATTATTGGGTCTGCTCTTGTCGCCCTGCTCGTAGATAGGACTGATCGTCGATCCTTTCCATAATTCCGGGATTGTTTGTGTGTCCGGTATGTCCTTGAAGACTGGGACCAGTGCTTTGCTCCAGTATTCTGCATCATGCTTGTACAGTATTGGTGGTATTCCGTTAGGGCATGGGGCTGCGTCTAGCTTTCCTTTAGCTATTTGTGTCTTAATCTGTGATGCTGTTATTTCGTAGCGATCTTCGTTGCTGTTCAGTAGTGATTCTGAGTCTGCTGCCACTTCGACTCCTCGGTGCTTTTGTCTAATCAGGGTAGCATCGTTATTTGGGCCCTCGCTGGCCTTGTGTCTAGTTTTTTCCCTGGACGTGCCACCTCTGTCCATTTGGTTGGTCCGAGATTCTTCCCCAGCCAAGTTTTCCTCTTGCGTGTTGTTGTCAAAGTGGTTATATAGGTATTTTGCCCAATTGGCCTCTGTTATATGGGAATTTATTCCTTGGTGAGCTGGTCGTTGGAGGCTGTTGATCGTCCGCCAGAACCTGGCGCTGTTGAGCTTAGAGTAATGCAGTATCCTTGCCCAAAGTTCTTCGTTCTCTTGCCTTTTCTTGTCCCATTTCTTCCTTTTTAATGCTGCCTTCAGTTTCCGCAGGTCGCATTGCAGGGCTAAATTTTGAGGGGTTTTTCGTAGCGCCTTCGTATTTGCTTTATTGTGCGTTTAAGATTCCCTTGTTTCCTGTGTAGTTGCCGTTCCAGGCAAAAAGACTGCTGTTTTTACAGTTTTTGTTCCTGTCCTGGTGGCAAATTTCTTCCCAAGAGTCATTGTAAAAGTCTCCCAAGCTATTGTTGGCTAAGGTGTCATATCATTTTCTTGGCAGAGAAGTGTCTTTGCAGTTTTGTATAGCTCTTCAATCATAGTGGGCTTGCACCTTATTCGTTTGAAGTCCGAGGTGTATTCTTTGTCAATACTTTTGCACGCCTCCATATGGTTTCCTCTATTTGCTTTTAATATCACTTCTTGTGGCAAGTGATCACTTTATTTGTTATCACTCATTCTGAATGAATGGATGATGTGGAACATAGGGAGAGTTACGAAGGTGAAGTCTACGTAGGAGGAGGCGGTTGTGGAGTAAAAAGTTGGAACTGGTGGATTATCCTCGTTAAATCGACCATGCAGAGCTCTCATATTAAATTGTTCAAGTTCTTGGAGTAAATAGGTTGAACATTTCGTTTGTTTGTTTGAGCATGATCGACCCTGATTTGGTACTCCGCACACTGTGGTTAATTCAGTTTGTCTTCTGATGCAGTTCCAAAGAGGTGAAGATTAAAGTCGCCTGCCAGGATAATGTTCTCTGTGTCCCGCTCATCTATGATTCTTTTCAGTTCTTTGACTAGTTCTTTACCAGCTTTTAGCCTATGCTTCGGATGTACATACGTATCAATTATTATGATTGGCCGGTCTTCCTTTTTTAATTCAATTGTTGTGGCTACCGCCTGTATGGCACTTGGGGCTGCAATTTGTGCCTCAACTGATGTGATTGCTCCTATTGTGAGTATTGAGGTGAATATCATCAGACTACCTGAGCGATGGCCGAAGTTGGATCCCTTTGTTGCTGGTACGAATTGTGACATGAACCCTTGTAGCTCTATCGCATGATCCTCCCAAGTTTCTTGGAGTAATGTCAAATCAAATGTCTTTAAGTAGTTCAGTACCTCGTGATTCTCCATCTTGTTCGCCAGGCCATTGATATTCAAGATACATATACAGATTTTTCTTGACTCTACCGTTAGTGGTATTGGGCAGGGCTTTCCTTGTCATTGGGTGCGCTCGGTCGTTATTGTTTGCCGTATGTGGGTCTAGCTGGGACTGTTGACAGTGATGTTGGGCCCTTTGGCTCAAGGCCTGTGCTTAAGTTGGTGGTTTTAAAGTGAGTGAGATGAGATCCTGGGGAGCTACTGCGGGCTCCCTTTAAGATTCATGTGACAGTATGTGATGGTTCATTGATGCATCCCTTTAGGAGGGGTGTTGGATAGGCTGGGTTTTTTTTCAGGTTCGAGTTTTATCCCCCACTGTAGGAATATATTTGCTTCCTTCATGATTGTGTTGACTGTTTCATTTGTTTTCAATATTGTCTTGGTTGCTTCTAGACACTGCTGATTGTTGGTTGGTTGGAGAGAGCTGTTGAGCTTAGTTTTTCTAGGCTTTTAAGAGAGTGCAGGAGTCGCAATATATTCCCCCTATTTAATGTGTCCACTCTTCCTCTGGAAAGAATATGATGGTGTCTGTCTCTTTGGAATCTTTGGCCGGGTTGTCCTGATGAGAAATTACTTCAAGATGTAATAGCCTTTTTGGGGTGTGATTGGCATTTATGGCTCCTTGTTTGGCATTGCTGGCTCCTAGGGGCTCTACAGGTACCTGATCTTTTATCAGCATATTTCTGCCTTGTGTGTGCTCCATTGATGGCCTTTGTGCTGATCCCCTATGGCTGTTCAATAACTCTCCTCTCTATTCAATTCCTGGGCTTTGTTGTGTGCAGGTTACCATGCTAACTTCTTGTGTTATTAACACTGACTGTTTGCTTGTCTGGTTATACCCCATTGATCATCACATTTTGTGGTAGTTTGGGTCATTAACTTTAAAGCTTGCTGCATGCTTGGGTCCAGAGTGACATTAAGTCCCGTATTTAAATGTTCTGTCCTTTCGTCCTCGGTAGGGGTCAAGGGGTGCCTAGTAGCCTCAATTTCCGTAGGGGTTGTCATGGGCTGGTTCTCCCCAAAGTGGTCCCCGAAGTGGCCCTTCCTTTTCCTGCCCTTCCTTTTTTGTTTGCGACGTGCTTGTGCATTCTTGCATTTTTCTTTGCTGGCACACTCTTCGGATGAGTTTAATAATATGGAAACTTCTGAGATTTGATTAAGGCTAGTGGGTAAATTCCCTACGTTTTGGTGCCTAGTCATCGTTGTGTCTACTCTGATTGTTCTTTCATTCGGGCCTTTGCTAGCCTCAATGGTTTTAGAAGTGTTATGCAATATAGTGTTTGTTTTTAGGTCTGTTAGGAGGTTTCCCAACATTGTTGGCAGCGTGGATAGTTTATCAATATTTGGGGCACAAATACAGTCGATTTGTGAAATTTGGGTGGCTTGTACAGCTTCTTGCCCCAGCTTAATAAGGCAGTTGAGGTCTGCAAGCTTCCTATCTATCCCAGAGGTGAAATCTGCTATTGTATGGAGGACTGTGAGCTGCATATCTAATTTGTCGGATTGATATTGAAGTGCTGTTGCTGAAAGCTGCATGGTGGTTAATAAGGTTGCCCAGATTGTTTCTGTACGGTTGCTGCTTCCTGCTCTGGTCACACTAGTCGGTTCCACACTAGGTCGATTTGAAGTGGGCTTTAAGTTGTATGAGGCAGCGAGGTCCCCCCATTCCTGTGATGCGAGGAAAGTCATGTCACTGTCTGTTATATGCGAGTCTTCATGTAGCAGAGGTGGGGAGCGATCAACTGGGGTGTTGTTCGGTGGTTGGCTGAAAGCTGAAGAGTTGTCAGTTTGTATGTTCATTGTCTTTAGTGGTGAGCTGTTTTTTGGCTGTGGTGTTGTGGGCTGAGCGTTCTGCCCAATCTTTGGGACCTGTTTGGGGGAGAATGTTAGTGGGTCCCTAGGGTCTTTAGTTCCCCCTTGTTTGGAATGTTTGCAGGTTTTTTAGACAACTGCCTCTTGTTTTCACTGGAAGGGATTTTGTTATCCTGAAAGCTTCTTGTTGGTCTACTTGCTGGACTGCTGACTATACCGACAGGGGGGTCCACCTTGGGCTCTATTCCCATTTGGGCTATTGGACTGACTTTTTGTTCTGATACCTCTATCCATCGTGTCCGTTGTAGATGCCAATGGTTGAATTGTGTGGACTGGTTTCCCTGAGGGGTATTCTATTATCCCTGGTTGTAATGGGGTTTGTAGGCCCTTAATATCCTCGTTTTTTGAGTAGATAGCTTAGCCAGGGTCTTTTAAAAATGTAAATTTTGTGAAGATTTTTGGCTGAAGTGTACATAGAATCTTTCTGTGAGACGCCCCCTCTATGTTTATGAGCTCTTTTATTTTATCCCTTTTTGTTTCCATCTTCAATTGACTTGTATTTTTGAGGTTTTTTGTAGCTGCTGGACTGCAAGCGTTACTGATATCTGTGCTACTAACAATGGAGCAGATGCTTGTATCTTTGCTATCCTTATTTAAGGCTTCCGTTTCTGTGCTGCTTTTATGGATAGCTTCTCCCTTGTTTTGTTTTGGCTTTGTGATAGACCTTCGTACTCTACCCGACCTCATATCTGCCGGATTGACTTGTTTGTGTTTCCTTTAATAGTTTGCTTGTTATGCTTGTTTCCTGCTCAGTGTTATGCTAATTGTCGATTGGCTCTGTGCTGCTTAATAGTCCTTGGTGCTTTGACGCACGATGTTACACAAAGTACTCCAGATGGTGTTTTTTCTTTTTTTGGGCCTATTTGATCATTCCCAGTGTCACCCTTTATTCCGGCTGTTGTATTAGAAAGGCCACCTTGGGTGGCCTTGTTGTTCTTGTGTTTTTTGGTTTGGTGCACCTTAAGCGTTTTTTTTTTGGTGCTCCTTTGGTGCTTCTTGAGCGTGGGGTTTTGAGGCACTTCAGGGGGCTTCTTCCGTTTGCACCCCTTTCCTCCCCTCGCCTTCTCCAAGAGGAGGGGCTGTATAAATGATGATGTGATGTGATGTCTGTTCCAAGGTTACTCAGGGGGAAAGGCCCCCCCAGAGGGAGGAAGCTGCACCAGCCTAAAGCTGGCCGCCTCCGCTCCTCTAGTGGACCAAACGGCCCCTAGACCTCCTCCAGCTGCCTCCCTTCCCCCCCGCTAGCATCTCTCGCTGTCTCTGTCACTATCTCCATGAGGATGAGGGTGCCAGTGGGAGGGGCTGGAAGAGAAGGTCGAGAGCAGCATGTGACAGCGAGGCAGTGAACAAATGCAGGGAAACGCGCACAACGCGGGCCAGTACTTAGGGGCGCTCAGAGTTTCCAGCTCCTGCTTTTCCCGCAACCTCCGTACCTCCTGTCTGGCTTGCCTCCTCCTCCTAAGGCACCGGAGTTGGAGCTGGAGCTGCGTCGGCACTAACGATGCGGTGAAGGCACAGCAGTGATGGTACAGTGACGCTGGAGGGCAGGACGGCAACGGCAGAAATTTTTATTGATGCTTGCTGTTCTCCGCTCTCCGCTCTTGAGTTGCTGCCCTCTGCGGCTGTTCCCCA
This sequence comes from Calotriton arnoldi, assembly GCA_963921515.1. NCBI lineage: Eukaryota > Metazoa > Chordata > Amphibia > Caudata > Salamandridae > Calotriton > Calotriton arnoldi. Next base: position 435,417 of record CAWUFW010008535.1, read on the forward strand.
TGGCGGCAGCTCTCGGCTCTCGGCACTGCAGCTCTCAGATCCACAGGTTTCCGATCTTTCAAAATATGTTGATTTTTGTTACTCGTGTTAAGTGCTCTAACATGTTTTCAGCTCTCGTTTATTGTCATTTGCTAATTGCATATCTTAAGCTTATGAATATATTAAGGCAGGATATAACAATGCCTGTAGAAACACTTGGAAACATGCTTTCCATAAGTTTCTAAAGTCTGCCTGCATATTATTGACATCAGGATGTTGTCAACTTTTTAGCTAAGGTAGTGTGCAGGCTTCAAACCCAATTTGAACTGTTAGTCAGATTCTTTCAGAAACCACACACAATTTATCGACATCTGACATACAGTTGTGCTGCCGGCTTATGTGCTATAAGCTAAGTAACATCGACCACTGGTATTCCATAGACATGTCCTTGCTAGTATGTTTATCAATGCCATGAAAATACAAATTACAAATGCCTCTTCTGTTTTTTCAAGGTGTGGCCAAGAATTCGTGCTTAGTTTGCCGAGGCACCTTTCACTCGGGTCGGAAGTGTAAAAACTGCAGCTCCTTTTCAGCAACTGTTCTCCAAGGAGGTTCTCCCAAAAACGCTGCACCAGTCCATAAAGTAGGAGAGAGATTGCGTAATTCTCGCAGTACTATCGTATGTAACGCTTTAAAAACACGAGGCACTTAAACTGGAGTCACTGTCTTTTTTTCTAAATATATAAGTGTTCTATGATTTTAAGCAGCGGTGGTTAGGGAGGGGGGAAAGGGAAGTGTAAATAACACCAGAATCATTAGACACTGCATATATGATTTAACAGTAGTAAAAGACAGACAGAGATAGATGGTAATCCGATAACTGCACATTTCATGAATACACACTAATTTCAAGATTTTCGGTATTGGTGCATAAAAACATAATTCTTTGATAGGTTACCACTATCAAAAGCCCAGGCGCAGACAGTGCAGAAATATGAGCTGTATACATACCATGATATGCCTCACTTTTTTGACACCTATCCAGTGTTAGAATCGAATTTCGGGCAGTTTCGTCTGGCACTACCAGATTGGCCAACTTAAAAGGGCCAGTGGGTGGTCTTTATGTTTTTTGGTCCCATAAAAAATAGCACACATACTTAATCATTCTAGCTGGCCCAGCTGGCTGTGCCAGATTTCCCGAAAAGCCCCCAGTCTTACACTGTATCTATCTCTAAAACCTAGGCTAAATCGCGTGCAAGAAAACAATCTGGAAGAAATAACATACAGAACTGCGGGTGCCAACCCATGCACAAAACAGATGTTCCACAATTTAACAATGTGGCGTTTTCCTTACAGGGCTCCAGTACGTATGAAGAACTGAGCGCAGTTTGTTGAGCTTCCAGAGCCAATGGAGAATTAGTGCCAAGGTGGAAATTGGCTGGGGGCGTATCATATAGATAGGCTGTCCTGTTATAGGTTTAAACCTATAATAACAGATAAAATGCCACTGAAAGGGAAATAGCCCTCACCAGTGTAAACATATAAACACTGAAAAAAACACCTGCACAGCCACAAACTAAAAGCCATTCAAAGTAAGGAAAAGGAGAGTGAAATAGTAATTTTTATTTCTTCCTGAAGGGCCAGTACAATGTAACTTTGTTATACAAGGTATCAGCAAGAAAGACTGGGCTAACATTCTGCTTGAGTTTTGTTGCTCAGGGATGTCAATAAAATATTGTTTCTTCTTCCTTTTGCTTTTTTCAGTTTTGTGGTCTTTGGTCTTGAGATGCAGGGGTTAGAAGCATGTTTTAGGTTTTATTTAATTATTTTATAAACTGTAGAGAATCAGGAAATATCAAAATCATATTTGATATTTTGACTACGTTTGAATCTTTCACTGATAGGTAAAATGGCTGGTTTCATAAGAATCTTTCCCAATATGTACCATCAAATTTACCCACAGAGAATGGGTAAAACCCATGATACATCAGCCCCCTTTTTTAGTGAGTCAGTATTAATAGTAGGTGAACTGCCAAACACCCCAGGCTTTACACATTCAATGCAAGGTGTAGTGACAAGTATATGTGAAAAGAGTTCTGTCACCAAGCATCTGGGATAGTGGTGAAAACATGACACCAGACTTTTGGAAAACATGGAACGCAGGGTCACTTGGAATGCTGCTGCTAAAAGTTCTTACCAAGTTCCACAAAGATTGGAGTGATATTGTTTGTATTTGTAGGGATTCAGCTATGTATATGAAAAAGGTGTGTGATGACCAGTTAAAATTGATACCTGAGCGAAAGTGCTTCCCTGTAAGAGATCCTTGCCACTTGTTAGATGATATGCTGAAAGCATCTTTACAATCTTCGGAGTTAACGAAGAATGCTACTGACTTTTTAGTCCATTCTGGTGCACTGTTTTGTTATGCGCGGGAACTAAAACACAAATATTTTTCATTTTGTTCTTTGTGTGGCATCAAAGAAAGAGTCATCCCAACTGTGTCACTTAGCTGGTGGTTCTCAGTCCTAAAGGCTGTGAATGCTATATATCCATGTGGCAACCGTTTACAGAATTTTTGCTGAGTGATGATGCCAAAGGCAAGAAATGAGAGGATCTTTGGTCGCATATTGATAGTGATGTGAAAAAAGTACACTCTACTGAATTAATAGATTTTTACAGGAAAACATGACTGCTGTTGTGGACATAAAAAAAAAACAGAGTCTGAAAACACCCTTGTCTACCAAGTGTTCAGCATAATTGGAGTAGATGTGAAACATCTCCTTGAGAGTAGGCTGGGCAACACTTTTAGTGACTGTGGCACTGCAACATGTTCCATGTAAGAGTGCTTGCCACTTGGTAAGCAAAGAAATGTTGAGGAGCTATTCAGGAACTTTTATTTTACAATGTATGAGAAATGGCTTGCAATGATGCATAGAAATGCCCATTCACCAATCATGGCATTTGAAGTCAATGAAGACTCACTGTGGTACTCTGCACAAGTTCTTGATCCCTTCCGTAAAGGGGAATTTTCTCCGGAGTTTCAAAAGTGCTGCTTCATTTTTGACCACTTCAATAATGCTGTGGGCATATGTTACAGAACCTTTCCCAGAGAATCACAATCTTCAGGTGCACCAGTACTGGCATGGAAAGCTATATCGGTGGCCAGAGTTAGAAAATTGTGTAGTGGCTGTTTTGGTGTTGCCCGTCTCAAGTGCCAATGTTGAGAGGGCCTTTTCACAGATAAAAGTTTACATGGGAAGGAAAGAGCGAGCACGCATGACTATGACCAAAGACTCACTCAAGAATATATTGTAAGGTGTACTACAATAAGTTTGATTTCTAAAAATGAATTTGGAACTCATATACACTGTACGTACACCATATACGTGTATATACCATGCACTATCAGTGAAGAAAGCAAGCAATAATAAAAGCAAAACGTTCCATAAACACCGGAAAAACCCTTTTTCTGTTGTTTTTAATGGCGTGAAACTGTGTAACCACTGATAACCACAGTTTTTTTAAGGTATTGAAATCACTTGAAAACACTGAAAAAACCCCACCAGAATTTACCGAAAATAGAAAATGAAAACAGGAAAGCCTAGATATAGACCTGTAATTTGGTGCGTTTTCCAGATTGTTGCAACATATCAAAGCAGCAGGCAGGCTGTGTGCTCCGAGAGGCTAGGCCTCTGTATGGATCACAGCTATGCACACTGTAGCGTCTTCCCCAGCCCTGGAGCATGCAGATTAAGTACGCCACACAGGAGCTGCGGTGAAACCTTATTTTATTCTTCAGCATACACTCACACACTGAACATGACATCATACTCTTCATTGACCACACCCTGACACCTTCCTATTATGCAGTTCCTGTCTAGAGTCCACCCCAGAACCATGAGGGTCCTAGTGCCTATAGTCTCAATATGCTACATTTCCCTTTGATAAATAAAAAGTGGAAAACTGCATTGAAAAATCACATCTCTTCAGTTTGTCGGCAAGGCGCTCGTGCTTGTCTGCCAGCTTTGGTGATCCGAGATGATCAAGATCCACCCTAATCGGGCAACAGCGGCTTAGGCTCAGGAACTTGAGCTGGATCTGCTGGCGGAGTCAACTCACAAGTGGTTTCAGGACTCGACAAACATTGCAGTAGGCATTTCAAATGTGATGTGTCCCGAGTGATAGTTTGTCCAGGGCGACGTGCCTTCACCATATGTCCTTTACATGCCACAACCTGTAGAGGATCAACAGCGAAAGGAGTGTCTGTTTTCTATTTTCGTCTCTGTTTTGCCAGTACCCAGTCTCCTTCATTACAGACTGTTTCTTGAGCATGGCTACGCTGGTCTGCATAGGTTTTCCTTTTCCTTTTTCGAGTCATGTCAGTGTCTCGAACCTGATTGATGTTCATTGATCGATCCGAGGTCCATTGAGGGAGTTTTGTTCCAATGGTTTTCCCAAATAGCAAGGTGGCTGGATGACCAATCGTGTAGTGAGGAGATGATCAATTGGCCCGGAGGGCCTGACATAAGGCTCGGTTCAATTTGATTCCTTCCGCAGCATGATTCTCTTGAGGGTTCCCGTGAATCATACAACTACACTGTTGACTTGGAGCCAGAGGGGTGTACTCTTTTGGTGTTTGACGTTGAGTAGAACAAGGAATCCTTTTCACTCTCTGCTTTTATAGTGCAGCCCTTTGTCAGATTTGAGAATTTTGGGGATGCCCCACTTTGCAAAGATGCCATCAAGTTTTTCTATGACTTTGTTAGAAGTTGTTGACAATAGATCTTTCACCAAAGTAAAATGGAAATATTTGTCGATGACTACAAGGAGATGAAGTCCATTTCCTAATGGCACAAAGAAGTCAGCAGCAGCCCTCTTTCACGTATGGGCAGGAAGGTCAGACATTTACACCGGGTGCTGTGTCATCTTAGGAGAAAAACAATTGCAAATGTGGCACACCTTCAGCTCCTTCTAGACTTGCTCACCTAGCTGAGGGAACCACACTCAATCTCAAAGGGATCTTTTGGGGGCTACAATACCGCAGTATCTTTCATGTGCAAGCTCGCTGACCTGCTGTCTTAGGGTTTCAGGTTTGACAATTATCGAGCCTCTTAGGATAACACCTTCTTGGATGACTGATAGCTCATCCTGTACATTTTTGAATTTTTGATATTCAACATCGTCGGCAACACCCCGGGTACTTCTTCTCCATGAGTGCATAACAATAATTTCTTTGATAACGATCATGTCTTTATCAATGTTGGTGACAACAATGACTTGTTCCACTAACAGAGCCGCTGGTGTGCTAGATCTCACGATGAAGTTGAGATATGCGTCAGCTGTCTTGAATGTTGAACTGTGATGATGTAGCGGCACTCAAGAAAAGTAATCTGCTGGGTTTTGATGTTTCACCGGTTTGTGCACATTCTCATAGTCATCTTCATGAAGTCTTAACCCCCAGCTCTCAATGTGATGGGACATCTTGGCCTTCGGGTTTCTGAAAATTGTGAGTAACGCCCAGTTGTCTGTGACAACAGTCAATTGTTTTCTGTAGAGGAATACATGAAAATGTTCGCAGGTCCACACCGACTCCTTCTCCGGCTGAGAGTTGGCATGTTCTGTCTCACCCCTAGCACTACCAGGCTTGCATCAACTGTTATTTCTGTATGTAACTTGGGGTCGAAGGATGCCATTTCAGTTGCGTTATCAATTGCATAGTGAATGCCTCTGAAACACTTGTCACATTCGACCATTGGAATGGTACATTCCGCTTTGTCAAGTCTGTTAATGGGGCACTCACTGTAGCAAAGTTGTGAATGTATCTTGAGCAATACGTGGCCATGCCTAGAAATGATCCCAGCATGGTAACATCCGGGGGAACAAGTGGATGACAGTGCTTTCACCTTGTCCGGGCCTAGAGTCATTCCCCCATCTGAAAACATGCCCCCAAAAAATGTGTTTGGTTTTGTGAAACTCAAACTTTGCAGCATTCAGAGTTAGACCTGCATCAGTAAGTAGCTGGCCCACCTGGTTGAGAGCTTTGCCGTGTTCTTGTTGTGTTTTCCCAAAATAGTTAAAAGCATGTGTAACCTGTTGAACTACTCGGCGAATAACATCCTGAAATATTTCAGCAGCCGAAGATACTTCAAAACTCAGTCTCTCACATCTGAACCAACCAACATGAGTTGAAAAGGTAGTAATGTACCTGCAGTTCTCCTCTAGTTCGAGTTGATGGTATCCTTTATTCAGGTCAAGATGGGAAAATACCTTAGCTCCATTCGATTGCATGATCATTTCCGCTATGTGTGGACCAGGGTGTCTTTTCCTCTCAATGGCTTTGTTTGCTTGTTGCATATCAATGCAAATGCGCACTGACCCACCACTGTCCTTTTTTGGCACTACTACTATTTGCGAAATCCATGGCGTGGGAACTGTAGAGCGCTCAATGATGTCATGCTTTAAAAGTGTATTCAGTTCTTTCTCTACAGCTTCTTGCAGATGAAAAACAACTCTACGATGTCGCTGAGCAACAGGGCAAATGTCCTCTTTGATATTAAGCTGTACCTTTATTTTCTTTAGTTTTCCCAGACCATGGAATAATGATGGGAATCGGCTTGTGATCACCAACTGAGCACAGAGATTGTAGTTGAGAGATATAAATCCCATAGCAGCAGCGGTGCCAAAACTGAGCAAACAGGCACTGGACAAAGTCCCTTGTAGAACTTGAATGGTGGCTTGCACCAATGTCTTTTTGTGGTGCCTTGTCACTGTGAACGACCCTTGGCTTTGTAGTGGTTCAGATGCGACCCTGGGGTATACTTTCATGCCTGATGGAGTGAGGCGAGGCACAGGAGATAGGGTGTTAAACTTTCCCACGGGGATGATATTGATCAATGCACCACTGTCTACGATGAAAGTTATTGGGTGATCGTTCACTTTCAATGTGATTTTGGGACAGTGTCCAAATGAAGTTTGTTGCTTTGTTTGGTGAATATCTTTTGAACTGTGGTCTTCTTCACAAGCAGCTAACCGTTCATGCGCACTTTGGTAGATACCATCAGTGCACACCTATCTTCTTCATCTGTACTCAATAGTGATGCCGAAGAGCCTTTGTACTATGAGTTTTCCACTTGTTGTAGCTGATGTTGCTTTTTGGTTTTCTGGTGTGGCGAGAGTGCTTCTGGAACATTTTCGTGTTCATCTTGTCTTTCCATTGTGACACACTAGATTTTTTCCTAGCTCTGCACACAGTAATGAAATGGTTCTCTATCCTACAACCTTTGCAGATCTGCCCAATGGCTGGACATTCACCTTCATGGGGAACTGAAAAATCCACTTTGGAAGTATAACTTTAATTTTTTTAAAGATATCGACTTACTCTCATCTCGGTTTTTCTTGTGCTTGCTTTTCACAGTCAGGACCAATTGTATGTGGACCATTCCTGCTTCTATATCAGCAGCTTATCGTTCTGCTCGTTCTTCTGCTCTTGCAGCCATCAGCATTTTTTCTTAACAGTGTGTTTCTGTCAGCATGCACCTTCTAAACAAATCAGAAAGGCAGCCATCGATGATTCTGAGATGCATGGCTTCTTCGTTGGTGAAATCACAGAACTTGCAATGCTTAATGAGTGTATCAAGTCATTCAACAAAGTCACACATTGCTTCACAAACCTGCTGTCATGTTTGGTTGAAGATGTAGCTTTCATAGTTGACATTCGGCTGTGGTTGAACTTAGCCTCCAATGCATCTTTTACCATTTTGGTATGATATTGCTTCAGTTTGTGAAATCTTCTTTAACGCTTCTTTCACCCCTTCACCTGCAAGGTTTTTCAAGTATTTGACGAGCTTCTTTTCATCTTCTTTTTCTAGGCCATCTATGAAGTCATTATTTGTTTCCAACCACCCAGCCCACCTGGCACCGATGTTCTGCTTCTTAGAAGTGTTGAAAGGCAGTGGTAGTTTCAGAAACATGGCAGCATTGTACTTCGCACTTGCTTCTGCTACCATTGAGAGCACATGCTGTCTCCATGTCCGATCGTAGGTCGTAAAGCGCTTCCCTTGTCCTTGACAGTGAGTTGGTTTCTGTTTTTCGTACCTGGTTATCCCTGCCATTGTCTTTGCTCCATCTGAACATTTGCTCTGTGTTAAGGGTGCAGTGCAGCGTCTTTGCCAGCGACCTCACCGGCGATTTCTTGGTGGGCATTTTGAATATACTCCTCTGCAGGGCGTTCGACTCATTCTACAGCCGTGTACGGGCTGGAGCAGGGCTTTGACTCCACATTTTCCAGTTGCAGACTGCTTTGCATTGATTTCGGGGACAGGTGGCACCTACGAGAAGTTTAATGTATTGTTGCTAACTCTCAGGGAGAGTAGTCTTGTTTTCTTCTTGGCACGTATCCCCTGTTGTCACCAGATGTAGCGTCTTTCCCAGCCGTGGAGCATGCAGATGAAATATGTCACATGGGAACTTCGGTCAAACCTTACTTTATTCTTCAGCATACACTCACACACTGAACATTACAAGCATACTCTTCAATGACCACAGCCTGACATCTCCCCGCTAATTATGCAGTTCCTTTCTAAAGTCCGCCCCAGAACTACGAGGGTCCTAGTGCGTATAATCTCAATATGCCTCAGACACAAAGAACCACCCAATATGGTGCTCATGTTGCCAGCAGCCCTGTGAAACTTCACAACCTTTTATTTATACTCTCATCTGCATCCAGCAGAGAGGGCCATGCTTACATCACCACCTTCCCAGACGGCCCAGGTGGCTCTCTACATCCCTCCCCACGTTAGTGGGCAGGCATGACCACCATAAAAGTGAATCCGGAAAAATTATTCAATTAGAATAGATAAATAAATGGGAGTGGGGGGCTTCTCGTTGTCGAGAGTGGTGGTACTGAGCAAAGCCACGAAGCTGAGTGTTGGGCCGGGGGCTGGACTGCAGGCGATAGTGATGGGTGGCTTAACGGCCCCTTATCAGTTCTGCTGTTGGTCTGTCCATTATTTGTGAAATCCGACAGTGGGGCACTGCTTCTGCCCCCAGAGGGTTGTTCTCTCCTTTGTGTCAGGGCTCTGCAGCCTCTGGACCTGGCTGGTTGGGCAACCCACTCGTCCCTTACAGTCGACCACATCTTCCTCTGTTCCGGCACATTGCTGAGGACCATTGGTTCATCTACAGCTGTCACTCGCTTAAACCAGGATGCTTCCGCATGACCACTTCCCACTCTCGCACTAAGGTGGCCATGGTGCCTTTCTAATCCGTGACTTGCCACTGGCGTCTCTAAAAGGGGGTTCTGAATTTCCACCCAGGGCCCCTGTCTTTTAGCGCCACTGTGTCCCCTACTTGCTGCAGAGGATTCAAATACTCTTAGCTTGCACCACCGCAGCATCCACTCGGGATACTGACTCTTTCAGGTTGCCCGAATAACAAGGCCATGGACAACCGGGATGTCATGCTATGTGGCGGGTTGCCGTAGTTCCTCAGAAATGGGTGCAGGCATCATTCTAGCTCTTCTTGCTGGGACACTCCAATCTGGAGAGTTTTGTTCAGAGTCCTCATAAATCATTTGGCCTCCCCCATTGGCTTGTGGCCACTAGGGTGTTATTTGCCGGTGAATCACCCTCCCCCACACCCCCAATTGAAGATCCTCTTTAAAGTCTTGACTTTGGAATGGGGGCCCGTTGTCCGTCTTGATGATGTGTGATAATCCAAAAGTGGCAAATACCTTTTCCAGTATGTGCCAGAGGGAAGAGAAAGCCATAGAGGCGGTCACCTCAACCAACGGGTACCTTGAATAGCATGTGGCGCCCATGCTGGAAGCTGCCAAAGTCCATGCTCAGCGCACTCCATGGCATGGTGCTGGCTTCATCTGTCTGGATCTTGGCCTGAGCCGGCAGGGGGCCGGTGATTTGGCACGGCTTACACACTTTGACCTCCTCCTTCACCATTGTATTCAATCCCGGCAACCACACTTTTTCACAGAACCTGGCTTTTGTCATTGCCTCTCCTTAGTAGCCTTAATGAGCCAGCTCCACTGTCCTGTCCCACAGCACTCAGGCATGACAATGCACTGCCCCTGCATGATGACACCCTCTGTGGTGGTGCTGAGGTCATCCTTCACCCTCTAGAGTTGGGACATTACAGTCCGGCCCTCCGAGCTCCAGTGCTTGGCTCCCTCTAGGAATCTTTTCCATTGGTATCTCTGAGGCGCTTGTGTTAACTTTTAAAGGCAGCTGTCTTCGGCTGTAGCCTCCTTGATCTCATTAATGGACAGGGCTTTAGAGCAGGCGGCCCTCAGGGTCATGTTTATGAATTCTTGGCACCCTGATCTTTTACTAATTGGTCAGGTGGGGGAAGCCCGGAGAGATAATTTGCTGTGTTGCCAGCACCGGGTCGGTAGAAGGCTGTGAAGTCATAGGGTTTCAGCTGCACTTCCCACCATATTGTATAGCCTCATGTCTACATACAGCCTGATGTCACCTGGCTGTTTTGGCTTTTGGAGCGACTACTAAAGTAGAGACCAATGAGGTCGGTCCCAACACTTTCTCGAGGACTCCTTGTTGCTCCAGCTTATTCAGTTGATCTTTCACGGGCGGGCCAAGGTGGAAAGGGGGGTCTGGACTGGTGAAGCACTGCTGCGCCAGTCATCAAAGCACATATTCGAGGGCACACCCTGGTTCGGGGCCGTATGGAGAATAAAGTCTGTGGCCTGGAGAGAGGACTTTCTCGGGGGTGGGGCCTGCAGGTGTTGCACTGTAGAAGGAGCTGGTGGCCTCAGCAGTACCTCAGAATGTTGCCTGTGGCAGACAGGATGCAGGACACCACTAAGAATCTAGAGGCCACAGTGACAATCAGCCACCAGCAGGTGGAGTGGCACAGAGCAGCTTTGTTTCAAACAGGATGGCCACAGACATCAAAAATTGCTGAGGTGCAGCAACCGCCACATAACCGGCGGGCTCCCGGGAGGCAGCACAGCAGGACCACGCGCAGGAGGCAGCACAGCACGCTGCTCCCTGCCCAGCAGAGCGGAGATTCCAAGTGGGCACGCCGCTCAAGGTGAGGTGACCAGGGAGGACTTGTACATCAGGCATGGCACACTGAGCACAGCAGGTGGGCTCCGCCTCGTCGCCAGTCATTGTGACCTCTCAAAGTCGCAGACTGTGTGCTCCAAGAGGCGTGAGGGAAGGGTTAGGCCTCCATATGGAACGCAGCTCTGCACACAAAGAACCACCCACTCTGGTGCTAATGTCAACAGAAGTCCTGTGCGACTTTACTCCCTTTTATTTATATTCTCGGCTGACCCTGGCCAAGAGGTGCATGCTCAGGTCACCACCTTGCCAGATGGCCCGAGTGGCTCTCTCAACAGATAAGGAAGATGCGATGGCCTAGGGATTCGTGTTGTGAGAGCAATTCCACATTCATTGAGATATAGTTTAAAAAGTATGGGTCCCGCTGGGGAGGTAGAGGCCCTCGCTTCCGCCCACCTGGTGGAGTCACCCCACTAAAACTGGGATTATGTGTTGAAAGTGTTTTTCATGGCTCAAGCAGCCATGGAAATCACTTGCCTGCTAGGGCTACCCACCCCCTAGCTTCCTCCCTCTTCCTATCAGGCCTCGCCAGTTCCGAGGTTCCAAGCCCTTTTTTGGTTGTTTGGGGTCGTTTGCACCTAAACCTTCATACCTTTTTTCCACAAAAGGTATCCACCCTAAATTTACGACCTTGTTTTCCAAACATCCTAGTGATTTTAAAAGTATCCAGCATTTGTGGATTCCCCAAGAGGGAACTGAGAAAATAGCCAAAATGCTGATGGCCGACTCAATGGGACGCCCTGGTGTCTTACTAATGTCTTGTATATTTTAGGTAGGAGATAGAGAATTGGCTTGGAGTAATCACATTTAAGAAATATAAATTCTTCACAAGCCAAATTGTCCCTATCTCTCCAGTCCACCAAAATGTTCAGTACTGATTTTGCTAATGGTGGTTTTTTTCAATACATGTGTAACAGGTAGTATTGCTGACCTGGTGTAGCCATTCATTGATTTACATCTCTTTCGGGAGAATGACAACATTACTACCTTTATCTGCGGGCGTATCGCAATACTAGTATCATTTTGTAAACTACAAACAGCTATACGTAGACTCCAGGTCAAGTTGGAATTATATGGAGATTTGGACATTCTCAGTTTTTTAAGTTCTGCTATAACCACTTCATGGAAAGTGTAATTTGGGTTATTAGTTTGGTAGGGAGAAAGACCCTCAGGCAACAACCACAATCTTAGTCAGGGTAAACCACAAAAGTCACTAAACGAACCTTTGATTCCAACTCTAGTAGCTTGGCACAAAGGAGCCAGGCCTAACTTAGGGGCAATGTATAAAGAATTTATGTAGCACACAAACAGTAATAAAGTAAAAACACAACACAAGAAAAATCCCAACCCAATTTAGAAAAATAGAGTAATGTAATTAAATAAAATGATACCAGATGACAAAAATCCAGTCAGTCGGACCATAGATATTCAATTTTGAAGTTTTAGGTCGATATAGCGTCTAAAATCACAAAGGGCTACTCGCAGTCAGCTGGTCATACTAGACTGCGAGAAAGTAACAACTTCAGGCTGACCGCGATGGAGCACCGATCGGATACAGGGACCAGGTTAGTTCAGCTGAAAAAAGTTACTTTCTCAAAGTCCGGTGCAATAGTTCCGTTCAAACTGGAGGAGGCCGCGAGGAGGAGACAGAGCATTGCGGATGGTCTTTGCTGTATTGTGAAGAGCAGGCTGGGCGCCTCGGGCTGTCATTGCTGTAATGAGAAGAGACGGTAAGGCGTCGTGGATGGTCAATGCTGGAGCTGCACATTGGCGGTCACTGCAGGCTGTTGCTGCTGTAGCGTGAAGTGCAGATGCCGCACTGACGGTCATCGCTGGCGGTTGCTATAGTGTAAAGAGTCAGGTTCACCGGAACTTTGCATTGCTGGTCATCATGGGCGGCAGAGTCTCAGCCCAAAACCTCAGGTTTTCCTGTTTTTGCACAGGAGGAGCTCAAATGATGCCAGTCAATGGTCCAACACCTCTTCATGATCAGCAGAGGCCAGTGGGACTCAGGTAGATCTATTTGCAAGTCTAGGCAGGTACAGTGCAGCAGGTCAGCTGGGCAGATGCAGGGATGCATCTGGAAGTTGTTGTATCCCTGTAGCTCAGACAGAAGGTCAGCCAAATGACCCTTGGAGTCACTCTAGTTAGTCTGGGATGAAGGAGAAGGTCCATCTTCTTTCTCAGAGAACAGGGCAGTCCACAAGCAGCAGGGCAGCCCTCTGGGGGTCAAGGCAGTCTTAAAGCAAAAGGGCAGTCCTCTGGTAGCAGCAAGGCAAGGCTGGGGTAATAAAAGACTAGTGTCAGGTTCCTTTGTTCCTGCTGGAGTAAAGGTCCTTTGGAATGTAAGTGGGGCTGGGTACAGCTCCACCCCAACCATCCTGTCCACACCTAATCCACTTTGTGTCACTGTCTGGAAGGAATACACAAAGCCCAACAGCAGAGCCATTCACTGTCATCTGACCCAGATCACTGGCATAAGTTACAAATGGTTAGGAGAAGAAAATGGAAACTTTCTACAAGTGGCATTTTCCTTATTTTGACTTAAAATTCAACTTTACCATTAAATTGGATTTTAAATTACAATTCATTTGAGTGCAAACACCACATTTCCTTCTGTTCTCAATCGAAAATTGGCACTTATTCAATGTAATAAGGTAGCCCAGTGTTAGTCAATGGGTGAGGCCTTACAATAGTGGACAACGATTTTAGGAGTTTTTCACTGATAGAACATATAAAACTTAAACCCACATGTCCTACTTTTTAAATACAATGCACCCTGCCCTATGAACCTTTAGGGCCTACTTTAGGGCTGACTTATCTGTATAAAAAGGAAGGCTTAGGCCTGGCAAAAGGTTTATTTAGCCAGGTCGAAAAGGCCGTTTGAAACTGCAATACAGGCTGCAGTGGCAGGCCTGAGATATGTTTTAAGAGGCTACTTCAGTGGGTTGGCACAATGCGTGCTGCAGGCCCACTAGTAGCATTTATAGTCCCTGGGTTCTGTGTGGAATACGGAGAGCACAATTTAGATACTAAGACTGATTCTCACCCTATGCCCTGAGCTGATGAGCTCATAGATTGCTTTGGAGCTGCCAAGTTCCTGAGCATGTTTGATTTGATGTCCAGGTACTGGCAGTTTGCCTTAACTGAGAGGGCTAATGAGAGATCTGCATTGGGGGTACATAATAACGCTAAATTATCAATCCAAGATTCAGGTTCAATGTTGGAAACAAAATTGAGCAAGTTGAATGGGCCTCGGAGTCAGTGAGACTGTAACTGTGGTGAATAAAGCCAATGTTGCATAATGTGGCCAGGAAGTGTATGCTTCTTTCTTGGATGACATATCCCCTTATAGCTTAAAATCTCCAATACGTAAGTTTTTTTCACAGGTCTGATGTCTTCTGGGCTTGATAAGGGGCAATTTTGCTGGTCGTCTCGCCAGCTCCACAGGACCAAGCCTTCTGAGCTTGGGGTCCCTGCAAGCCCACGTGAATAAGGGGGTAATGGCAGGATGCTCCTCAACTGCCCACACCCAAGGGGATCATACCTGCTGGGCTTGGAGTCTCTGCATGCTTTCATGTTTTGCTGGGGGTGAGGGCATGCTGGCATACTTTGCTGCATCACCATGGGTGCAATGCCTATAGTACTGTGTTCCTTATATGCCTACAAGTGTATTTTGGGGGAGGGGTGCCCCCTTCACTAGTTTCGGTGGTATTGATTGCTTAAGTAGTATACATTTGGGATTTTTTGTTAGCTCCAAATTTTGTTTAACAGAAATTTTGAACAATGAAATGTTAAAATGCAAATTGCATTGTGAGTTTCAATCTAAACTTGCAAACACTGGAAAGTAAGAGTTGAGAAAACATTGGGAAAACCCCACTGCCATAGAGAAAAATAAATACTGTAAAAAGAAATCTGTAATTATGATGAATGGCCTAATGAACATTTTCAATTTTCCTTTTTAAGCTTGGTGAGCAGGCTTAGAATGGAGGCTGACTGGGATCTGGTTGGACGAGTTAGATGTTTCACATTAAACTCTTGCCTGACCACTGATGGCAATCTCTAGGACCCAGGCTTGGCTTCTGATGCTTGTCGTGGCTCAATAGTAAGAACAATACTCACGGAAATGATTGGGGCATTTGAGCACTTGATTTGTCTTGGGGGCAGAAAAGTCCAGCCAAGCCATGTCTTGGGTACCTGGAGGGAAGGCATCAAAGAGCTATGGTGCCAAATGGGTGCTGAATGGTGCTATGGGGGAGGGGGGGCTAGGTAGGTGCTCTTTAGGCTATGGGTGTGTGTTATAGTGTTGAGTGCAAACACTGGAGATGCTTTAACAAATGGGGGGATAACCAATCAGCAGGGCCACTATAATTATGCAGCAGAGGACACCAAACAAATAATGCGGCACGTTTTTTGATAGTATTACTTCATTGGTTTGTAATTTGTACACATGGTAATGCTGTTTGGGCAAATGTTTCACCTCATTAGTATGAGTTTAACAACCAAATATAGAAATAAGCAACTGAAATATGACAAGTTAACCATAGCAAAGGTACTTCTACTGCATTTGAATATGTCGCCACGTTGTTAGTAACTTTTGATCCATTTAGAGTTGACATAATCATCATACCTGTCTCACACACAGAAGAGAAGCAAATTCTGGGCTCCAAAAACTACTGATAGTTCTCTCCTTAACCAAACTTCTTGTACATAAACACCAGGCTCACCTAACTCCTCCCTTAGACCTAGAAGAACTCTGTTCCCTTCCCAGCCCATTAGGTCCCCTTCCATCTTCTCCGATTATCAACATGTACAAAATAAAGCAACCCCCACTTCCTTAAAGAGCACCCTTCATAATGGAGAAGAAGTACAGTTTCTGTTTGAAGGGCCATCTAAGCCCATTACAGGACCCCATACCCCAAAAGTTTATATCAGAATGGTAAAGAATTAGTCAGGTTGTACCTTTTAAGGACTGCCTCTACATCATACCACTTTCATCAATAAACCACTCAACCAGTGCTGTACTGACCAAAGCACCTGCAGCTAAAGCTATGCACCACCTACAATCTGCTGACAGCATTGTATAGGCACCCAGTCATATCTGTATGGCCATTTAACAGATTCGGAGACTCTGTCAGCTACACTGCTTATTTCATACTCACCTAATTTTTCTACATGATACATCTACGGTAAGACTACTAAGTAGCAAGTGCTTCTTCTAGAATGACAACCCTAGACTTCTAGGCCCTAGGGACTCTTCTTAATTCAGTAAGACAAAAGTTCATTAAAGTGTCAAAGTTCATGGAAAATGTCAAAGTTGAATTCCATGATGATGTAACAGGAACACAGTTTGTCTGTTATTCAATCATGAAATGTCAATAAGGATGCTTTGTGGCAGGTTTGGGTTCACAGAGGCTCTGTCAGCACTGCACTGTTACCACTCAAATCGTATAAACCATGGTTACCACTCACATAGTAGATCCACCCAGGAGCTGAATATTTCCTGGAAGGTACTTGTGCTCTTTTAGACCTCCTGAATATTGGCTGCTCATCTTCACTGCCATTCAGCTCACTGGTTTCAGTCTCATCTATGATAGTTTGTGGTATATGTTCAACACCTTAACTTGGCTTTACTCTCTCAGGTCTCCTTGGCTATTCAGCTTGACCTCGACCTCTGCTCATCGCACCACTAAGTCCTTCGTCAGGATCAGGGTTGGTCGCCACCTGTGCCAGTGTCCAAGTGCTTTCAATTGCTCCGGCTTCAATCACCGCTAAGTAAATGCTCGCCTCAACCCCTACTCGCACCACTTCCGATTCTCGGCTCACTAGTGGATCTAGGGGCTCTGGTTTGCTCACTCTTCCCCCTCTCTGGTACTTCAGGGGACCCAGCGGGTTCTGATTGTGCTTCAGGAAATTGCACTGTCATATCATTGAGAGGACACTCCACCCACTGGATAGTTGATGCATAAACCCATTTGGGTGGCCCCCCACCCTTATCGGCTGTGTTGGTCATTGAGATGACTTGGAAAGGGCTTTCCAGCAAGGTTCCAGACGTGTTTTTCAAACATGCTTCTTTACCAAGACCAAGTCCCCGGGGCTAAGGTCCTGGCACTGCTCCTTGTGTGGGTGAATGGTAGCACTCTAATCTGGTGAGAAGCAGATCACACCACATCAATCAATACCTCACAGCAGTCGAGAATCATATCATCTTTGATATTTACAAGTGTATTCGTAGGCCCAGCAGGCAGTCTCATTGTTCCACCCATGATGATTACATTTGGTGACAGCACGTCCTCTGATCAGGAGTGCTAAGTAGGCTTCTCAGCACCAAAGGCAAAGCATCTGGCCACTTTTGAGCCGTTGACGCATACACTTTCGCTAGTCGAGACTTTAAAGATTCATCGACTTGTTCTACTATTCCAGAAGCCTTAGGTTGGTAACTACAGTACAATCTTTGTTCCACCTGTAGTGCTGCACATAACTGTTTCAGAACCTCATTATTGAAATGTGTCCCTCGGTCTGATTTCAGAGAAGTCAGGGATCCAAAACGGGGTATCAACTCTCATCAACAACTTAGCTACAGTGAGACTGTTATTCCTCCTAGTCGGATATGCCACAACCCATTGGGAGAAAATGTACACAATATTCAGAACATTTCTCAGCCCATTACACACAGGCATTTCTATAAAATCCAGTTTCATCCGGTTAAATAGACCTCCGGATTCCCCTATGAGACTCATCATCATGGGGGTTCTTCCCCTTACATTCATCTGCTGACACACAACACATTAGTGGCATACATTCTCAGCCATCAACCTGTACTGGGGATTGAACCAAATCTGTAGAAACAATCTAGCCATAGCATCTCTCCCTATGTGTGCAAGACCATGAAAATGTCTATCCATCGGGACAACAGACTATCTGCTAATACGGGCCTTTTATCTGTCGACTTCTAAATATCATCCTCATTCTTAACACAACCTGCTCTGATCCAACCCTGCTGTTCAGTCTTTGGCACTTCCTCCTGCAACATTTTCACCTCCTCCCAAATATCTGCCACAGACAACAAAAGATTTAAGCTGGTCTCATTTTCAGTTTCATTTCTGTATTCTCCATTAAATGCACAGAACCCATGAGTACAGAACCGAGCAATTTCGTCAGCATACCAGTTACCAGCTCTCACATAGTCATTTCCGCTCCTGTGTGCTGCGCATTTAACCACTGTGATTTCTTGAGGCATCTGTAACTCATCCAACAGTCTCATAACATACTTTCCATTTCTTATGGGGGATCCTGAAATTGTCATAAACCCCCTTTGTGACCACAACAGTCCGAAATCATGGACGACACCAAAGTCATGCTGACTGTTGATGAAAATAGTCACCCTCAATTGGTCTGAGACGCTGCAAGCTCTCGTAAGAGTGACTAACTCAGTCGCTTTTGTCGAAGTTACACCACGGAGCCATGAGGCTTCCACTACACCTTCAACAGTGTGCAATCCTTCTTCCCCCTCAGGCACCGTCATCGTGACTGATCAGAGCCATAGCTCTCTGAAGATTAAAAACGGGAAACTGCTGAAAAGCACTTGGTTTGAAAAAGGGTTCAAATTGTCTTGGGGACCTTGGTTTAAGTTAAATCTAGAATTTCTCATGTTTTGTTGTGGCATCAGGGCTTGGGGAACCTGCATCATCGGGCCTTGAGGCGTATTAGGATTTTGCATTCCCCCGCATTTGGTTATTCGGAATCAGCAGATTATTTGTGTTTAGCATCTGATTGTCATTTAATCCTTTATTGGGATTCAAGCGGTATTCCCATTTTCAATGCCGCAGCTTGTTACAATAATGGATTGATTTCTTCAACATCGTAACATCAATCCCTGTACTTGGATCAACAGGACCACTGTGCCCTCTACCTTGTGAACCACCACTTCCTCCATACACAGGCTGTCCTCCAGCTGGATATCCTACTCCTTGTTTTCTACCACCAACGTTACCACATAAGACCCATTCTGAAATCCCTTCTGAGCCAATTTAGTCTGAGTCAACATAAACTTTTCATTAAGCTACTTCTGCTTGTTTCTTGATCGTCACTGCAATATTTTGCATACCAAAGGATCTCATCTACTGACTTGTTCTGCCAACATATTAAATTCTGCTGGATATGCATGCTAATCTCTGTCCGTAACCTGAAAAAAAATTGAGATACACAGCTGCTCATACTTCCCCTTCCTGGGTTATCAACCCCACTGTGCTGTTTAAACACTGGTAGCAATCTCTTTCTGTTGAACCTTGCCCATCAAAAAGTTTAGCACCTGGTCATACTGTCATACTTTGTCATGCTCTGCATTCGGCCAATGTATTGACATTTTACATTCCGCCCACAATTCACTAGGAACCACTATTTCAAACATAGTGTTCAAATCCTCCCACAACACCTTCAAAATTTGCAAAAACCAATCAACTTGAGTATACCAATGATCAGGATTTTCTCTGTTCATATCCCCCTCTATATCCCTCTAGTAAGGGAAAAGTTTGAGTCAGCGTCCCATCTGGGTGAGCCAGTGGAGGCTTCTCTTTTTCTCCCAAAACAATTACAATTTTCTTCATCTTCTTCTTCTCTTGCTTCTTTTACCATCTACTCTTCCATTATTCTAAGTCACTCCATTGCCGTATACTGCTAACCAATTCTTTCACCTGCAGTTTCATTCCAGAGGACTTCATTTTCAAGATAACCTCCTCATCTAACTGAGCGTGGACATTTTTCTGTAAGTATTTAATCCTGTTGATATTTATGTCATACAAATATGCAAAATATGCTACTTAGTCATGTGCTTGAGCTGCACAATGAGTATTGTTCATACTCACATATACAAGTTCATTTTCCTGGTACTCATCGAAATGATAAAGATCAAGATTCCCGAGATTAACACATCTAGTTCAATTCGCAGCCTAACAGCATCCAGTGATCTCTCACCTGGTGTGAACTGGCATTCCTCCCCTGCTACCACAGTTTAACCACTAGTGGGAGATCCATTAAAGAAGCAGATTAATTCATCAATCTCTGTTAAAACCACCTCATTTCATGTGGTCAGGGTTATGAACACTGACCTCCCTCCAGGTCTATTACTCTGAGCTATTTGAAACTGAGCTATTTGGACTCCAAACAGTTACCTGGGAATGCTGTAACATAGGAGTCGGCTCAGCTGTGGGCACTCCTTCCACTATCCCCAACGTGGTGGGCATTTGAGCGCTATCCAATAATGCAGTTGTTACTGGGACTATGGCAGGCTGAGTGGGCAATATAGGTGGAGGCAACCCAAAAACAGGTGCTGCGGGTCCAAAGGCACCTGGATTAGTTCCAGTGGCAAAAGAGGGATCCGGTACGGCAGCTACCTGTAAGGCTGGAGAGGGTCCTCCAGCTTGTGCCACATTGGGGTCAACAGGGGCCGTGGCAACAGTACCGCTATTAGTGACTCCATCACTATTCGAAGATGGGGCAGCATTATAAGGACGAAGATGGGACAACAGTAGATCATATAGAAAATCATTGCTGGAATTGCTATCCATGCCAGATATGTCTGGTTTCTCTGTATCTTTCTCCCCTTAGGCTTTTTCTTTCTTGTGTTTTTCATTTGTCAATACAAGGTACATCCCAGCTTCCTTGATTGCTTCCATTCTCCACCTTTGCTGCTTTGCATCCCATTTAGCCTCCATATCACTGCAAACAGTTTTCTTAGCTCTGTTATGATACTTCCCTTTGTCTTTGGCATGAGCAACGTGCTTCCCTGCATTCAAAGCCTAGAATAGGGCAGATTTACTGATGCTTCATATCATATATTACACGCTGCAAATTATTTTTAAAATAAGTGTCCTATATCAAAAGAATTGTAATAGTCCTCCTTTCTCGGTGATCTTATGCCACTGGATAAGCTAAATGCATGTATAGAGCCCCACATTTAAGGTCATATAATGGCCTGGCATGGCTTCCGGTGGAGCTTCTTCACCCTCTTGAGCAGGAACTCTCACGCCATCCCTCATCATTTCTCTAATAGCTTTGAAACATTTCATTTCTAAGCCAATTTCAACAATCTGGAAACAATCTCTGCATGGCTCTCCATATCTTGACCTATCACAGCTTGATACATCATGATGTAACTACTAATAATTTTGCTCCTTTCAACGCTGCACCTTCCTCTACAACATCTCTGAACACACACAAACTCTCTCTAAAAGCATTATAGCGAGCACTTTTATTACAAAATCCTAGTCTGCTCCACTTAGGAAATTTAAAGCAAACACTCGTGCAAGGGGACATGGGACATAACGTTTTCTGACATTAACACGCACACAGATGAGATCTTGACCAGCATGAAATCACCTTGACTAATGCAGTTTCTCCTTTGCGCAACAGGCAAGTTAACAATGATATACTCTTAATTATCCCGGGATCTTGGACTGCAATGAGCCCAATAACTGCTCAACAACGAGAATGTGCACCTGTACAATAAGTCAAAAAGCACCATCACACCACAGGGCACACATTTGTGACATAACGCTGCAAGCTTAGCATACACAATCTCGACGTGCAATCCTATTAATACTTATTCCTCATCTATGCAACTCCTTCAAACCCATTGCAACACCGGTGATCTTCAGAACTGGGCCATATATTTTCGGGACATGGACTGGGTTTGAGAGACTCCAGATTTGTTCCAGGGTATTCTAGCCCCCTACACTTTAGTGACAAACCATCATCTGCAACCACTTGATGGAGCGGGGGTATTTGAACCTCAATCTCTTGGTAAAATCATTAAACAGAATCCTCCACTGCTAGTATGAAACTTTGGTTGTCGACTTGAAGCATTGAGAGGGAGTTAACATTGGAAATGCATTTCAAATACAGTGATTACAAAAAGCTTCACAATGACGACAGAGAGGATGATATTCCAATCACAAAGGTTTATTTGTTATTAGTCAATCATCAATCAATAAATTTGACAAGAGTTCTGAAGCTATATTAATGCAGCCATAATATTCAGGTACTCAGGTATTCTAAATTTAAGTATTATAAAGTACAGAATAATAACAAACAATATGTAAAGGATGCAAAATATCCAAATAATGTGTTCCATAAAGAAACCCACACAGTGGCGGGCTCGATGAGGGATGGAGGTTGGACCCTTGGATCCTCATGGAGTGGTCCTCAAAGAGATATGTATGGGCAGCCACAGAGACTTAGTTCAAGGATAATGAGGGCTCGGTGCCCCCAAGAGCTACAATGTGGGAGGCCTACAAAGCAGTGATACATGGTCGGATGATAGCCCTAATGGTGGGTAAGAAAAGAAAAACAGGGAGAGAGCCAGTAGAGAGAAAGAGGGGCAGTTGTTGGACTGGGAGGCCCAATTTGTTGCACACCTCATTGAGGAGCTGACTGCCCACATAGAGTATGCGAGGACCGAATATCAGGATTTAGCATACCAGAAGGCGAGGTCCTTGTTCCGAGCTCAACAGCATAGACTGTTTGAGGTTGGGAACAGGTGAGGTACTGTTGGCGTGGTTGGCATGGAAAAAAGAGGGCCAGAGGTGAAATGAAGGCGAAATAATTGATACGGCCTCGGGAATAGCACAGGCTTTTGCGGACTACCTGGGAGATCTCTATGCCCGAAAATGGGATGATGACTGCTCCGGTGATTTAAGTGACTTCCTCCGAGATATCGCCATCAAGAGATTGCATAAGGGGGTGGCAAAATCTCTAGAAAGTGACTTGCAGGAGGGGTAAATTGCGGAAGCACCTGCACAGTTGAAGAGGGGGGGTAAAATTGGTGGGCTCCAATGGTTTACCGGTGGAGTTCTTTGGATATGTGAAGTGGCAGATGGTGAAACTAATCCACACAATGTTGGTGGAGGCTGGATCCCAGGGGATACTGCCAGCTGACCTTCGGCAGGCTGATATAGTTTTGTTTCATAAACTGGGTAAACACCTGCATCTGTACTCCTCTTACTGACCGATCTCTCTCCTCAACATAGAGACGAAGGTCCTGGCAAAAGTCCTGGCCAACCGCCTGCTGCTGCTGATTCACACCATAGTGGCTCCGGTTCAATATGATTTTAAGCCATACAGGTCTACTAGGCACAATCTCAGACACCTCTTTGGATGTCTAGCCCACGAGGGCTGCATACTGGAACCAGCAATATTGTTGGCCCTTGATGTTGCCAAGGCATTTGACTTGCTGGAATGGCCGTACCTGATTGCGCTATTAGAAAGAAACAACATCGGCCCATCTTTGCGAGCCTGGGTTTGTCTACTATATACTGCCCTACGGCTCATGTCAGGGTCAACAGTACACTCTCAGTGGAATTTGCTTTGGAGAGGGGGATGAAACAGGGATGCCCGCTGTCTCTGCTACTCTTTGCCATCACCACGGAGCTGATGGCATGCTCGATCGGCAGAGATGCCCTGGTGCAGCATCCGATGGGAACACGACTAGGAGGACGTAGTCTCACTCTATGCTGGTGACGTCTTTCTGTACCTGGCTGATCCGGAAGATTCCATCGATAGAATATTGGAGATCTTTGGGGTTTTCGGCTCCTGCACGGGGCAACGTATCACCTGGGATAAATTTTGTCTTTATCTGCTCACAGGATGGGAGACTATGCATGGCTGGAGCTGTCCGGTTTCAGTTGAGGGGCAAAAGTTTTGGTACCTCAGCATTTTTATTACACGTGACCCCCGGCCTTACTTTGTCAACAACCTAGGGTGGCTCCTGGGGGAGTATGGGAGGGACATGGGCCTCTGACGTAAGCTGCCACTGTCACTGCTAGGGTGCACCGTGCTCTATAAAATGATATACCTGCCAACATTTTTATATGCCCTTCAGAACTCTATGTTTGAGATAGCGAACAAGTTTGCTACTGTGAGATGGTGGGACTCACAGAATAGCACCGTTGGGCCAGACTTGAAAGGACTTTGACAGGGGTATCGCCCTCCCAGCCATCCTTCTCTATTATTGGGCTACACAGTTAGTGGTTGTCAATGATTGTTCATTTGCGGATCAGAGGGACCCCTCATTAATTGCGGATCAAAGAGCAATGGCACCGGGGACTTATGTTAGGCAATTATAAGGTAAAGGCCATCTGACGCAGCTCCCCTCCCCCACGGCCATGGTGGTCAAGGTCTGGAGAAAGGCCACTGCACATATTGGATGGTAGGATGTCCTCACGCTGGAAACTCCTCTATGTGAGGCTGATGCTTTGGCACCACTACAAGGAGTGGAGGGAGGGATCAAATGGGATCTTCTAGGGATCTCAAAGTTAGGAGATGTCTGGGGTACGAGAGGCCCGATCCCCTCTTAGACACTCTGAGCGGAATATGAATTGGCGGGGAATCAATACTTGCAGTACGTCCAGGTCTAGCACCTCATCAGGGGATGTATGGGCCAGGTTGAAGAACTCCCAGAGGAGATTCCCTTGGAGTTTAGAGTACTTTGCGCCCCTCTGCACAGGCACACCATATTGGCAGTATACAACACCCTGTGGGGGAATAACACCCCGGTGCTTCAGTCCCTCAGGGACCGGTGTGAGGGAGATCTAGGTAGGCTGTTCATTAGCCTGGGAAGGTGGCAATCCGAGCAAACTTTAGACTGGTCCAACTCAAAATCCTGCACAGGGCATACTTTACAAAGACACAGCTCTTTGCATGAATAGATGCCCTTCTGATAGGTGTTCGAGGGACTGCCTACTATGGTGCTCATTGGGGGCGTGGCTATGCATCGACAAAGATGGACGTGCGGTAGAAGAGCTCTGCAATCTCTAGCTCCCACCGCCACAAAATCCAACTAATTAATCCGACCCAACTATCGAAAGGGACAGCCCAGATCACAGTAAGGCCAACGGGGCTCCATCAACCCAAAACTGCCGTCTCCAGGTACCGTGTGAAGCTAAGGCCCAACTGCAAGCCGCGGGCTCGCGTGAATGACGGAGCCGTGCGAGAGAACAATCACTGCACAGGCCAAACCACGGAGGGAGTGTGCAGACTCCCAGGAACTCGGATAGACCTACCGATTGAGGGAGCGGATCTGAGGGGCTGGTGCGGCGGGGTCGCGGTGCGACTGCGATGCAGCGCTGAGCGGACTGGTGCTGCCCCTCCTGAAGGAGCTGTGCCGAACGACGCTGTGCGGCCTGAGCCCGGCCGGAAGCCCCGGGCTCGATTACTGATCGGAGCCAGAAGGAAGACACACAGTGAATGAGGTGGGCAGCGCGACCCCCCCTGACTCCCAGCAGTCTAGTGCTCAACGCTCCGGCCCTAAAATCTTATATAGCCGATGCACCCTACAAGGAACGGGCTCCCGGTATCACATTGTGAGCGTGCAGACTTGGGGCGGGGCGCGGCTCACACCGCTGGCTCCATGGGTGTTCCCGGTGGGACACCGGCGCCCTCCCATTCCAGCCAACACAAGGGAGTGTTGATGCACCATAGATCACTACGGTTGCCTCTCACAGCGAGTCGTGCATCCTTTCCATTTGAGATGCGGCATCATAGGAGCCCACAGGATTAACTGTCCAAACTGAGAGGAGTGCCGTGGCAGTAAGGGAAGCTCACAACAGCACAAGTCGGGGTCGAGGGCCTAGGTGCTGATAGTGGGGCTCGCGTGCCCAATAGTGAAAACACTGCTAACAGCTAGCTGCATTACTTGAACATTTAAGTGAACACTGCGAGTAGCGTGCATATTCTGAACAGCAAACAGGAACTACATAGCGGGAGAGAACCACTTCTACGGACTGATAGACCCGAGTCTGTCTCCTGGGGAGAACCCTGACAGGCCGCGTGGGGCACGTGAGATCAGTGCTCCACGGGCAGGCAGTGTGTAGTACCCCCGGGGGAAGAAAAACAACTGCACGGTGGGGGTTCACTGGTGGCCCTTCCCCCCCCCCCCCACTGGTGGTACGATCGAGTAATGTCCGGAAACAGGGGGGCAAGAAGTACCCACTGAACCAAAATGGAGAAATATGCCTTCTCAAAGACTGCTGATACTGAAGGAGCAGAAAAGGTCAAGATGAAGAACGCCCCCAGGCAGGGAGCAGATAACCCCTCCCTGAAAGATATTATAGATGCCATCACCGGTGTACGCGCATCGCTTAAGAGCAGGTTGGACTCAATAACAACCGAAATAACGCTAATAAGAGCCGACCTACAGAAAATACGCAACAAGGTTAAAACAATGGAGACAGTCACAACAGATCTCTGCCACGATTCCAAGGCAATGCAGCAACAAATCAAAGACCTGCAAGCAGCAAGTAAAGTGATGGACAACAAGCTGGACGACTACGAAGGGAGGTCACGCAGGAACAATGTTCAAATCCTTGGGGTGCCGGAACGAGCGGATGGGCCGACGCCTGACCTCTTCGTGGAAGAACTGATCACCAAACGCCTACAACCCAAGAATCTCTCAAATTTCTTTTCGGTGTAAAGGGCACATTGCGTCCCCAGTGGCAGACCAAAACCCGGAGCTCCTCCAAGGCCGCTATTGGCTCGACTCTTCAACTTTAGAGACCGAGATGTAGTTTTACAAACCGCCCGCACTGCCACGCCGATCAAGATCGACAATAGTATCGTAACTGTCTTCCCCGACTTCACTGTAAGTGTGCAAAAACAGAGACGCTCCTTTCAGGGCATCAAACTTAAGCTTAGAGAAAAAGGGCTTAAATACTCCGGGCCCGATTCACAGAACTAACTTACGACAAAATCCTAAACTTACTACCATTTTGGTATTCACAGAATGAACTTACTCATTTTGGTATTCACAGAATGAACTTACTCATTTTGGTATTCACAGAATGAACTTACTCATTTTGGTATTCACAGAAGGCACTTACACATTTTGTGTAACTTACTCATTTTGTGTAACTTACACATTTTGTGTAACTTACTCATTTTGTGTAACTTATACATTTTGGTATTCACAGAAGGCACTTACTCATTGATGAGTAAGTGCCTTCTGTGAATACCAAAATGAGTAAGTTCATTCTGTGAATACCAAAATGGTAGTAAGTTCATTCTGTGAATACCCAAATGTGTAAGTTCATTCTGTGAATACCCACATGTGTAAGTTCATTCTGTGAATACCCAAATGTGTAAGTTCATTCTGTGAATACCAAAATTGTTGTAATTTTAGGATTTTGACGTAAGTTAGTTCTGTGAATCAGGCCCTCCATGTTGTTCCCGGCGAGACTGCAAGTGGAAGCAGAGGGGAAAACCTGGTTTTTCAACACCCCGGAGTCGGCACAGGAGTGGCTTGATGAACGGAGACTGGTCAGTGGAAATGGCGCCAGGCAGAGAAAAGATCAATCTCCAAGGAAATCAGCAATACCTGAGACACACCCAAGGCGACAAAAAGAAGGGAAAAACTCTGAATAGTTAGTATTAGAAACTGACTTACTAACTGCAAAGCAGATTGGGAGAAGTCTCCAATCACGGATCGTCGAAGAAGAAGTAAACAATCTACCGATGTCCCCCTAACTCATGGATAAGTGACTTCCAGATCCATTGCTGTTGCAGATGCATGGTTGTTATGTGCTGGATTGAGGCCCTAACATAGGTGCGCCGTTTCAGAGGCACAGATCCTTCGTGCCACAAAGACAGGCAGGCCCTTTCACCTACATTAGCCCTCCCTTCACAATAACGAGCAACAGAGGCTGTCCCTTATCTGACGTGAGCTCTGGGTGCAGAAGACGGTCCATCCTAAATACGTCATCTCTATGTCCAACAGTGACTAACCTACGTCACAACGAGTTCTTAGAAACAGACCCTTAAGCTCTTGGGATTTTCCCTAGCACAGGATTATTGATTTCTCCAAGAACTCATTAAATATGCATGAACCACTATTCCCTAAGGGTTCATTCCTGACGTCTTCCTCTGACCGACTTTACGTCAAAACTAACATTCCAAGGCACCTATCAGGTAAAAATATACCTCCCTTTGCCCAAGCAAACCAGAGGGGACCGAGACTTCCATGCCGACACTCTGACCTGAGACGCTGCAACCTGCGTCATGCCACAGCTCCAGCTGGCAGAGGTCCATCCACCCATCCTGGGGTGTCCAGCTCAAGATCAGGATGAAGTCCCACTAAGGTAATGGGGTTAGACTAAATCCTAGAGGGATTCTTGGCTCTCTAAGACCTACACACATGCTAGGTACACTTAGGTACATCTAGTTAGGCATCATAGGGGTATAGGCTTTATCTTAATGCATTCTGTATTTCATGTATGTGTTCATTACTATTACACAATGGTAAAACTGTACCATGCATTTTTATTTAACTGCACTGCTGGCCATATTTCTCTGCTACTGTCCAACAGTTGTTGCAGCACATATTACCAGTACTAGAATAACAACTGTGCAATACATTTTATTGTAAACACACCCGACTGTTTCTTCTATGTACTTCTCTGAGATGAGTGACTGAATGAAAAGTAGTATATTGTTTCCACGATCCTGAGGGATCAGGGTTTTATGTTATGTGGTTGCCAGAAGCTATTCCCTTCTTGTTGTCAAGAAGTTTCTAGTGGCCTCTGAGCTAGCTGGTACACAGTAATTAAGTTTAATATACGCGATAGGGGCATACAGACCTCAGTCCTATGCCAAGCCTATAGTGTATGTTATTCCAATGTGCAGAACCTATCAGGGAAATAGGAACTACACTACATGGCGCCCAAACGTGAATTTGGCACTTATTTAACAGTAGAATCTGAGTAGTTCAGTCATGCTTATTCTCAGAGACCCCTACTCACAAAACGCCAGAGACGTCTGGAGTGGGTAGGCACAAAATTCCGCCACAGCTGAGTAGGCAAACTTCCTATGTATTGGATGTTGGTTAATCAAGCTTGAAGGAAATAGTTCCCGAACAATTGTGCCTTTTAAAACCTTATCTTAAAACCCTTTTTTAGGACATTTTGTTTTCACAACACAATGTCTGTAGAGGCAGCTGCTCCTGTCACTGGAACACAGGTCTCAAACGACGAAGAGGAAGCAAATGCAATACATTTTGCACCCAAAATCAGGCATACACTCACACAAAAACCCCTCAGACATGGTTTAACAGACCGAGAGGGTACAGTGATATTAATAGAGGCACACGAAGATTATCAAACAGATGTGTTCTATTCTTGGGTTACATTCCAAGCAGTAAATGCAACAACTCAGACTTTTCATTCTTACATACATGAAAAAGTCCCAGCGGTCTACACTCCGTTCGAGGAGATTAAGATTCCGCTCACTGACCAGGACCACAATTTCTGGTTTAATGGCGCCCTACAACAAATAAATAAAACCAGACTCGGTCCACTAGGTAGACCAGGAGTTACATGGCCGACATTAGCCGGCTACACACCACATCCTGACATTGATATAATGCCACAAGATGCACTGCTCTTACAACACAAAGAGTTGGTAAAACTCTTACAGAGCCATGACGCAACTCGTCATGAGGACACTTGCTGTCCAGCCCACAGTAGCTACAAATAACACAGCTCCAACACAGAGCACCGCTACTAAAATCACTCCACAAAACTTACACACAGTAATGGGTAAATTGCCCATGAAACGTGAACAGATTCCTTTCTGGGTAGCTCAGAAAATTATCCAGTTAGAAGCAGTATTTCCAAATACCACACCATTTGAAAGCATATAATGCTAACACTCTGCTTACCCATGGGGATCACACCACAGTTAGAGGACTGCACCACTTGGGGTACAGTCTTTGCTGCCATATATACCAGGAATCATGGTATTCCTTCCTTAGCGGTAATTCCAGATGTCTTACGACAGATACAGAACAAGTATCGAGCTGAACCAGCTCTGACCTTAGGTATGAAATTACTAGGTAATTACGACCAGGTATCAACAATAATACTAGCTAACATTAAAGGGGAAGCAGCTTCAGTGGCAATCCGCCAACACCTAAGAGAGGTCAGTCTTATAGACCAACCACAAGAACTTCCCAAAATAATTTAAACTGCATATGCAGAACTGGGAAGGGACAGTTTGGGTGGGAAAGCTTTTAAAACCACAGCTAATGGGCAGTCCTGAGAAGGACAATTCTAAGCAGACACCTACTTCTTCTAAAAAGAAGTGGGATAATAATAAAAAAACAAAATTTTTCAGAAAAGATTCTCAGTCCCGAGGTAGGTCTCCTCAACAGGAGCCCTCTGCAAAGAGGTATAACCTTAGGAATAGGGATAATATTAGGAAACCTGACAGGTATCAGGATACTGATACACATTCCTCTCGACAAACAACACAGGGAGAGAAGGAAAGTCAGCACACAAAGAAGAGCGCAAGCAGTCCAGGGACAAGCACGCTCAGGACTCTTCTAAAACAGAAGACAAGCCACAATCCAAACCTCAATTTAAAAAGAAGAAAGTTGCAGGTCTCAAAGTTAGACATGCACAGAATCCTAAGGACTCAACTTCTGAACGGGGAATGGGCTCAGACAATGCTAGACAGCGCGGCAGAAGTAACAATAGCTCGCCAGAACCTGAAGGAATTTCTGGACAGCAAAATTGAATGATTACATCACGGTGGAAACACCAGACAAAAGGGTGAACGTCCCACACAAGTTATATGAAATAACACTCCGCATGGAGGAGGACAAACACAGGAAAGTAAAAGGTATCTTTGCGAAGAACCTATTGTCTGGTTTTGACATACTGTTAGCAGAACAAGATTAGCCGCCAGCATTCGTCAGGGAGCGCCCAAAGGGAGAAAGTATATTTTTCCTACATTTTCCAACCATGTTCACCTTAAACATACATATGCACGGGAGTGGGCAGTAGCCCAAGCTCCAGCATTGTATAAAAATCACGCTGGATGGGATGATGCCTCAACCCACCACGTGATCCCGTTAATAGTTTCACCACATGCTCAAAGACAATATCGTATTAAGCAAGAAGCTAAAAACACAGGTCAGGGAGATCTTAGATCAACTTGAATACCAGGAGATCATTGAAAAATGCACTTCACAAAAGAACAATCCCTTGTTTCACTTATCAAAACATGATAATACATTTCGTCTAGTTTTCATTTACAGACACTTGAACACTTGCACAAAGACATATGCTGTCCAACATGCAGATAGTGCCGCATTAATGAATAACATTATGCGGGACAAAATACAAAACGACACTTGTTGTCTCAAATGGATTTTTCTGTCAAACTATAGCACCTGAAAACAGGTACCTAACAGCATTTAGTATATTAGAGTCCCAGCGACAATTTTTTGTCATCTCCCCCGTGGGTATAAGAACAGCTCAGGGGTATTTTCTGAAAGAGTTACTGAATGGCTAAAGCACTTTGATGAAGAAGCGTTGTCCTATATGGATGATATTTATCTAACGGACGACCTATTGGGGAAACACTTGACCAGGATGAGCACCATTATTATGGGATTCGCCTCTGAGGGCTACAAATTTAATTTTGAGAAATCAAAAATTGCCCACCTCTGTGTCCTATTTTTGGGATACTAGTTTTCAAGTGAAGGGAAAAGCCTGGCAGCTAACTTTTTAGAAAAGTGTGCGCTGCTCCAGCCTCCAAAGACATTAAAACAACTTCCAATCAGTACTGGGATTCCTAGATTTTGGCAGAACATACATTTTGGATTTCGCAGAGAGAGTAAAACCTTTCTACGACCTTTTTCAAACCTGACTTTTCAGTCAAACACTTGACACAAGAACACACCAATATTCTTTGTTCACTCCAGGAAGATATTATTGCTTCCAAACACATACACACACATGTAAACTTGCACCACTTGGTACTCCGTATCATTTTGGGTCAATGCGGGTACACTTATTAAACCTTTAATGAAGGTGAAACTGTACCAATCGCATACAAATCTCATCTGTACACAAACACAGAAATGAGTTTTAATTCAACAGGAAAAAATTCTGACAACCATTCAGACTGCTGTAGCAAAAGAAAGAGCACTGGCTCATGGGATGATGCATCATTGTCATCACCCCAGTACCGGGGCTAGCATTCCTAATGCCAAAGCCTTACATCCAGAATGGATACAAAGGGCTAATTCTTTTGCTGCATCAGACTTTGAATCCAGATTTGATCCAAGTTTTAAAAACACAGGCATTCCTGCAATATGAAAAAGAACATCATCTACCAAATGAAATCTTGCCTCTAGATCAGTATGAATTTTTAAAATTTACACTGATGGGTCTGCCCCACCAGCCGCCTTTGTTAAAGATCAGATGCTGGATGGCATGTTCCGTCCTCAAGGCACCAAAAAACTACCTCTAGGTAATAGCACGGCTCGGTTGGCAGCTTTAAAAGCCCTGATACTTGCACTTGTAAACACGGATCGAGAATTCCCCACACTCATTGTGTGCGATTCCTTTTACTGTGTGCAATCATACAATAAAGCATAAAACGCTTTGTGAACAAGTAGTTCAGTTGAGAAACGAACTACCTCTGCCCACTGAAATTTTGCCTCTCGATCAGTACGGATTTATAATTTATACTGACGGATCAGCACAACCCGCTACAGGGAGTAAGCAAGCTTACAGTGCAGCGTGCGCAATCGTTAAAGGTCGTCGCATACGCAATGGTAACTTCAGACCAATGGTCACTAAAACTCAATCTCTAGGAGATTGTACAGCTCAGCGAGCTGAACTACAAGCGTTCAAACTGGCACTTGAAAATACAGATCGCGAATTCCCCACACTTATAGTGTGCGAATCCTTTTACTGTGTTCAATCATATAATAAATCATTTACACCATTGGGAACAAAATGGGTTTAAAGATGAAAAAATTGGCATAATTAAACACAAAAATTATGGGAACAGGTAGTGGAGTTGAAAAACGACCTACCAAACAAAAACTCACGTGATTAACACACTGAGTCATCAACGTGATGGCGTGCACGTTGCAGGGAATTCCTTGGCTGTAGAAGCCACACAGGGGGCTGTTCACACAGCTTCCGTAGCTGCGCACACTCGTTCAACAACGAGAATAGACGGTTAGAATATGGTGGCTGTAATTGCTTCACTCAAAGGCAGCACAGCAGTGCCTAAGAAATTTCCACTCATATACTCCTACAAGTTAGGTGCAAACAACATTCCATATGCTCAGATTCCTGGAGTGGGGGATAGAGTATTTCCAAATATGGATAGTAGGCAGGAATTAATCATTTAAAGCACACAAGGGCTTGGGCTCCGCGCATTCAGGGGTAATAGCTACTATTTCTTCATTGCAAACAGTGCTATTGGTGGCCAGGGTTCAGAAGTCAGACTATTGACTTTGTCTTGAACTGCAACATCTGTAAACAGATGCCAGGCTCCACCATCACAAGACCCGCGCAGGTCCCATTGCTAGACAGCATCAGATTGTCCACTAGATTGTGTCGTGCAACAGGACCACTGCGGCCCCTCAAATTTTGAGGTGGCTTAAAAATATATCTTGGTGGCAGTGGATCCTTGCTCAAGTTTACTATAGGTAGGGCCTCAGCACTCGGCTGACGCTCAAAACTGTTATAGAAAGATTTGCGAGTCCATAACAGGAGATACGCAATCAACATTACACCCTGACTGTGGCTCCACGCTTAGCTCTCGGGCTGACAAAGAGGCCATGGAAGGGATGAACGTAGTATTGCGGTACTCCTCTCCAACGCCATCCTGAGGGAATTAAAGGTAGAGGAGAGGAAGGACTGGGCATAGAGCAATCCTTAAGAGCTAGGGTATTAGGCGGGGCGTTAGTGAGGTCAAACACTTATATGGATTCAGGGGGCAATACACACCCAGCCAAGAAGCTCTCTAGGAGGTCTGACTCCATTTACGAATGTGGGAACCTGATCATAAATGTGAAGGCACAGTGGCGGATGAAAACCATTCTGTATCTATGATCGTTTGGCTGTTTTACAGGAACTAAAGGAAACAAACAAACAAACAAAGATTCTGTCAAAGTGAAACAGGCCGCCACTGGGAAGTCGAGGTAATCACGGCAAGACCTGTCTGAATCCCAAAAGCCGGGGATCTGGGCAGAGAGAGATAAAGATCGCGGACACAAAGGAATTTGGCCCCTCATACAGAAATACATGTGCCAGTCCTTAAAGTGAAAGGAACAAGAACTTTACTTTTGCCGCATCCTACCATGATAAAAGCACCAGATTCATTTCAAATGAAAGAATCAACCAACACTATGTGGCCAATACTGAGCAGTAGGCCTCGTGAACTCCAAAGTAGTAGACGTCCCTCTCACTACAATTCAAGAAATTCAAACTGAAAAGCTCATCACGTTTGAGAAATCAAATCCATGGAGTGGGGGACTATGCAACAATGCAATGGAACTAGTTCTCCTTGAACCAACCTTTCAAATTCAAAATAAAAGTCAAGACAACACTCGAGTTGCAATTTGGCCAAAAACAAATGTGTACACCAACGTTTTTCAACATAAGCATCAAATAATAAAAACTTCAACGTTTTTCAACAAAAGCATCAAATAATAAAAGCTTCAACGTTTTTCAACAAAAACATCATCTAATAAATGCATCAATGTTTTTCAACAAAAACATAAAATATTAACTTCACCATCTGAACGTTTTTCAGCAAAGACATCAACTATTAACTTCAACATTTCAAACGTTTTTCAACAAAAACAGCAGAAATAACTTCAACTAAACACGATGCAATTTCAACAATTGATCATACAGCTACTGACTATTTCATTTAACTTTGATACGTTTTCCATGGCTCCACGTGAACAGGAAGCGAAGCCAGCCCAAAAACAAACAACAAACATGCAAGTACAAACTTTTGAACCTTTTCTTTTTCCAAAAGATACATATCTGGTTTCACCATGGGTAGAACTATGGAGTATTTCTGGGTTCATCTTTTTCTGTTCTAGCTTTACTTAGAGCTAGCTTTTAGTATGACTCTTAGTGGACACTTTCTACAACACAGGTTCAACATAAAACTGAAGCCACGTCCATTTTCAATTCAAATGCAAAAGAGACTTATAAATGTATTTGGCCTGAACAAGCCTTTGTATTTTAAATGATGTATTTAATCATCCGGTTTTTAATTCTGATTAATGTATTTTGAACTTTCATTCATTTTCATTCATATCATTCATTCAGTGATGTCATTACCTGCAGTACATTTTTCTGAAAATTGGGTTACTGATAAAGTGAATAATAAGCTGTCTGTTTTAGGAATAATTGCTACATTTTCAGATCATGTAATGTTAGAGATTTATTCTTATTGTGACGCTTTATACCTGTTACCTTCATTAAGGTTATCAACTCCTACACAATTGTAGTGCATCTAGAAATGTGGTTGTTTAAACACCAGTAGGAACGTTGCCAAACACCACCAAACACCATTGCACGGGGGTGGAATAGTTGACATACATCAGCAGGGGCAACATTAGATGCCATTTACAAAACAACAGGACAGACCCAGTTAGGAAAATATGGGTGGTTTGGCCTTTTGACACAAATACCTGTCACAAAAATGATTCCTGAACATCACCAAGGGACTCAGTATACATAGGCCAGACCTACGTTATGTACAGATAACATCCAGAGGGAGTGAAATCCTACAGTGTAGGGAAGTTGTGCCTTTTTTTGGCTAGAAGCCCCAACACTGACAGTAGTGAAACGAAAGTTTCCTTTGTAAAATTCAATGCTTTAGGTAATCTAAAAACCATGCTTGTGCAGCACTTTTATTTTTCATTTCACATCAGCTAAAGAAATATTTTTTCTTTTTTGCAAAATACCACTCTTAAATACAGACTGCCCCTCTTTCCTTTTTGATAAATTTTATCTTTCACATACAAGCAGTGTGATACACCTTGGGAATACCTCGCGAACAGGAACTATGCTTTTCATGGTTTCTAATATTTAAAAGACCAGTCTGAAAAGACTGCAACTGCAACATACCTGTTCTCTGATGCCTGTTTTTTGCAGTGAAGAATGCGTGGTCATCATCTGTCTGACACTTCCAAAGGAAACGCCAGCGGCATTTACCACCAGGCTGGAACTTCTGAAGTCCCATGCTTGGCTGTGTCCCAAGCGTATTCCCATCAAACCAAAGCATTCCCTGCAAATCCAGTGGGTGCCTTTTTGCTTCCTTTAGCTAGCACCAAGATATCGATTACAGCACCGGCTGCCTCAGAACCAGCAACTTGCAGCACTATTCTGTGCTCCCACAACGATTCTGCGAGGTATTACAAAGGTCTGTCCCCTGCAGTAACTAGCAACAGAAATGTTGTGTCTCCCAGCCACTTTTTATCTCTATTTTGCTAAAACATGTCCTGAAACACATTTTTTCTCTTATTGTTTCAACTCTCACCGAGTGCTTGGAGCTTTCCCTCTAAATTGACCTTTTTTTTCCCCCTAAAGAAAGCATGGTCTACTGAACAGCTTGTAAGAGTTTTCAATTTTATAAACAGGAACTTTTATAAGTAACTACTGACTCTAAGAGAGTATTTTTTAATGACACTATAGATTTTTCCTGTCTCCACAGTCTATAGTAATTTTACATATTTTAACAGCTGCTATTTTTTCAGCTCATAAACCACTCTCATCCAACTACCTGCCAATTATATGCAAATGCCTATTTTAGTCACGTAGTTTGCTTTTAATGGGTTATTCACGATTGTCCATAGATTGGAGTGGGTGTTATGTGCTGGATTGAGGCCCTAACATAGGTGCGCCGTTTCAGAGGCACAGATCCTTCATGCCACAAAGACAGGCAGGCCCTTTTACCTACATTAGCCCTCCCTTCACAATAATGAGCAACAGAGGCTGTCCCTTATCTGATGTGTGCTCTGGGTGCAGAAGGCGGTCCATCC
The DNA here is from genome assembly GCA_963921515.1 of Calotriton arnoldi. Classification (NCBI taxonomy): domain Eukaryota; kingdom Metazoa; phylum Chordata; class Amphibia; order Caudata; family Salamandridae; genus Calotriton; species Calotriton arnoldi. Next base: position 472,344 of record CAWUFW010008535.1, read on the forward strand.
TAAATACGTCATCTCTATGTCCAACAGTGACTAACCTACGTCACAACGAGTTCTTAGAAACAGACCCTTAAGCTCTTGGGATTTTCCCTAGCACAGGATTATTGATTTCTCCAAGAACTCATTAAATATGCATGAACCACTATTCCCTAAGGGTTCATTCCTGACGTCTTCCTCTGACCGACTTTATGTCAATACTAACATTCCAAGGCACCTATCAGGTATAAATATACCTCCCTTTGCCCAAGCAAACCAGAGGGGACCGAGACTTCCATGCCGACACTCTGACCTGAGACGCTGCAACCTGCGTCATGCCACAGCTCCAGCTGGCAGAGGTCCATCCACCCATCCTGGGGTGTCCAGCTCAAGATCAGGATGAAGTCCCACTAAGGTAATGGGGTTAGACTAAATCCTAGGGGGATTCTTGGCTCTCTAAGACCTACACACATGCTAGGTACACTTAGGTACATCTAGTTAGGCATCATAGGGGTATAGGCTTTATCTTAATGCATTCTGTATTTTATGTATGTGTTCATTACTATTACACAATGGTAAAACTGTACCATGCATTTTTATTTAACTGCACTGCTGGCCATATTTCTCTGCTACTGTCCAACAGTTGTTGCAGCACATATTACCAGTACTAGAATAACAACTGTGCAATAAATTTTATTGTAAACACACCCGACTGTTTCTTCTATGTACTTCTCTGAGATGAGTGACTGAATGAAAAGTAGTATATTGTTTCCACGATCTTGAGGGATCAGGGTTTTATGTTATGTGGTTGCCAGAAGCTATTCCCTTCTTGTTGTCAAGAAGTTTCTAGTGGCCTCTGAGCTAGCTGGTACACAGTAATTAAGTTTAATATACGCGATAGGGGCATACCGACCTCAGTCCTATGCCAAGCCTATAGTGTATGTTATTCCAATGTGCAGAACCTATCAGGGAAATAGGAACTACACTACATGGTGGGATCGCACTCTTCTTTCCCCTTCGTTCCCAATGTAATGGCGGTGGTGAAGGTATAGAGACAGCACCCCCCCCCCTTTTTTCTTTGTTAGTTTTCATATGGGGCGACAGGCGCTCTGCATAGTTGAGGATAGGGGCAATTTTCAGCCCAGACTGCAGGGAAGCAGGGAGGGGGGTTCGGGGTTACGGTTATTTTCTATTGATAGTTTAGATATTAATTCACAACGGGAATGGGTAACATGCAATTCCTCTAGAACATGCTTAGGGTTGAATTCGGCAGCCTATCTCCAGATGTCAGTCACACATGCGAGAGGGAATCTTGCGCACGCAGGACTACATAACACACACAGTGTAAAAGGTGATAACAAAGATGAGTCCGACAGCAAAGGGAAGCATTAGACTTCTGTACAGGAATGTGAATGGCCTGGGGGATAAGCTCAAATGGGGAATAGTGCTCCAGTACATAAAGAGACACTCACCGGTTGTGGTTCTTCTGCAGGAGACGCACTTGATGGGAAACGCATGCGGGCCCTGACCAGGTGGGGTTACAAACTAGTAGCACACTCTGCATTCACCACCGGATCCAGAGGGGTAGGCATAATGATCAGGAAAAACTTCCCAATGATAATTGAACACACATGGATCGACAAGCAGGGCAGATACACTGCGATCTCGGGGATATGGGAAGGTAAGATACTAATATTTGTATACATGTACGTGCCGCCAGGCCTCCATGTGTTGGCTTTTAAAGATCATGGGGACCTCTTGCTCACACTTCCCGAAGGGAGACTGTTACTGGGGGGTGACTTTAACTCAATAATTTTGGAATGGCTGGATCGACATCCACCAAAGGAGGTCCCACCCTCACGAGCACAAATCTACGACTTTATAGGTGCTATGGGGCTGGCCGACGTGTGGCGCATCCTTCACCCCACAGAAACCCAATTCACATACCACTCTGGGGCCCACAAGTGTCTTTGCAGACTAGACTACATAATTGTACCTGCAGACCAGGTGGGACAAATTAAAGAGGTTCGCCACTTGGCGAGGGGTATATCTGACCACTCCCCCGTGTGGGCCCTGGTGGAGGTGGGAGAGCAGCAGTCAGGAAGAGTAGCACCAATAAATCCTTGGTTCTTGAAAAACCAGTCAATTAAAAAAACAGTGTCAAAAGAAATAGGGCTGTATTTCCAGGAAAACGAGGGATCGGTTGAGTCAGCGCAGTTGCTCTGGGAGGCCTTCAAAACAGTGATCAGGGGCCATGCAGTCTCCCAGATTCCCATGATCCGTTAAGAGAAAACCGCCAAACTAGCCAGGTTGGAAGAGGAAATTTTACATCTGGAGGGGAGAGCACGGAGAGACGAAGTGTCAGAGGTCAAGCATATGCTGGAGATTAAAATAAAAGAATACAGAGATCTCGCCACAGATGCGGCACGGGCGCAACGTAGGACCACGCTGTGTAGAATATATGAAGCCGGGGATAAAGCAGGGAAACTGTTGGCGTGGCTTGACAAAAGAGAACAGGCCAACAGATTAGTGGCTGAATTGAGGACCAAGTCAGAGTTACAATTGACGGAGCCACAAGAAATAGCAAACTGATTCGCTGATCACTTTCAGAACATATATCAATCCCACACTGCCTCCACAGATGAGGAAGCAGAAGCCCTGTTGTCGGACATGTCTCTTCCCACACTTCCTAAGGAAGACTCCATCAGACTAGATAGCGAGCTCACACATACAGAGGTGGAGCGAGCGATTGGTGAACTACAGTCCGCGAAGGTGGTGGGTCCCAATGGTTTTCCCATTGAACTATATAAGCTAGCCCCCAGTAAGATAGCACCACACCTCACTAAGATGTTTGTAGAGAGTCGGGAACGAGGGACGCTTCCAGTTGATCAGAGACTAGCCACTATAGTGGTCATCCATAAAAATGGTAAGCCCAAAAACAAATGCTCCTCATACAGACCTATATCTTTGCTCAACGCTGAGGTAAAGATCTTGGCCAAATTACTGGCCACTCGTCTCCTTGAGGTTATTACGAAAATCGTGCATCCTGATCAATCTGGCTTTATGCCATCAAGGAATACCTCACTCAACCTTCGACGCTTGCACGGAGTAATTGGTAGAATAGACACACTAAGAGAGTATGCAGTGGTGGTATCTCTAAACGCCTCCATGGCGTTTGACACGATAGAGTAGCCTTATATGTTCGCAGTCCTAAGAAGAATGGGTTTCGCCCCAACTTTATCAGCTGGGTGAAACTTCTGTATTGTGAACCACTGGCGCAGATAGTGGTTAACAACAGGAAATCAAGAGTATTTACCCTAGAAAGAGGGACCAGACAGGGCTGCCCCCTCTCCCCATTGCTCTTCGCACTGATGCTGGAGCCTCTAGCACTATGGACAAGGAAAGACCCAGTCATGAGAGGACTACGGTGGGCAGAAGACTGGGAGGACCGTATCTCCCTGTATGCAGACGACATACTGCTATTCCTAGCATCACCGAGAGCCTCTATAAACAGAGCACTTCATATTTTTACAAATTTCGGCAAATATTCCGGTTCTACTATAAATTGGTCCAAATCAGTCATCTATGTGTTGAGGGGCAACTTTCCCCTGCTGCCTAGAGGGTACGTAATAATGGAGGCGAAAGAAGGTTTTAAGTACCTCGGCACTTATGTCACCAAAGATCCAGTACAATACTACGAGCGTAACCTCTTGCCCCCACTGCTGAGACTTAAGAGTGATGTTCAACACTGGAGGGCTCTCCTACATTCACTAATGGGGCATGCTGCACTATTCAAAATGATGGCACTGCCACGATTCTTATACATATTGCAAAACTCACCAGGTCCAGTCCACACAGACTATTTCAAGAGTATTGAGGGCGCACAGGGGGAACTGTTGTGGGAGGGGAAACCGCCACGGATAGCGACCCAAAAACCAAAAGGGGGATGGTATGATGGCGGTATAGGACTTCCCAACATCAGGAGATACTACTGGGCGGCACACTTAGCACCTATCAATCAATGCATATATAGACCCCATGATGACCCCGGTTACAGAATGGACAGGTGGCTTCTTCCGGATGGGAGTTATTCCAAAGTACTCTATGCCAATTCGGCAAGAACAAAATGAACATGCCCGACCAAGCACACAGTTCAAATATGGCACACAGTGAATAAAAGTATGGGATGGGCAGGGAAAATAACTCAAGCCACCCCCCTGTGGGATGCAGAGAAAGTAGGCACTTTGAGAAAATCAAAGGGCTTTGTTGGCTGGGACCTGATTGGGATCTCTCGGGTGGGTGATTTATGGAAAAAAGGTGGGATGATCCCCTTCACACAGCTGCAAAGAGAGTATGAGATGGCCGAGACAGAAACATTTCGATACCTGCAGGTCAAGCATGCGCTACAGGCGGCTATTCCAAAGGGTCAGTCGCTCCCCGAATCCTCCCCACTTGAGGATAGGATTCTGGAAGAGTATATGCCCAAAAAAGCGATCTCAATGACATATCGGAAGTTGATCAATAATATGCCTGACCCCCTCCTACAACTCCGTAAACACTGGGAGAGAGATATCGCGGAGCTGGAGGATGATGACTGGCAAGAGGCCCTGGCATCCCCTAAAGAAATTGCAATCTCGTCAACATTAAGACTAGTACAACTCAAGGTGCTACATGATAGAACATATTTATCAAGTACCGCTCCAGTGAAAATGGGCTACAGAGATGACCCTGGGTGTAGTAGAGGGTGTGGCCAAGAAGGAACAGTTATTCATATCATCTGGGAATGTGTTCACATTCAACGTTATTGTGCAGAGGTGACCCAGTGTATGACGAATGTGCTTGGAAAACAAGTAGATCCCAAGATATAATTATGTCTTTCTGAATGTGTGGGATCCCACTGACTTAAAAGGAAAAGAGAAAACCTGGGTGGCGCTGGGGATGACAGTGGCTAAGCGAAATACTGCCAAACTGTGGAAAGCACACGAAGCACCAACATTAATCGCATGGAAGAAAGATATGGACTGGTGCATGGTAATCGAAAGGACTGTATTTGAGTCACGAGGTTGTCCCTAGAAATGGTCACATATATGGGGTAAATGGAACGAATACAGAGCCCCCGCAGGTAACACAACATCCTGAAACGGACATAGAATAAGAATAGTTTCAAGTGATAGATAGTTTTAGTGGGGTCAGATGCTAGAGATAGGAATGTTAAGCATGACTCGTTGTAAACATATTGGTATAAGTAACGCTTGGAAATGCAATTGGACTCTATTAACGATGTCATCAATAAAAAGAATTATATAAAAAAATACTATGGTGCTCTTTCATTCGCATGATATGGGAGTGTCTATGCTGAGGTTCTTCTGGGAAGGAGTGGCTAATATGGTATCCAGAGTTATTGACACCACACTAGACCTTACACTGAAACTCATCATGTTTGGCATTTGGGGTTAACAAATGTTAGACAAAAATATGCACTTTTTCTCTCATGTGGCCTTAACTGTGGCTAGACGGGATGCGATCCAAAAATGGAACAGTGCATGGGCACCGGGAGTAGGGCACTGGGAACCCAACATGGATTGGTGCATGAGAGCATAGAAACATATTTATAAGGCCCATGGCTGTCCCAAAAAGTTTGAAAAGATCTGGGGAGTGTGGAGGGCCTGGGGGAATACTACAGCTGAGACACTGTGGGGGGTTAAGTTGGTGAGACACATCGGGAGGTCTATAGTGTTTTTACCCAAGGAACATGATGCCTTCGAGCGGCTGGGCGGCCAGCAACTTATCTGTGCAGTGGTACCAACGAACTTTGACTAGAAATCATTGTGAGATTTTGAAGGATTTAGCTTACTGGTTTGTCATGTATTGCCTAATGGTGGTGGGGAAGTGGGAGGGAGGGAACACTTTTGTGGGATGTTTGGTATGTTGAAATTTATTTTTGAAACTCAATAAAATATATATTTTTTAAAGCGTGTTATTTTGAAACTAGGGGCCAGATGCATCATGCATTTTGCTCCTCGCAAACGGGCCAATTCACAGAATCGGCCCATTTGCGATCGCAAAAAATGCATTTCTCGATGCAGCAAACCCAATTTTGCGATTTGGTAACCTGTTACCGAATCGCAAAATGGGTGTGCGATTCGCTATTTGGAAGGGGCGTGTTTAGGGCGTCCCTTCCAAATAGCGAATCCTAATGGTATGCATTAATGTTTTCTGAATGTGGTTGTAAAACATTCGCATATTACCACCTACTTCAAATAGGTGGTAACTCATTCGCAAATGGGAAGGGGTCCCCAAGGGACCCCTTCCCCTTTGTGAATGTTAGTTGAATCATTTTTTAAGAGCAGGCAGTGGTCGCACTACCACTGCCTGCTCCTAAAAAATGAAAAGAAAACTTTTCATTTTTTTTAATTTTTTAACGCATCCTGTTTTACTTTAAGGAAAACGAGCTGCATTTAGAAAAAAAAGAATTGCTTTATTAAAAAGCAATCACAGACATGGTGGTCTGCTGAGCCCAGCAGGCCACCATCCCTGTGATTTTTGCGATTCCTAGGGGGACGCAAATTGCGACCTACTCCATTAATATTCATGAGGTAGGTCATTTGCGATCCCCTAGGAATCGCTAAAAGTGTTAAACACACTTTCATGCATTCCCTTATGCGATTTTCTAATTGTGAATCGCAAGGATTCGCAATTAGGAAATCGCAAAATGGTTTGTTGATGCATCTGGCCCTATGTTGTCTAACTCATAAGTCCCTTCACAAGTCTCGTCCTGCCTATTTCTCTACTCGACTATAACCCTACCTACCTCTGAGATGTTTGAGATCCTAAGATAAGGCACTTCTTTCGATCTCACGCATTTGTACACTAAGATATGGGGGCAGATCTTTCTCTTACGCAGCTCCAATCACTGGAATAAACTCCCCCTGCGTCTTAGCTCTTGCTAAGACTTCGCCGCATTTAAGAAGGGTTTGAAGACCTGGCTGTTTTAGAACGTCCTATCCTTTTCTTTTTTGAGCAGCGCAGCACCAATATACTTCTCCGGGAATGAGTCATCCACGATACCAAATGTTCAAAATTAAAAAGAATAGAAGGGAGTTGGGGATTTCTAAAGAGGAAGGAAAGCAGGTGTCAGCATTTTGTGCTCCTCAGTAGTAGTTCAGAGGAAACAAAAGAGTGTCTAGAACATAGTGCCAATATCGGCAACACTCAGTTCTCATACAGCAACATACATAAATAAACCACACGACACCTTTTTAGTGGAGAAATTTGCTGCAGGTTTATTTGCATAACCAATATGCCAACAGGGTGGGTTATCTTACGGGCGATCCCAGGGCAGGCCAGCCCCTACGCCGCCTGCCCGTCTGATGAGCCAAATTGCACCGTGGCCGTCGCCAATCGGTGGTTACCAATTATTGGGAGAGGCCACCTCTCCCATCAGTGGACCGCCAGTCCACTCCCTTACTCTCGCCCCCCAACAGGTGGGCGGAGCGTTCCAGGCAGCCCCCGGTTGCTCAGACCCACATCCGCCCGTAGGACTAACGGGGCGCCGTAGTTCTTCCAGGGGACACGCTAAGACATCCCTGGGTATCCTTGGCTTAGCACCCTTGTTGTGCTGCTGCAATATAGTACCCTTCTGTACCTTGCAGACTCTGGATCGCCCTGTAACTCCTCCTGCAACACAAAACAATAAGTTAGATTCTTCCCCTCCCCGTACTACCCTTTGGCCGTCCGCAGGGTAAGCGGTAGGGTGGGAAACAGCGAGACGGGTAGCGGTCAAGAGACCGTACAGTGGGCGGGGAAGGCTTTTGTACCCTGTCCCCCTCCCACGGCCGGAAGTGATGCGGCCAGCAGACCCCTGGTCCCTAGCCCAGGGAGCCTAGTCAGCAGACTTCTGTGCCTTCCTGTGGCACTAAGGTGGCCGCCCTGTTGGAGGGTCCCCTACGTGGCCCCCTGGGCAGCCTTGGCATAGTGCCAATATCGGCAACACTCAGTTCTCATACAGCAACATACATAAATAAACCACACGACACCTTTTTAGTGGAGAAATTTGCTGCAGGTTTATTTGCATAACCAATATGCCAACATGGTGGGTTATCTTACGGGTGATCCCAGGGCAGGCCAGCCCCTATGCCGCCTGCCCGTCTGATGAGCCAAATTGCACCGTGGCCGTCGCCAATCGGTGGTTACCAATTATTGGGAGAGGCCACCTCTCCCATCAGTGGACCGCCACTCCACTCCCTTACTCACGCCCCCCAACAGGTGGGAGGAGCGTTCCAGGCAGCCCCCGGTTGCTCAGACCCACAACCGCCCGTAGGACTAACGGGGCGCCGTAGGTCTTCCAGGGGACACGCTAAGACATCCCTGGGTATCCTTGGCTTAGCACCCTTGTTGTTCGGCTGCAATATAGTACCCTTCTGTACCTTGCAGACTCTGGATCGCCCTGTAACTCCTCCACAGCTCTGGGGGTGGCCACCGTCATCACCAGGGCCCCCCACCAAGGCAGATATTCCTACCTACATCCTGTTGCTTCCAAGGCCTCCCCAAGGTCCAGCAAAATTAAGTCCATGCCTACCCTTGAGAAGTGAACCTCATCCACTTCCCAGCCTCCAGTAGACTTGGCCTGAAGTAAACCATGCCAGATGAAGCCAAATCCCCTTTGTTCCGTGCATTTACGCATGGCGCTGTTCACTCTCCTACGTGATATCTCAATGGCGTCTCCAGATCGGGCTCCTTGCCAAACTGGGCGAGGTAAAGTTTCAGACCACCACAGTTCACATGCCCCAAGCTGAATACTCAACTGACACATGATGTCCCTCATGTCTTGGAGCAGTACTCTTCTCCCAGAGTCGTCAGGTCATTCCCTCCCAAATGTATGACCAGAATATGAGGTGGACCGATCCCTCCCCAAGTCTCTGCCGCAGCTTCCTCATCAGCTCGTTCCAGCGCATACCCGGGTAACCCAGCCACGTTATCTCTATGGCGGAGAAGCCATGACGCCACTTTCCTATCTCAGCCCACCGTGCCACTGTAACGATGCTTGAATGGCCAATTACCCAGACCTTGGTTCCTGGTAAATAAGGAGATGTTGTGTTTGAAAACCATATTTATAGTAACGTTTATATTCTAGTAGTCTACAATTGCACAACAAAACCACATCACTGCAACATCAGTTGGCAATCCGGGCCAAAACCGTACACCTTTAAACACCTGACTGTCGGTTGCAACATAGGACTTAAGAGTCCTCTCGCCATATCCTCCCGCACAAGGCCTTATATATCGTTTGTAGCATTGCGACTCCCAGCGCCCTACCTGCTTAATTCGCTCTGGCGGCATCCCTGATAGAAAGGCTGTGATTGCCGCTCCAATCATGAAGGAGTGGCTGCTGAATCTCTCGACTCCCCCTGTCTGTCCTGACAATTGCAAGCATGCCTGCATGATGTGGTCTACTTGATACTTTGTAACCGGAGACCCGTCCTCATGCACCCGGAAGTACCCCGCAAATAAGCCTTGCCCAAGAGACAAGACAAGATGTGCCAATGCGGGTAGAAGTAAGAGTTATCAAGCCCGCCTTACTTCCACTCACCCAGTTATCTGTGTATAGCGCTTGTCGGAGCAAGTCCCTCGAATTCAGCCAGTCACCACCCTAGGTGACACCTTGCCCTCCCAAACTTCTGCTAGTACACCATGGAGCAAACAAGGCAGTGATCCGGAGGGGAACCATATGTATAAATACCTGCCCCCTTTACTGGGAATGCCAGGTGTTCTTTAATCTTTTGCAGCCCTTTTGTGCTTTAACCCAAAGTTTCCCCCACTTTTTGGACCGTAGCCCACTCGATGGATGACAACTTCCACAACCTGCATGGCTGCCAGCCATGGCTATAGGGCGGGAGAATTTACCCAACTTTATTGTTACTCAACTCAAAGGTACTCGTATTATCGACCTCAGAAGGATGAAATGCTAAGTGGACCTACCAAAATCTGTGACCAAGATGTCGAACAAAGCCCCTTTCGGTTCTGCCGCTCCACATGCCTGTGAACTTGTATCCCAGGGCAAACTTCAGGCACCTAACCCTTACTTGGACATGCCTGGACTAGAAACCCACATCTCAAAGGCCTGCCAACCGGCTGACCCCAAAATTGCAGTCCCAGTGTTAGCTGCCAACTCCCAAGGAAAATTCGCTTAACTGGAGCAACTGGTGACATGCAATCAATTCTGGTCAGGGGACTTGGAGTAAACATATGAGTGATGTACCCCCCTAACTATGACTGTAAAATGTGCTCTGGTAGTTGTCCGTATTAGTGCTCCATCCCCTCCAATTCAGCACTATCAAGGCAAACCGCACCCTCTTGGGAATGTCACCCTCACGCCCCAGCTGACAGAAAGTGCCTATTCGTGTGTAGCCCATTAACCTTACGTTTTTCACTGACGGTATACCAGGATTATGCTGAGACTTAGCTTGCTTTACTGCTGAGTGCGCGATGCACAATCACATATTTGTCTTTACCTCACAGGGTTGCCCTCGGTAACTCAGAATTCACACTGGACATGATTCTCTCCCTGATTGGCTTACGGACGGAAGTACCGTTAAACATTGGAATACCCAGTCCCACTTGCATAATGCGCTCCGCTCCAGGCCCGCCCTGCAAGCAGCTGATGCTGCCCATCCAGGAAGAGAGACTACAGAAAGCTAGCCATACCCGCAATGCCTGACACTGTAACGATGCCTCAATATCCGCTCTACCTGAACCAAGTCAAGAGGCGAGCTGTCAGCATGCCACTGGCAATACCCTCTCTTGGAGCGCGAGGGCCAGGCCTCCTAGTAGACGCAGCACACGCATCTCTAGGAAGACAACCCCTGATAGCCCATTGCGAGCAGAGGAAACACTGCTCCTGGCACTGTATCCTTCTGCACATGTACAGCCAGTGTAATGTCCTGGTATCCCCCTGACCCCCGCAACTGGCTTGAATACGTTCATCCCATAGTATCTTGGCGCTGCATAACATGTTTATTGTTACTCACACAATGGTACTTGTTTTATCAACCTCAGCCCCAAACAATGTACGTCTTCTATCCTGTCACCTCCTCGGTGCATCACCTTGGCCTTCAATGACAGAGACCCTCCCGGGTACCTCCCAAGCCCCCTGTAGGCCCGCCTGCCTCGCTCACTGCAACCTGCTGCAGGACAGTCGTGCAACTATATGCCAGGCCTCACCTCAGGCGGCCGCTTCAGTTTGGCCCACACCTAGCTCCTGCCGTGCTGCCAATCATAGTAACATCACAACTACTAACCCTGAGTTAGTGCAAGTGTGACAATCCTACTATAACAGGCCACCAACACTATAAGAATGGCTTGAGCAGCAGGCAACGAATTTCAATGTATATAAACAGAGTAACATGTTCTGACCTAGAGCTGTTCACGGCGACACATACCTAGAGACGACCAATATTGCGCGAAACTAGGATCAGCATTCGCCCGCGCTACATTGCAGCACGGCAGTTCTACAGAAAACCTAACACTTGTGCCACTATATGCCATGACTCACATCAGGCGGCCACTTCCTTTTGCACCACACCTTGCTCCTGTTGTGCTGCCAATCCTAGTAACACCACAACTACTACCCCCGACACTCATGCAAGCGTGACAATTCCACCTATTCCAAGCCTCATTGGTAGACGGGAGCTGCTGTTGTCTGTCTACTCCGCCCCACCTACCCACATATCTCCCTGCTAGCTGAGCAAATCATTAGTGCAGGTTAGTGCGCTGGCGTACCCGTACCAAACACAGGCTTCGGCCCTACCCCCACCTTACAAAGCACATTGTAACCTTTCAATTGATCAAAACCTGACTTCCCCTCAGTGCCACCTTTCCTTGCTGTAGCTGTAACTTCCAAGACTTGTCACTTATATTTCTTTCCAATCTCTACCATCAGGATGCAGCACTGACTCACGCTTTGTCTCAGGGTTCGCCCTGCCCGTGAGCCGCTGCCCCGTGCCAGGCACTGGCCCCCGGTCAGCTCTGCCAGAAGCCACACCGCCAGCAGCAGAATACCGGGCCAGCAAAGACATAGTAATTAATTACTGTGCAAACACATTGTACTTCATTACTGTACATGTGATCCTAGATCAGGAGCATGTTGCCACCATGCGCCGCGGTCCGAATCCCAACATGCACGTGGGTAGGAGGAGGGGCCCCCCAGCCCGCAACCTTCTGCCTACGCGGGCGGGGCCTAGGTGCCGGCCCACTGTGCTATCCCGCAGCGTTATTTTACCAATAAACCACAAAACCGGTCTCGCTCAGGCTCTGTTTTGTGACCTGGCACAGGCGGCCCGTACTAGCTGTAGTGCAACAGCAAATACAAGTCGGGCGGCACACTATGTTAACACCGGCTTATAGCATCCGTGCAATGAAGCCATGCCCTTGATTGCATTGGCCACACCCTATTAAGAGCCCCCGCATATTTTTAAACCCCACTTAAAACCCTGCACGCAGCCAAATGCATTTGCTTGGGGTGCCGCCAAGCGCCGTGGTCGATTCCCCATAAATGCACATCGCGTGTGAGGCGGCCGCCATTCCTGCGAGCGAGCACCACAAGGTGATTGCACGCCTGATGGGATCTAAAAACATGTATCCCATCTGGAAACTGGTTCTGCACTGTAGCTGCCGCACTTATAGGGCAATGAGATAAACACTTGCCTGCTGTACGTCCTCAGCAGTTCCTCCTATTCAACACAATATGGCAGGCACTTTGCCGGAACCTGCCCCAACAACGCCCTGCCACTTGCTATACAAGCCCCCGAGCTCGCCGCGCATACCAACATATATGGTTGCCGGGGCGGCCTGGCTGCTGCCATTGACGGGCCTGTACACCGGTGCCAGCGCACTCGTCTGATGCCGCCCCAGCCTGCTAATTGCTGGGGCGGGGCACCGTGGTTCCTGCTGAGACAGGGAGGGCCCACACGTTCTCGTGGTATCCTCCAGTCACTTCTTCCCGGTTGCCCCCAGTATTGTCACCAGTACCTAGGCCAGTTCAGCCATGACCGGGCCCGGGGGAGGCTCCAACCGGTTCTGCAAACCACCCTATAAATCCAGCCGGAAACCTAGCCACGAGGTATCAGAGCGCTTTTCATGAGCGCCAGCTCCAATATTTGATAATGATTCATTTGTAAGATACTGGGAGATAGATGGCATTGCCCTTAATCTCTGCATTCTGAATGTGGAGACGCGACTCAGACCCGGTCCCTCGCTCACCGTAAAGCTTAACCACTCGCCCTGTAGCTTGTTTAGCAGTTGTCCCCTATGGGCGCAACATATCGTGTTTGTCCAACTCCATGCCCCCATACCGGTTTGGAGCGCATGTGCGATGCCCAGACGCCCGTTTTTTGTTTTTTTTTGTAGATTATATTGCGCGAGATCGTCCGAAGGTATTGGAGTGCTTTACATGGGCACCAGTTGCGTTACACATTTAGATGCACAAATGTATTATTCTGCATCTTAATGGTGTGAGCAGATTGCGCAGTTGGAGGCTTTGAGCTGGCTGGCACAGCCAAGAAAGCCACTGTTACCCTGAAACTAAGATTGGGAAAACCGGTTGTCACTAGGTGCTGCGTGACACGTGTGTGTACATACAGTGCTACTTCCGCCGTTGGCAAGCTCTATACACACACGATTCATAACCCAGCGTTATGGAGCTCACGTTATCAAGGCCGTCTAAGAGACAAGAAAGGATCGCTGAATTTGAGCCGGTGGCCTGCAGATCTCATTCGCGAGAGCACGACCCACTGAGCTACGCCACCGTGTCGTAGACGTAGAGGTGTCCACCAGGACCCCTTGCTCACTGCCTGCCACCGACCCACCGCCCCAGCTCACATAGGTACGTGCCACAGGACCCCTCTTGTTCTTGCACTGCACCCTCTACGCACTGCACTTTTTATGCAACGCACCATCGTCTTGTCAACCTATGCTGACAGATATGCTCTGCCGTCAGCAGTGAAGTACGTAAAGACAAGTATCGGGACTGTGCTCATTAGTACAAATGGGGGCGTGTTCAGCGAGTGTGGGGGCGGGGCCAGAGACGCGACTAAAATAAATTAATCTGAAACTAATTTATTACCCTTTCACCTATACCTTACATTAAAAATACATGCAACTGAAATGCATGTGTGGGAAAGGGGTCTGCTGGTAGAACAGTTTGGGGGGAGGGGTTAAAGCGACCACTTCAGATAAAGTTGGCTGTACGCGCGCGGCCACTGATTAGAACTCTGGTCGGTGCCAACGTGACTGGTGTGAGGAGTCATACCCCGGGCATCCCAGCACACTGCGCCCCCGCATGGCCGAGGCATCGGGGCCTCCGTACACCCTTAGCCTCCTCCCTGGCCAAACCCAGGGACCAGACCCCAAACCTCCGGGCAAGAGTCTCCGACATGGCGATGAAGTCAGAGACTCGCAGCCTGCCGACAGAAGGACGAGCGCCCAGGCCCCGCCCCCTCGGCCTGCGCGGCTCACAGAGAAGCAGCGGGACCTGGCTGTCATAACCCCACGTATCACGGTGAGCAGGAAATTTAAGGCGTTGTTCTTTAAAGTTTTAGAAGCAAGCCCCTGGCACTTCAAGCCATGTGCTGGAGCGTGCGGGATGCGGACCCGACCGCAGCCCAAAAGCTTGCGCGGACCTCGTACAAGGCACAGATGGGGGGGCGCCTAGCGACCTCGCTGCACCCCCGCAGTAACATCCCCCGCCACAGCAGGGACCACAACGTGAAATCCCTCCAAGCGGTAACCCGGAGGGGTCCCTCCGCTCACACCCAGCACCCGTGCCCACGACGCGCCGGGTCTCCAACAGCACGCCGAGACCACACCCAGGAGCTGGCCCCGGCGAAGAAGAGCGCCGCTGCCCAATGCCCCCTAGGAGCAGTCCTCTTCCCCCTCCAAGGCGGCCGCAGCACCGGCAGTGGCCGTGCAATACCGCAAGGCCCAATGGGGAGGGGGAAGGAATGCACTCACCGCGAACTGCTCCTGTGCGTCTGGACCGAAATCTGGGGAGACGGCGTGTCCGGCGCAAACAGCGAGATGGGTAGCGGTCAAGAGACCGTACAGTGGGCGGGGGAAGGCTTTTGTACCCCTGTCCCCCTCCCACGGCCGGAAGTGATGCGGCCAGCAGACCCCCTGGTCCCTAGCCCAGGGAGCCTAGTCAGCAGACTTCTGTGCCTTCCTGTGGCACTAAGGCGGCCGCCCTGTTGGAGGGTCCCCTACGTGGCCCCCCTGGGCAGCCTTGGCAAAGCTATCCACTCGGAGGAAAAACCCAACAGAAAGGTCTGCTCTCTTCTAAATCAGGATTGGGTCTGACTTTACTGCTTATGGAACACTAATTAAAAGCACAATTGAAGGTTCCAGAACATACATTTCTTGCTCCCACAGTCCAAGACCAATACCAGTGCGGCAATTGGCAAGAACTGGTAGAGTCCCCAAAATCCTACTCTCACACAGGTACAAATCTGCTTATCCTTAAGAGTTGCATCCTCCTGGCACGCCGAGTACAAGAGGCTCCTAATGTCATCATCCCTTCACTTCTGTTGCCAGCTTTCCTCTTCCCAGGCCTCACTATCAGTCTAATACATAGCAATTAACCTTTCTCTAGCTAACGAGGAACCTGGTAAGACACCTGCAGAGGAAAGAGAAACAGTATAAATGATATATAGATGGTGGATCCTAAAATTACGCTTCACCACTAGGCAGACACTAAGATAGAGAATAGACACGTGGACAGGGAGAAATAGGAATGGTGCGACAAGGAAACATAGAATCAGTGAGACAAGGCACAGTAAAAACTAGGGCACAGAGATGCAGGACACAAGGGGCATGAAGGTCTTGCTATTGTCAACAAGGTGTAATTAATGTTTTAACTTCTATTTGGAGCGTCATTTGTCCTCGATTAGAACTAAATGTATTTTTAGGGAATCCAACAATATGACTATTTTATTTTATTTCCTTTTCTGAATTTGGACAATACCCTTTTTCATTCCACACAAGGGTCACGATGTAAATAACTTGCATTTAACCCAAATGATGTGAAGTGTTGTGTGTTAACATTAAACAGGAAAATGCAGCATAACTGACATGCATGGTTTATAGGGCCAGATGTACGACCGTTTATTGCGGTCGCCAACGGGAGATCGGCATGTACAAACACTATTTTGCGAGCCACTGACTCACAAAATAGCGTTTGCGACTCTCGCTATGAGGAAGGGGCGTCCCTTCCTAATAGCGAGTCTCAATACAATGTACTACCAGGGGACCCCTTTCCTTTTGCGTGTGTGTGCGAAAATATTTTTTAAGAGCAGGCAGTGGTACCAGGGACCACTGCGTGCCCTTAAAAAATTAAACTGAAAAGTTAAATTTTTCTTTTTTAAATGCATCCCGTTTTTGTATAAGGAAAACGGGCTGCATTAAAAAACAAGCATTTGCAATGCAATAGGTCTCGCATTTATGCAAGTTTGAGCTATTGGCATTGTAAATTACAATGCTTGTATTTATGTTTTAGTTTTTAAAACTTAAATAAAAGGCATTGTTATTTACAATGCCAATAGCTTAAACTTTCTTAAATGCGAGACCTATTGTATTGCAAATGCTTGTTTTCCTTTGTCCACACGTATTCCTATCTTCTTTTGTCCCACCCACTGCTCATTTTCTCTGTCATCGCGCCTCTCTTTGTCCCCTAGTCATACTCAATAAAGGATGACTCCTAGCCCTTAATAAACCAAGGGTGCTAAGTATTATGCTAATTATACCTATTAGAATGTGAAACATGCAGGCAAGTTTACAGCGTGCCACGAAAACATTCACATTTCAAAGTAAAATGCGAGTTTACTGTTTGCATGCCATGTTGCTATGAACAATATCATTTGTAAGATACCGCAAAAATGGCCTCCTTTACTTTCGCGGGGGATGAAGGAAGTTTTTAATTGCTCATGATGTAATCTAGGTGTATGTCCGACAGCGTCTGTGTAAATGTCAGCATTTTGATGCTGAATTATGTCCTTCCCTACTGCAGAACAGAGAATCTTTTAAAAGCCACTCATTTTGTAGTTTTACTTAGCATGAACCCGACCCAAAGGTATTGGAGTGCTTAACGAGCACCAGTTACATTTCACAAGATCATGTTTGTTACCCACGGGTAGATTAAGTGATTTTTCCCAGAATCCCAGGATGGCGAGTTAACATCAGGACTCTAACCTGGCTCCATGGTTCCAAAGTCTACAGATCAGGTCATTAGGCCACATCTTGTCTACAAATAATTATAAAACTGGAAACAAAAAAGTAGGTAGCCAACAAAGCTGTGCTAAGTAAGCAGCAATATGATCAGAGTTTTTATGACCACATAGAATTTGAATATGCACCTGAAGAATTAGTGAAAGTAAAGTATGCCGTGGATGACCCACACAAAGAGAACAACGATTCAAAGGAAAGAGGATGGGCCTAAATTATGAGTCTGACGGCAGCGAAAAGAAGAACATTTACATTCATTTTGTTCATTAAAAAATCTTTTTGGGATTCACCGCCTCCCCAGAAACGTGCCTCCACGCAGCGCAGCTTTACTGGTCTCTAAACCCACCATGTCATTGCCCAACACACACACTTGTGTTTTTTGTACTTTTAATTGGAGCCAGGCATTGGCTGCAGTAAACCCAATAAAGCTCTGGGAGAAGTCGAACCTCTGTCTCAATATTTTAGTAGTGATGACACAGAGAGCAGACTCTGTGCTGAGGGAGGCAGGCCGGCCTCAATAAGCAGACTTTGTAGTATTTAAAAATAATAGGTTCACTGGAATTGTAGGAGCTACACAGACAGTCTCCAATGCCTCACTTTGGTAAGGCACAGGGGGTGAATTTGAGATTATCAGACCAGGTTGGTTTCAGCTGCTACATTGTGCTGTAAAAGCGCCTCTGGTCACTTTTGGGGCTTTGCCGACGCTGACACTTGAACTGGTTCCCCAGTTCCAAAGTCTGCAGCTCTGGCAGTAATGCCACATCCTCTTTTTAATCCAATTCCCCTGCTTTTCCCCGAGTGCAAAGGATTCACTTAAGTAATGTATTTGCTTGTGCGCTGGAGCAGTCCGACTCTTTCCACGCCTGGGACAGGTCGGCCTGCTGCAGTGTGGAGACTATTAGAGTGGAGGGAAGAACTGAAGTAAAGACTGCTCACCTTGTACATGGCGCCAAGATAATCATCAGGACACTGTAGTAAAGTGGCAGAAAGCAGGGGAGACTAAGCCCACAAATCTTACTGCCTGGACCACCACACAGTCCACTGTGCAGCATAGAAAGAGAGAATTATAGAATTGCTGCCTCCTGAAGCCAATCCACTGCTGCGTTACCGGAAAGGAACAGGAGGCACCGGATCCACAGGAGCTGGGCCGGCGCTTACTGTTGTTTATGTTTTAAGTGACACCCCCTCCTGGTACAGTCACCGTTGCAACAAGTTCAAGCCCGGTCGGCAGTGACTAAATTACCTGGGGCTGCAATCAATGCAGAGCAGCCTTAATTGCGCTAGATGCTCTTTAACTATATTTTCGCATCAAATTTGCACAATTTATACATGAGATCGGAAGAGGTGTATGCGCGACTAAACAACACGAACACCTATATATTGTGCATTTGCGCACTGCTTACCCGCCGACGTGCCCGATTGCTCTTCGATGCTGTTTGGGAGGTGGGAAGGGTATTATTTGCAGTAAAGCATTACGGCTGTCAACAGGCGTTACGGGCGCCTTATGAAATAAATACATTAAAAGCCATGGCGATAGCGAGCGACTGTTACACATTTTTAAAAACCCGAGCTGTGTTGAAAGAAAGGCGCGTGCCGCCTTTCTTAAACTGAAACATAATCGCGCTTTCACTTTAAGTAAGCGCAGCATGTTGAAAGTAATTAGAAGCCTCTAGTGCATAAAGGCGGCGCAAGTAGCTGTGTCTCTGCAGATCTCCATCTGCTCGGGGAGAGAAACAACTTCTGAAAGTGAAAGCAATATGTATCTAAAACAAGCTGTCGCCATTGCGGCGGAAGCGCTGCTCCAGGGCATCGGCGGCTGACCTGCTGCACTGCCGGAGGACTTGGCTGCACACGCGGGACACGGCGGTGAGTGTGCGGCGGCCTGGGCAGGCTGCGGGCGTGAGGGCGGACCGTGTTACGAGACTGCCTGAAGGTCCTCTGTTGCGCTGATGCCGTGCGCGAGCAAAATCTCCAGTCAGGGTGGGCGGGGCCTAAGGGAGACAGGGCGGACACCAACCCCGCTTCCAAAGAAGCCGGACACAAAACCAACGACAATAGATCTCGCCAAGGCGAAGCAGCGCATGCGCGCTGCAACGCAGGCGAGACCTAAAAAGGGAGCCCGATTCATAGACTCCCAGAAGATCAAAAGAATACCAAGCATTAAGTACTTAGGGGTTTGGATCAATGAACGTGGTCTTCCTACTCCGCACATCGAGGCGTGAGCAGCTTCAGTTAAGGCTCTTATTTTTGCTTTTGAGCACCTTCTTTAAAATCTCTCGACTGCAATTTGCGAAGTGATTGAATGCAAATTGATGCAAACATTAATATATGGAGCATTTGTTTACATAAATCATATCACAAGTTGGCTTGACCCAGACCAATATCAGTGTTACAGATGGTTATTCAAGCTACCGGCCAGCACAGTATAAGCACAGATTCGACTTGAGTTTAATCCTGCCCGTCAAATCTATGTCTTGTCTGCAAGCTTTTTATCCATGTTTTCCAAACTTGCAACAGCTGACCACAGATCGATAAAAAGACTCTTGAGGGACACTATACAGGATCCAAAATCAGATATTCAGAAGCTTGTTGATGAAGCTACCGACCTTCTTGCTGCAAAATACCTTTTGAAGTCTGCACTGCTTCCAAAGAGTTTTTCAAAGCTACTGATGAAGCAAGCAAGGCTTTTATCCGCTCATGAGGACTTGGGTTTCATAAGAACTAAGAAGCATGCTGACCTGAAAACTGTTTTATATCAACCTAAGACCCCTCCAGCCTATTTATCACTTTCTACAAATCTTAAAATATAGACACAGTTAATGCGCTTGAGATGTGGTTTAATACCACTCAAAGCGTATATGTACGGTCGCATGACAGGCAGCTCTGATGTATCTTGCAGGGGCTGTGGTTTTAATAATAAATAATTTTTACATGTCTTATGTTTGTGTCCCTTTTTGCACTAGTTTAGATGCTATTATCTTTTGACAATTTTCAGACAACTGAGTATCAGGGCCTGTAATACAGCGGTAGTTGAATGTCTGAAAGGCGATTTGGGTCAATTCACCGCAAGATTCATTTAGTTTATGGTCATCGCTTTTGTAATGCTTAGAAAGGTTACTCTGTAAAAGTAAAGTGTAAGTTGCAATGTCTGTCTCAGTATATAGGGCATGGCACACTTTCCTTAAATAAAGGTCCGACTATCTCTGTGGTTAATCGGCATTGATGCCTCGAGTACTATATGTAGGACGAGGGGTTTGGTTTTTTTGGGCTTTGATGTGCACTTAAAGTTTTTATGTGTTCTTGCTTAGCCTGCGCTTGTTCCCTATTCGCCGTTAGTATGAATGTATGCTCGTATTTTAAACACATGATAAGATGCATTGTCTCCTTCAGTGAGTATTGATATCCTCTTTGATGCTCTGATGACCCCATGACTAATTGGCATTGCTACCTTTTGCACTTTAACTTGGGAAAACATTGGACGAGGGGCTTCTCTTATCCGCTTTGTTATACACGTGCACTTTGATTTGTATGTGTATTAGTCTCATCTTGTTCTTTATGTGCTGCTAGCATGAATGAATGTTTGTATTTTAATCGTGATATTGTATGGTACAGTCTTTTTATATTGTGGTTTCAATTTGTGTAATGTTTGCTATGATTTTAATTAATTGTGCAATCAGAATAAACTTTGTTGTTGTGCCTGTGTGCATCTGTGCAGTGGCATTTTGTTGCAGTTGTGCAGTCGCAGAACGGGTGTATCGTTGTTGTGCCTGTGTGCATCTGTACAATGGGATATTGTTGCAGTTGTAGCACTGCTGATTATTATTGTGCCTTTGTGCTTCTGCACAACTGCAACAATATCCCACTGCACAGTCCCAGAACTGCTGTATCGCTGTTGCGCCTGTGTGCATCTGTGCAGTGGGATACTGTTGCAGTTGTACAGTCACAGAACTCCTGTATCGCTGTTGTGCCTGTGTGCATCTGTGCAGTGGGATACTGTTGCAGTTGTAGAACTGCTATATCGCTGTTGTGCCTGTGTGCATCTGTGCAGCGGGATATTGTTGCAGTTGTATAACTGATGTATCGATGTTGTGCCTGTGTGCATCTGTGCAGCGGGATACTGTTGCAGTTGTAAAACTGCTGTATCGCTGTTGTGACTGTGTGCATCTGTGCAGCAGGATACTGTTGCAGTTGTATAACTTCTGTATCGCTGTTGTTTGTGCCTGTGTGTATCTGTGCAGTGGGATAGTGTTGCAATTGAGCATTTGCAGAATTGCTGTATTGTTGTTTATATTTATGTTTATGTAAAGGAATTTATTGAGCGCACAGCTACTCAAAAGTGTGTCCCGGCGCTAAAGTTGTAGAACTGCTGTATTGTTGATGTTCTTTTGTGCATCTGTGCAGTGGGATATTGTTGCAGTTGTGCAGTCGCAGAACTGCTGTATCGTTGTTGTGCCTGTGTGCATCTGTGTAGTGGGATATTGTTGCAGTTGTAAAATTGCTGTGTCGTTGTTGTGCCTGTGTGCATCTGTGCAGTGGGATATTGTTGCAGTTGTGCAGTCGCAAAACTGCTGTATCGCTGTTGCGCCTGAGTGCATCTGTGCAGTGGGATATTTTTGCAGCTGTGCAGTTCCAAAACTGTTGTATCGCTGTTGTGCCTGTGTGCATCTGTGCAGTGGGATATTTTTGCAGCTGTGCAGTCCCAAAACTGCTGTATCGCTGTTGTGCCTGTGTGCATCTGAGCAGTGGGATATTGTTGCAGATGTGCAGTCGCAAAACTGCTGTATCGCTGTTGTGCCTAAGTGCATCTGTGCAGTGGGATATTCTTGCAGCTGTGCAGTCCCAAAACTGCTGTATCGTTGCACCTGTGTTCATCTGTGCAGTGGGATATTCTTGCAGCTGTGCAGTCCCAAAACTGCTGTATCGTTGCGCCTGTGTGCATCTGTGCAGTGGGATATTGTTGCAGTTGCAGAGCTGTAGTCCTGATGCAGATGCATAATTGTAGTTTGTGTAGGTTTTTTGTGCTTACAGTGTTTTGTGCAGTTGTGATAAAGTAGAGTTGTTGGTGCAGTTACGTAGGTGTGCAGCTCTGGTGTTTTATTTGTGCAGTCATACGCTGTGATAGAGTTCTTGCAGAGTTGGTCTCATTGTGCAGTTACAGTGCTGGGGTCACTAGCTACACACTGCGGAGAAAGCAGAGGCCAGACGATCTGGGGGGCAGCAAATATCCCCAACAGATGAAGCAGCCCGTACACTCATTAATGCTACAGCACATGAACAGCACCGAGCGAACACAGACCCACACTCAGACTCTAATTACTTTTCAGAAAAGACCAAAACACTTCTTTTTGGATTTAAATAGCACTCAGTGAGCCTCTTCCATTTAAAAAAATCCTGTGACCTTCCAAAATCATCTCGTTGCCTGACTCCCGAGTACCTTCCCCTGACTTCACCTGTCCTTGTACTTCTGAGCAGCTTGTGTTGGTGCCCTCCTACTCTGCCACCCCTTCCTCTCTCACCTTGTTTCTTTCTCAACCACTCATGATACTCTCAAGTACACATTTCATCCTCGGTGCATAACTCGCCCACGCCGTTCCATCCTTGGCCTTTTTAACATTTTTGCATAGTGTTGTCTATTTTATTGTCTGAAAAGTTTACGTTCTATGAAACATCCAAGTTTGTCTTCACCTCGGTTGAGGTACAGCGAGTTGATATCTTGGGTGAGTGCACTTGATAAAAATGCATGAATAAAATAATAATAATAATAATACATGGCCTTTAAACGCTTCCCTGTTACAAACCAAATCAAGAGAAGAGCTCCATCTATTCTGGAACAAACACAGCAGGAGTGAAGCTCTAACTCGGAGCCAAGTACAAAAGAAGGACGTCCCCACAGTGAAAACTCATTTTAAACTAGTTGGGCTGCCAACCTGGAGGCTGTTTCCTTCGCCGCTGACCCACCCGTGCCCTTCCAGCTGCAGCCCACGGGGCCATGCAATAGCAACGAACAGAAGCAGGCACGCCGCCATTGTTCGTGCTGAGCTGGTCAAAAATAAAACCAGTGGTGCGCGCGCACCACAGAGGAGCGGGGGGGAAAGGGAGCGCGGCAGCGAGGCGAACGCGCGCTGCTGCGCGTGCTAGCCACCGATGGGAATGGGCGGGGCAAAGGCGGGACATGCGCCCTCCTTTGCCCAATTGCGTGCTGTATTTTTTTTTTTAAAACACGCTAAAGCCAATGGCAGCCGGCGAAAGCAAAACCACACGCACGAGCGTGTGGTCTGCTTTCAAAAGCCCATACAAGAGGTCTCGGGCTGCGCAAGCAGTGCTGCGCACTGCAACGCTAGGCCCGGGACCTAAAAAGAAACTGCTTTATTAAAAAAGCAGACACAGACATGGTGGTCTGCTGACCCCAGCAGGCCACCATCCCTGTGAGTGCTGGCCATTACCCCCAGGTCCCTCCAGTCCTCGTCCCATTCCTAACAAAGTGGAGATGACCATCTCCGCGACAGAAAAAAAGAAAAGGAGCATGCTGGGATACCCAATCCACTCCCTCCCACTGGGAGTACATAAGCGGTACCAGCCCAGCATGCAGCCTGTTCTTTTTTTCTGTCTTCCGACAGAATGGGACGTGTTGGACTTACCTGCTGGTTGCTTCGCTGGACGTCTCGTCGGGGCTGCTGGGCTGTCCTCGCTGTCCTCTTTCCGCGTTCTCCTGGCCTGCCGGGCATGCCAGGAGTCGCGTTGGATTTCGCCCGGCCCTTTGCGGCTGGGGCGCCGTTCCTCCCGGTCATTTCCGGGTTGCAGTGCGTGTCTCCCTGTGGCTTGGCCGGTCTGGGGGACGCGCGGCTGCGGCTGTTTGGCGGGTCCAGGGACTCTGCTGGGCGATGTTCCTGGTCCTCCTGCCTGGCGTTTGGTTTCCTGCCGTCCTCCTGGTGCCCCTGCTGATCGGTTGGGTCGCTCCGGAGCTGGCCTTGCTGTGGCCTCGGCGGCCGTTTTTGGCGGCTTGCTCCTACCGGCGCTGGTTCCTTGGTGCGCGCCTGGGTTGGCTGATGGAGGGGGGGCGGTGAGCTGGTGGTGCGCTCTTCCTGCCCCCTTGGTGAGTACCGCGTAGCGGTTTTCATTTTGCATTTCCACTTCCTCTGGCTCGTTGTGAGTTGCGTCGGAGGAGTATTAAATGCTTTGCGGCACTGACCTAGGTGCATTGGTGGCAATTGGATGGTGGCATGGGTCCTTGATGGGAATGACGGGACTTATGGGAGTCATTCCTACGCACCCGGCATCTAGTGCATCCATTTCGCGGTGTGGCGGCTACCACCGTTTCCTCTAGCGCCTTGTGCCTTCCATCTTCTCCCCTCACAGGTGGATTTCGGCCTCGGGGCGCTGACCTTCTGATGCGTTGATGGTATCCGGGTGGTGGCGGGGGCCCGTGCCTGTCCTGCCAGGTGGTTGTGTGAGTCGTTGCTCCGCGACCTGCATCCCGCTCATGCATCTTTGAGACCTGCTTCCCCATACGTTCCTGTTGCAGGTCCATATGCCTCTTTTCTGCGGGTTGTTTGTTCACCCTAAGACCATTCGGGCCTGTCCGCTCCTGTTATCGTCTGGTCTCCATATTTGGTGTGCTTCTGCCCTGGTTGGTGCCTTGGTGGGGGACCTCCTTGGGGTTCCTGGTGCTGTGGGTGTCCGGGTGCTTCCTTGGTTGTCCGGCATTTCTGTCTTGACTTCCGGTGCCTCCTTGTGGGCCCCTGGTCTTGTCTGCTTTTGATGGTGGACGGGGTCCGGTCTGGCTCTTTCCTGGTTGGGAGTTCGCCTGGGTGTTCTTGGGTTGATGGGCTTTTGCTCTTTCCCTGGGGTTCGCTTGCGGCCCTGGCTGGTATGTCTTCCCCTTGCTTCTGGTTGCTGCCGCCCTGTGCGCCTGGACCTCTGGGGGTTGCCGGGGTTTGGTCCCGGAGGCCTCCTCCTTGCGGGTTCCTTGCTTTCTTCCAGTGCTGTTGGTTCCCCTCCTCCTCTGGTCTCTCCAGGTGCTGGTGGGTTCCTGTGGAGGCTTCTCTTTGCTGGCTCCTGTTCCTGCGTGCTGGCCCTCTGTGCTTGCTGGTCCGCTGCCCCTGCTCCTGGGTTCTTGGCAGTCCTTGGGTTCCCTGTCCTGGGCCGTTGTTTCCCCTGTCACTGCCCTCTTTTGGGGGTTTTTTGCCTGGGGGGGGGGTCCTTCGGGGCTTCCTCCATGGGATGTGTGTTCCCGGGCCTTTTTTGGCTTTTGGCTGGCTCAGCGCTCGTTGATGGTTGGCGTCTGTGCTGGGGTCGGTCCCTTTTGGGACTGCTGTTGGCCTGTCCCCTTTCTGCTTGCCGCCCGTCGGTTTCTGGCTTGCTGGGCTTTCTTGCTGTACTGGACTGCGGGCTTGGCTTCTGTTCTTCCTGCTGCCCGCCCTATGGTTTGGCCGGGTCGGTCCTGGTTCCTCCCGGGGTGCTGTCTGCTTGCTGTGCCTTGGCTCGCTTTGTGCTGTCTCCCAGGGTTTGTTGGCGTCTTCTTGTGGCCTCTTTGCTCTGTCCTCTGGGCCTCCGGCCGTCCTGCCCTTCGGGCTTGTGTTGTCCCTGATCGGCCCTGGTTGGTGCCTGTTTGGGGTGCGCCTGGGTTTGCCTGTTGCTCTGGCCTGTTCTGGTCGTCCCTGGCTCTTTTTTTTCGGGGCCTGCTGCCTTGCAGTTCTTGGGCTTCCTTCGGCTGCCTGCTGCCCGTGCGCCCGTTGGTTCCTGCCCTTTGGGGGTTCGGGCCTGGTGCGTGGGTGTCTGCTGAGTCTCTGTGGCCTGGTGGTTCTGGTCTCTGGCTCTTCCTCTGCTGGTTGCGTGTTCGCATCCTGGTGTTTCCTTGCTTATGAGTCATCAGTCTTGCATTGCGGCATTGTTCTTTGGCCACCTACGCTGTTGGGCGCTTGTTGCATCCTTCTGGGTGTTTTTTGCTTGCCCCCTGCTGGGGGTTTTCTGCCTCTGTTCTGGTGGGCCTTTCGCGTGTTGGCTTGTTGGGCTTGCCTTCGCTCCTGCCGCTCCTTTTGCTCCTGTGGTGGCTGGGTGTCGTTGGTCTTCCTTGGCCTTTGCCTTGGGTGGCCCCTTGTTCTTTGGGTGCCCGGCTCCTCGGCCCTGCCCTGTCTGCTGTGTCCTTTCCCTGCTTGTGGGTGTTGGGTGTCGGCCTCCCATGGTGTGTGGGCCGCTTTGTTGCTTCCTGCTTGCAGTTGGCTTTGCCTCGGGTCTGGGGCTCTGGCCTTTTCCCTTTGGGGGGCCTGTTGTTGGGCCTGGGCTCCCCCGCGGGTTCTTTTCGGCCTGTGGTGTCTGTCACCCTTGCGCTCTTGTTGGCTCTGGGTGTTTCTTCTCCCCTGGTTTGGTTCTGTTCCCGCTCCCCTGTTGGGTGGTGCGTCTTTGGCTTCTCCGGGCTCCTCTCCTTTGGTTCTGGTGCCTGGGTTGTTCGGGTGCGCTCTTGGGGCCTGGGCTCTGCCTCTGTTGGGTTTGCCCTTGCGGTCCCTGTGGTTGGCCTCCCGTTCCCTTGTGCGTGTGGGTCGCTGGTACGCCTCTTGGCTGGTTGGGTCGGGTTTTGTGCTGTGGGGCCCTTGTTGACTTGGGGTCCTCTTTTGGTCCCTGCTTGGGTCCTTGCCTGGCCTCTCGTTCTCTTGGATCCTTTACGGCTGGATGGGGCTCTGGGTCCGATGTGTGGGCTGCTGGGCTCCCTCCCTCTGCTGCTCCGCTCTTTGGGTGTCCTGGCTGGGGTTGGCTGCTGTGCCTTTCCCTGGGCCCCTTCTTGTTTGGGGGTTCTTTTTGCCTCTCCTTCCGGGTCCTGGTGGCGCCGTGTTGTGTGCCTCCTGGCTGGCTGGCCTGCCGGTTTTCTCCGGCTGGCTTCTTGGCTGTTTTGCCCTTCTCCGGCTCCTCCTGGGGTTCGCCTTCGGTGGTTCCTTGGTGTCTTCCTTTCTCCTCCTGGCGGTTGGTCGGCTCTTGGTTGGTAGCGTTTCCTCCTTTCCGGTTCTGGGGTTTGGTTTCCCCGGTTCCGTGTTGGGCCTCTGTTGTTGTGTTTCTTGGTTCCTGCGGCTCTTCTGTGTCTCGGCTGGGGTTGGCCTTTGGTCGGTCCTGCCCTGTGGCCCGGTCCTTCTGTGGGTTTCTGGCCTCCCGGTTCCCTGTTGCTGCTGCTTTCGGCTAGGGTGTTGGGGCCTTGCTTTGGTTCCCTGCCCTCTTCTCTTCCTGGCTGTTCCTCTGGGTGGGTGCCTGTTTGCTTGTCCGGTTCTCCCCCTTTGCGGCTCTGCTGTTGGCTTCCCCTGGTGTCTTGGGGTGATCCTGTGGTGGTCGAGTCTTTCTGGCTCTTTTTCTTTGGCGAGCCTCTTCGGTTTCGTCTTCCTTCCCCTCGCTTTGGGTGTGGTCCTTTGTGGGTTCCTGCGCCTGTGGTTCGCCCCTCTTCCCTGTCTTGGGGGGCGGGGGGTTCGCTCTCTGTCTTGCCTCTGCTGTGTTCCTTCCTGGGCCTTCGGCCCTGCCTCCTTGTGCGGCCTGTTCTCCTCTGCTCTTGCCCATTGGGCTGGGTTGGCCTGTTTGGTTCCTGGTTGGGTGGCTGCCTGGTGGTGCCTGGGGCCATGGGCTTCACACTTGGGGGTTTTCTCCCTGGTCGGTTGCCCTTTCTGGCTCCGTTTTCTCCTTTTGGGGAGTGCCCGCTTCTCCTGGTCTTCCTTTGGTCGTTCGGGGGAGGGGGGCTTGGTTTGGCCCCTCTGGTTGTTGCCTTGGGGCTTGGCTTTGCATAGGTGGCCCCCTTCTGGCTTGCCTGGGGGGGGTTTCTTGTGTTTTTTTCTGGTCGTCCCCTGCTGGTTTTGGGGTCTCGGCTCTGTCCGCTTGGTTGGGGGCTTGGTTGGTTGTGTGCTCCTCCCTGCGTTTTTTTCTCTTTCTGTGGGCTCTTTTGCCCTGGTGGGTTGCCGTTTTTGGTCTGGTGCCCCTGGAGTTGGTGGGGTTCCGGAAGGCCGGGTTTTCTGCTTTGGTATTCTCCACTTTGTTAGGACTGGGACGAGGACTGGATGGACCTGGGGGTAATGTCCTATTACTTACCGGCAATCTTCATTACTCCTGGTCCCGTTGTCCTCGTCCCATTCCTTACATCCCTCCCTCCCTCCCTGGCGGCCGGCCTTCCGGTTGTTGGCTTGGTATTTTCAGGCTGCATGCTGGGCTGGTACCGCTTATGTACTCCCAGTGGGAGGGAGTGGATTGGGTATCCCAGCATGCTCCTTTTCTTTTTTTCTGTCGCGGAGATGGTCATCTCCACTTTGTTAGGAATGGGACGAGGACAACGGGACCAGGAGTAATGAAGATTACCGGTAAGTAATAGGACATTCCTAATGGGGTCGCAAATTGCGCATGCCTCATGAATATTATTGAGGCATGCAATTTGCGACCCCATTAGGAATCGCAAACAGTGTCTGAGACACTGGTGTAAATTGCATTTTGCGGGTCGCAAAGCGACGCAATTTTCAACTCGCAAAATGTGAGGGTCGTACATCTGGCCCATAATTCCCTTTATTTACATTCGAAGCCTTTAATGAAAGGGAAACAAACCTTTAAAAAGCAGGCCATGTGCAAAGTAAATACAAAAGATGAGGTAAGATTCGTAAAAGATTTGTTGCTTTATTGAAACCTTTCACAGATCATTGACAGATTATTGAGAATAGCATATTTTGTAAGTTATCGGAGATCTAAGGTGATATTCTGCATCTCAAATATGAAAAAGAACAGAATCTGAAAACCAGCATTTGTATGAATTACTTGAGCAGAATCCAAGGGAAGTGGCTGGTATGCCCGGAACGAGGTAAGAGCAGAGCATATTGAGAAGGACTGCACACAAGAGAAAACACACAACAAAAGCACCCGGACTAGAAGGACAAATTGACAGGGAGAGGTGAGCCAAAGCCAGTTGGCTCTAATAAACCCATTCACGAGTTCAACCCTGAAAATAATTGCCTTATAAATCATACAACAAACATTACCTTATACTATGATAAGTCAGGAATTCATATCGATCCCACACCCGAGACAAGTTGAGTTCTCTCAGGGGATTGTGGGGCATATTTACAAAAAGTTAGCATATGGCAGCGCCGCAAGTCTTTTTACTGTGCTGCCCTATGCCAATTTGAAAGGGCAGGAATGCATCGTATTTACGAGACACAGTGCATTCCTGTCCTTTCAGCACACAATTTAGTGCCTAACGCCAACGCAGGCACCCTTGCACCATGGTGCAAATGTGTCTGCGCTGTTGGCAGGATTGTTTTTGTGCAGGAAGGAGCACCAATCCATGGAGCGTTTCCCTTGTTCTATGTGTGCTGTAGTATGCAGCACACATGGTAAGAGGAAAAATAGAGAAGAAAATTAAAACATTTCTCCTCGTTACCCCTGCTTTGGGGCGCCATACGGTTTTGGTGCTGCCCCAGGTTTATGTGATTTTGTAAATCTGGGGCAGCACCACAATCCATGATTGTTGCGTGGGAACTCCCACCGCAATGCCCCTGGAACTCCTCCTAGACGCAGAGCTAGGCAACCCAGCACTTTGCGCTGCCTTGCCTTACTCCATGTCTATGAGGCCATGGAAAGCCATCGCAGGGTGGCTTTGCATCGCCTCATAGATATGATTGAGAGGCCTGCGCCACCGAAGCGTAAAAAAAAGTGACGCTCCGGCTACGCAGACTCCTTGTAAATAAGCCCCTTATTGTCCATTTTGTACCACGGACAACCAGACATTTAATGAAAGTGAACGGGGACAAAGTTGCATCTATTTCGTTCTCTCACACAATCAAGAAAGCTTGGCATAGGAAAATGTGCAAGTCGGAGATAATTTCATCAATCCCCTCAGGCCCTTGTCCTCGTTTTCTTTTCACCCACTGTGTGAGGTTGAGCGATCTGAGCTTTAATAGGCCAGGATCATTTATTTACTATGTATTTCAGTGCGTGAGTGCTTGGCAGGGGTCCAAGTTTGTTTACGAGAGAAATGAGAGGGAAGAACTGCACAACTAAAAAATATCTCCTTTGGAAACACATTTTGTGTCCTTTAGAGAGCTGATAATGCGACTTACGGAGTGAAGGGCTATAAACGTGCTGAAGATTGACTAAAGCCTTTATTGCTCAGTCAGGACCACAGAGTTGGACTATACTGTAAGAGCGTTTTGAACTGTCGCTTTAAAACTGTGATTTCTGCTGCTCTGCCAATGAACCTGCAACTGTTTAAACTAATGAAAGCTGCCAGGGGTTGACTGCTTTTGTCACTCTGTCTGAGAAAAACAGGCTGCTCAGAACAATGGTTCTGGAAAACATCCTGACATTTTTGCTACTGGGTGATCAAACAGGCCCAAGCTCAACCCTCTGGGGAGCGCTGTGGACCTCCCACCCAATATCACAAAGTACTTGTAAATGTGAGTACTCCTATCTTTAGCTACCTCAACTAGCTGCGGCTTTCTAGGAAGGCATGTGTGCAGCGGCGGCTCCTCCGCTAAGGCAGAGGAGCGTCGTCCCACTGCTCTGCGAGCAGTTTAAAAAGGAAAATTAAAATGATAATAACCAATGTTATTATCATTTTAGTTTTCCGCTCCTGCTTAGGTGTGGGGCAGGGCTGGGCTGGCCAGAGCAGCGGCCAGTGGTAGGAGTGATGAGCACACTCTAAAGTGCGCATGATGGTTTGGCTGGCCGTCTGGTGCCGGCCAAACAGTCATGCACACTTTGCATGTTCTCCATCGGCTGTAATGCACAGCCTGGGTGGAGAACATGCGCAGGCTCCCAGTCACTCTCAGAGCGCCGAACCACAGCGCTCAGACCAATCACAACACTGCTGTAAGGCAGTGTCATGATTGTCTTGGGGAGTCTGCGAGCCTGTGTGCTTCCTGGTTCCTGCTGTCGATCGAGGAGCCGAAGAGGACCGAGAGGCGGCGGCTGGCCTGCCTGCAGGTAAGTGTTTTTTTTCATTTACCCCCCAACTCAACACCCCCTGCCCTGCCACCCCTGTTAAGTAGTGGCCGGCACTGCATGTGTATAAGAATATGCATACTGACAGTTGAGCATGTCTGCAGTTCTGTATTTGCTCAAACTGTATTGGTACAGAGCTGGTGCTATTATGGCAATGGTAAGCACCTGCTTAAAGTGACACCAGTTGTGCTTGGAATCATTAGCCGATCATTTCTAACACATAAGGCTCTCCATGCTCTGTTTAGTCTGCTGTTTGGTCTTACTCTATGATTTGTGTATGTTCCAAGGCTGTCAGTTCTGTATAGCACCTTGAAGGCTTCATCACTGTAGCATCTCCACACAACAGCACTGAAGGTGGCACAGAGGGGATTGAGGCCCTGTCTGCTTGATCCAGGCTCCGCTCCCTGACAAGAGAGCAGCATTAGCTGAATAGCTTCCAAATTAAAGGAATCAAGTTAAGAGAGTAAAAAATGCAGTCCTTTCAAAAGTTAAAGCATGCAATCTCAGAAACTTCAATTATGTTGATTAATGCCATCTATTCTGTGCTTGGTGGGCATGTGAATTTTAGAACATCACATGTAAAAGAACAGAGAGCCTTCAAGAGCCAAACAAACTAGGGGTGTCCAACGTGGGCCAAGGAGGTCGAAACCCATATTAGATTTTCAGGATTATCACATAAAATGAACAAATATTCATTTATTCTCAATTGGATAGCCAGTGGTAATGCTGAAAGTCTAGCCATTGATTCTGACCTGCTCTCATTGACCTATGCTAGGCATCTCTGCCACATAATCTAAAACTTCCTTGAAACTCTTCTCCTGCAGCAACCTACTTTTGAATTACTTATACATTTGCAGAATGTCCTTCCTTAGAATAGAAAATGACTGGCTTCTTTCAGACTTTTTGGAAATATGTGCATTTCTTTGCGGGCACTAACTCTACTTCATACAGGTCCAAGTTAGGCACATGTTATGCAAACCTTTCCTGTTAGGCACTGCCTAATACATAAATGACTTTTTTCATGTTGCAGAGCAGATCAAGGGCACCAGCTTGTCAGTAAGATTTGTGGCTTTTCGATTAGCACAGTCATCTCTGCCTACTTCGGTGTAAAACAGCATCAGGAACTGACCAGAGCATAAAGTAACACATTGGGAATAGGCAGTTGGGATGTTCCCTGCAGCACTGCATGCATTCTACGGGAATTGTGCAGAGGTGTCTGTGACGGGGCTATGTTTTCTTACATGGTATATGGAGGGACGAGCTGAATTGCAGAAGATTTATTGCTCAACACAGCTTAAGAAGCACATTTGTTTTATTTTTAGAGATGCTAAAAAGAAGGAATGCAAACACAAGAGTACAGCTACCCCTCACTAGCAAGGGGCCAACCATCATCCCGCAGAGTACTGGTCCCAAAACCTTTGGTGCAGTCCGGCCCACCCCGCAATGGTTTGAGTGAGTTATTGGTCAGTCCACCACTAGCAGAGATGGACTACGACTGACCCTTCTTCTCTTTCTTATATCTTCACATTCCGGCAGGCCAGCCCACCCTCATAACAGCACCTTGTGTAGCTGTGTAATGTCTTTCCCTGATCCAGGCAGCAACCTCTATTGTTTTGGAAGTGAATGGGAAGTTGGTTTGCTTGAGGGTAGACCTGGTGCAGGTAATTGCTGCTCAAAGAGTGCATAATGTGTGCCTGCAGGGCATGCAATTCCCTGCAGAGCCTGCAAGCATGTTCATGTGGAGGAAGTATCTCTGTGCTTGGGGTGACACTTTCTCTGTCATTTTACAGGTGATGCATTGTCTGTCTACAGGAGTTCTCTTTGCATGGTGCAGGTGTCCCTCTGCAAGACATATAGGTGTGTCTATGCAGTGTATATATGTCTGCAGTTGGTGTTTCTGCAAGAGGTTCTGTGTCTGCACAAGAGTTTGTCTCGGTGTATCCGGGGGTAGAGGGGTGTTGTGTTTGTCAATAGGGTGTGCATGGATCTATCTAAAGTGGGTGTGCTTATGTCTGTGCTGGGGGGAGGGAGTATATCTTTAGGGGCGTATCCCTGCATGGAATTGTGTGTCTCTACAGTAAGTTTTGTGTTAGCCTATGCAGGGGTGTGTGCATCTGTAGTATAGTTATGTGTCTGCGTAATGGGGTTGATTGAGTGCACAGTGGGTGTGTTTGTCTGTCCCAGGAGTGTGTGTCATTGCAGTTGGACTGTGTGTATGTGCAGTGAGTATGTCAATAAGGCAAGACGAAAGGCAAAGAACTACTTGGAACCAGATGGAAGCAGACCAGGCGTCTCGTGACAGCACCTCCCCAACTGCACAAAATTTATGATCCACTTCTTTTTCCATGCAACACTGAGGTACTGTACCTTAATTTTGACTTCAGAATATCGTGCTGCCTGAATATTGTATACAAAATATTGAGAAGGTAGTTGGTAAGTAAAGATTTACTATTCTTAACTCCAAACTCTATAGTTTGGTCCTCGGTTTTTTGGTATCATGATTTTTCTGTAATAAATATTTCAACATACAACCAACATGGATGGATGTGCAAATGAGCTGCAGCTTGCTTTTTGGACCAGAATGTTCAAACTACTGTACCTGAAGTTAATTATTCAAGTTAATTTATTGTTGATTTTCAGTACTTAAGGAGAATATCACTTTTCTCAGCAATAAAATCAAGTTCTACTTTAACATGTTTGCAAATCATTGATTTAACTGGCCAATTTTATTAAAACAAAAATCCATTAATGTTTAATTGGCGGTCCACATAATTGATTTGGTAATAGGTGGAACAAGTTGATTGTCTTACAGGACCTGTAGATTTCTGTTGCATTTTGTCCCATGAACAAGTAGATTATTTAAAAATGTCCACACCACTGTAAGTTGCCTTTAAAATTCAGGAAAGTATTTCTTAACACGTGGAAGCATGGAAGCGTTTCACCTTTGTACATCAGATTATTTGAAAAGTATTTATTAAAAGTGAGAGTTTTGAAGCGTGAACTGATTAACATTCCTGCTCCCGCCCAATGACAATGCTATTGGTGAACATAGAGGCAAGTCAGATATACCTTAAACGTTGGCTAAATTCTTATTATAAATGGAACAACTTTATAGGCTATTAAATCAAACACCAGACATGTGTTTTTGTACCGCGCATGTCCCGAACTCACATGTTTGAAGGTGTTCTAACGTGGCAATGAACAAAAAGCAGGCTGGGTGAAATAAAGTATTTGCCCATGAATTCTCAATTTGGTCAAACGGGAAAGCCGGGATCCGAGATATTCTGCTTTCACATTGTACACTGTGCAAATCAGCCACTAGATGGGTATCCCGTTCTGACATCAAAGGTTAATACTTTCTCATTAATTCTTGGAGGATGAGATTAGAGTGTGGATGACAGGCAGAATCTACATTTTATTTTTGGCAGTTTAACATAGCACAAACCTTGCCCGAGTACATAACAGCTCTTCACAACAGACACAGACTATGTAACACTTTCTTTTTCGGTACAGGGAAATTTGTTAGGGTTCACAGGATTTTCAGCAGATTTTGGGATGCAAACTCGATGATACATAGCTGGCAGATGTAGCCAATAGACAAAATTGCCTCACGTGAAAGTTTGACTCGTTTTGGGCTTGAAGTGCCCAGAAGATCTTGAACCATGCAAGAGGTACCTTCCTGTACATAAACAACCTTCCCCTGAACGCAGACACCCTTGCACTATGGTGCAAGGTTGCCTGCGTTGGTGCTAGGCTGCTAAACCTAGCACCAGCGCAGGGGGAAACGCAGAGCTGCACCATATTCTTGTAAATATGGTGCAGCCCTGCGTTTCAGAAGTGGCGGAGCGTGTCGTTATGCCACGGAGGCTAACGACACACTCCGCCACTTCTTTGTACATATGCCCCATAGTCTCATAACACTACATCTCCCCCTTTGTTAAATAAAAAGTACAAACAACAGTTACATTATATTTCGTCTATGAGTTGTTGAGGCGCTCGCACTAGTCGACCAGATCTAGTAGCATGAAGTGGTTGAGATTCACTCTGCTCATGCACTGGTGGTAGAGGGTCTGATGCTTGATCTGGACTATCAGGCGAGACAGCATCATTTGTAGGTGCAGGAGCTGACAATCGCAGAGGTAGGTGCTTAAAATGTGACGAGTCCCGTGTGATTGACTGTCTGGGACGATGTGCAGTCACCATGTGTCCTTTGCATGTCACAACTCTCAGAGGATCAACAGCAAATTGAGTGTTTGTTTTCCACTTTCACTTCTGCTTGACTAGGACTAAGTTACCTTCATTGAAGACTGCTTCTTGGGCTCTCCGATCGGAATAAGTTTTTATTTTGCACTTTCGAGAAGCGTCAGTGACACAAACTTTGTCAGCACTCAAGGATCGGTTTACTGTCCATTGTGGTAGCTTGGTTCCGATGGCTCTCCCAAATACCAAGGTGGCTGGGCTTTCACCCGTTGTGGAGTGGGGAGTTGACCGATAAGCACGGAGAGCTTGACACAGGGCTTGCTTTAATTTAATCCCCTCAATTGATGCTCACTGAATTACTCTTTTGAGTGTACCCATAAATCGTTCCACAACACTATTTGCTTGGGGCCACAGAGGTGTACTTTTTTGATGCTTGATATTCATTCTGACTAGGAACTCTCTGAATTTGTTGCTGTTGAACAACGGAACATTGTCAGATTTGAGAATGATGGGTATACACCACACTGCAAATATGTTGTCCAGCCACTCAATGACCTTGTCATGTGTTGTTGATGACAACTCCTCTATCAAAGGGAAACATGAATACTCATCAATGAATATCATGAGATGATGTCTGTTGCTTAGGGGCCCACAGAATTTAACTGCAATCATTTCCCAAGTCTTTGTAGTAAGGTCAGACAAGGTCAGTGGATGTTGCGTCACTTTGGGGGAAAGGCAGTTGCAAAGATGATACTCTTTTAGTTCCCTCTCAACTCGTTTGTCTAAGCGCAGGACTCACACTCAGACTCCTCGGGCTCTTTTGGATACTACAATGCCACGATGCCCTTCAGGGGCTAGTTCAATGACCTATTGTCTTAAGCTCTCAGGTATAACATTTCTTGAGCCTCTGGTTACAACACCTTCCTTGGTCACAGACAGTTCATCCTGGACATTTTAGAATTATTTGAAATTTGACATCGTCAGCAAGAGGTCGAACACTGGATTGAGTTAGAATGATGTCCTTGATTATAAGCATGTTCTTGTCAGCATTAGTGGCCTCAATAATCTGTTCATTTGGTATGGCCGCTGGCAAAATTAATGAAAAATAATCATCAGGCTTTTAGTCTTTACCTTGTATGCAATGGCATATTCGTACTCTTGCAGTCTGAAACCCCACCTCTCAATGTGAGGGGGCAT
The DNA here is from genome assembly GCA_963921515.1 of Calotriton arnoldi. Taxonomy (NCBI): domain Eukaryota; kingdom Metazoa; phylum Chordata; class Amphibia; order Caudata; family Salamandridae; genus Calotriton; species Calotriton arnoldi. The sequence continues at coordinate 508,932 of CAWUFW010008535.1, forward strand.
CTTGACTTTTGGATTTCCAAAAATGGTGAGTCGCACTTGGGGGTCTATTAGGATAGTGAAACGCTTTCCATACAGAAACACATGAAAATGTTTGCGGCCCACACTACAGTCTGACTCTCCTTCTACGGCTGAGAATAGGCACGTTCCACGTCAGACAGGCTCCGACTACCATAGGCCACAATGTGTCTCTGAGCATTCGGATGACGATTATGTTGAACAAGGTTTGCCCCCAGCCCAATCGGGTTCACATCCACTGTGATCTTAATCTGTAGTTTGGAGTCAAAGTAGACCATCTTGGTTGCATTCTCAATTGCATGTGGTATTCTTTTGAAGCTTTGATCACATTCAGCAAAACATTGGAATGTGACATGTTTTGTCATCTCTCTCACTATTGCACTTACAGTAGCAAAATCGTGAATGTACCTTAAGCAATAATTGCCCATGCCTAAAAAGGATCCCAGCATGGTGACATCTTGCGGCGTGGCAAGAAGCTGACAGTGGTTTCACTTTATCAGGAGTCATTCCCCCATTAGAAAATATGTGTCCAAAGAATTTGAGTTTGGTCTTGTGAAACTCATACTTTGCTGCGTTGAGAGTGAGACCTGCATCAGCAAGTAATTAGCACACTTGTGTAAGAGCCTTTCATGCTCCTTTTGCGTTGCTCTAAATACCAGTATGTTTTTTGAGAAGACAAGGGTACCCCAATATGTGAACCTGGGGTGGCGAGATATCTAGGAAACAGTGGTTCAGGTGTGGCCTAAATGTTCCAAAGCGAGAAAGTGACCCAGCAGGGAACACTTGGTTCTAAGATTTTGAAATTAATTCATGAGGGAGCAAAGGAAAGATCAGAGGAAGGTCATGTAGGTCAGATAAATGATAGACATTTATTTTACAATTTTTTGTATAGTATTCAGGTGCTCACATACATTTAGGTGAAAGGAAGCGTGACATGCAGGGTGATAGTGAGGTTTAAAAGGCATCGCATTGACAACAATATAATGAGCTCCACAGTTATTTTACAAGGAGTAATAGGAGTTCATGTTGTATGGTGGTCGACGGCGTTTCGAACCCAATAAGTGGGGTTCATCTTCAGGACAAGGGTGAGCAAGCTGAATTAGAAGAAAGGAAAATCATCCTAGGCCCATTCGTCTGTTAATGATGTGGGCAGCTGGTACTGATTTTTAAAATGGGCTGAAGGCGTGAATTAATGGCGCCAAAGAACTGAGTGGGAATGTCTGTCCAGGACTCGTGTTTGCTTATTTGGAGGGAACCCGGGATGGAAAGGCAGCTGGCCGGTATGATTGGTTTTGTATTTTTTAGAAAACGAGCAAAGGCAGAAGCAGGACGCTCCCGTCTGCACAGCTCCAGGCTCCCATTTAAAGGCCCTGCAGTTCGTTTTCTAAAAAATACAAAACCAATCATACCGGCCAGCTGCCTTTCCATTCCGGGTTCCCTCCAAATAAGCAAACACGAGTCCTGGACAGACATTCCCACGGTCTGTCTGAACCCGGAAGTGAGTCCCAAACAAGTATGGTCTCAACTTCTTCAGTGCCCAGACCACAGCAAATGCCTCACGCTCAATTGCACTCCACCTCTGTTCCCGTGGAAGTAACCTCCTACTAATGAAGGCTACAGGTTGGTCTAGGCCCTCCTCATTCATCTGTGAAAGCACAGCCCCCACACCATGCTCTGAAGCGTCTGTCTGCACAATGAATTCCTTTGAGAAGTTGGGCGCCTGAAGCACGGGTGCCGTGCACATGGCAGATTTCAGGGCATCAAAAGCTTTCTGGCAGGCATCAGTCCAGTTCACTTTCTTGGGCTGCTTCCTGTAAGTCAGCTCTGTCAAGGGTGCAACAATGTTGCCATACCCCTTGACAAACCTCCTGTAGTACCCAGTGAGTCCTAAAAAGGCTCTCACCTCTGTCTGGGTCATGGGGGGTTCCCAAGCCAGGATGGCATCAATATTGGGCTGTAGGGGCGCCACCTGGCCGCTCCCAACCTGGTGTCCCAAGTACACTACGGAACCCTGCCCGATCTGGCACTTACTCGCCTTGATCGTGAGGCCTGCCCTCCGCAGCGCCATCAACACTTCCCAGAGGTGGCGCAGATGTTCTTCCCAACTGGCGCTGAACACTGCGATGTCATCCAGGTATGCGGCACTGAAATCTTCCAGTCCAGCCAAAACCTGGTTGACCAACCTCTGAAAGGTGGCAGGGGCATTCTTCATCCCAAAGGGCATAACCCGGAATTGGTAGTGCCCATCTGGTGTGGAGAATGCTGACCTCTCTCTTGCCCTATCGGTTAAGGCGATCTGTCAGTACCCAGACGTTAAGTGAAACGTACTGAGGTACCGGGCAGCCCCCAACCGATCAATGAGCTCATCAGCTCTGGGGATGGGGTGCGCGTCAGTCCTGGTGACTGAATTGAGTCCTCTGTAGTCCACACAGAACTGGAGTTCGGGTGTGGCACCAGGTGCAGCAGCCTTTGGGACCAAGACCACTGGGCTGGCCCAAGGGCTGTTAGAGGACTCAATCACCCCTAACGCAAACATCTTGGAGACCTCCTCCTTGATGCAAGCTCTCAGCCTGTCAGTCACTCTGTAAGTTTTGTGCTTTACAGGAGGGCTGTCCCCAGTGTCCACATCATGGACGCACCACTCAGTGACACTGGGGGTCAGGGAGAACAGATCAGAAAACTCTCCCAACAGTTGGCAACATTCATCCTGCTGCTCAGGGGTCAGGGTGGAAGAGAGGTTCACACCATCCATTGACCCATCTTGCTCTTTTGCCGACAGGAGGTCAGGAAGAGGCTCAGTCTCCTCTTCCATCCCAGCATCTGTTGCTAAGAGCATGCCCACTTCGGACCTCTCCAAGTGGGGCTTCAGGCGGTTCACATGCAGGACCCGCAAGGGGTTCCTAGGAGACTGCAAGTTCACCGAGTAGGTGACGTCACTCTTGCGCTCCACCACCTCAAATGGTCCGGTCCACTTATCCTGGAGCGCACAAGGCTCCACTGGGGCCATGACCCAAACCTTTTGTCCAGGGTGAAACTCGATCAGAGTGGCATTCTGATCATACCACCGTTTCATCTCTTCCTGGCTGGCTTCCAGATTCGCCTGAGCGAGTTGTCTGAAACGCCGAGTCTGGTTTCTGAAGGCCAGCATGTAGCTAAACTCCTGGGGAGTTTTACTGGGAGCTTTCTCCCAGCCTTCTTTAACCAGACTCAGAGGTCCTCTTACAGGATGGCCGTACAGCAGTTCAAAGGGACTGAACCCTAAGGACTTCTGGGGAACCTCCCTGTAAGCAAACAGAAGGCATGGCAAGAGGACGTCCCACTTACGCCTCATGGGTTCCTCAAGACCCATAATCATGCCTTTGAGGGTCCGGTTGAATCTCTCAACCAGCCCATTACCTTGGGGGTGGTAAGGAGTGGTGAACTTATAGGTTACACCACACTCCTGCCACAGGGACTTCATATAGTTAGATATGAAGTTGGTACCACGGTCAGACACCACCTCTCTGGGGAACCCCACACGGGAGAAAATCCCCATCAACGCACGACCCACCACGAGGGCCGTCACAGTCCGGAGAGGGATGGCTTCTGGGTACCGGGTGGCATGGTCCACCAAGACCAGGATGAACCTGTTGCCCATGGCTGTCTTGGGATCCAGAGGCCCCACAATGTCAATACCCACCCTCTCAAAGGGGGTGCTGACTACAGGGAAAGGTTGGAGAGGAGCCTTGTGCTTCCTCCCACTTTTACCACTTGCCTGGCAAGTCTGACAGGTCCTGCAATGAGTATCTGAACTCTTGCGCATTTGGGGCCAATGAAAGTGGGTGACAAGCCTTTGAAAGGTCTTGTCTTGCCCCAAATGTCCTGCTAAGGGTACATCATGAGCCAGACCGAGTAGGAAGGCTCTTAAGCACTGGGGTACCACCAGCACACGGGCTGACCCAGGCTCATAAACCTTAGGCTCACTATACAGGAGACCATTCTCCCAGTAGATTAATTTATTTATTTTATTTAAACAGTTTTATATAGCGCTGGCTAGACCCGAAGGTATCAGAGCGCTTTACATAAGGTCAGCAAAGTTACAACAATAATAGCAATTACACGTTACATCAAATATGTGCGTAACATTAATGGGAGAGAAGGAGGGATCGGTAGAGAGGGAAGGGGGAGAGGGGGGCAAGAAGGGAGAGGACGAGGGGGATGAAGGAATAAGAGATAGAGGAAAAGTCAGCCAAAAGACCGAGTGGGTAGGTGACGGCTTGGGCGGTAGTCCAAGGCCAGTCTCCCCTATAGCTCTCAAAGGAAGCTCCAATGGGCATCGGTCAGACAGGTGGATAGAAAGGAGACAAGGCAAGGGCAGAACGGCAGATATACGATGAGGGGGAGGGTGGGCGAGACAGGGAGAAAGAAACTGTGCCCAAGGTCCGGCTGGGCAGGTGACGGTCAGGGGGTGAGCCAAGTCCAATCTCCTCATTAGCTGAACAGAGCAGCTCCACCGGGCGTCGGACATAATGCTCGGACTCCGCTGTCAGGATAGAGGTCATGTGTACTCAGGGATAGTCCGAGTAGTGTGTGGGGGAAGCCATGGTCCCAAAGAATTCAAGAGTCCTATTGAGGTCAGGCACAGTCCTGGCAGGGTTGAGTAATTAGAGGTTCATCAAGGGGGAAAGAGTCACCATAGTCGGCCATGTTGGGGTCAGGCATCCTGGGACCCCTTTCTACATCCAGAGTGTGCCGAGTATGACAGAAGTTTGTTGGCAGGGAAGGGTCAAAATCCCTTTAGATTTTAAGAAGGACATAAGATCCCCCCCGGTGTCCGTAGGTGCTCGAGGCGTAGCGCAGACCCTGCTGCTTGGGTGTCGCTGTGCCGCGCTCACTAGGGGCATGTCACCGCCTCTTACAGGATGACCAGGTACGTTGTTTTTCTCACCCCGGCGCATGTGGTAGTTTACTGCTCCCCCACTCACCGCCTTAGAAGCGTGTCCGTTATGGGTCTCTGGGAGCCACTGCAGGTCGCGGTCGTGTGCCCCTCCCTCTCCAGCCGCAGCCGATCTTGAAAGCCGAACGAGCTGGCACAAGGGCAGTGGAAACTCCCCAGAGGAGTCAGCAGAAGCGATGGTGAGGACCGAGGGGGGCAAAGAAGGCTGGTTTGAACGGAGGTCGGTGGCATCGCAGCGCGCTTCGATCGGCATCCAGCGCTTGCTCAAAAATCCGGGGACACCATCTTGGCTGAATCGGTTGGAGGGAGATCGCGGCCAATATATCGGCGGGGATTGCTCGGAGAAAGGCAGAATTGGTCTCCTTGTGAGCCTCCTACGTTCCGGTTTCCGAAACTTAGAAGCGGGTGGCGAAGAAAAGCGGTGGAAACGCCGTTTTGGAGGCTGTAGGAGTGTTTGCGGCGGAGCAGTCGCTCCGAGCGGCCATGATGGGAGCTGGCTCCTCCTCCACTCCAATGTGATCCAGACTGATCACCTGCTGCCTGGCTTGCAGCCTGTTGCTGCAAGCCCACAATAGAAGGGCACTTCTTCTGCTCCTCGCAGAACTCTTCCCTGGAGGGGCCACCTTCCTGCTGCCAATGGGTCAGCTCAGGCAGGTCCCCCAGTTCAGCCACTTGTTCCCCTGTAGGTTCCAGGGCATCCCCCTCAAGGTCTGCCTCCTCCTGGACCGTGGGAACTTCAGGGGCCGGTTTCCCGCGCCCCCTGCCTCTTCTCTTTAAGGCAGGCACCTGGGCCACTCTTTCAGGCTCCAGGTCCTCTTGAATGTCCTTACCGGCTGCCATTGACCGAGTGGTCACACACGCCCACTCCGGCAGACCCAACATCTCTAAATGAGTCCTTTTCTCCACCTTAGCCCAAGGGGAGCTTTCCAAATCATTGCCTAGCAGACAGTCAACAGGCATGGCTGGCCTCACAGCTACTTGAAAGGTACCTGAAACCCCCCCCACTCAAAGGGAACCTGTGCCACTTTGCAGTGGCTCTCTGAGTTGTCAGCGGCAACTACAGGGTAAAATGCATTGGGGACCACCTGCTCTTCAGACACCAGCCGACAACTGACAGCTGTCACACTGGCTCCGGTGTCTCTCAGAGCCTCCACCCTATGGCCATTGATGGTCACCCACTGCCTGTACTTCTTAGTGTTATCAGGCAGCTGGGTCCTAGGGACCATCTCACTGTCTCCTAAAGAGACTAGGGACATCTCTACGGGCTCCCACCCACCTTGGGCACCCAACTCCTCCCCCAGGGCTACACTAGCCATCTGCCGGGGCGGTGCACCAGTGGGTGCAGTGGTCACGGTTTTGGGGCACTTGGGACTTCCCTGAAAGTGACCCACCTGACCACAACTAAAACATGTCTTGGGACCCCTATGAACAGATTTTTCCGTCGGGACCCATGGTCTTTTCTCAGTGGGAGGCTGGGAACCCTTACCTTGGTTCCCTTGGGGATTACTTTGGGGCCCTTTTTGGAACTTCTTCTGCTTACCCTTGTCCCCCCCCACTCTTCTGCTGGGGACCCTGCCCACCTTTGGCAGAGTCTCCCACAAGACCCTTGTGGACCCGGGTACTGACCCAGCGGTCCGCCTCCTCACCAAGCTTCCTAGGGTTAGTCAGCTTACTGTCAATAAGGTGCTGGCGTAGCTCGTGAAAACAACTACTGGACAAGTGCTCCCATGCAACCAAATCATAGAGCCCCTGCAAGTCATTTACTTTGCTACCCTTCACCCAACCATCCAATGCTCTGCAAAAAAAAGACACGTATTCCACCCAGGTACTGGACTCCAGCTTTTTGCAATTCCTAAACTTCTGCCTATAAAGCTCTGGAGTCAACCCATACCTTGTCACTAGGGCTTCCTTCAGGTGGGCATAGGACAGCTGATCCTCCTTGGGCAATGCTAGTAAGGTTTCCCTTCCTTCACCCATAAAGCGGCCCCACAACCCCGCTCCCCAATCCTTCTCAGGGACCCGGTGTGATGTCATGGCTACCTCATAGGCCTTAAACCATTGCCCAATGTCCTCCCCCTTCATGTAATCCTTTATGACATCTTTGGGGATGTATACTCTTCCTTCTACAGGCACTGAAGGTGTGCTGCCACCAGAGGGAGTGATTTCTAAGCTTCTTGCTTTTAGCTCCAACTCCCTCACCACTCTCTCATGCTCTAAAAGCATCTTCTTTTTCTTCCATGGCCAACCTCTTACTTTCTAACTCCAATTTCTTATGTTCAAGGCTATCATGGCTTCCCTGTTTCAGTTTGGCCAGCTCCATCTCATGCACCCCGCTTCTCTCCCTGTCCTCCAGCTCCTCTGGGACGGGCCCTTTGAAGAAACACTGCTGCCCCCCCTGGAAGGCACTCTCCCCCCAGTTAGGCCCAATGGCTCCTCTAGCTGTTCATCTAAATTTTCTGCTTCTTCCAAAGGCTCCTCGGTCTGTCCACTGGCATTCCTTGCTTCCAACTAGGCCCTCAGCGCCTTTTGGAGCTTCTCCTTTCTGGTGAGGCCTTTCATAGAGATTTTAAACTTTTTACAAACAGCTTTGAGTTGTGGCACAGTGTAGGTATCAACCCTCTCTTCTTCAAATTCAATATCTGCAGGTGCAATGGATCCTGCTTTGCTCATTGTGAAAATTGGCAGTTCTAAAAAAAAATAGAAGTTCCACAGAAAAAGTTCTACCAAAATGTATGTGGTCACGTAATGGTCTGCACCAAGGGGTGAAGTCTTTGTGTCCCTGAGACTTCAGAACAGGAGGCAAGCTCAGTTTCAAGCCCTTAGAGATCTTTTCTTCAAGATGACAAAGCAAACAGCAAAGTCCTTTTTCTCCTTTCCTTGGCAGAAAGTAACCACTGCCGGCCAACCCCAAACAGCACAGGGGCAGTACTCCTCCTTCAGCTTCTCCGGTTCTTCTCCTTGGCAAAGGTTTCTTGATTTCCCAGAAGTGATCTAAAGTTCTGGGGTCTGGGTCCCCCTTTTTATACACACAAAGTATTTGTTCTCTGAAGGCAGAGAGTGTCTGTACCTAGTCAAAACCAGTTCTGTCCTCCCTGGTGCAGCTTCCTGGCAGGAGGTGGAGACAGCATTGTTGAAAGCAGACCTGGCCCAGGTAGCTGAAAGGAAATCTCCTCCCCCTACTCTCTATTCTATGTGGGCTCAGGCAAGTGAAAGGAAATCTCTGCCCCCCTACTCTCTATTCTATGTAGGCTCAGGCAACTGAAAGGAAATCTCCTCCCCCTACTCTCTATTCAATCCAGGTCCTATTCAGCCCAGCCCTGACTCATCAGACTGCTGGAGCCAAGGCCCTCTCCAGCCCCTTGTCACTCACAAACCAGTCATGGAATACACAAACCTAGCAGAGGCATGCTGGATGGTTAGGCAAGAAAATACCTACTTTCTAAAAGTGGTATTTTCAAACACAGAATGTAAAAATCACCCACACTAACAGCAGTGGCAAAGTGCCCAAAGCGTCTAAACCAGCAAAAACAGATGAGGCAACAGCAAAAAATGGAAGGGAGACCCACTCCAATGGTGCCAAGTCTAACACCATTTATTTAACATAGTTGTCAGAACCACTTTCCGAGGGTCACAGTGCATGCAGGGGCTACTGGGCCCAACCGTGGTGACTAAGTCATTTACTCCTTATGTCCCGGGGTCTGACTTACTATAGATCCTGAATAATTGACCAAGTACCTCATCTGCCCCTGACTCTCAGAGTATGCATGGTCCGAGCAGTACAAGGCTCCCTCAGGGAGGAGGTATGGATACAGATTAGTTAACATGGGTTCACAACTCAAAATGCGTGCAGCAGCAGCAATAAATTATTGTAGAGTCAAATGCTCACTTTTATGTAAAAGAAAGAAGCATTTTATTTCTAACACTTCCCAGACAAAGGAAGAATACGACATTGATAAACAATTACACAGTCCTCCCCTGAGTATGGGGTGGAAGGGGGCTCTAGTGTCTCTCTGGCAGTTTCCTGTTTCATTCACTCCTCGCGCTAGCGATCATGTTTATTGCTCATTCCCATTGATAACATCCCGTGTGTGCCCCACTAGAAGTCTGAGTCTGCTATGACTCTGATTTAAAGTCAATAGTGTTCCAGCTCACACATGCTCGAATTAGCAGCAAGTTCCTGAGGGGCTGTCAAGCCCTAAACAAATCTTAACTGCACCGTCAGGAGGGAAGCATTCAGAATCCTAGAATGCGCCTCTACAGCGGTTGCTCACAGTGACTTCAGCCCAAGTCTGATGAGTCGGCCACACGTGGACTCAGTGGCTGCACTGTGCGGGTGCAGGCTTTCTCCCTCGCAGTCGCGCTGCTGCAGCGATCAGAGGATACCTGTGGCTTCTCCTATGGGGCAAGTGATTGCTCGCTCCTGATGGGATGGTGGCTATGACAATCCCGTTCTCAGTGGCATGCTTCGGTGATGATGCTTCCACTGCATCCTCACTTCTCCAACAAGGTACAACAAGTAATGGTCCTTGGTGCTTCCGGTGACCCTTTTTGACACACGGGGTCAGCACTGCTCATTACCCACGGGCTCCATCCTGGTCAACACTGCGAAGTTAACCACAGCGACCCCTCCTGGTATACGGAGTCGCTGCACTGCTATCGCACAAGGCGTTGGCACTTACCACACAGCAGTCTTTACCACGGTGGCCCCTACTGTCATATGGGGTCACCGCACTGCTAACACATAAGGCTTCAGCCCTTACCGCACTGCAGTCTTTCATATGGCTGTCTCCACGGCCACCCTCTCCTTGCTTGCGGGGGTCGACGACTCAGTTCTGCACACGGGCAATGACCCGATTGGTGCAGCAGCTGTTTCCTCACATCTTGCACAGGGAGTCCCCTCCAGAGTCCAGTCCACACACTCCTCTTTCTCACAGCAGGGCACACTGGTCTTGGCAGGCAGTCAGGCTCTAGTGCTCCAGGCTCAAGGGCAGGTGGTCTTGGATTTCTTGGGTGATGTCACTTCATCCAGCAGGGAGACTAGAAGTCTTTGGCCTTCAGTCCTGGTCACAGGTAGAAGTCATGCAGAGATTCCCCTCCTCACACAGCTCATCTGACCAACTGGCAGATTACCCTTTTTTGGGGTCTCAAACTCCCCTTCTTATAGCCCATTTCCAGATACCAAATGTAATTTTGGGTCTAAGGGCCAGATGTACAAAGCCTTTTTTTTGTGAATGCAAAAAGGAATTTTTAAATGTACAAAGGCAAATTGCGATTCAGTAATCTGTTACTGAACCGCAATTTGGGTTGATGATTTGGTATTAGGAAGGGGCTTGTTTAGAGCGTCCCTTCCTAATACTGAATTGCAGTGGTATGTTTGAATGTTTTGCGACCGAAATGCGGTCGCAAAACATTCCCATTTTGCCACATACTTCAAGTAGGTAGTAACACTTACGCAAATGGGAAGGGGTCGCCAATCACAGACATACTGGTCTGCTGAGCCCAGCAGGCCACCATCCAGGTGATTTCTGTGATTCCCAATAGGTATTAAGACAAGACCTGCCTCATGAATATTAATGAGGTAGGCCTTTTTGCGACCTGCTGGGAATCGCAAAATGTGTAAAGCACACATTTGTACATAGGTGTTTGCGATTACCAAACAGCAAATTGCAAAAATGTGCTATTTTGTAATCGATTACCTACGTACATCTGGCCCCTAATCTTTGACGTTTTATGTTGGGGTTGGGCTTCTTTTGAAGGGGATACTCCTCTGCTCCCTCTTCCTCTTGAAAAGCAGTCTATCACAGCAGGGAGGTCTCCAAAGCAGATAGTCCCACAACACAGGCAAAGGGAGTGACTAGGGTACCTGAATGTCAGCCACAGTGATATGTGTATCAAAAGGTTAGCCCAGGGCAACCAGCCCTACTCTTTATGATTCTCTTTCCAGCCCCATCTCCTTCCTAATATATGCCCAGGCCCATTCCTTGTGACCTCTCACTGCATCAAATAGGACCCTTTGAAGTGTACAGGTCCCGGTTCTTCCCTCCCCAGTGTGTGTCCCGCCCAGCTTACAGGAATGCAGCAATTCAAAAATCTGTCTGGGACTTTCTCTACCTCCATTCCATGTTTCACCATGCAGACCTTAGTTTCCCGAAATGGAATCCTAGGCCCTCCATAAATTGTACCATAAACAGGCACATATACACCCAGTGCATGTTGACCACTTACACGTACTGCACAGTTCTGTACTCCCCATGTGCTGCACCATAATTAGGCACACATACGCATACGCACTTGCATTCAACATGCGTCTCTGCCCAGCACTGTATCATTTATGTATGTACTGTACCACTCATATGTCCACATACACCCAGTACTTGCACTTATCATGCACGCACTGCATCCTTCATGCATTGTACCACTCACAGGTACACATACACCCAGACCATGCACTTATCCTGCATGCACTGCACAGCACTACAACCTTCAGGTATGTAGGTACTGTACCACTCTCAGGCATATTTACCTCATGCACATGCATACACCATGCACTCACTATTCAGTACTGCATTGTCCCTGCTTGGCACCCTCTTCAAGCTCACATACACCCATGTTAGATACACCTTCTGCGCTGCGCAGCACTTCAAACCAGTCTGATGTAGCAAGGGTAAGTTAAGCACATAGCAGCAAAACTTTTAAAAGTGAGTGAGCCTTTAGACCTCACTCTAGTGACAGGTTAAAAAGGACCTTTTGGCAGTAGCATTATACCACTATCAGACAAGCACTTTGGGCGCCCTCCCGGTCTTGCAAGAAGGCAATCCATGAGTCAGGCTTACATCGTAGCACGCAAGCATGATCCGTGTTCGACTATGACAGCAAAAACAGGGATCCAGAATTGAGTATAGTTGGGCACTCAGGGCAGGGATGCACGCCCATTACTATGTAGAGGACTTTTCTCACCAATCAGACACCCGCCCCCAGATCAGAACACCCTGAACCAACTGCTAACCTGGAGAAGTTGGGTGGTTGGATCAGTAAAACCGTTAGGAAAAGTCTGTTAGCATTCCTGTGGCTCAATCCAGCTCTGTGCTCCACCACAAAGTCTCACCCTTGCAAGGAAATAGACCATCTCAGCAACTTGAGATTCTCTGCCTTCATAGCCATCAACCATTTCAGTGGCTGATGATTTGTTTGCACCACAAACGTAGTTCCAAACAAATAAGGGCTGAACCTATGCAGAGCCTACACTATGCCAAAAGTCTCCTTCTCAATAGCTGCCTAGTTCTGTCCTCTGGGTAGTAATCACCTACTAATAAATGCTCAGGATGCTCTCTGCCTTTGTCATCCAGTTGAGCTAACACTGCTCCTACTCCTTTGTCAGAGGCATCCATCTGTACAGTGAAAGGCTGACTAGTCAGGTGGTTTCAGCACAGGTGCAGTTCATAGCGCCTTCTGCAGTTCCTCAAATTCTCTCTGACACTTTGCAGTCCATATCACTTTCCTCACAGGGGGAGGGAGCACACTTCCTCTCATCCCAGCACAGTTCACCCATTGCATTCTGGTAAATGCAGTACTCTTACTTCAAAGTTGCTGTAGTTTTTCACCAAAGTTGGTGCAGGTAGTGCTGTTATCGCTATACATGTGTTTCTGGGTTTAGCCCTTCATCAGTCGAGAGCAGAAGTAGTAGAGACAGAGAAAAGTCATCTGGGGTTGCTGAAATACTCACCAAGTCTTCACAGGTCACAGACTGTACCACTCCACAGGCACACGGGTGCATCCCAGGTGAGCTTGTCAGCTCGTTAGCTCAAGGGAGCCTTTTAAACACAAGGGGGAGGGAGCACACTGCCTCTCATCTCAGCACAGTTCACTCCATTGCATTCTAGTAAATGCAGTACGCTTACTTCAAAGTTACTGTCGTTTTTCACCAAAGTTGGTGCAGGTAGTGCTGTTATATCTAGACACATGTTTCTGGGTTTAGTCATTCATCAGTAGAAACCAGAAGTAGTAGAGAGCATAGAAACGTCATCTGGGGTTGAAGAAATGCTGCCAAAGTCTTCAAAGGTCACAGTACCACTCCACAGGCACACAGGAGCATCCCAGGTCAGCTCGTCAGCTTGTTTGCTCAAGGGAGCCTTTTTAACACTAGGGGGGAGGGAGCACACTGCCTCCCTTTTCTAGCACATCTCACCCTATTGTATTCTGGTAAATGCAGTAGGCATACTTCAAAGTTGCTGTCGTTTTTCACCAAAGTTGGTGCATGTAGTGCTCTTGTATTTAGACATGTGTTTCTGGGTTTAGCCCTTTATCAATAGAGAGCAGAAGTAGAAGAGAGCAGAGAAAAGTCATCTGGGGTTGGTGAAATGTTGCCCAAGTCTTCACAGGACACTGTATCACTCCACAGGCACACAGGTGCATCCCAGGTGAGCTTGTCAGCTCGTTAGCTCAAGGGAGAATTTTAAACACAAGTGGGAGGGAGCACACTGCCTCTCATCCCAGCACAGTTCATCTCATTGTTTTCTGGCAAATGCAGTATGCTTACTTCAAAGCTTCTGTAGTTTTTCACCAAAGTTGGTGCAGGTAGTGCTGTTATCTCCAGACACATGTTTCTGGGTTTAGCCCTTCATCAGTGGAGAGCAGAAGTAGTAGAGATTAGAGAAACGTCATCTGGGGTTTCTGAAATGCTGGCCAAGGCTTCACTGGTCTCAGTACCACTCCACAGGCACACAGGTGCATCCCAGGTGAGCTTGTCACCTCATTAGCTCAAGGGAGCCTTTTAAACACAAAGGGGGAGGGAGTACACTGCCTCTCATCCCAGCACACAGGCTCCGTTCTGACCCTGATGCTCATTTCACAAAAATAAAACCTCAACAGTAGACACACATAAACATAGCAGGTACCCCCGTTGAAGCTCCACTTGTGTTAAGGACATATGATCCTAGCTCCTGGCTTGTTGAAGGCAAAGCAAGTGTGTTTTCTCTGCAATTTCATATTGAAAAACGATTTGAAATCCTTTGTGGAGGTGAATGCATCGTTGATCCATTGGAGCGCAATTTGTATGTAAATGTGACAAGTGGGCTCTTTCTTGTCCTCTCCTGGTGACAGCATTGTCGATGATTCTCCCTTTAAATGACTACAAGTATGGAAATGTGCAAATCACTTGGAAGCTTCGCCCGTTCAGCACCGCCCACCTTAGTAGTATGCAAAGGTCTTCCTGCCTTTTGCAGGATGATGCACAGCTTACCGAGCAGCTCTCCAGCGTGTTTCCGACCAATTTTGGTGAAGAGTTCTTGATGCGTAGGAATATAAGGACATCTCCACCAAACAAAGAAGCACTTACTTCATATAGTTAAGAGGAAAGACCCTTGTTTGGTGGAGATTTACCTCTTTGTCGGGTCGTTGTTTTCTCTATAGGAGGATTCATGTTAGCACATATTTCTGGATAAAGACGCATCATGAACAATCACATTGCCAAAATGCACACAAGGTCACTGGTGACATTTCCTCATGCTCTATTATGCAGCTGTAGTGTAGAATACATACTGGACAGTTACCCAAGGAGGTAGCACTTAGTAATTAACAAATAGAAAGCACTCCACTTGGGTAGACATTTTGTGCAGAACTGTGTACTCTTGTTGGATAAAAGGGCAGCTGCATTCCTTTGTATCTGAGTCACTCACACAGCTACTGATATACCCACACATACACCTAGACACCCACTCCAGCACTCACCCACCTAGTGACGGACCCAGTCAGACACTGATACACCCACTCACAGACCCACTCAGACACTCACACAACCACTCACAGACACATTCAGACACTCACTCCGATGCTCAGGCGCCTACTCACAGACCCATACAGCTACTCACACAGCCACTCACAGGCCCACTCAGACACTCATGCACCCACTCAGATACTAACACACCCATTCACAGGCCCACTCAGACACTCATGCACACTCACTCACAGACTGACTCATACACTCATGGAAGCACTCACAAACCCACTCAGACTCTCACACCCACACACAGACCCAGTGAGACACTCACTCAGACACTCATGCACCCACTCACATACTCATGCACCCACTCACAGACCCACTCAGACACTAACACACCCACTCACACACCCAGTGAGACACATATGCAGCCACTCCCAGACCCACACAGACACATACCCACTCACACACCCACTCACACACCCATTGAGACACTCGTGCACCCACTTACACACCCACTGAGACACTTATGCACTCACTCAAAAAGGTTATAAGTTACAGTTAGGAAATAACATTTAGAAATCCTTGGAAATTCACTTAAGAAAACAAAGGTTACAGGGACATTATAGATAGGAAGCAACCTTAAAAAAGACTTAGAAATTCACTGAATAAACCAAAGGTTACAGGGACTTTATAGTTAGGAAATAGAATTTTAAAAAAACTTAAAAAGTCTCTGAAAAAAACTAAAGTTACAGGGACATTATAGTTAGGCTCACATTTCACTCGTACAAAAACAGTGAAATTCAGCAATTATAGTTAGCTGAGCTAACTATAACTTACGCCCATGCAATGCACTTCTTATGACCTCACATATTACATCACTAAAGACATGGTCAGTGACATCACAGATGACATCTCAAATTACATCACTGATGACATCATCCAGAGACTGGGTGATTTTTAAAAGTTTAAGAATGCTATATATAGATATGCAAAGGTGTATTGAGGAATGAGTGGGTGTATGAGTGTCTGAATGGATGATTTAGTGGGTGAGTGACTGACTGTATAAGTGAGTGATTAAACATGTCTTAGTGAATGCATGGGTGAATGACTAATCTGTGTGAATGTCTATCAGTCTGTCAGTTGCTGTGTAAGTCGCTGCATGAGTTGGTGAGTAGCTACATGAGTGTCTATATGGGTTAATGATTGGTTGTCTGAGTACCTGTATGTGTGCCTGAGTGTCTGTGTGGGTGGGGGGTGTAACTCCCCGCATGGATGTGTGAGTGGGTGATTCAGTGGGTGTATGGGTTCATGAGTGCATCTGCGAGGGGCTGTATGGGTGAGTGACTGTGCGTATGGCTGTGTTGGTGAGTGAATGGATGTCTCAGTGGTATATGTGTGAGTAACTACATCTGTAAAAGGCAGTATATGTGAGTGTTGGAGTATATAACTGACTATATGTGGGAGTGAGTGATTGTGAGAGTGGCGGTATGGATGAGTGGGTGCTTGTGTCAGTGATTGTATAAGAGAGTAAGTATGTGTTAGTATCTGTATGAATAAGTGAGGTGGTGTGTGTATAACTGTATAGGTGAGTAAATGGGAATGTGATTGATTCTTTGCATGACTGACTAGGTGTGTGAGTAACTCTATGGGTGAGTGGCGGTGTGTTAGTGTGTATGGTGTATGAGTGCATATATCAGAGGCTGTATTGATGAGTGACTGCGTGTATGAGTGACTGTATGGGTGAGTGAGTGGATGTGTGTAGACCTATGAATCAGTGAGTAGGTATGTACTAACTGGTATTGGTGTGTCTATGGTTTCGAGAATGATAGTCTGTATTTTAGAGTGGGTGTATCAAAGCTTATATTAGGGTGTGAGGAGGTGCATCAGATGATCACGTCGATGATGTCATCAGTGATGTCACTGACCATGTCATGAGTGATGTAATATGTGACGTCATCAGCAGTGCATTGCGGGGGCGCGAGTTATAGTTAGCTCAACTAACTATAACGGCCGAATTTCTCTGGGTTTGTACGAGTAAAATGTCCAACTAACTATAACGTCCCTGAAACCTGTGGTTTTTTTCAGTGAATTTCTAAGGTTTTTTAAATGCTAATTTCTAACTATAACGTCCCTAAAACCTATGTTTTTTTCAGTGAATTTCAAAGGTTTTTCAAATGAAAATTTCTAACTATAATGTCCCTGAAACCTATGGTTTTTCCAGTGAATTTTAAAGGATTTTTAAATCCTAATTTCTAACTATAACGCCATGAAACCTATGGTTTTTTCAGTGAATTTCAAAGGTTTTTTAAATGAAAATTTCTAACTATAACGTCCCTGAAACCTGTGGTTTTTTCAGTGAATTTCTAAGGTTTTTAAATGCTAATCCCTAACTATAACTTCCTTGCAACCTATTGTTTTTTCAGTGAATTTCTAAGGTTTTTTAAATGCTAATTTCTAACTATGCCTACATAGGTAGGACATGTGCAGAAAGAGGAAGAAAGGCGCAGAAAGAAGCAAGAGAAGTGCAGAAAGAGGAAGAAAGGTGCATAAAGAAGCAACAGAAATGCAGAAAGAGGCAACAGAAGTCCAGAAAGAGGCCTACTTTGACTGTACCTTACAACAGACTCATACAAAGTAGCCTAATCACTAATCGGTCTCCCAAGATATCTTAAACCTCACTTTTCTCTTGAAGGTTCAATATTCATCGACTGCTCAGAATGTTAGGCCTACCAAATATAAAACAGCAATCCTAAGCATATCACTGTTGTAAGTCTGACCAAGTTTGTGAAGGTATGCATGCGTGTGTCTCTGCTTTTACCTAGTGACATGTTACATAAAAATAAACATACAAATACTTGAATACCTGTGTTTCAAACAGCATACTCTGTAAATCTGTGTACAAAAAGCTAGAAACAAGTGAATTGCAGAAAGAAGCAACAGATGTGCAGAAAGAGGCAATAGGGGTGCAGAAAAAAGCAAGAGAAGTACACAAAGAACCAACGGAATTGTAGAAAGAGGCAAGAGGGGTCCAGAAAGAGGAAAGAGAAGTGCAGAAAGAGGCAAGAGAGAATCAACAAAGAGGGAAGAAGGGTGCAGAAAGAGGCAAGAGGGGTGCAGAAAGAAACAAGAGAAGTGCAGAATGAAGCAACAGGGGTGCAGAAAGTGCCAAGAGGGGTGCAGAAAGAGGCAACAGAGGTGCAGAAGGAAGCAAGAGAACTGCACAAAGAGGCAAGAGAGTTGCAGAAACAGGCAAAAGGGGTACAGACAGGCAAAAGAATTGCAGAAAGAAGGAAGAGAGATGCAGAAAGAGGCAAGAGAGGTGCAGAAAGAAGCAAGAGCAGTGCAGAAAGAAGCAATAGAGGTGCAGAAAGAGGAGAGAGAAGTGCAGAAAGAAGCAAAAGGTGCAGAAAGAGGCAAGAGGGGTGCAGAAAGAGGCAAGAGCAGTGCAGAAAGAACCAAAAGATGTGCAGAAAGAGGCAAGAGATGTGCAGAAAGAGGCAACAGAGGTGCAGAAGGAAGCAAGAGAACTGCACAAAGAGGCAAGAGAGTTGCAGAAACAGGCAAAAGGGGTACAGACAGGCAAAAGAATTGCAGAAAGAGGGAAGAGAGATGCAGAAAGAGGCAAGAGAGGTGCAGAAAGAAGCAAGAGCAGTGCAGAAAGAAGCAATAGAGGTGCAGAAAGAGGAGAGAGAAGTGCAGAAAGAAGCAAAAGGTGCAGAAAGAGGCAAGAGGGGTGCAGAAAGAGGCAAGAGCAGTGCAGAAAGAACCAAAAGATGTGCAGAAAGAGGCAAGAGATCTGCAGAAAGAGGCACGAGATATGCAGAAACAGGCAAAAGGGGTTCAGAAAGAGGGAACATGTGTGCAGACAGAGGCAAGAGAGGTGCAGAAAGAGGGAAGAGTGGTACAGAAAGAGGCAAGAGGGATGCAGAAATTTGCAACAGAGGTGAAGAAAGATGCAAGAGGAGTGCAGAAAGAGGGAAGAGGGGTGCAGAAAGGCACGAGGGGTGCAGAAAGAAGCAAGAAAGGTGCAGAAACAAACAAAAGAAGTGCAGAAAGAAGCAACAGAGGTCCAGAAAGAGACAAGAGGGGAGCAGAAAGAGGCAAGAGAGGTGCAGAAAGAAGCAAGAGCAGTGCAGAAAGAAGCAATAGAGGTGCAGAAAGAGGAGAGAGAAGTGCAGAAAGAAGCAAAAGGTGCAGAAAGAGGCAAGAGGGGTGCAGAAAGAGGCAAGAGCAGTGCAGAAAGAACCAAAAGATGTGCAGAAAGAGGCAAGAGATGTGCAGAAAGAGGCACGAGATATGCAGAAACAGGCAAAAGGGGTTCAGAAAGAGGGAACATGTGTGCAGACAGAGGCAAGAGAGGTGCAGAAAGAGGGAAGAGTGGTACAGAAAGAGGCAAGAGGGATGCAGAAATTTGCAACAGAGGTGAAGAAAGATGCAAGAGGAGTGCAGAAAGAGGGAAGAGGGGTGCAGAAAGGCACGAGGGGTGCAGAAAGAAGCAAGAAAGGTGCAGAAAGAAACAAAAGAAGTGCAGAAAGAAGCAACAGAGGTCTAGAAAGAGACAAGAGGGGAGCAGAAAGAGGGAAGAGGGGTGCAGGAAGAGGCACAAGGGTTGCAGAAAGAAGGGGCAGAGTTGCAGAAAGAGGCAAGAGAAGTGCAGAAAGAAGCAGAGATGCAGAAAGGGGGAGGAGGGTGGAAAAAGAGGCAAGAGGGGTGCAGAAAGAAGCAAGAGAGGTGCAGAAAGAAGCAACAGAGATGCAAAAAGTAGTAACGGGTGGAGAAAGTGGCAAGAGGGGTGCAGAAAGAAGCAAGAGAGGTGCAGAAAGAAACAAAAGAAGACCAGAAAGAAGGAACACAGGTGCAGAAAGAGGCAAGAGGGGTGCAGAAAGAAGCAAGAGAGGTGCAGAAAGAAGCAAGAGTAGTGCAGAAAGAAGCAACAGAGGTGCAGAAAGAGGCAAGAGGGGTACAAAAAGAGGGAAGAGGGGTGCAGAAAGAGGCACGAGCGGTGCAGAAAGAAGCAAGAGATGTACAAAAAGAAACAAAAGAAGTGCAGAAAGAAGGAACAGAGGTGGAGAAAGAGGCAGCAGTGGTGAAGAAAGAGGGAAGAGGGGTGGAGAAAGAGCCAGGGGGGGTGAAAAAAGAAGCAAGAGAGCTGCAGAAAGAAACAAAAGAAGTGCAGAAAGAAGGAACAGAGGTGCCGAAAGAGGAGAGAGAAGTGCAGAAAGAAGCAAAAGGTGCAGAAAGAGGCCAGAGGGGTGCAGAAAGAGGCAAGAGCAGTGCAGAAAGAACCAAAAGATGTGCAGAAAGAGGCAAGAGATGTGCAGAAAGAGGCACGAGATATGCAGAAACAGGCAAAAGGGGTTCAGAAAGAGGGAACATGTGTGCAGACAGAGGCAAGAGAGGTGCAGAAAGAGGGAAGAGTGGTACAGAAAGAGGCAAGAGGGATGCAGAAATTTGCAACAGAGGTGCAGAAAGATGCAAGAGGAGTGCAGAAAGAGGGAAGAGGGGTGCAGAAAGAAGCAAGAAAGGTGCAGAAAGAAACAAAAGAAGTGCAGAAAGAAGCAACAGAGGTCCAGAAAGAGACAAGAGGGGAGCAGAAAGAGGGAAGAGGGGTGCAGAAAGAGGCACAAGGGTTGCAGAAAGAAGGGGCAGAGTTGCAGAAAGAGGCAAGAGAAGTGCAGAAAGAAGCAACAGAGATGCAAAAAGTAGTAACAGGGGTGGAGAAAGTGGCAAGAGGGGTGCAGAAAGAAGCAAGAGAGGTGCAGAAAGAAACAAAAGAAGACCAGAAAGAAGGAACACAGGTGCAGAAAGAAGCAAGAGAGGTGCAGAAAGAAGCAAGAGTAGTGCAGAAAGAAGCAACAGAGGTGCAGAAAGAGGCAAGAGGGGTACAAAAAGAGGGAAGAGGGGTGCAGAAAGAGGCACGAGCGGTGCAGAAAGAAGCAAGAGATGTGCAAAAAGAAACAAAAGAAGTGCAGAAAGAAGGAACAGAGGTGGAGAAAGAGGCAGCAGTGGTGAAGGAAGAGGGGTAGAGAAAGAGCCAGGGGGGGTGAAAAAAGAAGCAAGAGAGCTGCAGAAAGAAACAAAAGAAGTGCAGAAAGAAGGAACAGAGGTGCCGAAAGAGGCAAGAGGGGTGCAGAAAGAGGCAAAAGGGGTGCAGAAAGAGGGATGAGGGGTGGAGAAAGAGACAAGAGAGGTGCAGAAAGAAGCAACAGAGGTGCAGAAAGAGGCAAGAGGGGTGGAGAAAGAGGCAAGAGGGGTGCAGAAAGTAACAAAAGAAGTGCAGAAAGAGGCACAAGGGGTGCAGAAAGAAGCAAGAGAGGTACAGAAAGACGCAAGATAAGTGCAGAAAGAAGCAACAGAGATGCAGAAAGAGGGAAGAATGGTGGAGAAAGATGCAAGAGAAGTGCAGAAAGAAGCAACAGACATGCAGAAAGGGGGAAGAGGGGTGGAAAAAGAGGCAAGAGGGGTGAAGAAAGAAGCAAGAAAGTTGCAGAAAGAAACAAAAGAAGTGCAGAAAGAAGGAACAGAGGTGCAGAAAGAGGCAGGAGGGGTGCAGAAAGAGGCAAGAGGGGTGCACAAAAAAGCAAGTGAGGTGCAGAAAGAGGCAACGAAGGTGCAGAAAGAGGCAAAAGAGGTGCAAAAAATAGAAGAGATGTGCAGAAAGAGGCAAGAGAAGTGCAGAAAAAGGCAAGAGAAGTGCAGAAAAAGAAAGAAAGGTGCAGAAAGTAGCAACAGAAATGCAGAAAGAGGCAAGAGAGGCGCAGAAAGAAGCAAGAGTGGTTTGCACACCATTAGTACCAATTTAATACCCACATTTAGCAATAAGTAACAGGTGACCATTCTAGGTTTACAAAGGACCTTCCACCACGCTGTAACACTTGTCGCTGCATTTTTGGTAACGTTTGAGCCGTTTGAGCTAGAAACAAGGCTTTTTTTGTTCAAATCTGCAGATTAGGCAGCAGATGATGGATTATGTGGCTAATGCGGAAAATGTATAATTGTTCGAAAGTCAGTGCAGCCAAACAGTCACATAATTCCAGTGACCCTGCTCATACCTCTGACTAGGTCTAGAAGTGCTCCTCAGTGATTCCTTCTTTTTTTTGTCTCATTGAGTTCATAGTTTAGCTTCTATGGAAATGAGGGAGACTAAACCTGAGGTTGCCACTCCACAACACAGACTACCATACCACATAATTACTCTCCATAACACATAATCCCAATCTACATAATTCCTATACACTAAATACCACATACTTTCTATCCACATAATTTCACTGCACAACATACCACATAATTCCACTACACACAACGTACATCCACTCCACTCCAAAAAACATTAGTAAAAAACTTTTACATTTACAATGCCAATAGCTCTAACTCTCGCAAATGCGAAACCTATTACATTGCAAATGCTTCTTTAAGTAGTAGTCGCGTTTGCAGAGTGGTGGAGAAAGGGTGCTGGGCCTCCGGCCAGCGCTCAGGAATTCCGCTGCGTAGGACTTACAGGAGGTACTAGGAGGGCATCTTGGCCCCCAAAGTCCCTCAGGAGTAAAGTGGACTTCATCCCCCATCCCGTAGTGTGCCAGGAGGCGCGTTTGCAGAGTGGTGGAGAAAGGGGGGCGTGGCCTCCGAAGACCTCTTAGCAATCCCACTGTGTGGGACTTACTGGAGGTAACAGGAGGGGTAGTCAGCCCCCAAGGACATCTTTGGGGGCCAACTACCCCTCCTATTATCTCCAGTAAGTCCCACACAACAGGATTGCTAAGTTCTCATAGCAGGCCACACCCCCTTTGCCCACCACTCTGCAAACAAGCCTCCTGGCATGCTCTTGGTTGGGGGATAAAGTCCCCTTCACTTGTGGGGGTCCTTAGGGGCCAACTAGCCTACCTGTTACCTCCAGTAAGCCCCACACAGTGGGATTGCTGAGAGGTGGACACAGGCCACGCCCCCTTTCTCCACTACTCTGCAAACGTGCCTCCTGGCGCGCTCTTGGTTGGGAGATGAAGTCCCCTTGTCTCTTGATAGTCCCTGGGGGCCAACTAGCCCTCCTGTTATCTCTAGTAAGCCCAACACAGCTGGATTGCTGAGAGTGGTCCGAGGCCATGCCCCCTTTTTACACCACTCTGCAAATGCGCCTCCTGGCGCACTGCTGCTCGGGGGATGAAGTCCACTTTAGTCCTGAGGTCCTCAGGACACAAGAGGACCTCATCGCCCCAGTTTTGGGACCCCCCTTTTTTCTTAGCCCCCGCTTGACAAATCACCCCGAAACTTTCAAGACAGGAGCTGACCGGAGCGCCCCATTAGTTTAGAAAATGTCGCGAAGATTCGTCAAACGGCGCCAAAGATATTGGCAAATCAAAAAAACTTTTTTCCTATGGAAACTAGGTCCTAACTATAACTACCTACTGGCGACCGCCAGTAGGTAATATAAATAGATATATATATCTAGATATATATATATATATCCATATATATATCTATATATATCCATATGAACGAGCTCCCAACATTGAAGGCTCCACACACGGTCGTGTTATATTCCATGCAATACGGACACGCCGTTCCAAACGCACCCTGTCAGTCAAGGCGCTGGACCCGCATCGTCAGCAGCGGGCGCCCTCGTGACCAGAGCAGGCGCTAACATATCCATATGAACGAGCTCCCAACATTGAAGGCGCCACACACGGTCGTGTTATATTCCTTTTTTATTGCAGGGCATACAGGGAATCAACATCGCTTGTTCCAGTTCACAAATATGCCAAGAATTCCATACGCGTTTCGGGCGTTCCTTCGCCCTTGCTCAATGGCTTGGCCTGTAAAGAGAAAAAGCGGCAGTCACTTACATCGCACTCGCGATGGGTTTTTATGTCCCGCCTATGTAGGCGTATACTCCCATTGCATTCTGGTCTTGGGAGTTCACTTATTTCTTTAAATCCCAACTGGGTGCCGGCAAATTCTCCTCAATTAACATTTTAAATACCACAGTGGGTTACTGAATACAGGTAAGGTTGTAGTTCTGCTCAAATAAAGGTCCATGCAATACGGACACGCCGTTCCAAACGCACCCTGTCAGTCAAGGCGCTGGACCCGCATCGTCAGCAGTGGGGTGCCCTCGCGACCAGAGCAGGCCGCTAACATATCCATATGAATGAGCTCCCAACATTGAAGGCGCCACACACGGTTGTGTTATATTCCTTTTTTATTGCAGGGCATACAGGGCATCAACATCGCTTGTTCCAGTTCACAAATATATATATAAACATGTCACTCACTCATGTATATTACCTACTGGCGGTCGCCAGTAGGTAGTTAAAGTTAGAACCTAGTTTCCATAGGAAAAGCATTTTTTGATTTGCTAATAACTTTGGCATCGTTTGATGAATGTTCCTGAAATTCTCCAAAAAAAAAGTCTATCCAGGTCAGCTCCTATCCTGAAAGTTTGGGGGCTGAGAAAAAAGGGGGGTCCCAAAACTCGTTTTCTCCATGTTAATTTCCGTAGGAAATTTTGCTACGAGCTACAGCCCGAACTGCTGAACGGAATTACCCCAAATTTGGTAAAAAGGTAGAGATTGGTTCAGAAAGCGACCTTTTTTTTAAATGGTGTAAATCCGTTCAGTAGTTTTTGAGAAATTCAAAAAATAAGAGTCAAAAAATCAATTTCCCATAGGAAACTTTGTGCAAGGCTACAGCCGAAACTACTGAACGGAATTACTCCAAATTTGGCAGAAAGGTAGTGCTTGGGTCAGAAAGCAACCTTTTTAAAAATGGTGTAAATCCGTTCAGTATTTGCTGAGAAATTAGAAAAATAAACGTTTCGATATCTGGGCGGAGCCTAAGTCGCGTGCGCGAGCTTCACTGTGATTGGCTGCTAGTAGTCCAAACCAGGAAGTGTTGGCAGCCATCTTGTGGCTCGGTAGAAGCGAGTCACCCGAAAATGGAGAAACAAAGGTATAAAACAAGAGAAGGGGGCAGGGTAGAAAAACCCTGACCCCCTAGGCCTGCTCAGGGGGTCCCAGAAAGACCCCCAGAACCCAAAAAATCATTAAAAAAAAAAAAAATTGGCAAAAATTCGCGCTGGGGTCGCAGGTTCTCGCGTTTCATTTTAATGAGGCCCTTGGGTGGGCTAGGTTCCGGGGGGTATTTCTTAAAAAATAATAGCAGGGGCTCGCAGGGGTTGCGGGGGTGCGCTGGGGTCCGCGCAGCCCCGGGGCTTCACTAATGTTGGGAGGGGGGTAGCGCGGCCCCCCTTCTGGAGCCTTCTATGTGCTTGTAACTTTGGCATCGTTTGACGAATCTTTATGAAATTATCCAAAAAGTTTATCTTTTTTTGATTAGCTCTTATATTGAAAGTTTGGAGGTGAATGGTGTAGGAGGGGCTGAGAAAAAAGAGGGTCCTAAAACGTGTTTTCTCCATGCAATTTCCATACGAAACTTTACAGAAGACTACAGGTGAAACTGCTGAACGAATTACGCCAAATTTGGCAGGGAGAAAGGTGATGGTCCAGAAAGCACGCTTTTGTTTAAATGGTGTAAATCCGTTCAGTAGTTTTTGAGAAATATCAAATTTTACAGATATCGATATTTGAGAATTCTGACATATGATTGGCTGAGGGGTTACAAGCACCAGCTTGCGGCTTATTGGCTGTGAATGGTTGAAACCAGGAAGTGTTGGCAGCCATTTTGTGATTTACTCCGTCAGCTCGCATCTCTCCATGTAGAAGCCATCGGGTTCGTAGTTTTACCTCTGCGAGGCAACACTGGCATCTGTGTCTGTGTGAGATATGCCTTTCACGCTGCCTCTCTTCATATCACCAGGTCGCGGCTATGCCTTTAGAAGCCCGTCCGTCGGCTCGGAGCTCTGTGAGTCAGTCTGTCGGTACGATCCCCTACACTACCCAAAGACTACCCAAACACCACTGCACTGTCGTAAACTCTAAAACACTACCCCCAGCACGATCCCCTACACTACCCAAACACCACTTCACTACCGTAAATCTACCCCCAGCACGACCCCCTACCCAAACACCACTGCACTACCCTAAACCCTAAAATACTACCCCCAGCACAACCCCCTACACTACCCAAACACCACTGCATTGTCGTAAACCCTAAAACACTACCCCTAGCAGGACCCCCTACACTACGCAAACACCACTGCAGTACCCTAAATCCTAAAACACTATCCCCAGCACGACCCCCTACACTACCCAAACACCACTAGACTACCCTAAACCCTAAAACACTACTCCCAACATGACCCCCTACACTACACATACACCACTGCACTACCCTAAACCCTAAAACACTTCCCCCAGCACAACCCCCTACACTACCCAAACACCACTGTTCTACCCTAAAAGACAACCCCAGCACGACCCCCTACAGTACACAAACACCACTGCAGTACCGTAAACAGTAAAACACTTCTCCGAGGATGACCCCCTACACTACACAAACACCACTGCACTACCCTAAACCCTAAAACACTACTCCCAGCATGACCCCTTACACTACCCAAACACCACTGCATTTTCGTAAACTCTAAAACACTACCTCCAGCACGATTCTTACACTACCCAAACACCACTGCACTACCTTAAACCCTAAAATGCTACCCCCAGCATGAACCCCTAAACAGTACACAAACACCACTGCACTACTCTAAATTCTAAAACAGTACTCGCTGCATGACTTCCCACACTACACAAACACCACTGTGCTACCCTAAATCCTAAAACACTACTCTCAGCACGACCCCCTACACTACACAAACACCACTGCACTGCCGTAAACCCTAAAACACTACTCCCAGCATGACCCCCTACACTACCCAAACACCACTGCACTGCCGTAAACCCTAAAACACTACTCCCAGCATGACCCCCTACACTACACAAACACCACTGCACTACCCTAAACCCCAAAACAGTACTCCCAGCATGACCCTTTACACTACCCAAACATTACTGCATTGTCGTAAACTCTAAAACACTACCTCCAGCACGATTCTTACACTACCCAAACACCACTGCACTACCTTAAACCCTAAAACGCTACCTCCAGCACGAACCCTCTACAGTACACAAACACCACTGTACTACTCGTCGAGGCGAGAATCACCCTCAAGATGCTCACCCACGCACACAAGGCCCTCCACGGCACCGGACCAGCATACCTGAACAGACGACTCAAATTCCACGCACCCCAAAGGACCCTACGATCAGCCCAGCTCTCCTACGCCGTGGTCCCCCGCACCAGAAAGACCAGATCGGGAGGCCGCTCCTTCTCCTTCCTCGCGGCCAAAGCATGGAACGCCCTTCCGCTCCACCTCAGACAGACAACATCGCTCCCCATCTTCGCAAGAAACCTCAAAACCTGGCTCTTCGACAGACCCCCTCCTTGATGGAATGGAACCTGCACCCCCCACCCCTAGCACCTTGAGACCCTTAAGGGTGAGTAGTCGCCTGATTGACCATAAAGCATAAAACAGTACCAGTCCGTCGGTTCGCAGGTCTGCATCTGCGAGCCGTCGTGTCCCTAGCTGTACATGTGCGAGCCAGTCCGTTAGGTGATAAGTGTGTCTCTGCTAGCAGGGCCGTTGGCCCGTTGGTGTCCCCTTGCGAGTTAGACCCGAGCTCTCCCTCTGCGAGCCAGCACGCTGGTGTGCGTTTGCGAGACGACAGCCCGTAGCTCTCCCTGTGCGAGCCGAGCCGACGGGCCGCAGCTCTCCCTCTGCGAGCCTGCCCGACGGCCCGCAGGTCTCCCTGTGCTAGCCGGATCGCAGCTGTCACTCTGCGAACCGATATTGGGAATATAAGGCGGCTCTAAAAGAGCCCTTGTGTTTATTAGTTGGAGCTACATATAAGTGCGTATGCACAGCTTCAGGTTATTCAGAAAAACTCGATTTCCCTGATCTGTGAAGTGTACTCCATCACTTCTGTAGATATCAGCCATATCAAAACGTATGTTGTTGTTGTAGATCGACCCCATTCTATGGTCTCTGAGGTATGCAGACACAGCTTTGTTGACATTCTTCCTAGATTTTTCAATCTGAGGACAAAATTGGTTTGACCATTTCCACTTCTGTCTTTGGCATATATTGGAATATACAAAGACAGTTTGAGGCAAAAGCAACATCAATTGTGGAAAGGTGTCTTTCATTAGCATTTCCAAACCTACACCAGTCAATGTGCCTAGGTCGTTTCCACCACAGTGCACAATCATGAGGTCAGGGTGTTGGAGATGCAAACAGGTTTTAACCAAAGGCAACAATTGGTGCCACTTCAATCCTCTCTGTCCAAACCATTTAATGTCCACATTTTGTAAACCTAGGTCTAAGTCAATACGTCTCTGTTCTGCATACCTCTTGCACCAGAAAACATAGCTATGTCCTACATTCCACACTAGCATTTTGAAGGTATGGCTGGGAAGTATGGATAGATGTCTGTAGCTCATGCAGCCGTTCGTAGAATAAGAGATATGTTTAAAGGTGGGGAACTACTTTTTTTTCTCATTCAAAACGATAACTGATTGGGAGATGAAAAGCATTGTTTTTTAAAAGTAGGGTGCACATTCGTTTTGTGGAAAAGCATCTTTGTGATTGGTTAAGATAAAGCAGTTTAAACGTGGAGTACATATGATAGGATAAAATTTGGTCAACTCAACCACACCTGCTACTTGCATTTGGAAGGCACTGTTCGAACTTAAAACAATCGTGAACTTTTAAGCTGCACGTGCCGTTAAATGTTCGAGAAAATGTTGCAAAAAAATATCGTTAGGTTTAAAAAAATTGATGAACTTTTAACCTGCACGTGTTGTAGAATGTTCTAGAAAGTGTGTTGATAGAATACGTTGCACTTCTGACTTCTATGTGTCCTTGAATATTAAAAAAACTGTTTATATGGAAAATTCAAAAATAACCAATAGAGAGAAGTTTTGCAATCTAAAAGAATCAAGGAACTATTCTAACTTGTTCTTTACATGTATTTATGTGTGGAGTAACAAAATTACAGACACAACAGCACCAGGAAGAGGAACAAGCAGGGAGTGGGGGACGGGGGAGATGGGCACAATGGCACACATGCACAATTAAGTACAGCACAACTACAGACAAACCATGGCTAAAATGAAACACACCAACAAGGAGCACAAGTCACACAACCCGCCAACATCACACCACTGAACAAGCACAGAAGTGAAAACCACACTGCCTGAAAGGGAGAAGGGTGAACAAAACCTCACATGAAGGGACATCTCACACAGAATGCAACACACACACATAGGAAGCAGAGCACACCAACATCCAACACAATGTTGTCCGAACACAAACATTCGCACAATCGAACACAGGACACAAATGCACTCGCCTGTGGCGGATAAACGTCCAAAAGCGTCAGTACGAAACAGGCACATGAGAACGCATAAGTACAAACCCACAGTCCGGATGGGGTAGCAATTCACGTATGGCAGGCAGCCAGAGAGTCCGTGACACACACACTGGCATACAAATGAAGACACAACACATTTGGAGACAAGTGAAAATGTGGAAACTTTATAAAAAAGGTGCATGTCAGTACGGCCAAGAGTAGTGCCACGATATGCAGACAAATGCAGCAGCATGCCTGAATAAGGAACGTAGGAAAACGTCCATGTTCACCTCGGGGTAGTCCATCACCAACACACGTCAGTGTCAAGCAGCGTTGGTTGTCCGCGCCTCGGACATGAGTCGACACCAATGCAGCCATGTCCACTGTCGTCTTGGGACATGTGACCAGATGCACAACGTGCAATGATGCGGCGGGACACGTGCAATGTGGCACATCGAGTCGTGGTTGCAGGTACCTTGTCACTCGTCCATGAACACGAGTGCAGCTGCGTAAGCCACTATCTCTAATGAGTGATGGTTGGCCACAATGTTTGACATGTCGTCGACGTAATCCATCAGCTGACCGGGACAGATGTGCTGACTCCAACCACTGTACCCAATGTGCACCAAAGCAGAATCGGGAAGTGGGTCAATTTGCTCACTGCATACTTCGACACGTGCAATCTCCCAGGCCCAGTTCCCAACATGCATGCCAAACATCCATACATGTCATAAATGGGCATCACCATGACACTCCTGGTCGTGGGCCAACAGGGGGCGCACACACCCGTCGTAATCCATGTCAGCTACGCACACGTTAGAGAGGCACACGTCCATGCACCACTCGGATAGGCATGTGCGGCATTGCAATACAGGTTGAACGCAGGTGACGTCTGCAATGCGGAAGCTCAGCCGGTAAGTGATCCACAGCACTGCCAAAGGCAGTGCACCCAGGACATGCAGCAGACGTGCAAGGTATAGATGGACGTGAATGGAGTCGACCATGTGTTCGGGATGCCCTGCCATTGCGTCAGTGGCTCTGTTTGTAGCTGCACTGGCTTGCTGTGTGCCAGTCTTGTGGATGAAATGGCACAGCTTGGTGCAATGAGCCGGGTCTGTGTGCAATGGGTGCAGGGCAGGGGTGTGGTGGGAGTACGTGTGAAGGCCATTTCACGCAAGCTAACTACGACGAAGGACTTTTGAGTGTGGGATGTGTACTCGTTGTTCTCAAATCGGGCAGTGCATAGTGTGGGAGACGGATGCAAATATTATCATATCTGTCAGGGGGGGCTGGCCACTTGCAAGTTCCTTCTCGGAGCAGCAGATGTGTTAGCGCAAGATAGCTCAGACAAAGAACTTTTCATCCCTACAGTAACTTCTCCAGCTGCGTTCATACAGGATGTGTACAAAGGCCGGTCGTGGGTGTTGTGGGATGTCTGCGACCCTGGTCATCATGGATGAGATGCAGCACGTGGCACATGGGCGGGTTCACTGTGTGTTACGTTGCCAAACAGCTGCTCCTCCCTCCAACGAGCCCCCACACTTTTGTGCGCTGCGTTGTTGTATCCCGTGCACTCCTACGGCACACCATTGTAATGCCTATTCGCGCATGTCCTGCGGCATTCCAATCACACCGTGACACTGCCGTTTGGAGGTGGTGCATGCCACTTTACAACATCGACTGCTGCGGCCCTTGTGGCGGCCACACCAGAACACAGAGACACACTTACCGCACTTCTTGCACACGGACATGTCCGAGACACCCCGTTCCCCTTGCCGGATTGTTTACACCCCTGCGCTGACCTGTGTACGCCGGACCAGCACACGCCGCTTGTGCATGCAGGAGGATGCGTGTGTAGCTACATGTCCAGGCTCACTGCCAACGCTGAGGTGACATGGTAACGTCCGCTGAAGACAGCACACTGTGATGTTGCAGGGCCCGTGCCCATCATGCTAACAAAATGACCACACGGACACACTTGCTCAGATGCGGGTTCGGGGGCGTTGGCGGTCCTGGGGTTGTTGCGATGAGTGTTGTGGCCCTCATGGGTATCCGTGTATCATGCTCATTGACTCTATGGCACCTGTGGGTGTTCCGGTGTGGCTCTTGGCTGTGTTCCCTTTCATGCTGCAGGTAGTCGTCCTGCTTAACACCAGCAGAAAGCAGGTGTAAAATCCCTGGTGCTAACGCGGCTTATCGCCGGAATTTGTTTCGCATCGCAGTTTTTGCCTTTCGTTGTGAAAGTTGTGATGTGGTTTTTTCGTGTACAGAAAAATAAACGAACTGGGCAGTGTATCCCGTCAAGATTCAGCACCTGACCCACTATTCCCAATCAATATAAATACAATGAGATTTCTTCATTGATTTTGTGTGTACACTGTAAATGCACCCACTACCACAGTGCAATTCAATACAGGATTTTAGTATTTAGAATAAATCGCAAAGGTGCACCTCGTGTGTTTTTGCATGGGAACGCCTACTCTGCATCTCATTATCAGCACTTTAATGCAACTAAAGTTGAGATAAATCTAACACACTATTCAGAAGCTGGTGCAAACTGCAGACATCACCAGTATTCCCGCGATAACTGCCCCAAAATTTAACACCATGGTGGACACCACCAAATAACAGTAATAAGAACGAGAAAGAGTTACACAGCACTTAAGTAACAACCAAAAACTTTATTGAATTTTTTATTTTTTTTCTTCAAACTTTATTGTTCCGTTTACGTACATATAGAGGATAAACTAAATTTAACAAACTCAACACAAAACAACAAGGCGGAAGACTCCTGTCGGGTCCATCAATGTCGACGACACAGCCTGGAAAATAAAGCACAAAATAAGGATGTGTGTAATGCGCATATCAAAGGAGTGAGACACAGAGAAAGAGAGAAGGGGAAAAAAAGCCAGAGAGAAAAAGAGAGGGAAGGAAAGAAAGGGAGTGAGAAAGGGAGAAGGGAGAGAGAGTGAGAGAGATAGAAGGAAAGGAAGGAAGAGAGTGAGAGAGAGTGAAGAGAGGGAAGTGAGAGAGAGAGAGACACTGCCGCCCCTGCGCATCCATGACCAAATAATTACCTGTTGCCACCGGAGTGTCTACCAGTGGGGACTCCACGTGCCCGTGAAAGCTCCAGGGCCTGGTCCCGCCACCATGGCTTGGTGCACATTATGTGGACCCGCTCCGCGGCCCAGCATATCCCACACATGTCGCTGAGTCCTGAGTCATCAATGGCGGAGACCACATCAGCTTTTGGTGCCGCTAACCCTGTGCAACGCGAGTCAGCGCCACATGGTGGTAGGCCGCTGACGGCCATACAACTTAGGGTGCGACTAACCCTGTGCAACTCAAGTCCGCGCCACGTGGTGGTAGGCCCCTGACGGCCACATCAGCTTTGGGTGGCACTAACCCTGTGCAACTCAAGTCCGCGCCACGTGGTAGTAGGCCCCTGACGGCCACATCATCTTCGGGTGGCACTAACCCTGTGCAACTCAAGTCCGCACCATGTGGTGGTAGGCCCCTGACGGCCACATCAGCTTCGGGTGGCACTAACCCTGTGCAACTCAAGTCCGCGCCACGTGGTAGTAGGCCCCTGACGGCCATACAGCTCAGGGTGCGACTAACCCTCTGCGCAACTTTTCATGGACTCTTTATGATTGAGACCCGTGGAGCGTCCGCCATCCAGTCACCACCGGCAATAAAGGATGTGACGTTGTCAATCCATTATATTTGCGTGGTCACATGGCCTGTGACGCATGTGCCGGATGGGTGTGGTGTGTGTGCAAACCTGCCCTCAGGGAGTGGCCGTGACATGTTGACAACTAGACCACTGACCTGCACACCAACAGCGAGTACGCCTGCGACAGGTAGCTATGTGGGGGGTGTGAAAACGTGTTTTCTCAATGGATTTTCCATAGGAAACTTTAGACAAGGCTACAGGTCAAACTGCTGAACAGAATTACGCCAAATTTGGTAGGGAGAAAGGTCTTGGTCCAGAAAGCGCGCTTTCTCGCATCGAGTGAAAATATAAAAGAAAGGTCCCGGGGGCAATTTAATATACCGGAGCTCTGTCTGTGCGAGATAACCCTTTCACGCTCCCTCTGCCCAACATCACCACTTCGCAGCTATGCCGTTAGAAGCCAGTCCGTCGGCTCGCAGCTCTCTACCTTTGCGAGCTAGTACGCTGCTCTGCCTGTACCTCTGCGAGCTACTACGCTGCTGTTCCTTTGGGAGCGGACAGCTCGTAGTACTGCGTCTGTGAGTCGAGCGGACGGGCCGCAGTTGTCCCTCTGCGAACTGTTCATAAGTCACACTACATAAGCATTGAAAAGCCATTTTGTGATTCAGTCCGTCATCTGGCATCTGTCCGAGGCATTTCTGAAAACATACCGGAGTTCTTTCTGTGAGAGATACCCCTTTCACACTGCCTCTCCCCACATCAGCAGGTAACGCACCCTCTTCCCACATTACCAACATACCCCCAACAACCTTCTTGGGCCCGGAATTGTCCCTGTGCGGTTGGACAAACAAGAATCTTAGTCATGTATAGATTTACATAATTTTATTTAAACAAAACAACAACAAATAAAACTGAAGGGAGTCTGGTGCTGTGGTCGCTGCCACGAAGTTGGGGTCACTGCCATTCAGGACTCAGGACACAGTTCCACATGTGGGATCGGCTTGTATTAAACAGGGTTAGTGGCACCACGTGTCGCGCCTTGTGTTGTACAGGGTTAGTGGCACCACGTGTCGCCGGCCTTGCATATGGAAATATGCCTCACTGATCGAAGGGAGTCTGGTGCTGTGGTCGCTGCCACAGACTTGGGGTCACTGCCATTCAGGACTCAGGACACAGTTCCACATGTGGGATCGGCTTGTGTTGAACAGGGTTAGTGGCACCATGTGTCGCTGGCTTGTGTTGAACAGGGTTAGTGGCACCACGTGTCGCGGCTTGTGTTGAAGAGGGTTAGTGGCACCACGTGTCCAAAATTCGAATTGCGAGCTCTGCTGCCCGCAGTGTAGACTGCTAATGAGTGTTCGTTTGCACTTGAAGATGAATTTGGTGATTGTACTAAAGCTATAACTGATATAAAAAAAGTTCTTGAAGCAAGGATACTAAAAGGATATTATGTAGGTTTTAGGCCTGTGATAGTTACTTGCCTACTGGACTCTGTAATTAATGAATCAAGACTTAATTTTAATTGTGAGCCCTGATGACGGCAGTGTAGGCCAGAGGTAGCGGTCAGCAAGGGCCCATAGCCACGTGGCGTTGAGTTGAGGTGCACAGTTAGTGGCACCAGAAACATTGAGAATGTATGAGCCTGTGATGCTGCTTGGTGCGGACAGGCCGCACTGGGAGCAATGTCTCTTGCCTACTGGACTGCGTCATCTGCAATCGTGACTGTATCTGAATTGTGAGCCCTGCTGACCGCAGTGTAGGCCAGAGGTAGCGGTGAGCAAGGGCCCACAGCCACGTGCATAGGTTGGTGGCCCCACCGGCCTGCGTAGTTCAGGTTCAGTGGCACCACGTGTCGCCGGCCTTCCATATGCAAATACGCCTCACTAATCGAAGGGAGTCTGGTGCTGTGGTCGCTGCCACGAAGTTGGGGTCACTGCCATTCAGGAGTCAGGACACAGTTCCACATGTGGGATCGGCTTGTGTTGAACAGGGTTAGTGGCACCACGTGTCGCCGGCCTTGCATATGGAAATATGCCTCACTGATCAAAGGGAGTCTGGTGCTGTGGTCGCTGCCACGGACTTGGGGTCACAGCCATTCAGGACTCAGGACACAGTTCCACATGTGGGATCGGCTTGTGTTGAACAGGGTTAGTGGCACCACGTGTCGCCGGCTTGTGTTGAACAGGGTTAGTGGCACCACGTGTCATGGCTTGTGTTGAACAGGGTTAGTGGCACCACGTGTCGCCGGCTTGTGTTGAACAGGGTTAGTGGCACCACGTGTCGCGGATTGTGTTGAACAGGGTTAGTGGCACCACGTGTCGCCGGCTTGTGTTGAACAGGGTTAGTGGCACCACGTGTCGCTGGTCTTCCACAGTGTAGGCCGGAGGCAGCGGTCAGCAAAGGCCCACAGCCACGTGACGTTGACTTGAGCTGCACAGATTGGGAGCATACAGTCTTCTTAACCGATTATACTCTCTTACACAATTAGCATCGGCACTAATCTTGAATTGTTAGCCCTGCTAACCGCATTGTAGGCCGGAGGCAGCGGTCATCAAGGGCCCACAGCCACGTGGCGTTGACTTGAGCTGCACAGAGTTAGTGGTACTTGAAGCACTTAGCGTGTGCGCAGTCAGCGATGATGCGTGGTCCGGGCTGGCCGCACTGGTAGCAATGTCTGTTGCCTACTGGACTGCGTCATCTGCAATCGCAAGTCGCTCTGAATTGTGAGCCCTACTCACCGCAGTGGAGGCAGCGGTGAGGAAGGGCCCACAGGCACGTGTTGTTGAGTTGAGCAATGTCTGTTGCCTACTTGACTG
This sequence comes from Calotriton arnoldi, assembly GCA_963921515.1. Lineage (NCBI taxonomy): Eukaryota > Metazoa > Chordata > Amphibia > Caudata > Salamandridae > Calotriton > Calotriton arnoldi. The sequence goes on from CAWUFW010008535.1 coordinate 544,456, forward strand.
CGTCATCTGCAATCTCGACTCCATCTGAATTGTGAGTCCTACTGACCGCAGTGTAGGCGGGAGGCAGCGGTCAGGAAGGGCCCACAGCCACGTGTTGTTGACTTGAGCAATGTCTCTTGCCTACTGGACTGCGTCATCTGCAATCGCGACTCGATCTGAATTGTGAGCCTTGCTGTCCGTAGTGTATATCGAAGGCAGTAGTTTGTACAGACATAAGTCCGCGGTGCTGTACCACTGGGGGCCTGTGTGGCGGAAGCCAGCGATCGGCTGAGGAGGCTGGCGGTCACGTCGGCGGCCTCGTGGCAGGGTGAGGGGCGCCGCCCTGGCAGACGCTTTGGCCTTCCCACAAGTGAACCACGCCCAGAGCTCCGGCCTATTTATTCACACTCCTACGCTGAAGTGGCGTACGTCGGACCAGCCCACTCCGGTTACGCTTATGCTTACAGGGGGGGACGACACAGCTACATGACTGAGATCTTCCCTAGTGTTTGACGTAACATGGTTGGGTCCACTGTCCACAACACTACAAGCACCAGTAGTATTTGTGCACATGGAGAGGTGTGTGTTCTGTATACTGAGATGTGTCCAGCACATCACTGCTACACTTTGCATTGTGTGCATTGTTAAACATGGGTGAATTGCTTCCTTCACATATAGTTTGTTCACACCTGTCCCAATATTCAGCTATTGTGTGGCTGAGGGGCCATGCCGTTTTCGGAAAGTTCGGTTGTCTTGTTCTGCGCTGCCTCAGTGGTAGAGGGGGGGTCCTGGGGGTGGTGGTGGGTGTTGTGGCATTCTTGGGTGTCGGAGCTGCTTGATCAGTAGGTCTATGACATGTGTTGGTCTTCAGATGTGGCTCTGGGCTGGGCTCCCTTTCATACTGTATTTAGTTGTTTAATATTTAAAAAACAAGAAGACATTATATAGTTTAAATAACAAATAAAAAAAATTACAGTAGGGAGAGGGGTGGTACGGGGGGAGGTCCTGAGGGTTGTGGCAGTGGGTGTTGTGTCCTTCTTGGGTGTCGGAAAAACTATAGGTTAAATGAACATTATAATTAGAAGTTAGCATTAAAAAAACATTGAAATTCACTGAAAAAACCATAGGTTTCAGGGACGTTATAGATAGAAATTAGTATTTAAAAAACCTTTGAAATTCACTGAAAAAACCATAGGTTTCAGGCACGTTATAGTTAGAAATTGGCATTTAAAAAAACCTTTGAAATTCACTTAAAAAACCATAGGTTTCAGGCACGTTATAGTTAGAAATTAGCATTTAAAAAACCTTTGAAATTCACTGAAAAAACCATAGGTTTCAGGCACGTTATAGTTAGAAATTAGCACTTAAAAAACCTTTGAAATTCTCTGAAAAAACCATAGGTTTCAGGCACGTTATAGTTAGAAATTAGCATTTAAAAAACCTTTGAAATTCACTGAAAAAACCATAGGTTTCAGGCACGTTATAGTTAGAAATTAGCATTTAAAAAACCTTAGAAATTCACTGAAAAAACCATAGGTTTTAGGGAAAGTTATAGTTAGTTGGACATTTCACTCGTACAAAACCAGAGAAATTCCCCCGTTATAGTTAGTTCAGCTAACTATAACTCGCGCCCCCGCAATGCACTGCTGATGACGTCACATATAACATCACTCATGACATGGTCAGTGACATCACTGATGACATCACTGATGACATCTCAAATGACATCACTGATAACATCATCCATGTGATAATTTGATGCATCTTCTCACACACTAATATAACCTTTGATACACCCACTCTAAATTACAGACTGCCATTCTCAAAACCATAGACACTCCAACACCAATAACTACATACCCACTCACTGATTCTTAGGTCTACACACACATCCACTCACTCACCCGTACAGTCACTCATACTTACGGTCACTCAGTACAGGACTATCATATGCACTCATAAACCTATATAGACACTCACACACCGCCACTCATCCATAGAGGTACTCACACACCTAGTCAGTCATGCAAATAATTAATCACACTGCCATTTACTCACCTATACAGTTATACACACACCAGCTCACTTACTCATACAAATACTAGCACATTCTTACGCTCTTATACAATCACTGATACAAGCACACACTCATCCATACAGCCACTCTCACAATCACACACTCTCACTTATAGCCATTTATATACTCCAACACACATATATACTGCCTTTCACATATGTAGTTACTCACACATGTACCACTGAGATATACATTCACTCACTAACACACCCATACACACACTCACCCACCCATACAGTCCATCACAGATGCACTCTTGAAACCATGCACCCAGTGAATCACCCACTCACACATCTATGCACAGAGTCACACACACCCCACCCACACAAACACTCAGGCACCCATACAGATACTCAGACAACCAATCAATAACCCATATAGACACTCATGTAGCTATTCACAAACCCATGCAGCCGCTTACACACCAACAGACAGAGGGATACAGACATTCACACAGTTTAGTCACTAACCCATGCATTCAGTAAGATACGTTTAATCACTCACTTATAGAGTCAGTCACGCACCTACTAAATCATCCATTCAGACACTTATACACCCACTCATTCTTCAATACGCCTTTCCCTATATATATTAAACATATTTAAACTTTACAGAAACACACAGTCACTGGATGATGTCATCAGTGATGTCATTTGAGATGTCATCAGTGATGTCATCAGTGATGTCACTGACCATGTCATGAGTGATGTAATATGTGACGTCATCAGCAGTGCATTGCGGGGCTCGAGTTATAGTTAGCTGAACTAACTATAACGGGGGAATTACTCTGGTTTTGTACGAGTGAAATGTCCAACTAACTATAACTTTCCCTAAAACCTATGTTTTTTTCAGTGAATATATATATATAAGTGAGTGACTATATATATATATCCCTACATGGATGTGCATGTATATCTCTGTGTGTGCCAGTGTGAGTGTGTGTGATTTGTGTACTCCTCTGTATATGTATTTGGGTGTAAATCTGTGGATGGGAGAGGCCCATTATGTGCTTTTGGGTTGGTGCTTGTTTCTTCCTGTATACATGTGGATGCCTTTGGATGTGTGCTTGTGGAAGTGTAGATGACTGTGTGTGAACATGTGGTTATCGCTCGATGTTTGTGTCTCTGTCATCTTGTCACTGCCATGGCATCTAATGTGGTGTATGTGTGTCTATGAATGTGTACTATTCAAATTCTGTACAATTGAGTTAAAAGAGACCAGGCACAGACACCAGTACATTATTCACCACATTTATTATTGAAAGATAAGTTAGTCTGCCATGATCCATTTTGGCCGATACAATCAGCCTAATTCACACATCGCAGCACCATTTTGGAAACGTATATATAGTGCACATGTAACTCATAAACATTTAGAAAAAATACCATAAACCCCAAAAATCATACATATCGCACTGCTCAGAAGATATAATACAATTTCATTTGTTAAACAAAATGAATTCAACAAACATATCATTAACAAAAATTGAGGAGTTGTTTTTGGCAATAATACCTCATATTATCGAAAAACTAGAATACAAATTACTATATTTTCATTGAGTAATCAATTCCACTGTACCTGTCAATATTGGCACTTCATATATACGGCAATGATATTAATTATCATCAAAAGAGCACGCTTAATCATTACTGATCTAATTTCATTATCGAAGCAAATTTCTTCGAACAAATCATCACCATCAAAAAAATAAATATGAAACTGCAGTTAACATGAGCTCTATTTGGCTATCAAGAGATCTATTTTGTAGATTCCATAGAAGTTGCTCATCCAATAAAGCCCAAGTGGGCTCAGTCAACACTGCCAACTCAAATCACTTTAGCTAATGATCTCATAGGGTGAAATTAAAGCCTATGTAATCTTCCTAATTTGATAATCAATTAATGTGCAATGGTTTACTAAAGTCATGTGCACGCTCAAACAAAGATAAGGGGAGAAGAAAAAAAAGAGAAAGATACAGCTCAACAAAATTAGATAAATGTTTGCAAGTTTTCCTCACTGTTTAAACCATTTGTCACTTTACTGTCTAATTTAATAATGTATTTTGACTCAAGCTGCCTTAAAGCTCGCTCACGGTTGCCTTCTCTATAATTACACTGAACAGAATCAAGTATTGCAGATGTGTTGTATCATTATTATGTTGTTCATCAAAGTGCCTGACTACCAGGTAAGTATGATATTTGTTATTTATAGTTCTGATAGGTTTCAGAATTCTTTTGTGTGCTTGCAAGCCCACATATCTTATTACACAGTCATGTCAACACGGAAACTGCAAACTCAGTTTTGCAATGGAAGGCCCCTAAGATGTTTAACAGCTTATTTGTGATACGGTTCCGTTTGCTTAGATGAACCTCAGGCCGCCAAGCAGAATAGGAATGTAGTTGGGTTTTCGACTACTCCCCTGTGGGCCCGTTCATGGCACATGTTCTTGTGGTACTGCGATTTAGCCCACCTTGTTTGGGTGTTTTTGACCTCTGCGTGGCTTCTCCAGGATGTCCTGGCTGAAGGTTGGGGGGATGTCGATGTCCATAGAATTTCCTGTTTTTGTTTGGGCTCACACTGATGATCTTTCCCATGGGGTCCTGAGGTTGTCTCTTTTTGACGTTTATGACTCTTTCCTCCCATTCTCCTGGGAGGAGGCATTCCATTTCGGTTCCTGTTGTACTACAGGTTGGAGCTGATCTATAGCGGGCTTTCAGCTGCCTCTACTTTTGCTCTGGCCAGTCTGTGTTTGTCATCGGCTTGGACTGCTGGGGCGGGGTTCAGGGCCCTGTGGGCTAGCCCCATGGTGTCTGGAGACTGCGCTGCTCTTGTTTGCCCATAGGTTTCCTTTCAGGATGCTACGTTAGTTCAGCTTTTTGAGCTTTGGGCAGTGGATGCGAAGCTTTTGGTAGCTTTTTTTTTATCCATTCAAAATCTTGATTTCCGGCGTGCTGTCCTGGTTGCTTCCATTTCATGGCTCGACTCCTGGTCAGGGTTCCGCGTCCTCCATTGTATTTCTGCCTCCTGCTTCTATGGTTCCTGGGTGTCTGCCAGTTGTGACTGTCCTGGAGGGGGCCAGACTCCGCATTTCCGGGGTCATTTGTTCCAGCTGATTCCGACCTGTGGTATCGTTCATCAGACAGAGTTGTCATATTGGATCCCCTAGTTCTGCCACTGGTTGGGTTTCGGGCATCCTCATTTTCATTAGGCCTCACTGCTGTTATCAGAGGTGGTGGTGCTGCTCCGCTCATCAGCAATCGTTGGAGTGCCTCTTGCATTAGAGATCTGGGGTGTCTCTCCGTTTTTTTCTTTTTCTGTGCACCTGATGGTTCCCTCCGGGTATTTTTGAGCTTCGGGGTTCTTCCCAGATTGCTGTGCATGGTGCATCTTCGAAAGGCCACTTTGCAGTCAGTCATTCCTCTGGGCCTGGGGGCAAATTTGGCCATCTTGGCTTGCCAAGCCAGCCAATCATTCTGCGTGTCGCTCTATATACTGTTTTCCCACTTCCAGCAGTAGCTTTTTGGTCTGTCATCTGCTCCTCGCCCCTTCTCTGAGGTTTTGGCTGTGGCTGTTTGGCTGCTTCAGGTGTTCTCAGTGTTGCCAGTCCTGGCCAGTTGTTTGGCTTGTGCTTCTGCTTTTCCTCAGCTTTTCTTGGGCAGTTGGATTTTGGGCTGCTCCTTGCCCCATTTTACCTGGCCCGGTTTCGGTTTCTTGGAGTGTTATTTGATTTTTGGGAGGGGCCGTCCCTGCACTTACTGCAGGGACTCGGGGAGTTCTCTTGTTCCCGGTGTCAGCTCCACCTCTGGGTTGGTTGGGGGTCCAGGGATTGATAGCATCCACCTCTGCAGTTGTTCTTTGGGCTCGTTTCCATCTGCCCTCTTTCTTCCTTTTTTCTATTGTTCTATTGGGATCCCCTCCCTTGTGGTTTAGTCTTCCCAATACCCTTCTCCCGCTCTGAGTCAGGATTTTGCTTGGTGTCTGTTCATTCCCACCTTGGCGAGCGGGGGTCAGTTCATCTCCCACCTCCGTTATTGGTTTCCACAGTTACTGGTCTGTTGGGTTGAAGGCTCCTCAGGGGACTGTGGTGGTCCCTATGGGCAAGGTTATTCTTCTCTTTTGTAGGAGTTACCTGGACTTTGGGAGGTGGTTCTGGTGTTTCAGACCCAGGTGCGGGGCGATTCAGCTGTTCTCTCCTGGCCATCAGGTGGGGCTCGATGCTCTTTGGGTGTACAGGGGGTACGTGGTGCGCCCCTCTTCCTTTTCTGGCGTCCCTGATTTGTTCCTAGGGGAAGCTGCCTCTGCTGGCATTGGGTGCTTTTTCCATTCAGGTTTACCTGTGTTCTCATGCCGGCTGCTTGTACTGCTGTCTACCCTTCTCTGTCCTGGCCACTCTGGCTAGGTCCTCTTCAGGGCTTTATATCTCCTGTTTGGGGGTTCAGTGGATGGGTATCTTTGCCTCTCCCCCTTTGCCCTGTTTCCAGGATTCTTTTCAGAGGTGGTTTGTCCTCTGTCTTGGTTCCCTTCCTTTTCCCTCATCCGGGGATGCAGCTGTTATATGGGGCGACGCTGGTGTCAATGTTTTTTGTTGGCCTTCCTTTTGGACTCATCGTTTTTTTTTCCTTTGTTGCTCCTGTTGTCTATGGGGACCGTTGTTGGATTCCTGGGGATCTCGTCCCTGCTTTGGTTTCCTGTGTTGTCTTTCCCCCTTCTCAGTCCATTGCATTTGGCGGCTTGGATCTTGAGCGTGTCACATTGGAGTCATTGGGGCATTCTTCTCTGTTGGCACCAAGTGTTCAGTGGTTCCATAAAGATTCTACTCTTGCATCTCCTGCTGCAACAGGGGTTCCTTTTGTGCTGTGGTCTGTGGTTCACAGGGTGGATCTGGTTGCAGGGGTTCTGGTTCTGCCTCTTGAGTTTTGGGGGCTGTTCTTGTTGCCTCTCCATCTTGGCTCCTCTGTGGACTGCTTTTGTGCCTATCGGGGCTCTGGCTCTCCTCTGGATGGTTTGCCTCTTTGGTGGGGCATTTGTTCTGGGGTCTTGACTTAGTTGCTCATTTCTCCATTTCTTGTTTCATCCTGGGACTTGCCTCCTGTTCTTCAGGATCTCCATTTTTTCTCTTTTTGCCTTTTCCTTGTGGTGGTCTTTCTGCCGTTGTCTGCTTCTTAGCTTTCTGTTGGCCCTTCCTTGGGTTCGGGGTTTGAGGGAGTTTGTGGCTTTACTGCTGTTTTGTCCCTCTTTATGGCTTCTACCTTGTAAGTTAGTTCTGATGTTGGATCCGGCCTTTGTTCTTCAAGTTGCTTGGCAGTCCTTTCTGACAGAAGCTTCTTCCTGTTTTTCCTGGTGGGAGTGTTGGTCAGGGCCTCTCCTCTTTGGTTTGTCAGACAGCTCTTCTGCTCTGTTTGCTGTGCACTTCGGATTTTGCTTTTTTCCTGTTCTGTGTGCCTCTTCTGGCTGGGTTTGCTCGAGGGTCCGGGTAGCCCCTTCTCCTCTCGGTGAAGGGGTAGGACTGGAATGTTGTCAGTCTTCTGGATCCTTGGGTCTGGCTCCTCCTGTCCAGGTTTGGTGGCACTCTCTCTGATCTTTTTCCCCTTCCTGGGCTGTACTGCAGGAGTTTTCTCTCCAGGGGATCTGTCGGTCGGCCTCTTGGCTGGCGCCTCACAATTTTGTTTGGCATTTTTGGCTAGAGGTGGAGGTGTTGCATGCTTTGATGGCTACTTTTGCTGTGGGTATTGTGTCTTCAAAAAGATCATGAGCTTGTTTCTTTCAGTTGGGTTACCTACTGGCTATGTCCAGCTTCTTTTTTGTTTTGGGCTTGTTAGGTCCTCATATTGTAATGAGTGAGGCGAGGAGGACCTATGAGGAGGTATTGTCCCATTACTTACTGGCAATCTTCATTACCCCAATTAATGTCCTTCTTGTTCCAGTCACGTCCCCTCCCCGAATGAAAATTTCATATATAAAAGGTACAAATAGAAAGGACTATGCCCTCTTTGCACTTTTAATAACAGGGAGTTGGACATTTCAGGGTCCTTCACAAATGCATGTAAGATTACATAAAAGAGTACTCCTGTAGTACTACGCCCCATACTCATAAATGCTTTTGTGAATCAGCCCATCTTGGCCTATCTTTTTTTACCCACTTTATTTTATTTTGTTATATATGACGTAGGTAAGAAGGAATAAACCATGTACATGGCCATTTACCATGCATTAATATCATGATCACACTTCTCTGTGAAGTAGTTCACATACTTTTCTCGTGCATGTTTACTGCTTCATCTGCGGATGACTGATGTTCAGAGTCTGAGGTTAATTCATTAAGACCAGCTTTGCGCACAAATTCCGGGACTCTTCCTGGGTCATGTCTGTCACCTCTCACATGTTTCATAAAATGTCTTGAAAGGGAGACACACAGTTTCGAATGTATCCATTCTGTCTTGAATCATTGTGGTTAATCTTTCAAGTGCATACCTGGAAACATGGAATGGTGGAGTTATAGGTTGTTTCCATAATTGGGATAATGCTAACCTAGCCGCTACCAAGAGGTGAGTAATAAGTTTGCCTTAGCCGTGGTTAGAGAATATTTGCTATGTTCACCTACATCACCAAGCAATAGCTCAGCGGTTGCAGTGGTAAGGGTACCCCTAGTTTTAATCGGATCTTGGACAGAATTTCCTTCCAAAAGCATTGAATTGAAGGGCACGACCACCAAATGTGTAGAAATGTGCCTTGACCCCCACAGGTTTTCCAACATATGTCTGGACTACCGAACAATGTATGAAGTCGTGTCGGGTCAGGTACCAGCCGGTGAGGAGTTTGTGCAAGTTTTCTTTGTGTGTGGTGCCCATTGAGGACTTCATGGCTCTTTGCCAAGTTCCTCTAGCTCCCATCCTAGATCTTTTTCCCAACGAGAAGCATAGCTATGTGTGGCCTTAGGGCCTAAGTCTGACTGCGCTGTCTACAACCATGTGATCCCTCTTTTCAATGACATTTTGCATGGAAGATTGTTTCTAAGGGTGTCTTTGCATGACTGATGTTACAGTGAATTCTCCTAGATTCAACCCAGTGTAAAAGTTGTGTGAGCCTGTAGTCGTCCTCCTGGCCCAATTGGAATTCCTCCTGGAGTTCTTCCTGGGATTTTAAGAGCGTGTTAGAAAATAACTCAAGTAGAGTTGTAGGGGCCTGATTGTTCCAGAGTTGCAAATCTGAGTCATGGACTCCTGGGGAAAATCAGGGTTGCTTGGTATTGGCAACATAGGGGACGGGAATGAGGTAGCACAAATTTTGTGTTTATTCTGAACCCAGGTACCTAATAGGATCTGTGGGACAGTGAGCATATGGGTTTTCTCTTTGTGGACTCGGTGCCGCAACCATAGAAGGTTTCACATGAGGATTCGTTAGAAGTGTTGTTCAACCTGTACTCAACCCTTGTTATCAAGGTTATGGTTCCACTCTAGGACAGGGCGAATTTGAGCCACTTGGAGATATGAGCGCATGTTCAGGAAGCTTAATCCTCCTTCAGTTGTGGTTTGATATAGGGTTGCTCTAGCAATTCTGGGGGTGCAGTTCTGCAATGCAATGATGAGTTGGGATTAGCTGAGTCCCCATGCCTCAGGATTTGGAATCCTTTAAAGTGAAGCCCGCAACTTGTGCAAGGCTAACTAGTTCTTGTTTCAGGGCTGGAAGGGAGGATTTTGGGCCCATTAACAAACATAGGACATTGTTAGCATAGAGAGGGAAGTTTTGTTCCCACAGTAACTCCCTTTATTTGTGGAATATTTTGTACTCTTTGGATAAAGGGCTTCATGGTAAGCGAGATGGAGGAGTAGCGGGCTGTGTGGGAATAGTCTCTGTTAACCTTGATCTTCGTTACTGGGCATTGGTAGTTTGCGAGAATCAGTCACTTCATTGAACGGCCTAGGAGGATTTTATCTAGAATTTTGGTGATGTTAGGCTAATTAACCCTATTGAAAGCCTTCTTCGCGTCTAATAAAAGGAGAGTAATCAGTGTTTGAGTGCTTTCCTCTATCTCTATAAATGAAAATGCTAATCGGATATTGTTACCGGTGTAGTGGTTTCGTGGAACCCAATTTGTTGGGGAGAGCTAAGGCTCAGCCTTACCAAATGAAAGCTAGACACCGGTATTGAGGTGAAGATCTTCACATCGGTATTAATTACGACAATACGGCGCTATGATTGGCATTTGATTGGATCCTTGCCCGGTTTTATTAGGAGTGTAATTTTGTGCCATTGGTTAGAAACTCATTGAACGTATTAGTTAGTGGTTCCACTAGAGTGTTATTAAAGCTTTATAGAATAAGGCTGGAAAGCTGTCCGGGTCCAGTGTTTTCGCCCTGGTATTCGCGTTATGGCTGCTCAGACTTCTGTGACTGCAATCTTGTATTTTAAAAGGAGGAGATCATCCCTATTCATGTTGGGCTCATAAGTGTTGAGATAAGAGTCTTACTGTTCCAGGGAAAGGGCCTAGTCTTTTAGGAGGGACTCATAGTAAGAAGTAAAATATTTGAGTATATCTGGAGTGGATGTGTGAGTCATGCCTTATGCCCCTGATTTTATTGATGTGGTTTCGCATGCAGTACTAGCAAACTTTGGGCTAGTAATCAGTCCTCTTTGTCCCCCTTTTCATAGTACCACTATTGGATATTCAGAAATTTCTTGGCTGCATCTTTCATTAATAATTGCTTGAGTTCCCTTCTTGATTTGCGCAGGTATCTCTGTGTGCAGAAGGAAGTGTTGCCTTTGCGTAGGGACACTAACCTATGCAGCTCATCCTTCTGTTTCTTCCGCTTTCCCAGCCGCTCAAAGGGTAACTGGTGAACTGAGTTCCCCCGATGACAGCTTTTTGTATAGAGTGGTCAAGCATTAAGATGGCTTTATTCATATCCTGCTGCCATGTCGCTGTGCCTTTGCGGAATTCTGGCAGAAGTTCTTAGATATCCACTTTAGTCCTTGGAGCTTGTATGATGGCATTTGGAGCTCCCCCCTCCCCCCGGTGCATCAGGGCTCTGGTGCTTGTCCAATTTGTGGGGTTGCCTCATATCTTTCATGGAGGATGTCTTTGCCTTCTTGCTTTTCACTGTAGCCATGGTTAGCACCCCGTTGCTCAATATGTGCACTGCGTAGGAACTGCTAATGGGTCAGGAACTCAGGTCTGTTTAAGGTGTCGCAATTGCCTCCTCAGGCAGCTGGGTATGGTGGGAGGTGCCATGTCCCAGTGTTAGAATGCCACTCCGCAATTGTGGTCAATCAAGTCAGTCAGGAACTTGCCCAGCGAAGAGTGTGGTTTGGTAAAATGCAGTGATCCCCAGGGGGTGGCGGTGTTGAGGCTAGTCAGACCTCGAAACTGGGGGACCGGCCTTTAGGTGGCTTGGGAAGTGTGTCTCCCAGTACGGTGGTGATATTTGAGGAGCACCACAAAGGGCCTTGCAGACAGTTCACAAGTGACTTCGGCCCACCCCAGTGCTACGGAAGCAGATGCAGTGCTCTGTACTAGTGGACCCCTTGGGAGCGGGAAGTCAATATATGCGGAGAAAGTGGCGCCTCAGTGGAACATCTTAAATGCAGATTGGAGCCTTCAGGCCAGGCGAGGATTAGAGAAGGATCGAAAATTTGATTCACCGATCGGCAATCACTGCATGTGCGACTAAGGCTGCGGTTCAGCCATCCCAGCTGCGTACTTACTGTTGCCCACCTCGTCAGCGATGAGGGGTGATGTTAGCTGCTTGTGAGAGCTCCATGCACTCTCACATGGCTTCGTGGTTCAGGATGTGTGTGGTGGCCATCTGTCACTGACACTGTCGGACTCCCCAGAATCACCATTACTGGCCAAGGTGGGAGCTCAGATAGCTGGGCTCAGGCATCTTCCTGTGTCTGCGCTCTGGTCACGTCCCACCCAGTTCTGTCTTTGAATACCTTGTTGTAAACCTCTGCTCCACCCCTCACCATTGTTGGCAACCTAAATCTTAATGTGATCAAAAAGAAATAACACATCCTACCTTCTGAACTTCTCTTGGGCTACTCACTGACCAACATCTAGTGGTGCACAAATAAACCCTTCTTAACTAATACTAATATCAGGTACATAATCCTGTTCCTTTTCACTGTCATCCAATTATCTTCCTACTGAAGTTTGATGTTCATGACTATAAATATCCCCTCCTCAATCACTACCTTCACCCAACTTCTCTTTGCAGGAAGAAATTACTCATCTACCTCCAGAACGTCCGGTAACCTTTTGGTATGGGAAGTCATAAAATGTATTGCCTTAAATTTTGGTAGTCTAAATGATTCAGTCCCTAAAATTCCAGGAATAAATTATAGCAATTACAAAAAATGAAAGTTACAGTAAGATGAGGTTCCAAATGATTTTAATGTCTTCAATCCTGAAATCAAAATCAAAGGCAGTTCACTTGTTGAGTTTTTTTAAGAGTTCTGGTCTGGACACATCAAATGGAGTAGGAAAACATTAAAGTGGAAGAAGCTGAAAATGGGCCTGTTTTAGGATTGCTCTGATGCCTCAAATCTGGAAGTCATATTTTACACACAGTGTTCTCTTTGTAGGTCAACTGAAGCATATTTGCTCACCCTGACCTAATTCTTCTTCTTATGATATATTTAAAAGGCCTTTCCAATCTATGTTGACTGTCCCTATGTTCATTATACATTCACGGCAAGTATTCCATATCCTTAACTCTGGACAACTACATTCCCTGGACAGTCATCCCAAGAATTCCCCATTCACAACCCTTTATGACCCCTACAATCCATGCCAAAAAGATAGTGATGCACTCACTGCTACGTAAATGCAGGCAACCCGACACACCTCGCATTTTAATTACTATAAAACCGGTTCTCAAAACGTCAGGTTAGCACTCAATGATGCTAAAGCCTCATACTGACAGTCATCACCCCCTAAAAACCCATGCCTTGACCTTGACCACAAGCTCTTTTCCGCCCAACCCAACCCTCCACTCCACAATTAATCAATCATTGCTGTAAGCCTTTCACTTTACCTGCTTCTTCTTATCCCAATTATAGATGGTGCATTTCATTGCTTCAGTGCTTCTTGTATGCACCACATATCTTTAAATTCTTTACTTCTAATAGTACTACTTTATTTCTTTTACTTCTCCAAGTTTTACTTTGTTTAGTCCTTGCTTCTGTTTTTTTAAACCTCATTCCCCCAGTGTCTCCTTTTCCATTACCCATTTTATTTCTTTGGTCTTTTTTGATTCCTCCATTTTTCATTTTGAAGGTAAACACTTTTCACCATTTTCTCCAGTCTCTTTTTATTTTATTATTTACATTTTTCTTTGAGAGTGAACCCCCTGTGCCTTCCTTTCTCATTCTGCCTTCCCTCATATTTTTCCCAGTTATTTTTTGTTTTTCCTATGCTTTCTCTAATGTTCTAGCTTTTAGTTTTTGGTAGAATGTTTTAATACTTTGAATTGTTTTTGAGAAGTTAAAATGTATACTGTGTACGAGTGCTGTAGTATGACATGCTACTTACTGCTCACCCCCACTTGTCTGCCCCCCCTTTTCACAGCTTACATTTCTCCATTAACTCAACGATCCCTGCTGAGCTCATCTGTTCTGAAGATGGTTGTATGTGATCTTGACGAGAATTCAACATGTAGAAAATGGTCTGAGGAATGTATTTTGTCAAACCATGGCTTCGCCACGTTGACGAACCCAACCTGCTAAAAGCCATTCTTAAAGAAACTTTTATTTCTTCATGTTTGAGATTTCGTTTCTAGCTTTTAAAGGCCCCCCTTAACAACATCCCTTGATGCTTTCAAGACCCTTGCCCCTGCTTTCCATGCCCCTTGTAATACTTCCCCTCCCACTGCAGTGTGTTTTTCAACCTCCTTACTTCCTCTACCACTTTACTCCTGTTATCTACATACTCCTTACTCTTCCTAATAAACTCACTTTTTACATATTCCTTACTCTCCTTCCTACTTTGTTCTCTTTTTTGACAAAAACTACTCCCACTCCATTTTTCAAGTCTTTTACTTCTCCTCCAGCCTTACTCCTGTGTTTTTACAAACCCCTTACTCCCACTCCCGCTTTACTCCATTTATTTTTCTTGTCCCACTTTACTCCCCTTCCTGCTTTACTCCCATTGTTTTACCTCTGATCGTTGATCGTTTTTCAGGTCGAGCCTAGCGTTGCAGCGCATGCGAGGCATGCTGTATTGAACATGGCGTGGAAGCTCCATGTAAGCTCCGCCCACTCTCCGCCCATATTTTGTATTGGCTTAGGTCCTAAATGCTGCCTTCCCATTGGTTTTAGGATTGTTAGTCCCTCCTCCTGACGGCCATGTTGTCATTTGTATCCTTCCATGGCTACTGGCCCCTTTACTTTCAACACTATTTTGTTCCTGTGCCTCCCCCCGTCCCCTCCCGCAGTCTGTGACTTCTCGGCCCAACGCCAGCCCCCCCCCGCACTCCCGTTCCTGCCTTTTTGCCCGCCCGCACTCCTGTTTCAAATGCAATAGGTCTCGCGTAAATGCGAGTCCGATTGCATTGCAAAGGCTTGTTTTTAAAGTAGTTCGTGCTGAGGAGGAGTAGAGAGCTGGCACAGGATGGTAGAGTGCCTGTGCAGAAGCCAAAGTCAGCCACTCAACCAAACGATTCCCTATTGGGTACATAACCGTTTATAAGCAAAATGTAATTAGAGAATACTCGCTTATAACGAAAAAGAACGTGTTGTAATTGAGCCCACTCTATGATACTTCCAAATGTTATTTTCTTTTCATATCCAAATCTTACTGCATTTTTTCACAAAAAAAGATTGTTCTCCATTTTAGAAACGTATGAGTAATATGTCAAACAGGTTTCGAAATGTTACCACCTCAACTTAATGAAAGAACGCTCTATTGTAAGATGGCAGCTGCGTGTTTGCTTTGTCTGGTCAAAGAGAATCGCCATCTTTCAGTTTCGGTGGCGCAATGTGGAGTGACGCGAAGAGCTGGTAGGAGGGCGGGGCTGGCGATCCAGTCCCCGGTGCTGTCAGCTGTGAATTTGGTGCATCTCTTGGCTGTAATTCCGCGATCGGTCTCTGAGACTTAGTCGAGCACCTGCCATGGCGGCTCAGAAGATCAACGAGGCACTAGAGCACTTCTCCAAAGCAGAGAAATGGTAGCTTGATTATAAATGCAATTTTAAAAAATAATCTTCTGATAAATCGTTAACTCCTGACTGCTGTTCCCCTATTTTATATGGACTGTTGTAGAGCCCCCGTTCCCACCCGTGGCGGTTTGGATAATGTTTTGTAGATCCTTCCTAATCCCCGCCATGACCCCTTGTGGCTTGTTTGCCTGGGATTATACTGTTTATGCGTACAGTACTGGGCGATTGATCGTTGTATTTCCAAGATCGTTCTGTGTGCTTCCATTTTTTACAAAGATTTAAATTTTTTGTAATTTTAATATGCAGTGATTTCATTCATGGGTAGCATCTGCCTTATTTTCGAAGTTCGTTAATTTCGCAATTCTTTCCCCATGCGTATAGTCCACTCCATGTTTACTTCTAGTCACGCTTTTCTTTTCAGGCAAAAATGATAATGCTGCTTTGAAGGGCAGTATATTCCGATGTGTGAGCTTGCATTTGTTAAACACTTTGTCATTTCATTGGCCTCGTGATTGACTGATCGATGTATCGTTCCGCCTCCTGTGGAGTGCTTGCATCGCAGTGTATTGGGGGAAAAATTTACATTTCAAAAGTCCATCAAATCACCATACATTAATTTGCTTATCTCATATGTGCACCTTACACAGAAACCAATATTTTTATTGTTTGCTTTTTCACTGCTGCAAGCTTGTTTTCTCATGCATTTGCTGACTGTGGCTTTAGGTAGCAGTTGTTGAGCGTCTCTCGGAGACGCCGTAATGTGCATACGAGTGTACACAGCTGCTTTAAACAAGCATTGGCATAGCCAATAGGTCTCGCTTTTGGGCCCTTATAAGTGTTTAGGCAGAGCTATTGACTTTGCCAATGTGTTTGATTGCTGCAAAAGTAAAGAAATAGAAAAAAACATCTATTTCTTTACTTTTGCAGCAATCGCGGCACCGACGCTTTACTTTTAACATGGTTAAAGGTAAAGCGCAGGTGCCGCGATTATAGCAAAAGTAAAGAAATAGATGTTTTTTTCTATTTCTTTACTTTTGCAGCAATCGCGGCACCGGCGCTTTATTTAAACCATGTTAAAGTAGCGCGGGTGCAGCGATTGAGCAAAAGTAAAGAAATAGAAAAAACATCTATTTCTTTACTTTTGCTATAATCACGGCACCGGCGCTTTACTTTTAACATGGTTCCAGCGGGAGGAGCTGGATCGCGTTAGCAGTAAAGCGTGGTGCCGTGATTGAGCAAAAGTAAAGAAATAGAAAAACATCTATTTCTTTACTTTTGCTATAATCGCGGCACCGGCGCTTTACTTTTAACATGGTTCCAGCGGAGGAGTTGGACGCGCGTAGCAGTAAAGCGGATGCAGCGATTGAGCAAAAGTAAAGAAATAGAAAAACATCTATTTCTTTACTTTTGCTATAATCGCGGCACCGGCGCTTTACTTTTAACATGGTTCCAGCGGGAGGAGCTGGACTCGCTCTGTGGTGGGGGAGGGGCGTGCGTTGAGGCATGGGAGAGCGAAACAAATGCCAGATGGCGGCTGCGCGCGTGCACGCGCGCGTAACCGCACGCTGGTGGCCGGAAAAAGCCTCTTTGATAGCACTTTCAAAAGCACCTTACTAAATGTCTCGCAGAGCAGCGCATGCGCGCTGGCTCAGCGAGACCTAAAAAGGGGCAATGGTGCCATTGGCCCTAGTGCATGCACTCAAAATGTCCCAACTATTTCCTCGTTTTAAAGTAAAAAAGCATCTAAACTTTTTTTCTGGTTGAGGAAGAGCACATTTTCAATGTAAACAATACACAATAAAGTCCACAAAGCGAGGTTTGATATTCTTTCTTTACTCTTGGTTAAAGAAGCAACAAAAACAGTCAACGCATCTCGTTCCTTCTAACTGTGGAACTTCTTCGGGTGAGAGAATGTTTTTGTTCATCACATTGAACTGCTGATGCACTAATTCCTTGTCCGTATGTGTTTTTACATGCAGTCACAAGGCAATCAGCTCCACACTTCATGTACAATTTGGTTGCAATGGGCACCTCTGACCTGGCAGCATGGCACCACTGATAGCTATGTCCATTTTCCTCTCACAAAGACAATGTGACAGACCGTGTCTAAGCTCTCTCGCGAAAACCCTACTCTGCACACAGTATGTACACAATGACCGTGCTTTCAGCCCCTCAAAACCAAACATGGGGCCTCCCTTGAGCACTTACAACCACCGTACTTTGCACACAGACAACTACGCACAATTCCTGCTGTCATAGAGACAGTATTCCAGATGCACTCTTCTGCTGTCTCCATGCCCAGACCCTAGAGTCTCTCAATTCCACAGGTTTTTTTCACATGACACACGTGCACACAACTTTATCATATTTGCATGAAATAGCACGGAAGCCCATCATTGGGTGTGCGGCCTTTCACCAGTGCACCTGAAGTAGCAGTAGATGTTTCAGCACCCAGGATAATGTGCTGCATGGCTAAATACCTATAAGGTCCAAATGGCGAGACCTATTGGCTATGCCAATGCTTGTTTTACAAACCCCTTACTTCCACTCCAGCTTTATTCCTTTTTTAGAGACCCCCTCACCTCACCTCTCCACCTCCTTTTCCATTCTTACCTCTTTGGCACACTATCCTCTTAGTTCTCTACATTTACGTTTTACACGAAAGCATTATATTTTGGTAGAAAAGGTATTTCATCAATTTACATTTTCCCTAAAATGACGTTTTCAGCGTTTTTTGCTCAGACTGACTTTCTTCATTTTAGGAACTGTGAAAATGACTGATTAACTCCCAAGGCTCTCAATGTTTGTTGTTGATCGACTTGCCAGATAGGTCTCCTGTATCAAAGCCACACCAGTGATTTAGTTCACAGAAAATAAACTTGCAATTTTTAAATTAAACAATTCATCAATCTGTAACTTTTAAACTTTGAACCAAACGTATTTACTTACTTAACATACAGAAGGATTGACGTAAAAAGATGAGGATGTTGAAATCGCAAATAAAGTGCTGTGGAAAGAACACTTAAGGTTCGAGTAGGAATTCAGATTTGTACTCTAGGTGGATCATAAACACAGAAATTGTTAAACCTTCTGTCATGCCACTTTATTAAAGTAAACCCTTCACTATGGTAAATTTCACAATTTATTCTTGGCAATTATGAAATGTACTTTAGCTGTGTATATTTGACCAGGACTCTCCTGTTAAAGATTGTAAAAAACGAAAAGAAAGTAAATACCGCCTTGTGGTGCCTTGCCTCGGAAAATCTGGAGGGTTTCAAAAGAACATTCCAAGGAAAGTGAAAACAAAAAACACAAATCATACAAAGGAGAGAAAAATATACAAGCAGTACTAGTAAAGTAATACTTGTTGTGATACACACGGAGATAATGTGCTATGTGATCTGCTGTCTGTTCATGACGTTCCTACTTATTGCTGCAGATAATGGGGCACATATTTATGAGAAAAAGTCGGAGCTCGAAGCTGTGCCAAATTTGGCAGCGCAGCTCTCCAACATTTTCAAAACGCAGGGATGCGCCGTATTCACAAGAAAACGACACACCCCTGTTTTTTCCCTAGCGCTGGCGCTAAATTTAGCTACCTAGTGCCAACGCAGGCACCCTTGCACCATAGTGCAAATGTGCCTGTGTTGCAGGGAATGATTGTTTACGTACAGGAAGGAATACGTTCCTGCACATAAACAATCACCAATGGCGATTTGTAACTTCTATGTGTGCTGCAGAACATATAGAAGTAGCGAATCATTATTATTTAATGATTGTTTATGTGCCGGAAGGGACACCTGCACATAAACAATCATTAATGGCATTTTGCTCTTTCTCAAAAAAGTGGCTTATCACCGCTTTGTAAATATGGACAAGGGCATATCAGCACCAGAACCAGGGCCGGACTGGCTACCGGGCGTTTTGGAGGGCTGATTTCGTTGATGGGGACCTGCGTGTGCTTAAAACCATTCGTTTTGCTTTGTTTATTTAGAAGCACACGCAGGTCCCCATCAACGAAATCAGCCCCCACCGCAGTGAAATCAGCCCCCAGCTTGGCAGCACACCAAAACGCCCGGTAGCCAGTCCGGCCCTGACCAGAACGTTGCTAAAAATGACTTTCTGGTGGAGATATCCCCTTGTAAATATGCCCCGATGTTTCTTATGACCTGCTGGAAATTAGAAGCTAATAATGTGTACAGTACGCTGAAACTTGTTTTCTGCAGGGTCGGATGGGGAGTCCAAACTGCACTGAGCAATCAAACATAGTGAGATTTCCCAGCACTCTTTGTTGCTGACCGTGCTCTTGTCAATAGGTCAGCCCCTGGCGGCCAGACTCTTGGCTTTGGCAATACTTATCTTGTTTTGCCATAGTTGTTTAAACCTTTATTTTTGGTAGAGTTGACAGTCACTTGACAATATAAAAAAATGTAACTAAAAGTAAAAGTTTTTTTTCAGAAAGCACACATTGCCATAATAGTCCATAAGACTAAGGGGAACTACTTTGTGTACCAAAGCGCTCTTTGTGAAAGAGCAGAATGCCATCACTCACAGTGTAGTTAGCCAGTGGCTGAAGTGGGCTGACCCAGTGGGCTGACCCATTGCCCCATGCTATAAGAAAAGGTCTGGCTGACAGCCCCTATATGTATTTACATATACCCTTACTAAAATGAAAAGGATCCTTGTTTACGCCAGAAGTAAAAATGCGATTAAATAATTAATTACACAGTATAATCTTCTATGTATATTGAACATAAAAGCTAGAGGTTTAACAGATAATTCTCAAACTAAACTGATTAAATGTTCCAATTTCCTGAAGAAAATCACATATCTGTCTATAAGAATATAAGAAAATAGCAGATACTAACAGTGAATGCAACAGAGATAAATATGTGTCTCTCTGAAGCTTGGATGTTGGGCCAAGGCTCCTCTAGGGCCACGGTGGGGTGGTTGGGGTTTATTCTAGAGGATAGTGATGGGCATTGTTGGTCCCCTAAACGATCCTACCATTTGTGGGGGCAAGTAAATACTTGCTGTGGTGAATGTTACCAGGTATCCTGAAAACTACCCCTAAGGAGCACACATTAGTCATGGTAGACTGTGCACTGCTGGGGATCTTTACCCAGGTAGGTTTCTCTAAATAACACATTTTAGAAGGTGGAACCAATGTAATGTATTCCTTTATTTGGCATACTTATATGGTACACAGAAGGTAAAAGAGCAACAAAGTGCTTTACTAATATTGGCAGAACATAAAAACAAAGGCACTACTGTTGAACACACAAAAGTCCAAATTTAAAATGTAAAACACAAATCAGCATGATTAGAACAAAACTATGTATACAATAATAAAAGAGACATCAAACAGTGATCAGCTGCTCCATATATTATAAAGAGTAATTAAGACAAAGTGGAACAAACAGGAGCACTCCATGTGTACTCTATTAAACAGCCAAAAAATGTCAACGAAGAGGTCAAGTACCTAAAGGAAGGATGGAAGAAAATTATATTTGAGAAGGAATTGTATTAATTCTTTTTGAATGCAGGTGGAAAAAGTAGTAGTACAGATGGCAACTAAAGTAGAGTTCTAGACTCAGGGTGCACAACGACAGAAGAACTGGTTGAAGGTACATTACTAACATAACTGTGCTGAGAATGGAGCCTAGAACTTACCAAAGGCCCTGTGTGTGCCAAAGTGGAAGAAGCGCAACCCACATTGAAAGGCAGCAGGTTCGGAGACGCTGTGCTTGGCATCCTGCTGAGCAGTTGTGCTGCCTCAACCACCCTTGTGTGTCCATGCTAATGCCTGACCAGAGGAGCGTTCTCCGACCTAGTCAGAATACCGGGCATGGAACCGAGGCGGTGGGACTGTGCATTGCAGCCCTGGTCATGAGTTGTCAAACTCGGGCTTCTTCTTCATCTGTCTGGTGAAGATCATGATTTCCACAAGCCATATAACCAGGCCTTACGAAGATGGTGGGTTGCCCATAGAATGTTAACAGAATCTCTCAATCAATATGGGAAAGAGTTCTTTCTGTGACATCAGTTCCTGGTAATACCATATATAAAGAGTAATTTCCAAGTGCTGGATATGTTGCAATGTATTGTTTCCCTTGTTTTTCATCACACTCTTTGCCCCCTTGCTACTATTATGTCACTGATTTTTGCTTCTAGTTAATCTGACCTTCTTCTACACTTCTACGTGTGGATTCTGCTTGGCTATTTTCTCCTTACTGATTTCAGGAGGAGTTTGGTGAGTTGCTCATTTCTCGAATACTGATTTCCATCTTCAATCAAGTGTGATAAGATTGCCAAGAATGTTTTCCCCCTTTCTGGGGTTTTTCTCCTCAGTGGATGCCATTAACTTCACTCCTTTCACGTATACTGTTCTGCACATGGTGGCCTAATCTCTACTGGGTGGGGTCACACTTTCCTAAGGCAATAAAAAGGTGACTCAACAAACCTTATCATTCAGTCCTTGACAGTTAGTTTTTGAAAACAGGGAATCCCTGAAAGACGGTGCCTGACCTGACGCCAGTGGGGCAGATATAAAAACCACAAGTCAGTGACCTTTTCGGAGTCCTTCAAATACCTCACCTGACGACTCCGATGCTGGTGAGGGCACTAGTTCAACTTCAGACGCTAATAGACCTCCTCCCCAACCAGCCCGTTTTTAGGCAGAGCCTGCGGCAGGGGGAGAGGAAGGGGGAACTTCCAGTAGTACTACCCAGGGGAATGGCAAACCCACTGGAAATTCTACCAATGGGGACACCCATAATAAACCCCATCAATAGGGACAAGAACAGAAACATCCTGATTTTCATCCTATCGAACCATGTTCTGTCATCCCATGAAATCAATCTCTTGAGTAAGGGTCTGTCTTTTCTCCCCGCAGAATGCAGTGATTTCTTTGGCCTGCACAAAGACTTGCTCAAATTCTTCAGGCGAATCAGACTCTGGCAATATTTTGCTAATAGATCCAATGATCACAATACTAACCGGTTATCCTTCCATTCTCCCTCCACCTTTCACCCACCATCTCCCACCATGCCACCTGAGATCTTGGCTTTTGAGAAATTGGTCCTACTAGAGTTGATGCAAATGAAACAAGACTTTGAATATGTCCCATACAACGTGCCTCTATGTGAAAAAAAAGCTCTTGAATCCCTTAAATCTAACCATGACCTGATCATCAGGTTCACTGATAAGGGTGGCGGAATTGGGATCATGAACACTGACAAGTACAGCACATTAATATTAAAACAACTATCCAACACTGATCACTATTCTCCATTACCACCGGATACCGTACCAGAAATCCAATCACAAATCATTAGGTTCACCAAAATAGCCATGGAGCAATGTATTATTGCAACTAAGAAACATCCCTTTCTTAATAATACCCACCCATGCATCTGGTGATTTATGTCTCACTAAAAATACATAAAAACATGGTGAACGCCCCTGGACAGCCAATTGATTCCCGGTGTAGTTCAGTTTTTGAACCCTTGTGCAAATATATAGATTCCATAATCAAGGAATCTGTTTGTCTCACAAGTACTTTCTTAAAGGTAAAGAAATAGAGGTCTAGAGGGAGACATATTCTTCTACGTCTCACAAGTACTTTCATCAGGGATAATAGGGACTTAGGGGCCGATTCCGATTCGTGTCGGTAATTTCTCCGACCGAGCCGGCCTCGGAGAGATTTCCGACCGAATCGGACCCGTGCAGTCCGACCGAACGAGTCCGATGCATTCGTATGCCACCGGACACGAGTCGGTCGGACTCCCATTGAACTCAATG
The DNA here is from genome assembly GCA_963921515.1 of Calotriton arnoldi. Lineage (NCBI taxonomy): Eukaryota > Metazoa > Chordata > Amphibia > Caudata > Salamandridae > Calotriton > Calotriton arnoldi. The sequence continues at coordinate 567,469 of CAWUFW010008535.1, forward strand.
GGAGCCGGTCGTACAACGCGTACGCGGGCTCCCATTGCCTCAATGGGTGCGAGGCAGACAAGGGCGCCCCTACAGCGAGTACGCCGCGAGCGCCCGCGGCGTACACGCACAGGTAGGGGGACCCATGGGTCCCCCCTGTGTGCGCCTCGCACGGGTACGCGTACAGGGGGTCCGACACGGACCCCCAAAGTACGGCTCCGACAGCGAGTTCGAGTCGGACGGCGCGAGTCGGTCGGAGCGGTCGAGGTGCGCATCGTACTTACCCGGCCGGAAAACGTCTCCATTGCGCGGTGCGAATCGGGTCCGAGCAAGTCGGTCGGAGCGGTACGATCCGGGAACCAGTCGGTCGGAGCGGTCGGGTCGCCCGGACGAGTCGGTCGGCGAATACGCATCGTACTCGCTCGCCCGGACGCGCGTACGACTCGGTCGGAAAATAGGGCTCCGGATCGGATCCGGTAAAACCGAATCCGATTCGGAGCACTACCGGCCGAGATCGGAATCGGCCCCATAATCTGTCAAATAGAGGACAAAGACTTCAACCCCGATTCAGATATTATGGTGAGACTTGATATTAAATCACTAAACACCAGCATCTCTCAGTTAGAAGGTATTGAAGTCATTCCTAATTTACCTGACTCAAGACCCAAACCCACACGAATCCCACCAGATTTTGTTGTGGTACTTTTACAAAAAGCCCCGAAGCACAACTAGTTTCTCTACAAAGACATGCTGCACCATGCAGGAACTGGGTTGCAAATCTACAGAGGGCACAGCATGTGCCCCCCTGCATGAACCCACAGGTCCAGAGGTACAAGGGGGTTTGTTGCCTCACCGCCATCCTTTTCATGGCGGTCTCACCGCCATGAAAAGGTTGGTGTGAGGCAACTCAAAATATGCTCGGCAGTGCCACTACCGTACCGCCATATATTTGGCCTCAGACCGTTGCAAGACCACCGTGGGACCTTGATCTGCGACAGTCGCAGCGGTTCAGTGGCCGTCCGACACCACGCTTGTAATGTGACGTACTGTGCCGCAGTGTGGTGGTGATCGGACCACCACCGCGACTACGGCGGTCCTATGGACCACCGTATTTGTAATAAGGCCATTAGTGTTATGTATGTATTTATTTGGGACAATAATGTATTGTATGGGTGGGTGTTTAATGTTTTTGTTACAGATTTGTGTTTATGAATGATTTCTTTATTTTTCGGGTTTCCTGGAGCAGTTTTTTTAAACAAATATTGTTTTGTGTTTTTATGGAACCTACAGACTTTGGATTGCTTTGAGGGATTTTGATTGGATTGTTAATATTTTTGCATTTTCTTTAGGGCTTTTTTGTATTTGTTTTCTTAACTTTTTGGTGTATTACAATTTTTTGCTATGTGGATTTGGCGAGAGATCTGCTGGTACAGAACAGTAAGTTTTGTATAGATTTTTTGTTCTGGGCTGGAAATGTTATATTGCATTGTTTATGTTATGTTTATGTTTTTTATATGTGGTATTGTTTGCATTATACGTTGTATTTATTTGATGTTATGGTTTGAATGTTTTTAAGTTGGTTAGTTGGTCAGTATTATGCATATGTTTTATTATTAATAATTTTAATATAGCAGTGATTCATATTTTTTTTATTTTAGATAGTTTTTTACTGATGTTATAAAATAATTATATTATTATTAATAAAAAATATATTTGGCTTGTTGTGTTAGAGTATGTTGTAGTTTTTGATGTTTTCGGTTTGTTAATATTTATTTTAGAGGATAGATTTGGCTATTAGTTCTAAATAGTCTAGTCCTTTGTTATGTATGAAAACGTTGACTTCACTTTGTAGCATGTTGTACATTTACTTAGTTTGTTAAGTTTAGGGACAACTTCAGTAACACATTGTTTTATTCTCAGTTCTTGGTAGCTTTATTCTTTTTGTAATGGTTCTATAAATGTGTATAATGTAGGTTGAGTTCTGCCTAGAGTTGATTGGAAGGTATTATGCCATCCTTCCACTTCATTGTTTGTTTTGGCTTCCTGTGCCAGGGTGCTATCATAGACTATCCACCATGATATCTGGAATTTTGCTTGCCGTCTGTGTCCTTACCGATGCAGTCTGCCAGCCCATGTTTCTTCGAAATTGTCCTCAGGGGACTTAGTTTGTCTTCATGTTGTTGGTAGAAAGGGCTTTCTATTAGTAAGTTATAGTGGTTGACTATCTCTGTGACAGGGTTGTAGGCTAGTGCTCATTTTTTGGACTTTGAAGGCGAATTGGCTGTTAGTGCCATATTCTATGATCATTGTAGATTTTTTGAGGTGTTGCCATATACTTTGATTAAAGTGACAGTAACAGCCTTGTTTGGCTATGTGGGGGTATATCTTTAGTACTGTTTGAATCATAGCTTGTTCAAGGTCTATGATTATTTTCTGGGGGTAGTAGTTATTTGTTTATTGTTTTATATAGTTTAGGAGTTCATAGTAGCTATTGCTTTGTTTATTAGGGAGTAAGCATATATGAAAGGGATATTTGCGTTTTAATATTTACCATGTATGCTGTATATCTGAGTAAATGATATGGGACACATTATGATAGTCCCATCCACTATCCAGGTTTGGCATTGGGTAAGTTTCATTAAGTTCTTTGCAGTGGAGAAGATTAACATACATTTTTCATTATTTTATTGTCATGCAAAATGAAGGGTTCCTTTTTATGTGCAATTGTTAAATGGTCTGGTATTTCTACATCCTGGTATCTTCTAGGAGCAGATAGGTTGTCGCTGGTGGCTTCTCTAGTGCATGTAATTAGATATTTTAAAGTGGAGACAGATGTTAGTTGGCCAGTTATGTGCTCAGGGTATTTGGGTAGTATCTCTTTAGGAATTTTGGTTGTGGTTTCCTGAGTACTAGTGCTTGCCTCTCTTATGTCTTGTGAAATTTCTCTCCCTTCTATTTCTGTAACATTTGGGGGGGGATTGTGCTCTTTACATTAATTACAACATTTTCTTTCGTAGTTGCCCTTCCATAGCATGCATTAGAATAATAGTTAGCACATTTCCAGTTTATAGTTTCTGGCAATGCACATTCTTGGCTGTAGGTGTAGCCTATATAACTTAATAACTTAATAATTCTTTCCTTTTTGTTAAGTGATAAATTCAGTATATCTGTAAGCAGTTTAATCATATAAATACATAGTATTGTTACATTTTGCATGTTAGTTATTAATATATTTAAAAATGCAGTTACTTTTATTTTATTTATGTAAGCCTGACGGATCCTCAGGAACGGCTTGAGTCTCAATGATGTCCACCTTTCGATAGCCCCAACTTTGTAATGCTATAACAGCTCAGAGATTTGAGGTGATCAAACGAGGGAAGGAAAGGGAAAGGGAACAGCGGTTTTCTGGACTGAATCACTCCTACTGATGATTCTCTACAAAGTCATCCACATAATCAGTAGGTACTTGAGTATAGAAGTAACTACTCTCCTTTAAACATGTCTCACCACCCTCTACACCATACACACCAGTGACGTTGGACAGCCTTACATCACAGGGGAAGAGTTGCTTGCGGCCTCTTGTACCCCCTGCTAGGAACAAAAGGTAAAATAACAGAGCATGCATTATCATGCATTCATATCCAGAGCATCTAATATATGCAAGTTCAAAACCCCCACAACTGAAGGTGTTTCTATAATCACACACACTCTGTTGCTTCACAGAGCTCGTTTCCCTTCTAAAAGGAAATATTAGGCAAAAGTCATGGATACTCCATTCACACCACGGAGCTTAATCCCTTTTTAAAGGCAATCCCAGTCATTAGCGCACTGCAATTAGAGGTAGGAAGAGCCTCACAAGAGCGCTTGGAGCCAAATCACCCTTCCTGGTATCCAAGCGCAAGGGGTCGCTCCCAAGGAGAGGTATTTAAATAAGGCAGAAGACGGCAGCACAATGAAACTCAGTGCCTGCCGTAATATACCCACATGGCAGCAAGAGGAACTTGGGAGAATTCCGGTGCAGGGGCACCCTTACCCCTCCTGCCGAGGAATGTGGAGTATATCTTCAGGTAAAATGCTACAAACAGACAAATAATCAGCAGCACAATGGCTGCTAAATCGAGCTTTATAGTCCAGCCCCTTTTGCCGTCATCATGTTGTCAGTTTCCCAGCGTACGAGCTGAGTTTTGCTACACCTCATGGGATTTGTAGTTCCCTGATGGACTTCTGCCCTTTCACACCAGATCGCACTGCCTTTCCACAGCACAGAACAGTCCAGGCTCCCTACGCACCCTTCCAAACTACTGGCCCTGTTCTCTCCACCATGACCCCAACTTCTCTAAGGCACCAGCATATCGGGTAAGTAGCTTATTATGTAGTATGGTCGAAATGCTGACAGTGTTCAGTGAGTTATCTCCCCGTGTGTGTTGGCTGGGTGTGACAATTTACTTACTTGTATGCAGCGGCGGCCGACACAGGTTAGCGCAATGGAGCGGTGCGCAACTTTAGGAAGTTGACAGACAACGGAATAGGCATTATTTATTCATTTAATTATACCTATTCTGTTGTCTGTCGACTTCCCCCCACTCCCAACCCGCTCCGCCCCACTGCCCGACCATGCTTACCTGAGCCGGCCACCAGTGCTTGTATCTTTTGTTGAGATGTTTTGCAGCTTTTCCTTACAGCTTGTTTAAACGTGGAGCAGATGTTTATTTTCTGTTGAAAGAGGAATAAAAGTTAGAGTAAGTTAAAGTGGCATTTTTTTCTAGTTTGTTGAGGTTTAGGAAGTTAGGTTTGTTTTTTGGTGCTGTTCAGGTGAGTTTCTAATTTATTCTTTATGTATAGTTTCTTTATTTTATAATATTGGTGCGATGTTAAAGGTGAGATTTGGTAGCAGCTTGTTAGTTTGGAAGTTGTTTTCTTTTCTTTCAGGTAGTCTGTGTAAAACGGTAAAAGTTATAGAGTATGCTACTATTTGCTTGTTAATTAACAATTTTTTAGCTTAGTAATATTAAATTTTTAGTTTAAATATAAGTATTACTTACTTGGATATGTAGTTGTAAAGATATATATTTTCTTCTTTAATTGTTTGTAGTGAGAATCTGGCAGAATTTCCTTCTCTTGCAGTGTTTTTAATATTTGTGGTAATTATTTGCGTTAATTAGTGTGCCTTTTATATTGTTTGTTTAATTGGTTGAGTACAATTTGAATTTTCTTTTTATCAGTTAAATGTTTGTTTGGTAAAAGCTGATTTATATTTTCTTTTAGTAGTATTATATTAATAGTTGTATTGATTTAAATATGAATTTATTTGTTTTGATATAATATGTTATATTGTTATTTGTACTTAAATGTTTATAGTTCATAATAATGTTTTTGGTGTATTTATTGTATATTTTATAGGTGTACTATTTTTATGGTGTTAATGTTTAATTTCTGGGTGATATAATACATTTTAACTTCATTATAGATGCTTTTTTATAAATTTAGGATTTTTTGAAGAAATTGGTTCATGTAAAAATAGGGTTTTTGGTGTTTTATTGATTTTTTTTATTTTGACGTTAATTTTATAGTCGATATTGTAGTAATGGATATTTTTGACATGGTATATGTTTATTTATAGGGAACGATATTTGTGTTTTGGATGTCTTTATTTTTTGTCATATGTAAAAATCGATATATTTGTTAAAGGTACTTGTGTGCTCGATATTAGTGATTTTCATAGTTACGTATAGGGAGTCGATATTTTTTCTCGATATTTAATTTCTGATATTTGTGTTTCTTGATATTTGCTGGATCGATTTCATGTCACTGATCCCTTTGAAGCATATTTTCCCTCTAGGGTATGACAGAAACTTTATACGGAAGGGGCGAAATGAACAAATCAAAAGTTAAACAACACACATCCACAGGCTATAGAAATCAGACCTAGAGATATCTTGCAAATATAGCAATGCTAATGCTCAATTACATAGAGGTCGCTTGTCCATACAGTAGACTGCTTTAACCAATATTGCATAATCAGGACTCAGTCAAAAATATTAGTAATATCAAAAGAGCTTTACCAATATAAATAATCAAATCCCTCCATGAAAATCATAAAATGACATGGCAGCAAGTTTCCTCTAGTACTAAAGAACCACAAGCAGCAGATAAACTGCCAATCGCAACCTAAATTATTGCTCAAATTTCAGCATTAAACATATTTCAGAAACACAGTTATCACATCCGAAACCATAGCTTGACAGTTTCTGAAAATACTGAAATTTTTCCATGAAAAACAATATTCTCATTTTGGCTAAATAAGCTCAATACCCCGAAGTCCCCCACACATAAGCTTGTCATTTTCATCCAACCACTCTTATATTGCCTTTCCTGTCCATTCATCATCATCATCAAATACCATGGTAATAGTTTTTACCACGTTTATGCCAGAAAGAGCTAGTGATGTCAAGAATGCCCACAGTAATTCAAGGATAGACAGTTGTTATGCCAATTAGAGCCAGAATTTTGCCCTATTGTACAATGAGAGCAAACATGTCTCCAAGAATGCTCACAAATATGTCACTGATGTGCCTTTATTATGCAAGACATAGGGCCTCATTACGAGTTCAGCAGTACCCATGGAGGCTGTCCGACCACCGCCACACTGCGGGCCCGCCTGCAGTATTACAGGTGGGCAGTCAGACGGCCACAGGACCGCTGCGACAGCTGGGGATCCAGGTTCCCGTGGCGTGGCATGGCAATGTCGGTCAGGCTGAGTAAATGCCTGTGGTGCCACTTAGGCACCTCCGAGCATATTATGAGTTGCTTCAACGCCACCCTTTCGATGGTCGTGAGCCCACCATGAAAAGGGTGGCGGTGAGGCAATTAAGGGGCCCTAATAGAGCCCTCTGCCGCTCCAGGGCCAGGGGGTGCATGCAGGGGGGCACATGTTGTGCCCCCCTGGAAATGCACCACCAGTTCCTGCACGGTATAGAATGCACGCCGTGGTGCATTCCATACCATGCAGGAACTTGCTGCGGCGGTGTCACTGTGGTGTCTGTGTAAGACTCTCCTATGAGCCTTAGACAGGCACCGCTGTGACACCACAGCAGAACCGCCTGGCGGCCGTTCCCACTATGGGCTTGGTGGTCCTCCTGCGGAGCCCTGCTGTGGCGGGCCGCAAGAGGACCAACAATCTCATATTAAGACCCATAGCAAGCAGGTCACGTAATGAAAACTCCTAGCAAGTGATCTAGACATCAGTGCCTCATCCCTTTTTTCCAGCTTCTTCTCAACCCGTTAGTGAGAGAGCATTCTAGAAACAAAAAGATCCAGTCATAAAGCTAATTATAAGATGACACCAATGTTTCAGATCCAAATTCAAGGCTGGCAGGGTTCTTAGTGAGACACTGTTGAAATACCAAATGCCCTAATTCACGACTTCAGTATCTCCCACCTGAAGTCTCTAATAATCAATGAGAGTCAAGAGGGAGAACAACAGCACAGCTTTGCTAGGGGACTCCTTCAAACTGGTGCACATGAGGCAGCCATTTCCTGCTGCACAAAAGGTCTTGCTCTATGGGCCACAGAGCTGCTCAAGCCACAAATTAGCTTTTGATTTCACAGCCCTCCTTCACCTGCTCAAGTATGTAATTTAGTGTCCCCTCCAGGATCACCCTAAAATTGGCTAAGAAATATATTGTCTAAATTCCAATGATCATGGTAAGTGAGAAATAACTGCTTGCTTAATATAGGTCTCAATGTGAGATGACAGATCTAAACCTCATGATAGGAAAACCACTTCGTAATCCATGTGAAACACACAGGAAGGAAACAAATACCAGGCTTACAAATAAATGCATCTGGTAGCATTCTCAAACTCGGGTATAAACATGCCAATGCCTTTAACACCCTAAATCTCTTTGAAGATAATATAGACATAAAGAAATTAAAATACGGAGTAAAAACTGAAAGATTGCGGAAAGATTCACATGTAAGAGGCTATAATACCACTGAAATAGGGGAAAATTCCACAATGTAGAATCTAAAATTAGGGATATCTATCTATCTATCTATCCATCTATCTATCTATCTATCTATCTACCTGTCTATCTATCGATCATCTATCTATCTGCCTGTCCATCTGTCTACCTTTTTATCCATCTGTCTGTCTATCTATCTATCTATCATCTATCTATCTGCCTGTCCATCTGTCTACCTTTTTATCCATCTGTCTATCTATCTATCTATCTATCTATTTGCCTATCTATATTTTTGTCTATCTATCTATCCATCTATCTATCTATCTGTCTGTCTTTCTGTCTATCTATCTATCTATCATCTATCTATCTGCCTGTCCATCTGTCTACCTTTTTATCTATCTATCTATCTATCTATCTATCTATCTATCTATCTATCTATCTATCTCTCTATTTATCTATCTGCCTATCTATATTTTTGTCTATCTATCTATCTATCGATCTATCTGCCTGTCTATCTTTTTATCTATCTGTCTGTCTATCTATCTGTCTATCTGTCTGTCAATCAATTAATCAATCAGGGAATTGTAAGCGCACTACTCACCTGCGAGGGTCTCAAGGCACCGGGGGGGGGTAAGCAGCTCCGTTCAGCCGAAGAGCCAGGTCTTGAGTGTCTTCCTGATGTTCAGAGAGGGGGCACGTCTGATGTCGACCGGGAGCTCGTTCCAGGTCTTGGCCGCGATGTAGGAGAATGGCCCTTCCGCCCGTTCTGGCTCTGCGGATGCGCAGGGTTTTGGCGAGGGCGAGGTCGGCGGATCGGAGGTCTCTCTTGGGTTGTGGAAGGAGATTCTCTCGTTGATGTATTGGGGTCCGATGTTCTGGAGGCATTTGAAGGCGTTGGTAAGTATCTTGAAGGTTGGGCGTGGCTTGGAGCGTCAAGATGGCGGTCGCACTCTAGGAGTGCTCCGGACCCCTCCGTCATCCGCTTCAAATCCGCCACCATCAACGATCGCTCATCCTGACAGTCCACCGCCAACATCACACCGCATCCCGCGCTCATAGCCGGAGCCAAGAATAAGTGAACTCAGCGCGGTGACCGGCCTCATGCTCGGACCCCCGGGCCGCGCCAGACTCAAGATGGTGGCTCCTGACGGTGGCTCCCATCCCCTCTAGGCTCCGCTGTGGCCTGTACCTAGTCATTGGGGCTGACAGAGAGAGGGTTCCTGCAGCAGATTGGGGCCCGCTCTGGCCATTTATGGAGTACCTTACCCGGTAGATGAGGGCGGAGTCGCGGGACGAGCCGACTCCACTTGGCCGGAGGTGAGGGGCACTGATGTGCTGCCCACGGCGGGGCCTTTCTTCCCCAACTACGCCTCCTGACCATGAGCACGAGCCGGACCCGCAGTGACCGTGCCCGGCCGACAGGTGAAGTGCACGGGGACCGGCTGCTACTTCGGGCAGCGGGGGACCAGTGGTCTTGGTTCTCCCCCTCCTGATCCTTCATCCAGGGACGAGTGGCGGTCCCGGGACGTTGGGCACCACCCCCGCGATCCTGGGGACCCGCGGATGCCTTGAGGGACACCTACAGCCCGAGCCTCCTGAGACCTGGTGAGGGCTGGGCGGCGGCACGTGGGAGGAGAGAGGCCCACCCTGGTCGCATTTCCTGAGCCCGACGCGACTGCAGCAGACGAAGTGCACGGGGATCGGCTGCTACCTCGAGCAGCGGGAAACCAGTGGTCTGAGTTTCCCCCCTCTTGTTCCGAGTGGTGGTCCCGGGCCCGGGACGCCGAGCTGTGCACACTCTGTAATCCTGGGGCCCGCTGACGCGCGGAGGAACGCCTGATGCCGAGCCTTCTGTGACCTGGTGAGTGCTGGGCTGCAGCACGCGGGAGGAGAGGAGCCTGCCTTGGACGCATCTCCTGGGCCCGGTGTGCCTGCAGCAGCGGCCCCAACGACCAGCAATCGGGCAGGCCCCGAACGAAAGAGGGGCCGAAAACGGGGCAGATCGGCTGCCTCCACGGGCAGTGGGAGTTTCGGCTGCAGCTCCCCCCCATTCCCTGACTAAAACAGCCCGGCACACTCAGAGGCGTCCCCGTGCCCTATGGCCTAGGGGCTCATCAGCCTAGGGACCCCTGTGCATCGTCGCTGTGACCCTGGGCCGGCCCCACCGCTTGGAAGTACTTATTGGGGGCCCCCCGCTGTCACCGGAGATCGCTGACGTGCGGCGCGGCCTTGGTTCCAGGCCCCTGTCCCCTGGTACGGGACGAACATCCAATTGCTCCCTGGGCTGGGGGCTAACGCCTGTCGAGTGGGAACAGCTGAGCTTGGGGGTTCGACTGCCATTTCAGGCAGAGTGGGACCCGTGGGTTGGGTCTCCCCCTTCGCTGATCCTGAGGGCATAGGGTGGCCCAGTGAGACCTGTGGTCCCTCCATCCCACGGAGAGCGTCTGGTCCCTAGACCTCTCGTGGTCTGACGAATGTGGGTGGCGGCAGCGATGGGGGGTGACCGACTGACCCAGCCCCCCCTGAGCACACTGGGGCAGTAATACTCGGCTGCTTGCCTGCGGAGTAGTCGACTGCGGCATCTCGCAGTGGTGAGAACGGAGTCACCAGGGCCACGAGTGAACCGCCGGGCCCAAGCGAATATCTGCCGTTCTGCATCCTCCTGTCACTCCCTGCCACAAGAAGACTGTCCCCTGATCACTGGGCCGGTTGATCTCTCCTGCTTCTACCCTGGTTCTGCAGCCAGCGGCGCTTTCCTCACCTCTGATCACGCTTGGAACAACTGGAGACATTGGTCTCCAGAGGAGGACTCTAGAGTAACAACTACTGACCAGCAGCCATGGGGAAGGATCGAGGGCCGAAGCCCCCCACAACACAGACTAAGATGGACCAATACACGACCGCAGAGACTGAGGCGGCGAGCGGTCCTACCGAAAAGAATGCCCCCACCACCGACCTCAGCGCCATCCTTCAAGCAATTAGCACCTCACAGACCTCGGTGGAGAGTAAAATTGGTGAAGTACGAGTCGACATGGCTCTCATCTGGCAGGATCTCCGTAACGCGATGGCCCGGATCAAAGAAACTGAATCCCGTATCTCCACAGTGGAGGACGATGTCCACCAGTTGAAAGACAAAGTCGCACGCCTACAGACCCACACTAAAGAACTGCACAAGCGAGTGGAGGATGCCGAAAACAGGTTGAGGCGCAACAACCTCCGCCTGGTGGGATTTCCGGAGGGCTCTGAGCAGGGGCAGATGAGCAACTTCATCGAACACTGGATAAATTCATGGATGCCCAAGGACTCCCTCTCCCCATGGTTTGCGATCGAGCGGGCTCACCGCTCCCTGGCTCCGAAGCCTCCGCCGGGGGCGCCACACCAGCCGATAATAGCCCGATCCTCAATTTTAAGGATCAAGACTCCATCCTTGACGAAGCACACAGGCAAAAATCCCTCATGTACCAGGGCCAACCAATAATGATCTTCCCCGACTACACACGGGAGGTCCAAAGTCAAAGGCTTTCGTTCGTGGAGGTTAAGCAGAACTCCATGCCCTGGACCTCCAATACAGGCTTCTTTTCCCCACCCGCCTCCGTGTGGTGTTTCAAAATAAAACCCTTTTCTTCGACTCCCCCGAGGAGAGCTGGACATGGCTGACGGAAGAGCGCCCTCTGAGAGTGAACACCCTGCACTGCTCCCCCAAGACCCGCACCGGGGACGCCCAAGTGGGGTCGCCCAAGCCACACGGTAAACGCACCCACTCATGCAAGGGACAAGGAACACGACGAGCCAGATCAGAATCACCCTCGGGTCCTGGGCTGCACTCACAAGCTCGAGAGCCCCTGAGCAACTCCCACCTCTCAAGACGGGCTGGCTCAGCGGGCCACTCGGATCCTGGGGATGCTTCGCCCCGCTCCTCTCCAATGGACTCGGCGGACACAGACCTTTCTCGGAGTCCGGCTCTCCTAGAGTGCTAATCTGGTTCTGCGACGGACTGCCTGAAACATAAGGCATGGCTCGCCTTCGATAGCCATGTCTATCGCAACTCTAGTTCTTATGATTGCATCAATAAGAATATCCTTAAGTGAGATGGGGTCCTCCATGAATCTCCACACCCAAACGTTTCAGTTTGGTATCTAACCTTGTTGTTAGGGTCGACAGATGCTTCCGTTCCTGAAGTATAGGGTGGGGGGGGGTAGGGAAGGGAGGGGGGACCGTTGTCCCGGTTCTTTGTTATTACATCTTGTTTGTCACACCAGCACTCTTCTTCAGCAATATGACACTCGTACACAAAACCCAAGCTGCAGCGACGCACCTATAGTCCCACAGTATGCAGACAGAGCACCACACCTGCGCTCGGCGCCCATTTTATGGACCCTCTTCCACACTTCTGCCCACTATGACAGACACCCGTAATAGCAGGGAACTACTCCGTATAATATCATGGAACATCAATGGGCTGTTATATAGAGTCAAGAGGACAGCGATCCTGCGATACGCACACCGCCAAGCGGCTGACATTCTACTATTCCAAGAAACCCACCTTATAGGCAATAGCTGCCCTTTCCTGGCACGATACAGCTATGACAGGGTCTGGCACTAAGGGTTCAATCGAGGGTCAAGAGGCGTGGCAATCCTCATTTGTACTGACCAAAGCCACTAGTGATCCCCTGGGTTGCTTCATAGCCCTGGGAGGCACCATAGGAGACACTGCTCTTAACTTAATGTCCATATACTCCCCACCCTCACTGCTTGCTCCCACCCTCAAACGCACTGCAGACCACATCACATCTCTGCCCTCCGGGATGACGATAATTGGAGGCGACTTTAATGCAGTTATGCACCCGGTTCTGGACACTGCAAACACCCAGTCTGCCGCCAGAACCACCCACGCTAAACTCTTGACAAATTTGGCAAGCACCCTGGGAGTCTGTGACGCCTGGAGGGTCTGGCACCCCCAGACCAAACAATTCACGCACACTTCTGCCGCACACCACACGCACACACGACTTGATTACATCTTCATGCCTGCCCTCGACTGCCGGAAAATTAGAGACATTACCATCCTTCCTAGGGGTATATCTGATCACTCGCCCTTGTTGCTGGGAGTGGGAGATCCCCCAGACACATTGCGCCCGATTTGGAGAATGAACGCATGAATCCTCCAAGACAAAGACTTTGAGAAATCGGTAGGAAAAGAACTCAAGCAGTACTTTCTCAGTAATCAAGACTCCGTCTCCTCCCCGGGCACCTTGTGGGAAGCCAGCAAGGCCACAGTTCGCGGCTTTGCCAAAGGCCAGCTTAAGCGCAAGCGGGTCGCCCAGATAACCCTCTTGGAGGCCCAGGCAACCCTCCTTGAGAACCAAGCATCGGAACAGGGAGATGACTCACAAGACAGACGGCCTGCACTTCTAAGGGACGAGATCAGGCAGGCTTCCTTAGAGGCCGCCAGGCTACTGTGGAGGTCCTCCATAGCTAGGGTGTACGGGTGGGGGGACAAAAACAGGAAGATCCTCCACCGACTGGCCACATACCCTATGACCAACCGCATAATCCCAGAGATTATAGACCCAGAAGGCTTTATCCAGCGCTCACCCACGGCGATGGCCCGGTGTTTTGCCACCTACTACTCTAAGCTTTACACAGAGCAGCACCCCAGCCTCTCACTCCCAGAGTTGCTTCGCCAAGAACGCATCTCTCTCCCTCGCCTAAATGCAGCTGAAAAGGCGGACCTGGACCTCCCCATTACTCAGGAGGAAATTAGTGACGCCATATCCTGTATTGCGTCTAGCAAAACCCCAGGCCCTGATGGACTCCCGCAGAAGTACTGCGCAGCCTACCGGGAAACACTAGTTCCCCACCTCCTGGACGTGTACACCGAAGCCGTTGGCAACCACCACCATAGTAGTGATCCCAAAATCCCAGCCCCCCTCTAAGCGCTGCTCTGACTACCGCCCTATTTCTCTCATTAACGCAGAGGTTAAAATATTCGCGCAGTCCTAGCCAATCGACTAAGGCCTTATCTAGCCAAGCTGGTCCACCCCGACCAGTGTGGCTTTATGCCTTCCCAAGGCACTAGGCACTGCCTCAGATGCCTCCACCTGGCTCTAGCAAACCGCCAGTCACTGACCCCCTACTTAGCACTTCTTCTCATTGACTTTGAGAAAGCTTTTGATTCCGTAGACTGGCGGTACCTGGAGGATGTGCTGGCTGAGTTGGGACTTGTTTGTAGAAAACAAGGGGACCCCAATATGTGAACCTGGGGTAGTAGAATATGTTTAAAGGACAATGGTTCAGGGATGGCCTCAAAGGTCCAAAGTGAAAACGGTGACCCGGAGCGGGGCACTGTTGTTTGAATAAAGTTAATTTTCAGAACGAAAATGGTGACCCAGCAAGGGGCACTACTGTTTACATGTATGAGATTTAAATTTAGTCAGGAGCAAAAAAAGGATTTACAAAGGGTCATGTGTGTCAGAAAATGACGGACATTTATTTTTCAGATATGCTTAGTATTCAGGTGCTCACACATTAAGTGAAAGAAAGCGTGACGTGAGTAGTGATAGTGAGTTTTTAAAAAAAGGCATCGCATTGACAACAATATAGTTGAACTCCACAAATAATTTATACACAGTGAGTGGAGTTCATGTTGTAAGGCCTTATCTAGCCAAGCTGGTCCACCCCGACCAGTGTGGCTTTATGCCTTCCCGAGGCACTAGGCACTGCCTCAGATGCCTCCACCTGGCTCTAGCAAACCGCCAGTCACTGACCCCCTACTTAGCACTTCTTCTCATCGACTTTGAGAAAGCTTTTGATTCCGTAGACTGGCGGTACCTGGAGGATGTGCTGGCTGAGTTGGGACTTGGGCAGCATTTTTGCAATCTAGTTAAGGTACTATACACCAGACTGCAGGCACGTGTGCATGTCAACGGGGCGTTGTCGGGGCCGTTTCCCATTAGGAGAGGGACGAGACAGGGATGCCCCCTCTCACCGCTCCTATTCGCCTTAGCGATGGAGCCCTTGGCTTGCCTCATACAATCTGATGACCAGATTATGAGATGGAAATGGCCAGGCTCAGACAAGGATAAAATCGCTCTCTACGCAGATGACGTCCTGCTCTTTCTGGCTGAGCCGGCCCAATCTGGACCCCGTTGTCTTCGGGCATTGTATCTCTTTGGGCAAGCCTCCGGCCTGCGCTTAAATCCCACCAAGTCCGTTCTAGTTCCCCTCCACATCTCGAGAGACTGCTTCAACTGGCAATCCACAATACCGATTAGGAGGCAGTTCTTTAAATACCTCGGAATTTGGGTCGCCCTGCTTCCTGACCTTGCATGGTCGCTTAACGTGACCCCACTGGTGAAAAGAGCCCGCGCTGACCTCCACAGATGGCAGACACTACCGCTAAATCCTCTGGGAAGAATAGATCTGTTCAAAATGATGATACTGCCCAGGTTTTTATACGTAATTCAAAATACACCCTTCCTTTTCCGCGAACCTGGTTTAGAGAGTTGGACAGCCTGACCACCAAATTCCTTTGGGGGGGTCGGAGACCTCGCCTGGCCCTGCTCCAATGCTGGATTCCACCCTTCGACGGCGGAATGGGCATGACTAACTTATACCTGTACTACTTAGCCACCCGACTGCCCATCATACATGACTGGTTCAACGGCGGCTGGTCGGACCCGGTGTACAGGGTGGAACTGAGTACCCTCGGCCTACCTCGGATCCAAGAGATGATGTACGGGGGAGCTATCTCTAGATCTTTGCCCATAGTGACATAAGGGGTTCTCCTGGCCTGGCGCGCTTCTCTGCATCATATCCAATAGTCAAATACGCTGACCCAATACACGCTGCTGTGGCAGGGCTCCTGGCTCCAGGAGGTCAGCATCCTAGAAGGATTCAGGACCTGGGATCTTATTGGCATCTCGTAACTTGGGGACATATGGGGAGGTGACCACATGCGCGCCTTTCAGGACCTACAAACCCGGTACTCCCTACACTCCTCCCAGTTTTATAGGTACCTGCAGTTGCGCAATGTCCTCCGCAGCCACATACCAGATGGCACTTCACTGCCTGAGTACAGTCCACCCGAGGCACAAATCATGACAGGCGACTTGGGGAAGGGAGGGGTCTCCCGAATCTACCGATCCTTAACAAACAATACTCCCAATACATTAAACCGACTCAGGGACCAGTGGGAGGGATGGATCGGGCCTCTGGAAGAAGAGGACTGGAGAGATGCCCTGATGGCACCCAAAACAATCACCACTTCCGCTAGACTCCGTCTGGTCCAACTGTACCACCTACATGCTGCATACCTAACACCGAAACGCCTTCACAGCGCAGGGCTAAGACCAGATGCATCATGTGCACGCTGCAACCAACACCAAGCAGATTTCTTCCAGATGGTATGGCTCTGCCCCGCCATTACACGATATTGGAACTCCATATAGAAGGAGCTCACAGAGGTTCTGGGATGGGAGGTCCCACATAAGCCATTAAATGCGCTCCTGGGAATCACGGATGGGTTGGACGGGTCTAGAGCCAACAAATTATTCCTGAACACAGCCATGATGGTGGCCAAGAGGGACATTGCGACTAACTGGTAGAACCCTGCTACACCTACCATAGCAAAATGGCGCAGAGGGGTGGACTGGTGCTCGGCACAAGAGAGACCTATGTACAAAGCCAGGGGGTGCCCAGCGAAATATCGTAGAGTCTGGGGCAAATGGCTGGGGGTACTAGACAGATAACACTACACCTGCGTTACTGTGAGCTTGGTGCAAGACTTTACTCTGTCCTCCTCTTCGTAATTATGCTTCTCAGATGCGTTCACTGTATGGTAATACGATGATGTCATATAATTGCTGTATACTAATGCCTCTGATTACTGCTGGTTTTTACCTGTTTAAAAAGCCAATAAAGTTGACTATCAAAAAAAAGTATCTTGAAGGTTATTCTCTTCTCGACGGGGAGCCAGTGGAGGTCTCGCAGGTGTTGGGTGATGTGCTCTTGTCGAGGGATGCCAAGGACCAGTCTGGCTGCGGTGTTCTGTATGGTCTGCAGTTTGCGGAGCAGGGACTTGTTGATTCCGGCGTAGAGGGCGTTTCGGTAGTCTAGTTTGCTGGTTATGAGTGCGTGGGTGACAGTTTTTCTTGATTCGAGGGGATCCATTTGAAGGTCTTGCGAAGGATGCGGAGGGTGTTGAAGCAGGTGGAGGCGACAGCGTTGACCTGTCGGGTCATGGAGAGGTAGGAGTCGAGTATGATGCCGAGGTTCTGGGCGTGGTTGGTGGGGGTGGGCGGGCTGCCGAGGGCGGTGGGACACCAGGTGCTGTCCCAGGTGGTGGGGGAGGGTCCGAGGACGAGGACCTCTGTCTTCTCCAAGTTGAGCTTCAGGCAGCTGCTGCACATCCAGGATGCAACGTCCTTCATACTTTCCTAAAAGCTGAGTCTGGTGGTGACGGGGTCTTTGGTGAGGAAGAGGATGAGTTGGGTGTCATCGGCGTAGGAGACTATGTTGAGTCTGTGCTGTCTGACGATGGCGGCGAGGGGGGCCATGTAGATGTTGAAGAACATTGGGCTGAGGGATGATCCTCGGGGCACTCCGCAGTTGATCTCTGTGGGTTCTGAGAGGAAAGGTGGCAGTTTGATTCTTTGGGTCCTGCTGGTTAGGAAGGAGCGGAGCCATTCGAGGGCGGTTCCCCATATGCCGGCGTCGTGGAGTCTGGTGGCAAGTGTGCGGTGGGAGACGGTGTTGAAGGCAGCGGAGAGTTCGAATAGGATCAGGGCCACGGTGAGGCCTTGGTCAAGGAGGGTGCGGATGTCTTCTGTGGCGGCGAGTATGGTGGGCTCGGTGCTATGGTTGCTGTGGAATCTGGATTGGGAGGGGTCGAGGATGGAGTTCTCTTCAATGAATTTCGTAAGTTGGGCATTGACGGTCTTCTCAGTGACTTTGGCCATGAAGGGAAGGAGGGAGATGGGTCGGTAGTTCTTGAGGTCCGAAGGGTCTGCCAAGGGCTTCTTGAGCAGGGGCTTGACTTCTGCGCGTTTCCAGTCATCGGGGAAGGTGCCGGTTTCGAAGGTGGTGTTAATGGTGCATCATAGTTCCAGTGCGATGGTGGCGACGGCTCTGTGGAAGATGTGCGGAGGGCAGGGGTCCGTGGGTGCTCCTGAGTGGATGCCTTTCATGGTCTATTCGGTGTCTTCGGTAGTGGTCGGGGTCCAGGCGGAGATGGTGGTTTGGCTGGCGTTGTTGGAGGGGGGTGGTTCCGCAGTTCGGGGTTCAGTCGTTGAAGTTGTCGTAGAGGGACTTGATTTTCAGATGGAAGTAGGAGCTGAGCTTGCTGCAGAGGTCCTGGGAAGGGGTGATGTCTGTGGCCTCGCTGGGGGGTTGGTGAATTCTTGAATGATGCTGAAGAGTTATTTTGAGTTGCCAGCGTTGGCAGAGATCTTGTCCTGGATGAAGGTTCGTCTGGTTGATCTGATGAGATGCTGGTATTCTGTCATGGCGTTCCTGTATGTGGTGCGGTCTTCCGGCGTTTTGCTGTTTCGCCAAATCTTCTCTAGACATCTGCATGTGCGCCTGGATTCTTGGAGATCGGCAGTGAACCGTCCTGGGGCATTGTCTGTCGGGGTTGCGGAGGTGGGAGAGTTCGTCTGGGCAGTTGGAGATCCATCTGTGTAGTTCTTTGGCAGCGAGGTTGGCGTCGGTTGGAGTGGAAGGAGCATCCCGGTTGAGGGTGGAGTTGAGGTGCTCCTCGGTGACTTTGCTCCAGTTTCTTCACGGTGTGCGGGGTGCAGGTTTGGGGGCGGTGGGTTTGTCGACGTGGAAGTGTACGCGGTGGTGGTCTGTCCAGAGGGGTTGCGTGGTATGGCTGAAGTGGATGTTGTTACCTCCTGCAAAGATGGGGTTGAGGGTGTGTCCTGCCTTGTGGGTGGGGGTGGTGATGAGCTGTTTGAGTCCAAGGTTTGTGAGGTTGTCCAGGAGGGTGGAGGAGTTGGGGTCGTTGAGGTTGTCGAGGTGGAAGTTGAGGTCTCCGATGAGTATGTAGTCAGTGGAGGCGATGGCGTGGGGTGCGACGAGGTCGGCGATGGAAGTGGCAAACGCAGTTAGGGATCCTGGGGGCCTACAGGTGAGCATGCCGCGTAGTGTGGATCTGTGGCTGGTCTGTACCTGGATGTGGAGGTGCTCGGTGGTGGACGGGGAGTCGCTTGTAGCGGAGGTGGTGAGTCGGAGGGAGCTCTTGTGTGCGATGGCGAGTCCTCCTCCTGGGCAGTTGGGGCGGTCCTTCCTCTGGATCCTGTATCCGTCAGGGATGGCGGTGGCGATGTTGGGGGTGGAGGCGGCGTTGGTCCAGGTTTCTGTGAAGAAGGCGACGTCTGGCAAGAGGGTGTCGAGGAGGTCCCAGATCTCTATGGCGCATGTGTGCAGGGAGTGCACATTGAGGAGGATGCATTTCAGGGCTTCGGTGGTGTTGGCGTACGACGTGGGGGTGGTGCCCGTGGGAGTGCGGAGGGTGGTGAAGGTCTGGCGGCAGTGATGGCATGAGAACTGGCCGTGGGTGGTGTTCGGCGTGGACAGCTTGCAGTTGTTGTTTCTTCAGGGGTTGAGTGAGAGGAGGGCAGCTGAGTTGTAGCGGTGGATGTTCAGAGATCCAGGGTCCCTGGCGCTGGTCACGGTTGGATCGCGGATGGGCGCAGACAGGCTTGCCTTTTTGCGTGCCAGCAGCGCGCCCGCTACGCGGCCGCACAGCAGCCACCATTAAATTGGGAAGGGGGAGGGAAGCTCAGCTGGGAGGTGGGAGCGGGGACGGTGGGGATGAGGGGCCGCAGTGGAGCAGCGGCGTGAAAAGGGGCAACGAGAGAACGGGCTCGGAAAACAAGGGTACAGGCACAGATAACAGCACAGTAATTACAATTACAAATAATTACAAAAGACAGCCAAAGTCACAAGGACAGAACAGGCCAAACGAGGCAGACGGGCAACAGTGGAACAGCAGAGGCAAGGCTCAAACACCTACCAGCCACCTCTCAGCGGCAGCGGCACAACAGTGGAGCTGCTGGGGGAGAGAGCAAGTCCCTGACCAGTCTATCTGTCTGCATGTCTGTCTACCTATCTATCCGTCTGTCTGCCTGTCTATTCGTCTGTCCATATATATGTATTTACTGAAAACAAAGGTTAAGGTGACATTGTAGTTAGGTGAAAATATAAGTTAAAAGGTAAAATGTGAGCGATGTAATATAAGAGATCATATATGAGGTCGGAAGCAGTGCATGGCAACACTAATTGGGTTTGAATTACAACATCAAGCATTAAAATTGCATAATCCAGGAGCTAAATTAAAACGATCATGAATGACATGCAAACAAAATACACAAATCCCAAAAAATAGTGAAGTGCCTTTTTGGTAACTTAAAAATATGTTAAACAGGTTTGACGCTGGATTATAAAGACATTCTTGCATATACTGTATGGTTAGCCGCAAAAATCAATGTGTGCGTTTTATCTTGAACAGATAAACTAGATAATTACAACTTCCCCCAATTCAACCATAATTAATCTTTAATAAACGATATGAGTATATTCATACTTGTCTCTTAGCATAGTGTAAGGATGGCTAAATTAGCTTTTCTTACTTTGCCTAATGTTTTTTCCAATCCTCACTTTACCTGTACTTTAAATGATTGATCACATTCTTAGAGATTTCCTTGGTTGATTAAGAAGTTTTCTAATACACCTAAATTACAGAGCGACATCTAAGTTCTTTGCACTTTGGTGGAAAACCAACCTAGTCACAACCAATGTTCGTCGAAAGGTGAGCAGGTTCATCTTCCTGTAAATGCTATACTGCTGTGATGAATCAGCAGCTTTAATTAAATGTCGATCTGAGGGTAGATGACTAACCCTAGACTAGTGGTGTATTTGATCATTTCCAATTCTCTCCCATTGTGTTCGGACGGAAACAAACCAGCCTGCAGGGTGGAGGACGGAGAACACATTATCTAGTGAATATGATTATGGCTCTGACATCTAGTATTTAACTAGCACAGGAGGAAAACGGACGCCGTCAGATAGTATTTCTCCATTTTACACTGTTTCCTAAAGACCTGTTTTTAAGGGAAACACTCTGAATGCATTAAAAATATGCTTGAGTTACATAACGTGTATGGGGAGTGTAAGGCACACCTTTCAATGGAGTTGCTTTAAGAGGATACTAAACGTTCTCTCCAGAATATTATTTATATTTGAAAACAATTTACTAGTTGGCTCATATTGAAGCATATGCATTCCCAACTTGTCTTTGACAAAGCACAATTTTGAAAATGTAATATTTGTTTTAGGTCATCTTCCAGAATTTATCAAAATGTTAAATGGTGCATTTACAGAAATACATTGAAAATAGTACTTTCAACTTTCAAAGTAAGGTAAAGTTCTTTTTGTAAAAACATAAAATGGGGCAAACCTTATATACCTTTTTCCTTGAACAATCGTTATCCTTGTCCACAGTATGTGTTGATCGATAACAGTAGGAAGAGTGTTTTTTTTTGCCAGTAACGATGGCACCGTTTGACGGGTCCTCACAAAATTTTTAAAATTAGTACAATACTCAGTCCAGCTGCTGTATTGAAAGTTTTGGGGTGAGCCGTCAAGCGTGGGCCGAGAAAAAGGGGGTCCCCAAATGCATTTTCCCTGTGCAATTTCCCTTAGGGATTTTAGACACAGCTACAGCCCAAACCGCTGAACAGAATTACACCAAGGCACGCACATCAGCAGTTCCCTGCAGGGCTTGGCCTACGGCCAGGCCCTGAGCACCACCTTCACATGCGGCCAAATGAAGGTGTGCTGCAGAAGAGACCCACCCACCACGAGTGGCTAATCCTCACTGTCCATTCCCCTAGGCCTTGTGCAGTGTGGATTGGCAGCTGAGTCTGGCCTTCAGTCAAGGGCTATGCCCCCCACCCCTGTGTAAGCAGACAACCCATTCTGCACACAGCTGTGTGCAGCAGCGGTATGTTGCATGAGCAATCTATGCTCTACAGTTAGTCCACCCCCACTAAACAAGGCCTATAACCATGTGCAGTGGGTTGGTCACATGGTCTAGCCTCAATGGCTTTCCTATATCTGCAGTGAGAATCTGCCAAAGAAGCAACCCATCTTCCACAGACAGCATCCAACCAGGGTTGGCCGTAGAGCTTGGCCTACTGCCAGACCCTGCAACCCATGCTCCTCTAGAAGAGAATCTCTGCTATGCAGAGCCATTGACCGCAGGTAGCAGGTGTGTGCTGTGAGTGGCTAATCTATGCTGTACACGGCAGGGATTTTATTCTTCTTTCTCCATGCACTGTAAATTACGATTGTTTCCTAAATCTACAACTATAGTGAATGAGCATTTTACTTAGAATTATGTGACACTATGTGTGTATGTAAATTACTTTAGCATGTTCAATGCACATGTAGCAAAGCTTGCAAAATCACATCAACACAGCGTTTAGTCTGAAAGCATCAAAAATCTATTCCCTTACACTTGTATGTGCTATCTGTGGCTAGGTACTCCTTATAAAATATGCATTTGTTTTGTTAATGCACCTACTGCTGTATTCCTTGCTACTGCAATGGACATCTCTTCAAACTTTGTTATTAAAATACATCATTCAGTTTTCCTTTAACTACTTGTCCTCATTTAGATCTCATTAACTTTTCTCTTAAAGATTGTCATCTTTCAGAATGCATCATATATTTTAGGAAGTAATGTAAGAACATGAATAATTTGCACAAAACATAAGCAGTATTCACACTACAGATTCTCTAACCCTTTGTAGAAAGTGTTGGCAATATTCCACACAAAAAATGTTGATAGGTACATTCAATCACATATATCTCCTCATCCAGTTGATGAGCTGAAACCAGTGTCATTTTGGAATGCTACCCTTACATGAATCTCCAGGGTCAGGATATTATATCTAAGTAGAGTTAAGCTTTGTTAAATTATTTGTTCAAAACAAAGGCATTGGTTGAACTTGAAATACCCTTACTATCTTTTTTTTTTTTTTTTGTTCCTCATATGACCTCCGTAGCTATAGCAACCTCTCGACCTGATCCACCTCTGGTGCTAATAACTTGGTGGTTCCAGTCTCAGCTGTTATTCTTTCGTGGTCCACCCACAATACACATCCTGAGCTGACCAAGAGGTTTTAATCACAGGAACTTGGCCGTTACCTTAATCTGATCTAATCTAGTCAATAGATGTATCATCCAGCAGGTTCCAAAATAACCCAGTATCCGGCCTCTCTCTATAGGTGTTTACCCTCTGATCTAAAGCTCTAAAGTATCTGACAGAATTCCACCAGGCATTCCATGAAGGAGGTGCCACCTGGCGCCACAATTTACATATCTCTCTCTAGCTAGGAGAATCAAGTAGAAAACCAGCTTATGCTGTAACCCATTCGGGACATGCGCCCCCCCAGATTTAGAGACTATACCAAAAAGGATAAGAGATGAGCTTACCTCCACAGAGGAACCCGGCGCCCTCGAAATGGTCTTACCCACATTTTTCCAGAATTCGTGTATCTTGGGGCAGGTGGCAAATATATGGATGTCATCTGCATTCAGGGAGCCACATCTAAGACATCTTGCTTCTCCGCCACCCTTTATTCTTGATATTTTAAGAGGGGACCAGTATAACCTGTGGATTGTAAAAAAAAATGGTTCTTCCTGAGTGCAGCAGATTTAATTAACGGGTATAGATACTTGCCATAAATCTTCTAGCTCCTCGCTCGGCAAGTAGTTTTCCCAAACTCGGTTTGGCTTCTCCATTTTTCTGTCTACTGCAGCTAGAAGATAATTATACCAGAGGGCCACTTCTTTCTTCCTCGGGGCCGTATCTTGTAGATCGTTTTCCATGGGGTCCTATTCCGAGAGGGGCCAACATTGTCCCTTACACCAGGAAGAGATCTGGTAGAATTTAAACCTCGAGAGGGCACCGCTGGTAGTATTGTTCCAAAAATCCCAAGTACGACATTCCTTACCCGCTACTATGTCTTTCCAGTGCGAGACTCCAGCCTCAATTAATGGACGAGCTAAGAGATCCAATAGACATTCCGGAGTTCCAGGGGAGTCCTACACGGGGGCCCAGTCACTATAGTAAGGAAGTCCCAAGCAGACTCGACAGTTCGACCATAACTTGGCCGCCATACGTAGGGTCTTCAGACGCACTTTTAAAAAAAATTTGGGAGAGCCAAATTTATACATAAATCCTGATTCTTCCATGCCAACTAACATGGCTTTAAACATGCTCCCAATTAACGAGTTATATGGAGTGAGCAGCAACATCCTCCAATTTTTCAGTTGGTAGGCCCAACAATATAATTGTAGGTCAGGTAAACCCATACCTCCATACTGCAGTTTTCACCTTAATTTTTTCCAGGACAGCCGGATCCCTTTACCTGCCCAAATAAAGGAAGAGATCTTGCCCTGAATTTTAAGCAAATCTGCTTTTACAAACTCTAGGGGGATGTTGTTGAACAGATAGGTATATTTTGGTAACACACACATTTTAACAAGGTTAACCCTGCCATAGTGAGAGAGTGGTATACTCTGCCATCTTTTTAATAAACCATCCACCTCTTTGGAAACCCTGTCTAAGTTGGTTTTTGGGATTTTTTCAGGATCTTGAGTGATTGTAACTCCGAGGTATCTAAGCTCCCTGGCAGAGTTACCCTCGTAGTCGGGGATGTTCCATGCCATAATCTCGGTTTTATCCTCGTTTATCTCATAACCTGAGAGTTCCCCAAAAGACTGTGCTTCGGCCAGGAGCTCTGGGAGTGTGATGATGACGTTTGAAGACAATAAAACCAAGTCGTCTGCATAAAGCGCTACTTTCCTCTCAAACCCATTTACTGCGAAAGGAGCTATCTTCCTATTTTGTCGAAGGCTCTGGGCGAAAGGTTCGATGTATAAATCAAACAGAATAGGGGGCAGTGGGCAGCCCTGCCTAGTCCCGCGGCCTATTTTAACAGTAGGAGAGAGGTTGCTGTTAACCAAAATCTGGGCACAGGGTGACCTATATATTTTTTTAATAACTTCTCTGAACTCATCACCGAAACCGAAAGCTTTCAGAGCCCTTTCTAAAAAATGCCAATTCACACGGTCGAAGGCTTTGGCGGCATCAACAGTAATAATGGCAAGAGGGAGACGATGTGACACCGCCAAATCAGTCACCCCAATTAGGGTATATACCAGCTCCGACATCTGCCTGCCCGGGAGAAAGCCCTTCTGGTCCTCATGAATAATTGGGCCGATGATCTTAGACAGCCGATTATTCAGGATTCCAGCAAAGACCTTATAATCGGCATTTAATAGAGAGATTGGTCGGTATGACTGGCACTGAGTTGGATCTTTCCTGGGTTTTAATATCAATGATATAACTGCGCCTCTCCAGGAGTCTGGCAGAGGGGATGTATCATCCAAAATATCGTTAAATAGCCTCAGCCAAACTGGGACAACCTCTTCCTTCAATAAAGAGTAAACCTCAATTGGGATTGAATCTGGGCCTGCGGCTTTTCCTTTCTTGGCTCTGTCTAAAACCATCAAAATCTCACTCCCTGTTATTTCAGACTTAAGAAATTTTTGACTGGCCTCAGATAACTTAGGTAGTTGTTTCTCTGTGAGCCAATTATCAATATGTTCCTCCGAAGTGTAAGAATCCTCTTGGTATAACTCTTGGAAGAACTGCACAAAAGCCTGTTCTATTTTATCTTTAGCCTCAGTGACGTGTGTGTCAATTTTGATCCTACTGATGTAATTATGAGAGCTATCAATTCTACTCTTCATAGCTAAAAGTTTGCCGCAATTCTCCCCCTGCTCGAAATCCCACATCTTACTAGCTTCCCATTTTTGAAGCAAGATCTCTTCAGACTTAAGTCTGAATTTTAACTGTAGCTCATCCAGTCTCCTTATTAGATTTTCATTTTCTATACCAAGAGGGCATCTGAACTTTAAATCTGCCTCTACCCTTATTATTTGTGTTTCTAGATCGGCCAGCTCTTTCTTCTCTGCCTTAGCCCAACCTATCACTGCCCCGTTTAGTGTTCCCCTCAGCCAGGCCTTGAAGGAATCCCAAACAGTATACAGAGATGTCGACCCCAAATTATTCCGGAAGAAACTAGCAGTCTCCAACCTCAGGAAACCTGGGGTCGAGGGCTGCAAGAGAAATCTCCTGTTTAGGGTCCATCTCCTCAAGGAAGGCTCCTGAGGAAGATCCAGGTTGAGGGCTATAGCACCATGGTCAGAGATGTGAATAGGCAAATATTCAATTAGGCTTACTGTATCCAGTTCTGAACAGTCCATAAATATATAGTCGAGCCTGGAATAGTGTGAGTTCTTTTTACTATGGAAGGAATATTCCCTAACCTCCCCCATTTTTTTCCGCCATACATCACACAGGTTAAAATTTTTAAGAGTAGACACAAGATGGGCTTTAACGCGCGGAACAGATATCTGTGCCGGGGGGAGGATCTATCTAGGTTATTGTCTAGAAGTACATTAAAGTCTCCTCCCATTATCAGAGGAGATTCAAAATCAGCCAGGGCACAACAGAGATTATTTAAAGGCCCTATATCATCCTCGTTAGGCCCATAGAAACTGACTAAGGTGTATTTGCTGCCCTGAGATTTAATTTCTGCAATAACCCAGCGCCCTCTTTCGTCTACCTGAGATTTAATAAGGTCGATCCCTGAATTTGATTTAAGGATAATGGCGACCCCCTTCGAGCAGCAAAGCTGGTCTGAGGCAATAACCTTACCCACCCATCTTAGTTTGCCAAATAATGCTTTACACTCCGAATGAAGGAGATGGGTCTCCTAAATCATTAGAATACTGGCAGAGCTATTTTTTAAATACTGGAGAATCAGGCGCTGTCTTCTTCTAACTCTCAGGCCGTTAACATTCCAGCTTAAAAACCCCAGACTCAGTTTCGCTCCTTGTAAAGATCTACCCACCATCTTTAGCCTGATCCCATCCTCTGCTGTGGCTACTGGAGGTTATGTCACATGAGTTTATTCTTGCAGTTACTTTTTTTTTATTTTTTCCCAATGCTCCCCACCAACAATTGTGCAAACCCCCCTCACACCCCCAATCCCTGCACCCCACCCAACCCACCCCTGGGAACCCTCCCTGTCTACCCATTGGCAATATCTATTGCCTTATGAGTCGTAGTCCTCCCGTCTCCTTAACGAAAATACTAACAGACAAAATACCTATCAGAACCGAGTTCTTTTAATCTAAAAACTACATATTAGTTTTAGTTTGTGTCAAGAAGCTGTCTACTTCCTCCGGGGATCTAAAATTATACATCTTGTTGGCCCAAAGGTCTTTCAGAAAGGCTGGGAATCTCAACTGTACCTGTGCTCCCTGTTCTCTCAAGGCATCCATTCGCTTCCCTAGTTCCCACCTCCTATCTTCTGTTACCCTGGAAATATCGGACCGGACTCTGAAGGAGGCATCGTTGACCTGTACGGATTTAAGTTTAAGAGCTGCCCCCAAAAGTTGCTCCTTCAGAAGATAGGATTGGATAAATACTAAGATCTTCCTAGGTTTCTTCCGTGCGGGATTCAACCTAAAAGGGTCTCTATGGACACGCTGAATTTCGGTCTCCCAAACTGATGCTGAGGTGAGCTGGGGGAATGCTTTAATCAGGATATCTATGATATATGCTTTTAGGTTATCGCCTTCCAACCCTTCTTTTAAATATAATATCCTTATGTTGTTTCTTCTTGAGATATTTTCAAGTCTTTCCAGCCTCTCTGCCAAGTCCCTCTCTCTCTCTTTTAGCCTGACCACTTCCTGCGAGTTGTCCTTAACCTCCAAACCAAGTTCCCCACATTATTTTCCAATACCTCCATCCGATGTGTCAGTACTGTCAAATTTTCTTCTAAGCTAGTGCATGTGTCTTGTATCTTCTTCTGATTAGCCTCTGAGGTGGAAAAACGAGCTCCAATCTCAGCCGATAGCTGTCTTAGCATGCCGTGTACTGTTTCTGGGCTCTGCTCTACACCTTCTGGGGGGATGCCCCCTGATTCTTCTTGCATTTCTTGACTATCTCCCCCCGTCGTGGAGGCCGACGAAGCTGTCTCACTTAGTATGGAGAATCGATTTGAAAGGGGGATTGCAGAGTTTTACGTGAGAGATTTGCCTGTAGCTGACATAGCCTGTTTATCTGGGTCTTTATTACCCTGAGAGTTAACCGTGAAGTAAGACTTAAGTGAAAGCGTTATTTTTAAGAGGGCTTGATTTTTATCCCTCTTCCTTCCTTTCACGGGGATGAGTTTCCCTGCTCTGCTTGGGGGCTTCTTATTTTTGTAACTGTTTATTAGGGTCTCACTAGACTGGCAAGCTTGTGCAGATTGTGTAGGTTGTGTGGGTTGTGTAGGAAGTTGCAAAAGGGGTTCTTTCCCCAGAAAGTTTCGAGATCTTAGTTTATACCTTCTTCCCTGTGTAGACTCAGTAGCGGGCACACCATGTGCCGAATCAGTTGAATTTAATGCTGCCCCCTTGTTTGACTGTTTATTCACCTGTCTCCCTTTTTCTTCAGGCTGTCCAGGTTGCTGTCCAGAATGCCATTTATCTATCTCCATGTGATGGAGGATAGGCTCATACCTTGGTTTACTTAGTGTGATTGTCTGATCCCTGGATCCGGCAGCATTGGGCCATAAGCGGGACTCTACTGGGTCGTCTTTTACTTTAGTAACTACCTCTGTGTTGCAATTTGAGCGGGCCAAAAGATTGCAGTGGTAGAGGTAGTAATGCGGCCAGCTATTCTTAGAAAACTTCCTCTGCGATATACCAGCTTACAGCCAGAGAACTGAGCATACGTGAAATGCTGAGTACGCCGACACTCGGCTAATGCCCCCACCGCCCTTAAAAAAGAACCTGCCGATCCTGCACACATTCAGATTAATTGAAGTTATGTAAATATAGTTATTGCTGTCCCTTACCGCGCTGAGCAGTAGTGGAAGCGGAGCCCAAAAGCTCCACACCCATTAGTCCGACCTCCTCCGCATCCTCTCCGCAGCTCCAAAACACCTGACCCCTCTCCGGATTCGACTCCGCTCCAGCTACGGAAAGCCACGGGAAGCCGGGAGTCCAAAACACCGCAAGGGCGAAAACGAAACCAATCCAACTGAGCCTTCCGCGACGCCCGCGGTGCGAGAAGTGGTGGGAACAGAGCTCGGCGGCTCCTCCAAAACACACAGCCAAAAGGTAGGGGCACAAAAAAAAAAAAAAACGTCCCACTACAGCACCATTACATACACAAAGCTAGCTAGATTTTTACGAACAAACTCGGCTCCGACATCTCTTAGCGAGGAACGGGAGGACGGACGACCCACGACCTGCTTGCTAGCTGGCCGCCATGTTCCCAGCTACCCTTACTATCTTTAACAAAATAATAAAGAGTTCCTTTCTACTGTACACCAGTTTCCACGGTTGCCAGCATGTTTTTAGTTTCTAATTGAGTCAAAAGATCAGCATACATATTCTGTTCTCCAGAAGACAGCATCTTTGAAAGCCTTCATATCACCTACCAGTTTCAACCAGTTACTACACATATCATACTTTGTGCTACACTTGAAAAGGTAAGAAGGTCAGGATATTTTTTTGTCTGGAGAGAAGAGTCATAGGGCCTGATTTAGATCTTAGTCAATCTGGTCTTGCCATCACTTTTTCAACGGTTTCTCCGCCCGCCCACTAGATTGTCCACCCGCTGAATTTAAAAACTGGCGCGTCTATGGACGATAGTCCATCCGAGGTCTGCCATCTTCGCCAGAATTTTCCCCACACGTTGACAGTGTCATAGGCAAAACTGGCTGTCGGAGGGAGACCAGCCAATATTTCCGCTGGCCTAATCAGGATGTGCCTTTCTGTCGAGGAAACTGTGGCGGGCAAACTTCCAAACCTGAGTTAGTGGAATCGAAGAGATATGAGGTAGAAATGTACCTTTTTTTCTGTTTTCCACTTCAGTTTCCATCATGAACCCGATTGTCCAAGTCCTTCCTTTGCTGCTGCTACTTGACCATTAAGCAAATCAACTCCGTCGTAGCCAGAATCAAAGGTAAGCTACCTTTTTACTTGTTTTCTTATGAAGTGTCTGTTTACATTTGCTCTGGACTTGTGCATTTTTAAACTGCTCTTTCATGCAATTTTTCTCTTATGTGTAATGCATATGTGTTTATTTTTTCACTTATTACGTTAAAATAAACACGCCTGGATTAAGACTTAAAAAACAAATTTCAATTGAAAAATTAAAAATATGTAAAAATAATTGAGATAATTCTCTTGTACTTTTTTACAATTACAAAGATAAAATGTAAGAAAAAGGGGAGGGGTGGTGAAGTAGTGGCTTTTGGAGGTAGAGGGAGCTGGAGTGGGTGATGTGCTTGTAACTGTATGTTTGGCAGTTGCATGTGGGTCTGGTGTTTGTTGTGTAGGCTTGTATGTATGTTTTTTGGCTGGTGTTTGATAATCTAGTGAGTGTGTGTTTGCTTTTGGTTGGTGTTGTGTTGTGTGTAGGTGTGCTTTTGTGTAAGTGTGTTAGTTTGATGAGTGTATTGTTGTGGTGGTTGGTGTGGTGGTTGTAGGTTTGTGCTTGTGGGTATAGTTTCAATAGTGTGTGTATGTTTGTGTGTTTATGTTTATGTGTGTGGTTGTGCTGCTTGTGTTTGTTGGTGTGGGTACCTGCAAAGAAGTGAGTGTGCTTGGGATTGGGCTGGGAGTTTGGAATTGGGTTGAGGATGGGACCTGAGTTGGGGCAGAAGGTTGGGCTGGTTGGGAGACTGGGGTGAGTGAGGAGGCTGCTATGCTAAATGTTAAAAAAAAAAGGCAAAACACATTTGCAACAGCTCATTTAAAAGCAAAAACTACATGTATGTTTGGTGACACATTAAAAAGTATTACTTACCAGTCTCCACTCCACCAGGGATTCCAGTCAGGCCTTCAGAATGTAGGATCTGCAAAACCTTCTCCTCCCAGGGATATAGTGTTAAGGGGGGCTGGGAGAACCACCTCCAGTCCTCTAGGCCTCCAGGTGACGCTTGGAGGTATGCAGGTGACAACAACAACCACTCTAACAGAGGGGGCCCCTTAAATCAAATGTAGGTAGAGAACAACCGGGGAAAATAAGCAAACTACTCAAACTAAAATTCTCTACCTGTATGAATCAATATGCGCTAAAACGCCGCTGATTTATAGACACCTGTGAAGCTGGCCTACTGACAAAAGCATACCACAATGGGAGTATCAAAACATATCAAAATTTATTAATATTTAATACACATTATTTTTTTTTATTGGAGAAGATATGTTTACAAATACCAAATTCAAATTCATATACATACTCAAATTCATACATTACAAATATAAGAAAAAGAAAATTATACACTTGGTCTTGTTTAAAACATATGACACATAAGTGGAAAGGAAAGGAAACCAACCATGAAAGAAAAAGAAAAAAGAATACAGTTCCTGTACAAAAAGAAAAATCATAATAAGAAAAGCAAAGGGAAACCCTAATTTAACACGGCCCCTTAGCTTCCTCCCTCCCCTTCTACCCAATTAGATAAAGAGCTATATAGTTTCGCACCCCATTTCCTGGCCTGACGGCCCTTACAATCATATAGGGCTGATTCCAATTTATATATAGCCATAAGTCTGGCCAGGTATTCCTGAAAGAGTGGAGGCAATGTATCTTTCCATCTAGTTGCAATAAGTAACCGAATAATAGTTACTGAGATGAATAACATACCGGATTGAGCCTGATCCAGTCCGGCGTTACTATCATATCCCAGCATCATGAGTGTGGGGGTCAGTACTACTTTTTTATTCAAAAATTTAGTTGCCTCAGCTTTAAACAAATCGAGTTGTGGACAGCCAAAAAACATATGGATCTCCTCTGCTGGTCCCCTCCCACATCTTGGACATTTGTCATCTTCCCTTTTCCCCCATTTAAATAAATTATAAGGAGTAAAATATAAACTACAAATTGTTTTGTAATGTTGTGCTTTTAAATTGGATGAGAGGAGCACTTTTTTTGCCAGCAATAGAGACATATCCATATCTACATCAATATTTTCTAGTTTATCTGCCCACTTAGCCTCTAGTTTCTCCATATCATCGGGGGCTGCCCCTATTAATATACTATACAAAGGCTTAAGCTTACACAATCCCCTCTTAAGAGTCTCAAATAATACTATCCTACTACTAGATATAGCTTGTTGTTGTTTGCCCAGAAATCCCCTTATTTGAAGATATTTGAGATAGTGTCCATCTGGTATTCCATATTTCCTTTGTAATTCAGAAAAAGAGTAATATGAGCCATTAGCCTGGATATCCCCTACTACCTGCACACCGGAGTGCTCCCATTGTCTCCCTATGATATCATAAAGCCCGGGGGAGCTTAGGGAAGACCTCCAGATAGGTGTATATCTAGTGTATTTCTCAATTTTCATGAATTTTTGTATTTTGCACCATGTTCTCCAGGCATTCGATATGATCTTAAATCTTACTTTTTTAAAGAAGCTAGGTTCTACCTGCCGGAGTA